>OY987258.1:53253685-54453685 GCA_963920725.1 Rhamphomyia laevipes | reverse complement strand
AAAGCAACAACAACCACACTACAGCACAGCTTCCAGCACCGCTCATAGCGTCACTCTGTTCGTGCACTAAGTATATTGTAGAATACTTATAAGGGTAAATAGAACCGCAAACAAAAACAAGTGCAATACGAGAAACCATTTAATATCAAATAAACTTTGGCATTAATTTCACATAATTTGACCGTAATATTAATTTTATAGTCACAATTTTGACTGGAACATCAATTGTACAAAAAAAATTAGTTTCAATTTATTTTTTTATTATATAAAATACAGAAAAAGTATCTGTTTTCTACATCAGCTTAATATGGCCTGCAATCTCAAAAATTTGTTATTCAAAATGAAATGGAAAACATTTTTATGTTGAAAATATGATTTCAACAAAATTGAAATAGAATTACTTTTAAAAATATATTAAATTAACCGTCTTAGAAACAAATGAATAAATCGGTATCTAATCATTATAAATTGCATGAATTATAAATAAATAAATTATGACTTATTTGAGTTATAAAGCCTACAGGGGCTAATTTGAATAATAAACTTACGAGGTTTCTTTTCATTGACATATTTATATACTTATAATAAAATTCACACTTAGTTAACCTATTTTAAATATTCCACCTTCCTTGAGGCATTCGTTTTTGTCTCAATTAAATTTTTCAATATATTTTATTTAAAAACACAATTTTTGCACCCTATATTAATTCTAAAAGTGCATACTTTCAATGTGTCAAGTTATTTTCCACAATAATGTTAATAATTTACATAAAATAACCACAAAATAATAAAACCCAACTGACAGACAGAGTAGAAAATGTTTATATCTGTCAGATTATACAGAAGAAAAAATAGAGTAAATCGTAACAGGCTATAATGAAAATAAGCTTGACGACATAACGACCTGTACTGACACTAAAAGAACTTTTTGCCAGTAACAAGAGAAAAACTATTAACAGAAAAAAAAAACTATTTGACTCCCCATCTTTAACCCCTATTACGAAAATATAAAAATTCAACAAAAAATTTGACATTTACAACGTCATTTCGAATATAATAGAGTAAAAATTCTATTTATTAATATTTATATGCTCATGCAAACCTAAAGTTAAATAATGCTGTAAAACATAAAAAAATTGCATGTTAATATTTATAGAGCTAATCAGCACCTACAGAGTCCATTTTCTAATTTTTTATGTGGGTTTATTTCAGTATTGGTTTATGTTGGTGTTGTGCGTTTAAATTATTTGTGTTATTTAGTTAGGGAGGATATGACACGAACCCTTTGAATAATTTCCTAGAATTTATAATAAAGTGATTTAATTTATATTCAGGTGCGGTGGGGTGGTTTTTCAATATTAATAAGTTTTAAAAAAATTATTATTGTAGTTTCCAAATGAAAAACTGGAAAATTTGAAAAATCGCAGAGAATTGTAATAAATATTTCGCTTAACACTGAAACAAATTTTGGTTAACAAATTTCGTCTGTAAATTTTATTTTAATTGAAATTTGAATGCACTTAGACCACTCGGCCATTTTGAAATTTACACCAATAAGTATACGAATTTAAGGTGTTGGTGATTACTATACTTAAACTTTTGAGTATTTGAGTGACCTCAATACATTTAGCTTGAAATTTTAAACTTGTTTTTTAAATATTTGTCTATCCGAAATCAATTATAACAAAAATGTTGAAAAGTAAGCAAAATTGTACGACAATTTGTTTCGTTTCATCATTTAGTACTAGAAAAATTTTTATTTTGCTATTTAATATTTTTTGTCGAACCAAATATAGAAATAAAACTGTAATTGGAACCCTTTAAAAATTTCAATATTAATTAATAAAAACATTTTTATTTATACGAAATATAATAAAATTATTGCATGATTTAATGCTAAAATATTTAAATAAAGTTTGTATGCACAACAATTTATTTAGTATTTATCAATTTAATTAACTATTTATACAAGGAATTTGCATTTTAAAACTAATATGTTAAAATAGAAAATTAAAATTGTTTTCTTTATATTTAGTTATTGAAAAAATAAGCCCCAGGAAAATCTAAATATTTCAGTTAAATATAATATAAAATTATAATGTTAAATTCATGATAATTTTTACTACTGCTGAGCTGAATGATATTTTCATTTTGGACAACATCTGGCTGTAGAAAATGTAAAGATCATTTGTCCTGTTTTTTTACTGCATTCTGTTAGCTTAATAATTGTAATTCTACGTCATTGATTGGTTATGATTATGAGTAAATTAATTTAAAATTAATAACTAACATCGAAATATAAAGAAAGTTGAAATATATAAATGTAAGATGCTAAGAAACGTAAGCAATTTTTGAACATGTTTTGTCAATATCATTAATAAAAATTATTTATTAATATTATATTTATTTTGTTTTTCAAATATTTAATAATTAACACAATAAAAGAAAATTGTATTTGCAATATTTTGTCTCTATACATTTCATAAAAATTGTATATCAATTTCCATTTTTCCAAAAACTAGTTTTTTTTTTATATTGAAAAATGTGGAAATTCATTTTATGTTCACCTACATTTTTCAAGTGAAAAGTAAGACACGTTAATTTAACTTTAACTTTTACAATTCTTACAATTCTTTTGTGTGTTACGTTAGTTATAAATCAGGTTTTCGGGAATTCCAAAAATTTTGAAAGCACTGACAGTTTTTAGTTGGCATTTTGACTGACAACCTAATACTTTTGATACTAGTAGGATGCTTCTTCAAAAATGGTAATCTGACTTTAAAAACTCGAATTAATAGGTGACAGCCAAGGGAAGTAGTAGCGTAACTTGTTGGCTACAATTTGAGTTTTTTCTTCGCGAATATTTTTATTTATTTGTATCTGTCATACTTGTATGATTACTTTACTTCTAAGAACTAAGTTATGTTCAATTGCTAATGTCTTGAATTATTACTTTTATTCACCTAATTGTATTAAACAGCTCGTGTATATTGAGTCTATTAACATTTCTTTGTTTTCAGTAATATATCTTTGAAACTCAATTTAGGTTTAAAACCCATTATTCAAATTTATGTATAACAAATAGAGCTTCCAAACTTATTTACAAATACAATAACTTTGCAACCTTAATTTGGTTATAAATAATTACAAAAAAAATTTGCTTATTGTAAAATTACTTCAAAACCACAAATTCTATAATAAAATTAATAGTTTCCGCCGATAACCATCACCATTCCATATATCAAACGAGAACTATGAACTAATCCTTCGCTGCTGCATTTAATTTACTTTGATAAAGTAAATAAAATGTTAATATTTTATAATGTATTGATTATTTTATTTTATTTTCGTGATCCAGATAATTATCCATATTATTTGTTTACTATTATAACTTGTATAATGTATCTATAATTGTTTTTTGTAAATAATTCCATATTATGTAAAATAGTTCTAGCTAACTTGTGGTTATTATAATTTTGCTTTCCATTTGAAAAATACTATGATACCAGTTATTTATTTATATATAGTTAGATAAAATATTGCAAACGATTAACCTTTATATAAACAAACAAAAAATAATGTTAACAGAAAATTTAATGAAGTATATTCATATTTTATGAGGAAATCATGATTAGAAAGGATAATGGATATTTAGTATAATAATATAGATACTATATATAAAAGAGTGTAATTTCATGGAAATAATGAATATATAATAGAAAATTATATAATACATTTAATTATAGCCATTTCTCTAATGTCGAAAAACTATTTTTGAATGTAGAACAATATTTGTAACCGCAAAATTCATTCGGAATAATTCATTTCGTACAATATCCCACACAATCATTTCCGCATAATTGTTCCCATATAAATGCCAGTGATTAGTAAAAACTTGACGATGAATTGTTCGATATAAACTTTTTGTCAAGAAATATATAAAGTCATAATCCTATTTCAATAAATTTTCTTTCACTTTCGTTTGTTTTCTTCAATTTGGGATTCAGTTATATGAAAAATGGGGGTATATAATTAATATAGTAATTATCACAATATAAAAACACAATTTTAAATATAAACTTCAAAACACCCCCAAAAAACGACAATTTTACTAATAAATTAATCGACTTAATTATCCTTAAGTCATTAATATTTCTTTTACACATAATTATTATATAAATTCTCAATTATACAATTTAATTATATCTAAAGTATTAAAATAAAATTTCCAAATTTCTTAACAAAAAGTTGTTTAATTATTTTAATCCGTCATTATTATATCTAAATTACCTTGATAAGCAACATAAATTTGTAAGTCTATTTATATAAAAAAAAAAGAAAAAAAGAAAACGTTTTTCCAAATCTATCCTTTTTACATAACAAATCTAAAAATAATAAATAAAAAATAATTAACGCAATATTTTATTTTCTATGAAATTTTTAATCATAAACCACTCAAATACGAAAGTTAAAATATAATGATGAATTTAACATCTATCATAAAAAAAAATGATTTTCGTAAACTTTTTGTCTCTCAGCCTATAAATTCCCAAATGAAGAGCCAAAATAATTTCGTTTTTTTTAACAGAAATCACCTTAGGGTAGATATCAAAATTTTATGATTGGATATTATGCTTTATTGCTGTGGTTATCCACTTATCCAGAGCACAAAGGACATTAACAAATAATGTAAGGATACTCGAAAATTGATATTTTAATAGAAATTTTTGAAAATCTCTTACACGATATTTATATAAATACTGGCACTATCGGTGGCTTTCAACGACTCAGTAATATTTGGCAATAGCGCTGTATAATTAAGGAATTTCGTTGGACAATAAGCAGATAGTGATAGCGATAGTGCCATATTTAAATACTGTGTTAGCTATATAATTTGGATAAAAGCAGAATAAATATATAAGTTTTAGTTTTTGTCTGAAAGAAAGTGTTACCCAAGATGCAAGTGTAGATCAAGATATAAGTGTGTACTCTGTGACTGTGTGGAGCTAAGTAATAGCAACAATATAATACTAGGAAACTCTTGATTCAGCGAATTGGAGGATTTGGCAATAATATGAAATTCAATAATGGATCTGCAAAGAGGATGGAGTAATAGAAGAGGGAAATATTGTTAAGTATATAATTGGATTCCCCTAGCGACATAAGAGAAGAGTCAACGGCGTTGGTACGTTTTCTATTATTAAATATAATATTAATATTAAAATTAATAAGAAACTTTTTATTTCCAATTAATTCATTTCAATGTTACGTAATATTTGGATGATCAATTTTCATATGCACTGAAAATTTTTTATTTCAGTTTTCAACTGTTCATAATTGAAAAAAAAAATTCAATTTTTATTTTATTATTCACTGGAGATTTTGTCTGGAAAGTTTCTTTGTGTTTTATTTCTTAGTAATATTATTTGTAATGTTCAAGGCTGTATTTTAATATGATTTCAGAATTTATTTATTTGCAGTATTTTATTATTCAGTAAAACAAGCTGTATCCTATCATACACTCCGTAGGATTTTTCTATATTAAACTACGTATACATATGAGAAATTATGTACTTTCTAATGCAATTATACACCATAAAAACTGATCTCTAATCTTGAACAACATCTAAATTAGGGGGTGAAAAATTCGTGATTTTTAAAATTAAAATATTTCCCATAAACTCTTTAATATTTGGAGTATTTGTTTCTTTTCTTGGAAATTGGATAGAATGTTTTGAGGTCTATCGAAATTTACTTAAAATATATTTCTCTGGTAAGATGAGCAGAAATAACTTTGGTATGACAATATTTTAAATTATTCATAAAATTCTATATGTATTACATAAATATACGAAATTAAAAATATCTTTTTTTTATATTATTTATGCTTCCCTTCTCCGCTGTTCAGGTTTTCAGCTTTTTTCATCCGGATAGTAGTAAAAACAATAAAAAACATAAAAAATTACTTTTACGCATTTCGAATTAATGATATTTTTTTTGTACTTAAATTGACATCAAATAAATTTAAAGTGAAAAACATAATTACGTTTATGGTTTTGAAAAACATATTTACATGTTTTCCATTTCGGTATTGTATCTTTAAAAGCTTTTTTTAATAGAACAAATTTATGCTAACGTCAATTTACATTAAAAAATATTATTGTTGTTTGTATACATTTTGGTTGACCAAAAAATGAAATTGAATTTTTTTGTCATAAATTATGTACAAATTTAAAATTTTACTGCCATTTTTTTATTAAAAAGGCCAAAATTTCGAATATTATTATTATTAATATTTAAATATGAGCCTCACTGCAGGATACCGAAAGTAATTTGAAACAGAATTTCAGAGGAATATAAAATTAAACAAAATTTGGAATTGGTTTTCTTCTTAAAATATTTAATATATTTCATAATTATTCCTTTTTGGGAAGCTTCCACTTGTGGTTCTCACCTTACTAGGTTATTTAGTGCTATCTTTGCACATGGTAATCCGTCGCTGCCATTTTGTTCCATGTTTCAAACTATAAAATGCTTCCAATTTGATTACCATATTTAAGAAACATTACAAATTCTTGTTTCTTGCGAGTTTCGATGTGTTATATATATATCATAGGTATTTAGAATCTTTACAAGACGAAAATTACGTTTAAGCTAGCTTGGAAAATTAAAAAAATATTTTTAGGCATCGTTAACGCTAAGCAAAATTTAGCTGCTTATTATTAATATTATCAGTTTATTTTGATAGTTGTATCATAAAGTTCTGTTCACTTTTTGGAAAATTTAAAGATCTTTGAAATGAGTATGATTAGGCCTATTTAAGACTTCAGGCGGAATTTGCCTCTTTTTTTTTAATGTTTAGTTTTTATAAACTTAATTTTTTTGTTTCTAAGAGTGTACAACAAAACCTAGTAACTTCGGGAGTAACTTAAACTTAATTTTTCCCATGTGAAGAGCCTTACGATATTAATTATGAAAATTAAACTGTCGAGTTAAATATTGATGTATGTACTTGTAAAATACATCAATATTTAATTCGGGTTAATATTTTATGTAGTACTGTATTTCGTGCAGTACTGAACTGATGGATATATTTGAATACCACTTAATGTCATGTTATAAGCTATGACAATTTATTTTGTTAACATTATTGTCTATAAAATTTGCTACATTTATTAAGAATTATGGTTGTTAATTTAGAGAACAGAGCCAATACAATTCAATTTAATGACTATTGTAATTCCAATTTACTTCCTAAAAACATTATTTGTAATTTGTAATTATACATCAGAAAGTCCATTAGCTATTTATTTATCATTATATACAAAATAAAAAAAAATGAACTAACATTTGTAAATTCCAAAAAGTTAATATGAAATTGTCATAAATATTGACTTTATGATCCATTAATTTGTTGAAAACCAACCTCTTTTTGATCAACTCTACTATTTTGGGATGCACTACAGAACAATATTATATTTTTCCTTTATTAAATTTTATTTGTTTTCCCTCTATCCGGGCCTATCATCAAAAAATATAATTTTTGCAGGTAAACCGGTAATGAGTCTCTAGACAATATGCTAATGACATTATTGTTGTCCATACAATATAACATAAAGGTGAATTGTATATAGATCCTTTTTTTTTTGGTTGTTTGTTGAAATTGTGGAATTGTGTAAAATCATATCCGTTTTTAACAAAAATATAACAAAACAACTAGCAAAAATGACTAGTGGTTTTTTTTGGTACTGTGTTTATTTTTAGGTCATCATTATGTTCTATAAGATAGAAAAGAAATGGATAATAATGAAAATGTAAGCATTGAGAAATATATAAAGAGAATTTTCTATTTTCTATTTTGAATTTTCATTAAAAATACGAGGACATTTATATAAGATATACACTGTTAAAGAAAAGTTGTAATTATTAGCTACTTAAACATAAACTGAAATTGTACAATGAAATTACATCAAATTAAATAGCTAATTTTTAACTTAACTCTTTAAAGTACTTTTGACAAATTCTAATTGCTTATTAAAATATGATTTAGAAGTTTTTGATTTGTTTAAAATTATATCGAGTATAGTTATTGCTCAATTCCGAATCAGATCACAACTTTTTTGACCAATGAAGAATCGTAAAGTCAAACTGTTAAGTTACCTTTGATTTTAAAAATTTTATAAAACCATTTCGTAATCAATTTATGATTAAAATGTTGTTAATTAAAAAAAATATTAAATTTTTCAAATATTTCAAATTCACACTTTTACTTCCATAATTAGTCACTAATAAATACAGAATGCATCAAGACAAAACAGTCGAGCTGATTTTTATCATTAAAATAATATTTATTTTTCTTCTACATTTACTTTTTCTTTACGAAAACGAAGTCTTTTCACATTTTTTTTTCTATATAATTTCTTTTATAAATGACCTTTAGTCGCTGATAAAATTTTATAAATGAAGACACGAAACCAAACACTTTTACTGGCAGTTGTAATATTTTTGGTAAATAGAATTTTGTTTCTATTTACAGAGGTGATTCGGTTAAATTGTAAGTGATAAAGTTACGTAAAATTTAAAAATACCAAATATTATTTTTAGCGTGATTATAAATTATGGAAAATTTATTTATTTATTTTATTAACCAGAGAATATGAAACTACAATAAAAATAGCATCAATATTATATATAAATTTTAATTAAAATAAATTGGTTGAGGTTAAAAATATTATAATTAATTAATATTTTAATAAAATTATAATTAAATTTCGATCTTCATAGAACTTAAATGGTTTTCATATTTAATCGAAATTTGAACATCAG
This sequence comes from Rhamphomyia laevipes, assembly GCA_963920725.1. Classification (NCBI taxonomy): domain Eukaryota; kingdom Metazoa; phylum Arthropoda; class Insecta; order Diptera; family Empididae; genus Rhamphomyia; species Rhamphomyia laevipes. The sequence goes on along the minus strand of OY987258.1, from coordinate 54,444,859 downwards.
CTTTTTTCATCAATTTCCTCGAAAACTATTTTTGGGAAATCTATTATTCCTTAAATTTGAATTGTTCTTTTTGGTTCAAGTATGAGATTAAGTGCCCAAGAAATTGGTAATTTAATGTACATTTGTAGAAGGATCGTTTCTTTTCAAAAACTATAAAATCTTTCAATTTGAAAATATTCATTGCAAGATTCTGAAAATGATAATACATATATATAATGAAATTTGAATTATCGACAAAAATTATTTATTTTATTATCGATTATTGTAAAAAAGGTAATTTTTTAAAATCTATAATTAATGAGATAAAGATTAAATGTAAATATTTATTTTTTAAAGGGTATAATTAAGTTTAATTCTGATTAATTTCAATTTTGTTTGTGCTAATTTTTAATTAATTTTAAATTCAATGTGAAAAAATATTGATTAACTAAAATTTATTATACAATTTAATTTAATTTTGTGCTAAATCAAAGACGTTAGAAAAATTACTCTTTTTAATAGAGTAATTAAATCTTAAATTTATCAAAGATTAATAAATAATTAAATTTTAACGTTTTTTTTTATTCCTTTAACATAAATTTACCAGATTTTACAGCAAATTTGATAATAATATCAAATTATAACTAAATTAAATTTAAATAAATGACAAACTTTTAAAAATCATGATTATTTCTACTAATTTAATTTAAATATTTTAATCGAATTTTATGTAAACTCTTTTAAAGTTAATTTTTATTATAAAAGGATAAATTCAATTATTTTTATTTTCATAAACTTTTATATCCTGTTACAGGATAATAATAAAATTTTGAAATATATAAAATCGATATAAATTTTTATAAAAATTTGATTTTGCATAATAATAATGCTTCAAACAAGCGAACAATAAACGCATAAGAATTTTCGATGGAGCAAACTCGACATTTGAATCCGTCTCCGTTGCGTCCGTCGCGTCGAGCTTGTTTAAGGGGTAAAACTATAAGTTTGTAAATAAATTGGTTTTGAATTTTCATAATCAATATGACTTTGAAATACTTAAACAGAAAATAAGTATTTAAAGGAATTGTTAGAATAATACAGAGCGAACCGTACTCAGATTTGTCAGTAAATCTGAATTAATATAATTACTTCAGTTTTGTCAATTATCTAAAAAATGATCTAGTTTACTTTAAAAGCTTATTATCCTTATATCCTGGATGTCAAAAGTTAATTTTAAATAAACTCCTTATAGGTCTACAAGTCTTCCAAACAAATGTGGCCGCATTTATGCCCATATGTAATAGCGAATTGATTGATTGATTCGATTCTATGAAGAGAGCCTCTAAGATTTATTCACTTTGGCCAGAATTTAATTCAGAATTTGTGAGACAACAATTTTTTAGACTGAAACAGAGAATTAATATCTAACCCAAAATGCCTGACTCATGCAGTTCATTCATCTAATAGGAATCAGATCGACAAATCTTAAAGTAGTAATCACTTAGCATTCTGTTAAGATCGCATAGTCTCTAGATATACTGTGAGCTTTAAGAGATTAATTAATATTTCAAAATTTTGATGTAATATTCTATCTTATGCTCAAGTCAATTATCAGATTTGTATTTACAATATTCGTCACATTTCTATGACATTTTCTATGTCAATGTATGTTAGTTAATTTCCATTTTTTACTATATGTAAATTAATTTGTATGTCTCCCAACAAATAATTCAACAAAAATAGCAAACAATTAATAAATTTAAATTGTATTCAGTAAATTTTTCAAAATGGAATTAAAGTGAGAAAAATAATGTAAATCACGGATAAAACATGTACGATTCCACTATATTTAAGGCATTACAAAATACAAGTGTCCTTTTTTTAAAATCACTTCCTACATAAAATAAAAACTGTGAGTTTTTTTTTTAAATTATTCATCATTATTTTTTATTGTTTTTTTGAATTGATCAATTAAATATAATTTTTTTTTTATTTTACCATTTTCCAATCAGGAAACACTTTAACTTATGTTAAATTATTTATATTATTTTTAAATAAAATATATCAAATAAAAACGTATTCCTTATATTTTAAAGGATTATTATTATAGTAAACCACACAAACAAAAAATTTAACGTTGTAATTACAATGCGATATTAAAATTTTTTAATGTATTTTATTTAAAACAAACTTTAAATATTCAAAATTTACATAACCCTACAAATGTACGCGGCGAAGACGGTTTAAAATGTCAAACAAAAGTTGAAATGTATAGGAATATATAAAAGTGAGGAAAGTTACGACAAATCTGACGTAGACGTCGAACGCCATACGCATAAGTTTCGACTGACAATGTATATGAAATGGAAATGATTTTTATAAATTTACAAATTTGAAAAATAAAAATGTATCAAAATAAAGAAGTTTTCCGCTAATTTGACATAAATGTAATTTGAAATATAAAAAAATAGTTTTCAGCTAAATTGTACATGATTATTTCAAATTATAATTTTGTTTTTATAAATTGACATCGATGGATATTATTTGTATATAAGTCGACTATGTCGAAAATTCTTGTGACTATGTTCGTTCTTCCGTCCATCGAGATTTTTTGAACTATAATACTTTTGAACTATAATACTTCATTAGCTTTGATAGTTCAGAATTTAGAATCAACAAAGAACATTTTTTAAAGAAATTTGTTTTGATTATATATTTTAGACATTATGGAGCTACGCACGCGTTAGTGGATATAGGACAATGTGCCATTACAATGAAAATGTAAATCCTACTTTGTATTTATTGACGCTACGTTACCATAATTCTATACCACCATTAATTTAAAATTGGTATAATCCTGAGAGATGAACAACAAATGAAATCCAGGACAAAATAGCAATAACATTTCAATTTCCTGAATTAAATTTGTACATGATGTGTGAAAATATTTTTATTTAAATAAATAATGTTTTTTTTAAAATATTTTCCTTATAATTTATTCGCAAAATTCAACTGAATAAAAATTAAGTGGTAAATATTTAAATAAATAATATAAATTTATTTACAAAAATGTTTGTCGAAAAATTGAAAAATTGAAATTTATATTTTACCACCGATACGAATCTTCGAGTTAAAATAAATTATAACTGGACATTAATTAATGTAACCATTTTTACAACTCTCCGTAAAATGGCTGAAAAATCTTGAACTAATTGTAGAAATTAATAATATTAATAGTGATATTAAAAAATTTCATAAAAAATTACGTATCAATTAATACGTTCGCGGGCACCAACTGCAATTGCAATGAGCTGATCATGTGATCTATTGTTTCAGCTATAACTGAATCACGTGAACAAAATTGTGTCCGTCAAAGCGTTAATTATATTTTATTCAATTTTTCTTAAATTTTCTTAAAGTAGAGAAAATTGTCGTTGATATTACTCCAACTTTTGTATTTTCAAAGTTAACAATTATTAATATTCTGCTGTCAATTATAAGTCCATATTTAAATTTAGCTTGGAATTATTGTTCAGTACGTAAAAGCGGCTATAAATTTTATTGAGATGTAAATATAAATAAATTTTGGTATTTTTATTTTTCTGTTAAGAAATGAATTAAATTTTTGAAATTCAATAATGAAAATATAAATAATTTTGAATTTTGAAAAAATATGGACTATTTTGTTGACAGCTTAATGTTCATAATTGTGAATTTTGACAATACCAAAGTTGGAGTGATATCTCCAACTTTTGTAGACGACAATTTTATCTAATTATAAATTTAAAAAATAACTTAAATTTAAAAATAATTCCTTTAATTAAATTATATTTTCTAGAAAAATTACAAAATCTCGCAAAAATAAATTAAAAAATATTTAAAAGTTTCTAGAAATAACAACAAAAAATGAACTTTTCCTGCAATAAAAATATAAAAATTTCTTGAATATGAAATTTTTATGTTCTGAAAGTTTTCCACTATAAAAAAACCAAAACTTTTGCTTATAAAGCAATTAAGATAAGCGGGAAACGAATTCAAAAAAGTTGACAAGATTTTCTTTTCATTTTTTTTTTTCTGTGGCATAAAAAATGTTAAGTTTTTAATATTTTTTATTTTATATAAAATAAATTTTTATAAATGAATTTTCCTTAAAACTGGAGTGGTCAAATTAATTTTTGTGAGTTCATTTTTCATCCACCAATTTTTCAAATTAATAAAATAAAAATAAAAATTTTATTTGAAAAATATACAAAAAAAAAAACATAGCTAATTAAATTTTACTTTTTGGAAATTAAACAATAAACTAATTTAAATCGGTCCTATTAACAAACTCCAGATTTACTAAAGTTTTCATTTACTGCGAGTTTTGAATGATGTATAATTATCATTGACCTGTAATTCTTTTATAAAGTTTTCTGCAAGTTTATAAAATAAAATATTAAATTGGAAAAATATGTTAATAAGAAAATTATTTCATTCTGACAGACAGCAACAAAAATAAACTGATTAACATTTAAGTTGATGAGCTAAAATGTGTTCTAAATTTTGATAAATTTAATGCAGAAAATTATTTTTTTTAGCTGAAAAATTATTGTCTGCGTAATATCCGAAAAACATTAATTTTCCGAAATAAATTAAGGATCAGCATCTAAATATAAAAAAAAACTGCTAACTTAGGGGCGCAAATATCTCGTACCTAAAGTCCAATAGTGATTTATGTCAAACAGTGATTTGTAAAAAATGGTGCATATTTTAAATTTAACATATTTTAATAAATAAATTTGTTAGAAACATGTTCCAGTAACATGTTTAAAATGGCAGCAACATGTTCCGAAAAACACTAACTAAACTATGGTTTACTAAATCGTAAATTCTTACTACTATTATGCTCTAAAACCAATGAAAAATATTTCGGTAATTAAAGCACTGAAGCTACTGACCAAAAATTTAACAGACATCAACTACATTATGAATTTGATAGAAAATTTATTTTCTTTTGGTTGGTTGGTTGGTTTGTAAGGATAAAGATCCGAAAACCTCACGCATTGAAGTTACATATTTGACCCGTTGTACACCGCAGTTGATGAGTTAAATTTTGCTATACTCATCTCACCTCCTTAATGAACACGATCAAGTCGGCAGGTTTCTTTTCACCCGACTATATTAGGTTGTTTAGAAAGTAACGATCTAAGTGCCTTAATCTGGCGTTAGCCAAGCGATAACCTATAAAGTAAGATTCCAGAGAATTGTCACTAACGCCGTTTCTTGCCAGTTCATCCACCTTCTCATTTCCTTCGATCAAACTATGCTCTTTTAATTTCTTTTAAAAGTTTTTTTGGAAATTTACAAATAATTCCCTTAATGACATCTTGTACGTAATTCAGTTAATAAACTAATTATTTCGGATCAATCCTTTTCATAAAACAATCTTAGTGTATATGTTACAGTTAGAGTGTACACAGCAGTCAATTCATGCATTAAATATTAAATGGTTTGAATATTTAATAAATTATATTGGAAAACGTGGAAATTTTATGAAATTTTATATGGGAAAGGTTTGAATATAATTCAGTGTACACATTGACTGCTTTGTACACTTTAACTGTAACATAACTGTTATGTTACATAACTGTAAAGAAATTTTATTAATGTTTCTAAGAACCTTCACAAAATGATTTATTATTATTTGAAAATTATTTTCCAATTGAAAAATGAAAACAAAAAGTTCTAGATCCTTAAATATCCTTTATCGTTACAATACTAAGAACTATAAAATAATTTTATTTACACTACTTACTTTGTGTGTTTCATTGAATCCTTTTTTTTCTTCAAAGTTATAATTTCAATTTATTTTTAAATATAACAAAAATAATTTTATGATTTTATATATTAAATAAATAATTGTCCACATAAATTTTTTAACTCATTTATCATTTTTTTTCTTCTACTCCTGTACACTATTTCGTAATATAAGTTTTATAAGTTTATTTCTATACAAATCTTTGTCGTCCTTTTCGTATCTCCGTCATCAACTAACTTAAAAACTTTATAACTTACAATTTTTTCCTTCTTGATATCAGATTATGATGACAATAATATAGCATTAACTTGACAGTAACATGTTTATTTATGTCAATAGAAATTCCTTACTTCTATACTCTTCTTCAAACAAGTAACAAGGATTATTTTTAGTTTAAAGTTTTTCTTCTTTGTATTTATAGAGTTCAAAATGTTATTAATCAAATTTTAATTTTATTTAGTAGGTTGAACTATAAATAATATTTTTAAGTAGGTTTTAAAAAACATTAAAATAATACAATTTCGCATATAAATTTTAAATATTATGTACAAGGATATCAAAAGTAAGTATAATAAATATAAATATATTTTAGATTGCATGTTGATAAGTGATTTTTCCATATTTATTATATAAATTTTAATCATCACCTTTGGCATAATCCTTGGCAAATTTTTGTATTTTATATACAAGTTGAAAAGTGTAAGAAATTATGTAAATGAATTTTAAATAATTATAATAAATACATTTTAAAAACAATATTATATAATTTTAAGTTAATATTTTATTAGGTCATATTATGAAAATATGAACATAACAATGTAATCAAAATTGTTTTGGCCTTTATGTTTAATAATTACATAGTTTAAGATTGCTGCGTTGAAAAGTTTCTTTATATAATTATTAGCGCTAAAATAGAATATAGGAGATATAAAAATATTATGTTTAAATATAGAATTTTTGAAATTTACACCTTTTCCAATTGTAATTCAGAAAGTATCAATTTGAATTCAGATTAGTCAATTGTAATTCAGAAAGTATCAATTTTAATTCAGAAAGTAACAATTGATACTTATAATTGATATTACAATTGATACAATTGATACTTTCTGAATTACAATTGACTAATCTGAATTACAACAATAGAATTTCTTTTAATAGCTTGTACTAACCAATTAATACCTTCATCTACTCCTTCTCTTGTTAAAACTGATATGGATATTGTAAAGCAATCTCTTCTAACCTATTAAAATTCCAGCTTCTTGAAAAACTGGCTTTATATCTCTAGCACTAATAACATCTGGTAAATCTTGTTTAGTTGCTAATATTAGAAATGGTACACCAGATAGTAATTCGATTTTTTATAATTTTGTCAAAAATTTGTTTTGATTCTTTCATTATGTCCCGATCATTTGTATAAGCATATGAGATTCCTAATAATATTTATCCCATAATGATTGTAATTCCATTTGACCATCTAAATACCAAAAATTTAATTTAACATTTTGAACTGTTATTGTACCAATATTTAATCTTACAGTTGTTATTTCAGCCGGATTCATACCCTTATAATTTTTTGTAAATTTTGTTATCGTTGCCTCCAAATATGATGTTTTCCTGCATTATCTATAAACCCAGAATGAAGACACAATAATCTTCTTTTCTTGTTAACTATTTATAGAAACCGTGCAAAAGAGTGTACATCACAAAAATTAATTTATATAAAAGAATTAAATTAAAACATCACCTCTAAAAAGAGATAATGGCTTCTAAAAAATATTTTGTTTGTTAACTTTTCTATTCCGGGAAATAAATCGTATTACAGGATTTTGAATTTGAACTGACTGAAACCAATAACATCATATAATTTCATTCTATAATAATTGATTCAGCCTGTCTTTGAGGTTACTTCTCTTTTTCTTCAAAACAAATATCCTTTTAACATTCCGATTTCAAGTGTAAATTTAATATTTTTAACGATTTTCTTATTATTTGATTAAATTCTCTAAATTTAACTTAAAATACTGTACCATAAAAATGATTTAAATTTCAACTTTCAACTTTATGTATATACATAATTATAACTGTAAAATTTAGTGCTTTAAGGAAAAATGAATTTTTATAGGTAGGTATATTTTACGTAAACCATACAAAAAAAATGCTTTATGTTTTCATAAACATATTATCATTACCAGACATCTGAACCTAGCATTAACCTTCAATTTGTTTTAAGCTTTTAATATTTTTATTTTATTGGTCTGGTAAAAAACGCCATCATTAAAAGACTTTAAATTGGTATGGATGTTTATTTCTATTAAATTTTATACAAAGTTCTTATTAAACTTATTAAAGTTGTATTTTCATCAATCAACGTTAGTAATACAAGGAAACCAAATTTCGTAATACAATTACGAAATAAATTTCATTAAATTTTGTAAATTATTATGACAGAATATATCCATTTACTTGAAGGTATATAGAAATATTATGCAAATTACTCTTATGATATAAAATTCAACTGACATTCAAAATTATTGGATTATTAAATGGAAATTTTTATTTGGAGAATTTATACGTAATTTAGGGATCTGGAAAAATTTATTACAATATAAATATCAATTTATAAAATTTTGGTTTACCTTGTACCTTACCTTGGACAACAAGGCGTTGAGCAAAATCATTAGCTCTAAAATCACTAAAATGATGTATTTTACATGTAACGAGAAGAAACAATTAAATTCTGGCTTTATACCGCACACAATACAGGAAAACAGTAGTTATCATATCCGGATACTTATTAAACGACAAGCACGTAGTGAGGATGGTATTGAGAATGAGTAATATATGCAGGAACTGCAAGGATTTGGGACACGAAGAAAACTTTCATCATTTTCTGTGTCACTGCCCAGCACTCGATAGAAGTATCTTCTTTAAACTGGAGCAGATTTGAACAATCACTAAGACAACTCGATGAGTTCCCAGGACGCATCTTTACCAAAAGATTAAGATTAACCTTGCAAGATTATAATTTTTGTAATATTTTGAATATTTTTAACACAATTTAGCTTCCGAGTTTCATCTAATAATTAGAATTGATATACTATGAGCATTTAATCAAATTAAGATTTTAGTTTTTTAGAAATTGTTACAACTAAGTAATATTAATCTGTGTTCTGTGGCATCCTCCTTGTACCCTGGTTATTACTGCATTTAGGTTATTACTTTGAAAGGACTAATAAAATATGGCATACGCATTCCGGAAAAAACCAGAAATTTTATAATATTAAAGGATATAATATTTTCGTCCTTTAATTGTAATAATTCTGCATTATTTGTTCAAATAAAAAGATGTTACAAAATCCTTAATTCAAAAAGCTCTCTGTACTATGAAATATTCATTTTAACGACACCATTATTAAAGTTAACTATCTAAAGATTCTACTATTCCAGTGTTTCCTTCTTTTAATGACCATATTGATAAGCTACTGTGTGTTTTGTTGAGTTTATAAATTTATAATTACTGAAAATAAAAGTTTATTTTTAAGATAATTATTATTGGTTCGCTTTGTAACATTTTTGCTTTAAGTACTTATAGCATTTGGCTTTAATTAGCCTCTTTTTTATTATGTGTGGTGCAATTAAATGTTAGTGTAATTTTGTGGCAATTCAACACATGATGACAATTTTAAAAGACATAATAAGCTCTAGCAATAAATGTGATAATCGATAAGATTAAATGTTGGATCGGATCAGTGCCAATAAGAATTAACTTTTAGCTACAAATAAGTAAGAGTAAATTTTATGTTTATTATTTAATTTTGATACTGAAATTGTTTTTAGTAAATTTAGATAATTTGTGTGCAATTTGCCTTCCAATCCAATTGACTTTAAATAGCAAAGAATTCTGAAAGATTATTAGAAATGGAAAATTTCGTAAACTAAATGAATAAATAACAGAAAGTTCTTGAATGCATTTATTTTGTACTATGCTTTTAAATATTCAAATGCTTTTAATTAAACATTATTAATTTAATTAATTTCAAATTTCAGTTAAATGCGAAGTGAACACTTTTAAACATTCTTATTTAAATAATTTCTTTTTTTTTTATTTAATTAAAACAACACCTTTGGCCACGCGAGTTGTGGTATCAAAACGGCGCAAACGCGCTATTTGGGTCTCCACGTCAGCTGACATGGAGTCCGCCACTTGAACCAACCAACCAAATAATCGAATATTTAATCTTCATCAATCTCGCACAGATACTCAATATATTCATTGACAAGCAAATGCGAACATCAGCGAAAATGGGTCAGAGAAAACAAGCAAAGGAGAGATATTTTTATTATATTTATGTTAAAACGAAACATAATATAAAACAAGTTTATATCGTTTATCCTTAAGCTTAATTTCCAGAAAATGGATAAATATAGTTGAACCTAATAATCCAATTAAGACGCCATCTTGTGGTAAAGTAATGCAATACTATTAAAAAATTTCAACTCTAGAGAAAACATCAAAACAAAAAATCAAATTTATCCATTTTCTTATGATGTGAAAACTATAATAAAACTTTTAAAAAACTTTATTTCATTTGGATTAATTTTTATTTATATTATAAATAAAGTTTATGTTGAACAGAAAACTTTATTTATATATTCCCAAAAGTCTGTAAATTCATGCCTCAAGAAAAAACTTTATACATTTTTATATGAAACAAAAATTTTCTCGCTTTATAAATGTGAATTGTATTTGTTTTATGGTGAAATTATTTGATTTTATTTAAGTCTGTAGAGGGGTCCATATAATGCAAAATTTCAAATTATGTTAAATATTTAACTTTCCGAATCTAAACTATTTATATAGATAAATAATAATTAGACTTTTTGATGCAGCATCTCCTAAGAAGAGATTGATAGTGAATATTCTTTTCTTTAAGAATACTGCGGTCAAAAAATGTTTTGGCCAAAAAATATTAACAATTCTTTAATTCTTTACGGATCACAGTTATGTCATTAAGCTGGTACCTCTGGACGTTAACCATATACTTAAAAATTGGGAAAAAAATGAAAGACATATTCTTATGTATTTTACCTGACACTGTACGAAATTGGTTTTTAAGGATGGGATTGTCTCATTAAAGTGGACATAAACATAATCATATAAAAGCGATTCCTTGAATTTAGACATTTCGAAAAGAGTGACTAAATTAGATAGATGTAGAACGGACGCAAAAGTAGAGGTTAGTCTTCGTGTCTGCTAGAGGTTTCTATATAATAAACTTAGTCAACCACTGCGACAATATTGTGGTGAAGAGAAAAATTAAATTTAAAGCCTACTTCTGAGTGAGTCTGTTAAAGTCCTAATTTCTAAAATTTAATAATTCATATTTGCGAGATAATCTTTTTTCTACCTTTCCTCTAAACTGCGGTAATTTATTGTATTAGGAAGTAAATTTTGATCATAATATAAGGAAATTATAGTTAATATTTATACAAAGATTGCATGACTTCAAACATTAAAATCTCATCAATAATGCATTTCCTTTTATAACTTTATAATCAAACACGAACTTATTTTTGGATGATAAAATACTAAAAAAATCAACAACAACAAAAAATCGTGATGCAATATTTACGATTGCTCAAGGATTTTATATTTAACAATTTATTTTTTATATTAAGTTATAAAATTTGAATTTTCATTTCATGTTACTGACACACCTTCTATAACTAGTACAAAAATATTGTAAAATGCAATTATTATAAAAGTTGGAAATTGATTAAATTTAGATATGGATCGGTTTTATTTTACAATAATTTTATTATCTAAATTGGGCCATTCAATTAAGAGTGACACATTATTAAAAGTCATGATAATATTTTAATTAAATTGATTAAAATATGTTTGATATTAAACAGTTTAATACCAAACAAACTAAGCTTTAAGAACCAAACAGAATGTGTGGTTGTCACTGCCGTTTGTCGTCGTGTTTTTCGCCAGCGATGATTTCGCTGTCGTTGTCGCCCCTAACTAAACACAATAGAACACCGTGAATACCAAGTCTGTCATAATTTCAAAGTGTAGTAGTTTGTAAAATTTTTGATATTTTCAATAATTTAAAAGTTTTTTAAACTTCTTTTCCTAATAGCTTCTGTTAATTTGTCTTCCATTTTCTTCAATAAAAAAAAAGCAATAAAAATATATGTCAAAACACCGCGACAAGCGAAAATATGAAATATCAATTGAAATACAGCCACAACGACAGACGACATCATTGTAGTTCAATAATACGATATATGTACTTTTGATTGTTTTTTTTTTGCATTTCACGACGACAAACGACAGCGACAACCGCACATTCTGTTTGGCTCTTTAAACTGAGATCATTCTATTTTAAATTCACCATGTCTTTCCGTTGAATGTCTGCATTAACTCTAAGAATTGATATTGATACCATATTAAACACAATTTAAATATTACATAATTTGAATAGCCCAAAAGTGATTGTTGTAAATTGTTTCTCTCGTTACCCTTACGATTTACATAACATATTTATCAGATAGGTCATCATAATTTGAAATTATGATTCAGAAAAATTCTACAATATAATTTTTAACCAATAATTTCGAAGTCATGATTATTAAAATCGAAATAAATTATAAATTATATCTAAGGATATTTTTATTTCTAGTAAAACGAAATCATTATTTAGTTTGGTGTTCAGGGAATTTTAGTTTCTTCCTTTGATTTTGTTATAACCGAAACTATAAGATAAAAAAAAAACGATTTTTTTTACTTGTCAAAAATGGAAATATTACAACTTAACATAAAATTATGCGAAACGATATATTTATATAACCAAAAATAATATTAAGAAATAATATTATCATACTTCTGGGAGTTAACAAATAGCTATAGCACCGTATGCTATTCACCTATTTTATCTATTAGATCTGGAAATATAACTTTTTTTATAAAAATATTCCACGAAAAAAATCATTTGCAACTGACATTACCTCTGCAGAATTGCATTTTACAAATCTAGGTTACTACACGAAATATAAATTCTCCTTTTGATTCTGAAATTTATACAGTTTTTCTTTATAAATAATGTGTTTTTTTTGTTTAACATCAGGATGCTTAGCAGGTGCAGATGATAATATTATTATCCTTTAAAAATGAGAGAGTATACACAGATAACGTGATTCGGATTTGTAAAATGGAAATAAAAAAAAATGTTTACAAAGATAAATGCTTTTACAGAACTTTTAAGCATGCAATCAAATTTACTATTTTGATGAAATAGCATACACTAAGAGGGAATTTTGGTTATGTTGATAGAAATTCGGTTTTTAGGTATGATTTTCAATTTTTATCTAGGAATTGAAATATTTAGGTTAGTGTTATAATAACTTGAATGATTATGATGTCAGCTAAAGAAGCTAAACAACCAACCTAAAAAATCTTTGACAAAATGGAGAGGAAAAAGAAGACTTCGCTTTTGGACAAACCATTAGTTTTGGAATATGATTCTGATGAATAAAACGTTGGGTCGATTATATACTGGAAAAGCCACTGTTCATATTCTACTAAGGAATCATGCGAAAAGATTAGGTTTCACGAAAACTTTTATATGTAGAGAATGTGGGGAAGAAGGACAAAAACAAGAACATCTTCTCTGTTACTGCCCTGCGGTAGGATATCAAAGATTTAAAGACTTGGAACATATTTTTTTTTTACCTACAGGCAGGTTGAAACCATCTAGACTTATTGCGTTCATGAGAAATGAAATGGAATGATGATGATGTGCACTAGGCTAAGGTTGAATAAGTTATCATGTGGAATGTACAACAAACTCTTGTCGTCTATGTGCGTGAAGGGGTTTTGTAATCATCCGACCAACCAATTCAAATAGATAACAGAAAACTATCATTGATAAATCATTTAAATTTAACTAAATATTTAAACAAAAATTACTATAAATAATGTGACTGTAACAGTCCAGTGGCATCTGCAAATTTAAATAATTGATCACAAAATTTATTTATATTCTTTTCTTGAAAAGCAAAGTTCCCAAAACACAGAACTCCTATCCAGGTAATGTTAATAATTATATTGAGTTAGCGAAAGGTTGAATGCTAAGGTAAGCTATGGAACAAGTTCCCCTGTCATTTAGCACGTTGACAAAAAAATATTGTAGGTGTTTTGATGGTACATTGCCTATTGGTTAGATTTAAACCTTGAACTGACAAAATTATATTTAAAAATTTAAAAATAATTTTTATTAAGAAAAATAGTATGAAAATTAAAGTTTTAATTATATAAATATTAACGTACCAAGAATTAAAAATTTCGTGTACTTTATTACGAAAACTATTAATTTTTTTTTAATTCATTAAATATTTTCACTAAAGTTTGGAATAGTAAACTATTTGTTTTGATATCTAGTTAAATAATTGTTAAAAGTTTTTGATTAAAATTTTTGGAAGAAACGTTTTTTTTAAAAAGTTAGTGAAAATTGTATAAAACAGACAAATTGAAATTAACAATTAAGATGAAAATTATTCAATTATGTAAATAGTTAAATACTTAATAAAAATAATTACTATATTTTTATGAAAAACTAAATAGATAATTATGATTTTTATATTGATTTATATTTCAAATATTATTTTTAATATTAAATTTAATGATATTTTCAAGAATATGTAACAAATTTACAAAAATTTAATTAAAATTTTCAATCAATTTTAATTTTAATATACATTGCTCTTCATATATACATTTTAATTGCAAATTAATTATGTATTTAAATCCTTTTCGAAATGGATTATCATAATTGGAAATTTACAATATTATAATAAAATAATCATAATTATGTTATTATTTAATGACCATAATTATTTAAATGTTTAATTTTTATTATGTCATATTTTGAATAAAATTAAATTCACAATTAACTCTAATTGTAATACCAGATTTTGTCAATATATACAAGAATTAAATTATGGAATATATAAATTTGTAACTGCATCGAGGAGCAATTACTTTGCTTACATATAATTGCCGATTGGGCATGCCAACTGAAAATTATTTAATTTAATGTATAACTTCACAACTTTGGCTACAGGAATGGGAACAGAATTGTTTATAGTCTTTAGATTAAATAGAATTTAGAATAGATACACCACGACCTTAAATATTTTTTGTATACCCAGTAATGCTTAAGTTCGGTTGATAACTAAGCTTCCGAAAAAGTTCAAAATCTTTCTAACGACGGTGTCCCTAATCAATTGAGTATTTAGAACTTCTTTCTCCGCAAAATGGCTTCAGAATCGCAAAGAATATGCTCGTCAGTTTCTTCTTCATCTAACAACAAATGACAGTAGTTTTATTCATGTTATGATACCTAAATTAGTAATAGCTTGTAAAAAAGCCACTTATTGCACTAAACTTCGTCTTTTTCTATGTTCGATCACCTCTTTAGCTCTTTTTTTCGATAAATCTATAATCTGCTTCCTATTGACGCATGGTTACCTGTGAATTTATTCCAATATAGATTTTAGTATAATATTTTCCCATCTCGTCATTTTATTGCTATTACTGCAATATTCTCCAGATTCTGATTAAAATATTTTTAATTACATTATTCTTTAAAAAATTCAGTATTAATCTAAGACCCCGAAATATAAAATAATCACAACATAAAAAGCCCAATTAATCCTTAATAATGTTTACTGAAATCTGTAAATTCATGATTTTTTTTTTTTTGAAACTGTCCTTATATTTTTATATCCAGTATCGTTCTTTTCTGATTGTTGCAATCTTAATTCTTCTTTGTCATGACAATATCTATCTAATGAAATAACCAGCATCGATTATAATTTACCTTTGATGACACTTTTGCCACCTATCCTTCATCTCTCTATCTATATACATTTACAGATTGCAAAGCTTTAAAACAAAATTCAATCCAACAAAAATAATAAATGAAATTGTCTTATAAACATCATTTATAGATAATATCCTTATCTGAAATTTTGGATCACAGAATTTTTTTTTCTAAAGCTTATTTTGCTGACGCACGATACTGTATCATAGCTTATGGGAGTATCATGTCACATTATACCAATTTTGACTACTATATACTAAAGAAATTGCTACCGGAAGGATAGAAAACGATCACATACAATAAAAAAAAAAAACTGATGATGATAGCAACCTGAATAGAAAAAATACCTGAAACAGTCATACCACTAATACGTATACAAATATATACGTATATAAATTGAAATTCAAGTTTTTTTTTATCCTGAAAGATAAATGATTCCTGAAAATAATGAAAGTATCCATAATAAAAAAAAAAATTATTATATTTTTATATTTATGTGTTATGGTTTACCTGGAAAATGTGTTTTCCACGTAGTGAAAATATTAATTTTCAAATCGAAAAAATAAAAATTTATATAATGTGGAAATTTTGAGGTAAATTTTGTAATTCTTCTGAAAAATATTTTGAAGAAGTGACATTAATTTTATATTTTTTAGTCCTTTTCGAAATTCAACCAGTTTTTTTTTTATGGTTTTGTATTAGGTTTTTTATTATTATGATATTCAATTTTGATGACACGTAAATTTTAAAATAAAATATTTACTTTTCAATTTCTGGATGGAAATTCTTAAAGAAAACCTAAAAATTATAAATATTTAAATTTTTTATTTTGAATTGGTTCTGTTTTTATTTTGAATTGGGACTTGTTGCTGACAGTTATTATATTTGAAATGATCTAAACTTTATATTAAATAAGTAAATGACTAGGGAAATTGGGATTTAATTAAAGTGATAATTCCATAATTCTAAATCAATTTTGCTTCAAAATAATGTAAATCATAAATAATTGAAAATTTTTTAATTAATTATTTATTGCTGAATCAATTATTTCACAAAAGTAGCTCTTAATGAAAATGGTCGCTATCAACGAAAAATTGAATTAATCGAAAAAAAAAATCTATAGATAAAAATAAGTGACTTATATGCTCCAAATACACACAAAGATGTCACTAATTAAATACTACAATGAATTTTCGATATAAACTACTTTGTTAATAGCGACTTTTGATAATAGCGACTCTCGATTATTAGTAACCTTTTTAGAATGATGAGTTTTCGTTAAAATTCACTTTAAATTAAATTAAACTTAATTTTCTTCTATATATTTTCAGTATGCTCTTCGGAAATTAAGTTTAAGTCTTCTAAATACGATAAATTTTCTGTCGTACCCTGTAGCCAAATTCATTTTTTGTTCCATATATAGAAGACATTACTTTTTCTTTTACCGAAATTATTTTTCTTGTTCGTTTCATCGCTAATAAATTATTAAATTATAGGTGACTTAAAAATGGAAAAATTAATTAAAAAAGTTTACTATAATCGAGAGTCGCTATTATCAAAAGTCGCTATTAACAAAGTAGCTTTAATCGAAAATTTACTGTATTTATGAAACATAATTATAAAATATTGAAAAAATTAAATTAATAAAATATAATTATAAATAATTTAAAATTAATGTAAAATTTTCTTTTATTTTGGTAATTACAATGTTTTAGAATTAAATTTTCTATGTGCAGTTTAAATATTTATAATTATCGATTTGCTAAATAATATTTTATATTATTATTATAAACAGCCCGAAAGGATATAATAATTATCAGTCCCCTTATATGTATATTGTTTTAACTAACCAGCATTATAACATTATATTATGCTAAATAATTAGGACAGCATAAAAAAGTTTATCTTTAATATAAGACTATGTATAAATTAAATTTCTTTGATTCTGCAGGATCCATTTATAAAAAAGGTTACAATTTTTGTTTAATAAATATGATGAAGCACATTATTTAAGTGACTTTAATATAACAGATACGAAGAAAATATGTGATACATCAACATAAATACAAAACATAGAAGTGTAGTATGTAAAAATAATATTCACAAATATAATATTTCAATCAATAATATTACAGGGTCTACTACCATTACATTAATTCTAATTCTTACTAGCATAATCTACTCCAGTTTTTTTTCTAAAATAAGAGAAGAGCCTGCATAATTTAGTTTGATGTAACTGATAGTAAAGTTATTTATATTATTTTTCATAATTATCTTAAAATACCTTTCAAGCTACACACAAAAAAAATTCAAGCAATCATTGAGGCTATTATTGAATTTGTTGTAGGAGGACTATCTTTATCATTTTTCAAATATTTTCAAACCTTGTGGTTTCTCCAATGAATCTTATGTAGTTCAATAAATCATAATTATCGAATTATAAATTTATTTATGAATAATATTTTACTAATCATTTCATAATGTTAGCCTGTTTTTCATCGACTCTATGGTTTACCAAGAAATAAAAACTTTTTTAAAAATATTAATAATTACTTAACTTTTGCAGTCAAAGATCTTCTTAATTAATTAAAATTATATTGTAATTAAAATACTAAATTAATTTTAGATCACACTGTAACATAAAATAACATGACAATTTTTTTTTTGTTATGGAATCAAGTGACTCTTAATACAAATTAACCTCAATTTACAGAAGACATTTCACTTAGCTTAAATTCATTGTTATTTAAACTTTTTCAAAAAAATTATTCAAAAGAAGCTTTAAATGTAACGCTAATAATGAGACAAAGATATAAGTTTTTATAGCTACAGAATTTATATACATAGATGATGTTATTTAAAAATTGTTTCATAAAAGTTTCACCCTTATTTAAAGTCAAGTTTTTTGGTATGTTCTTGTTGTTATATCTATGTAGTCTTTATGATATTTTAAAGAAGTTTCTTTTTTTTTTATGTATATTCTGTTAACTTTGTCCTATTCCTCTTAAAAAAACGAAACAAAATTAAAAAATGTTTTGCTCTTGTTACCAGTATTTGTATAAGGAAATTTATGTAACATAGTGTAATTACATTTCTTTAAAGGGAATAACCTGTTAAGACCAAAGAGTATAATTAAGGTCATTTTACAAGCTTATTAAGAGAAATGTGATGATAAAAGTTTAATAGAAAAATATGTTTAATAAATACATTTTATCTGGATCTATATTTAATAAATTCCTATAAATAACTATTCAGAAACATATGTTAGTGATGGTTACAGTGATGGTTATATTTTTACACTAAATTCTGTACACCAAATTCAATATAATAAATATGTTCCACAAAAAATTTAGTAAAAAAACCATATAAAAAAACGACTTTTAATAATGGGTGATTGTATCCACATCTAATGAAAATCGTTAAAAAAAATGTTGAATCAAAAGGATGTGAATACTAAAAACTATGTTGAAATTCTAACGAGTGTTGAATAGATTTTGTTGAAACTTTTTTCTGGTCGTTTTCGAGGTCTAATAAGTTTATAAATACGTTCCAAAAATTGGCCTGTACGCAAGTATATTCTAACTATTGAGTATGTAATTATTATCTGATTTAAATTAATTTTGGTAAACACGAGTACATCCTTATGTATAGTTGGTGTCTGTTAAATTTGTAGTCGATAGATCAAATGCAGTCAGTTAAAATCCTCAATTATATTTCATAAGTTAAACGCTAATTGAAAAATTAAGTTAAATGCTAATTAAATCGTAACTGCATTAAATGAATTGTTTTTCCGATTTCACATTATCTTGGTTATTTTCCCTAGTTAATATTCCTGATATTTCAAGCCAATAGCTTAAGTGTTTTCAAAGGAAAGTATTATATCAACATTTATGAATAGAAAATAATTTGTACCTACTAAAAAACCATATGTTAAAAGTCTTTATAGCAAGCAAAAGTATTTAAAACAAATTAAATCGTGTAAAAATGAAAATTCAGATTTTTGTATTCGTTTGAACCGATGATAGAGCTAAATTCCATTGATTTCTGTTTTGCGCTGCTAAGCTCCAACTTCCAGACATGTTTCGCATTCTCACGTTTGCCTCAACTCCATCCTTTCATCGAAGATTAGGTAGCGTTCTTCTGCGTTTGCCATCCGGGTTGCGAGACCTTTAACGCTGCATCACTTTCTTTCATTCTGACGACGTGCCCAAGCCATCTTAATCGCTGTTATATCAAAATCGTATATAAAAAGACCTGACATAAACTGAATAGGATGTCTGGCATATTGACTGTGCTGCAAATTGAATATATCATTATTTCTTAAAGAGCACCTTGTCTTATAAATAACACAAGTTTGTTAACTTATTTGGGCGAGATTTATCATTTTTAAAAATAGGTAAAGTCAAAACAATTTTATTATTTAGAATAATTTAATAAAAATCATTTTTAGAAATCATTTATAGTATTTGCAAGGCCACTGCTTAGGCAAGATTAAAAATATTATAATAATTTAATATAATCAAAATAATAACAAATTTTAATCAATTCCATTTTACATGATCAAACTCACGCTATTATAAATATAATATTTATACTATAATCCCAAAGCCACTATTCACTATAATATAATTACAATTACCGAATGCATACATCGACACATGATAATTCCATATATTCTACATTTATAATTTGTCCATCTTTTGTTTTGACACTCGTTTATCCATGATATAAAATTACCATAATTGGTTGTTTTTTTACTTTTTATTATCCTACTTATTTTTGGTTACTGTTTTCGAATTGATGCCACCGTGACCATTACGGATATAATAATATAACCAAGTATTCCTTTTATTCTCCGACAACATACTTAAATCCATTATATTGTAAAGTATAACAACAAAATGATCCATAAAATGTAATGTTCATGTCGAACATTAAAATAAACAGTGAACGAAATAATATAACAACAATGAATTTTTATTTTTATAATTATTTTCGATAACAATTTTCCGGCATCTATTTCATAATTTCCATATAAATATTTATAACATTTGATGCAATGAAATTTTGTTTTTATTATAACAATTTTTTGTGGCAAATTAAAGAGTAGATATGCTTCGTCATAATGTGTCAGTAAAGATTGTTCTAAAATTATCGTAAAATTTATAACTTTCCAGAAATTTAGCAAATCTGAATGTCAGTTATGCTGCATTGACAGTTTTGTCGGATTTCCTTGGAACTAATTTCTCAAAAAGAGTTTTTTTTCGTGTTGACAGTTTTGATGTTTTTCGTTTTGACAGAAAAATTCAAAACTTAATCAACTTTATCGAAAATAATCGGACGAATAAACTTAAAAATGATCGGAAGAAACGATGAATCCAACATTAACGTTAGTTGTAGAAGGATTGATAGTAAAAATGGAAACCAATTTATTGTAATCTTAATAAATTTCCACCAGAGCAAAAATATTTAAATTGTTTTACAAAATCATGAAAAAAAATATTTTCTTAAATAAAATTATAATATATTTTCAGACTTCATACATTAAAATACGTGCTGTGCGGTGGTCTGGTCGTAGGGTACTATATTGTGATGCATTACGTCATGCATTTTAATAAATGCATCAGAATAAAAATTGAGCTCTAAGTTGAGTTAGTTCTAAATGAGTAACTAGTAATAACTTTGCAATAATTAATTGTGATTTTAATATTGTGAGCATTTTTGTTGACAACATTTGGTTACAACAAATATTTCACTATTAAAAGCTATTACCTTGTAGCAATTACTACCTTGTAGCAATTCTTTACTCCCGTATCAATAAATTCGTGGTTCCGAATATTTTTTAATGTATAAATATTTGGTTCAGAATATTTATATGTAGATCTGCCGTAAATACATCACGAAACCTCATTGAGGTTCTATGCTTCCATGTAGATTAGAAAAGAAACTTATTAAATTACACTTGTATACGTGCACCCTTAAATATCATTTTCAGTAAAAAGGAAATATTATGATTGTCATCACTATTCACTATTGATAATATTTTGATTGCATATTGGAATTTTTGTTATTTTACTATTTTTGCATTATTTCAAATGCAATTTTTTTTTTATGTTGATATGAATATTTGCACAACTCATAACTGAATCGTACTTTAATTTTATGACCTCAAATAACAAAAATACAATTATTTTGATATTGAAAACAGTTTTTGAATATTAACAATTTGCAATAAAGTTTTCATAACCAAATCTAAAACAAACAATACAAAATTAATTTTGTTATGTAAAATTATTGTAATTAGCTGACATCTGAAAGTAAAATTTTCTGAGTTTAAATTTATTTTAATGTACATATATAAATTTTCCGAATTTAAATTATTGATTTTTTTTTAATAATGTTGTATTTTCAAGTAATTTATTTCATTATTTATAATATTAACAGATTTATGTGCTTGACATGGAAAATCATTTTATCATATTAGTTTTATTTTAGATATAATCACAGTTTACGAAATAAATTGGTATCATTTGAAGTGGAAAACTAGACTACTATTCACTCTATATGGATATTATTTTAATATGAACAATTTATCAAAGATTTTATTAGATCACAAAGATTTTACTTATCCTGGCTGCCTCTGATATTAACGTAATTTCCACATTGAAATTACGTTCTCATTAATCTACTCTGATGCCTGTAGAGTGTCTATAATATTAATAAATTCTAATAATAATAATTTTTTTTTATATTTTGCCCCTTTTATATTATAATGAAAGGTGTCCCTGAAGAACAACTCCAAAAATGTAATAATGTGGCATATGCTAATATTGTGATCAATAAAAAAAGATGGCTATACTAAATTACAGTATAAAAATTGAGCGCATTTTGATGAAACAGTTTGTAAAGCTTCGTAGAATTTTCGAAAGAAATAAATTTTCAAAAAAGTCATCAATTTGAAGAGTAATATAAATATTTTATGAAATTGATTCGAAGAATACACAATAACCGTTCAACTCCTAGTGTCATGAATTTGTTATTGTGCACGAGAATTAGACGTTACAGCGATCTCTCACGAAGTATATACAAGACTACAAAATTAAATCCATTAAATACAGAGTTGAATTTCTAGAACGAGCATGTGATTATTGACACCATGCGACTTCTTTCTTTCGGTTTTTTTTGTAATCGCATAAATGACAAACAATTCCTGAGCTTAAGGGGAACTTTCAATATGTTATTGCCGCAATTTAGCCACAGTTTTATAACGATACGATCGAAAATTTCATAAAAGGAGCAAAAGTTTG
This sequence comes from Rhamphomyia laevipes, assembly GCA_963920725.1. NCBI lineage: Eukaryota > Metazoa > Arthropoda > Insecta > Diptera > Empididae > Rhamphomyia > Rhamphomyia laevipes. The sequence continues at coordinate 54,421,883 of OY987258.1, read as the reverse complement.
TCAGCAGAACATAGTGTAGCGCATTTGTCAGAAATAATATGCAGTTTATTTTTACGATATTTTCAGATTGTTAATAAAATATTAAAAAATTTACAAATTTTACATATTTTGATTAAATATATTTTGTTGGTAACTTTGTAAAGTGAACTGAAGGTATAACAAATATATTAATTCTACAAAAGGTTTATAACATAAGATTTTAATTATAATTTTTGGCACGTGTAATGCATAGGTTTTTTTAAAACAATTTTCCAATTTCTAATTATATTTCCATTAAATATTACATCTTGTTTTATATAAAATTCATTTCTATATTTAGTTTATTATGGGAATTGGGATCACTATAAAATGTTAAATTTTGATAGTTTCAATTATAAGAAAAGGTATAAAAACTTATTTCTCTAGGAAAAATGTCTTATAAATTCCACATTGAAATTACGTTTTCATTTATTTATAAAATGCCTATTTATTAATTGGGTTACTTTAAATTAGAAAACATTATTTTATAATTCCGATTAAATTGCAAAAGGATCTTTAGTATATTTATAAAACTCAGTAGTGAAACTATAAGATTTAATCTTTTTAAATAAAATGTTGTAATTGTGTACCTGGTACGAGTAAAATCAGGAATCAAAATAAAATGAGCCTATTTTTAAGTTTTCTATACACATTTCCACCTTCATTATTATTATTAGTTTTCTTCAATTTATTTTCTTTTTTAGACTTTTTAATGGTTTACCCACGAATAATAATAACATTTTGTGGTAAAGTTACATTTTTTTTATACATATTATGTAACACGTATTAAAAAGATATAATTTTATATGTTAATTTTGTAGATTAAAAGTTTTATTATTTTAGAATATTAGATAAACGAAATACGTTAGATGAAAACTATAATGTAAAACCAAAATAATTATTATAAGGATAATTTGTAATTTTCTAGTTAAAGATTAAAATTTATTATAATATATCAGAATATAAATTGAATGAAATTTTCATATTAAAAATGCTAAAATTAGACTAATTAATAATAGATAAAAACAAATCTTTTAAGATAAACAAGCTATATTTTAGCTTAGTAGAGTGTTGAGTAAAATGTCTCTCAATTTTCCCAATTACTTGGGATCACTCAAATTCTGACTAATAACAACTAAATCGTATCTAAACTTGCGCCCGATCTAAGGTACCCTACTAAAGAAATAAATAACGTAAAAGAAGAAGTAAAATTAAGTATTTATTAATCACTTTTACTCAGATACTTCCAAACGTAACTTTCATATTTAAGCTGGAATTTATTTGCCAAATAATTTTTTTTTTGTTAAGAAAATCCATAATTTTCTGTTTCAAATCACTTCATATAAAATTTAACAATTTTTTGGATTTGATATTAAATTTATAACAATTTATACTGGCTTTTCTGTTGTAATTAACAAGTCTAATCTTAAAGTCGGTATAGCTGTACGGAATACAATTCTAGGGTTGCTTAATACAATTCCACATCCAAAAAAATTAAAGATTTCAAAATAAAGTTAATCGCAACATGATTAAACGCCCTGGTACGTCAATGATCTACACAGGGACGTCACAAGGACGAAATTAAAAGTATCACTGCTCAATATCAAAATAAACTTCAAAACCATGTCAACAAAGAAGCTCAGAAACTTCTTCACAAGAAGGCACAAAAAACCATTCGAATTGATTTAAAATACAGTAAAATTTATATTATCAGAGTTAATTACAGAGAGCCAAGATGTTCTCTAAAAAGTTCATAAAATTTAGTTGAACATTTCAAATGAACTTGTAAGTTTAATTAAAATGCTTCTCATAAATTACAAAATCAAATATTTACAAATACATAATTATGACAATACATAATTGAATTATTACTAAATTTCAAATATATATTTACAAAACTTACAATTACAAATTTCCAATATGGACGGCAATTTGTAATCAAAACTTTTCCTTACCCCAGCAACTTCAAAATTCACCTATAAATTATAATTTACATAACAAATTTATATCTATGGCAAAAAACATACAAATGTCTTTTAGATACAATCCATAGAAAGATACAAATTTATATGTTTCGCAATTCATTTTGAAATATTAAGTGAAAATTCTATACTTATATTTATATGAATTTCCACAAATGACAATATTCTTCTAACAAGGTGTGCAATATTCTATTATAATTCCTCGGTCTTTTCACAATTTTCATATTGTTTTCCATAAATTTTTCTTTTGTACTTTACACTTAAGTTTTTCAATCTCTCTGGAATATGTAAATTTAATTTTTGTTGTAAAATATTCTATGCAAAATTTTTTTGTAAATTTTCTAAAGTTATAGAAATGTATCTCTTGTATGTATAGTAGTAATAGAATTATGTAGGGAATTGGTTGAAAGTTTTTGAATTTGTTATCTAGAGTTAGATTTGATGAATCTCACAATATATTTATTCATGTATAATTTATTTTTTTGCAGTTAATTAAAATGAAAGATTTTCAATGAATTTGAACAAATTAAAAAAAAAATATTTTAAAGCTACATATTTTTATGAAATGCTTAGATTCGAATTAAAATATTCCATAAAAAATATATTTAATCTTTAATATAAAAGTACTAAATATAAAATTCATGACTTTAACAATCAGATAAAATAGTTTATCAATCAATTCAATAGTTTTTCAGTGGACGGGACCATGTCGGTTACCATCTAGCTAGCATATGCAAATGAGAACCAAGGATTTGGGAACAGACATTCTTATAGATGGCATGAATCAAAAATCAGTTGTTATAATAAGAAACTTTTGACAGAAGGTATATTATTATCTGTGAACCACAGCAACAGCCACAATTTATACTAATGATACTCGCTGTATTATTTTAACACGTTTGCGATTTACAAATTTGTTGGGTTTCCTATATTAACTATACCGAACACAAAATATGTGACATGAGTGTTCAAATTATTTTTATGTCACTTGATTAATGACATGAGTTTCGAGCAGGATTAGAGTCACATATGTATCATAATTTAAAATTAATGTCACATATATGGTACATAAAATATTTTTAATTTTTTCTATGTCAGTTTGCTTTAAAAGAAATTCCCCCAAAAGCTAAATATAATATAAATAATTGGGTTAGCTACAAGTAGCTAAATATATTATCAAAATTCTATCAGAAACTAAAAAGAAAAAATAAATTCTTTACCAGGAACAAAATCAAATCTAAGTACATTTCTCGTAAAATGTGACCGAAAATCCAACGTCACATTATATAAATGATGTTGAGTCGCGAACGTGTTTAAGTCTAGAAAGAACTGATTATTGCAACTCATTAACTAGAAACTTTATATCGAAAGAATGTATTGAAGAGCTGTTCCTGGAACACATGATAAATGTTATTGATTTTGAAATGGATGTTACGTAAATTTAGAATAGCATGCAGAAGCATGCAATGGCTTTATACAATACTGCCAACCAGTATACAATTTTTTTGAAAATACAACTTCTCAACTCATCTATATATTTTTTTATTAATTTCGTTTTACATAGTGTAATCATTTTATGTCACTGCGAGTGTAAGGGTTAAAAATACTCGTATAATTGTATAGTTTATCATAAAATATAAATAATGTAATAAATTTAAAAAAAATATTATAAAATTAAATTTTTGCAATTATTATTTAAAAAAACAATAAAATTTTATTAAAATATCAAATTTAATTTTGTTGACATGAGCCTATAAATTATTAAATTATTAAACTAAAGAAAAATGTGACAATTATTTTCATTTTCCAAATATATTTTGATTTAGGTCGATTATAATTAATAATTAAATGCAAAAAAAATCAAATAAATATTTTTATATTATAATATATACAAAAAAAAAAAGTTAATTGAAAATTCTTTATTAAAACATTCAATAATTTAATTTATTATAATAAAAAATAAAAATTTATTGTACAAAAAAAATTAATGAGAGTTAATTTAATATATATTTAAAAAAACAAACTTTAAATTTTGACAAATAAATTATATTTTAAATGGAAACTAATAATTTATAATATTTCATTATAATTTTTGTAATATTTTAATTAATTCTGAAATTTTAATTGAGTCAGAGTCATAAATGTTAATAAATAATTTATTTTCATTTAAATTATATTAGTATAGCAGCATAGAAGCATAGACTACCGAGTCCTCGAGTGAAAAACTAACAAAAATGTGTCGACAAGATTTTGTAATAAAATCACCATTCACATCGAATCGAATGATTTCGTGAGTATTTTAGGAAGTGACTTATCGGTGCACTTTGAATTATCATACAGCATAGACTTGAATTATTCCAACCGAATTTGATGGATAGTAGAACATAATGGGGTAATGGAAGATTATTCTATATAATTGATACGAAAAACGATATTAAAACTTTGCGATATGGTAAGAAATTGATAATGGGCAAAAGAAAATTCAGAATTTAATAATTGTTATAAATAAATACAGACTCTCTAGGTAGTGATCGAATGCTAATATGGTCATTTAATGAATTATACCTCATATTAGTACCATTATGTTTAAGACATCTATTATCGATTTCCAGTGCCATTATAGAACAAACATTAAAAATTATACTTAACCTATTAAAATGTTTACCAAAAATGATATTTAAATCAGCATTATTGTTTATACATTTAATCAATAGATGTCGCAGCCTAAAGAAGATGATAAGTACCTGTTTAGACAGTATGGCGGTGCACAAAATGGTCAATAGTATGATAATATTGTAATTCTATATTAAATACTATAGAATATCCAAAGTTTTGACTTAAAATCAGTTTATTCGTTTCTACATTTACGATTCTCGGTTCAGATATTCAGTTCTATTAACTAATCGAATATATCTATTTCTTATGACTTTATAAAGCAGCTTACAAGTAACAACACTGGAGTGCTAATCATACTCATTACACAGCGTATATAACTAATAAAATTTAATAAAATTATACATTTTGTACCAGTTGGATTATTAAATTTACTTAATGAATTCCTATTTGATTTACAAAAATTTTATATCATTTTTCATATTTATTTCCATAAACTTTAACTAAATATTTTTTATAAAATATTCTATTCTTTTTCCTATCAAAGTAAATAATATTCTGTACGTTTATGTGGAAAAAGGTTTGAATTTTCATATTATTTTAAATATTTTCCATATGTTATTTTCAAAAAAATTCGTTGTTTAGTTTATTTTCCTAGAAAAGTTTTACTTATTTATATATTTTCTTTATACAATTTTGACTTTAGTGTTTGTATTAAGTTTATTTTATTCTCGTATTTGTTGGCATTTGGATAACAAACAACTGAGCCGCAAAAACAAACACTACACAAAATAATATTGCTAGAAATTTTCAATAAAATTTCCAATGATTTTCAAACTTTATTTGAGTTTTCTCTGGTTTTTCATTTTATTTTTTGTTAAACTTTTTTTTTTTTTGCCTTTGTAATATTTATTGTTGAATAGTCCAAGTCAAATGACAAAATAAATAATCCTTCAAATTTATAAAGGGAATTTTTAAAGGAAGTTTCCTTTTGAGAAATACCAGAAAATTGTTTAGAAAAATTTTTGTGTGGAAAAATGTTTCGTTTAAATTTTATTTTGAATAAATTATAATTTTCCATATTGAAGGAAATGTTTAATAAAAGATAGAAATTTTTTTTAAATTTTCCCAACTTCACTAAGAAATGTTTTCGAATTGGTATTAAAAAAATAATCAAAAGTTTCTTATTTTAAATATTTGATCTACTTATAAATAAATTCAGGAAAAATGACAAAGAATTACCAGAATTATATTTCATTCAACGATAAGTAATTTGTTTGATAAACTACTAAAAATAACGACACTGTCACGTCACTGTCTTTCTCTGTGTAATAAAAGATTAAAATTGTTCGGTTTTTATTTTGCAGGAGATTTTAATAGAATTAAGCAAGAAAAAACCTGTTAATCTGAAAAACTTTATAAATGAAGTGGGATGGCACGATTCGTGGTTAAAATGAGTGAGAAACGTTTCGTAAGGGGATACAACGGACCGTACGGTCTAGGTTCGTGGTTTGGCCGCTTCCATTTCCCCCTTTTCAAACCAAACAAAGAAAAATAACGACGGTCACAAATTCGAGCATGATACCATCGCACAACGCGAATGAAAGATATTTTTTGGATATTTAATAGAGGCTTAAAAATAATCTATTAGGAAAACAATTTCTGGTCAAAGACTTCCACAAAATTATATATGAAGAATTCCATTATTTGTAACAGGGCGAACATTTTAATATTTCTTGTTCTGGCATTGGTTTTTAATAGGGCTGTGACAGTTAGTTTAAGTAACTAAGGAAATGTATTATTATTAAATTATGATTTTTATATTCAATTCGGAAACCCAATTGGAATTTTCGGAAATAATATAGAAAACAAAATTCATAGAAAAATATCATTAATTTTATGACCAAATTTATATTAAATATCTAGAAATTTTTAAATATGGTACTTTTATAATAAATATTTACCATTTTACAAAGATTAAATGGTTGTCGGGCATCAACTGGAAGTTTCAATGAAGCTGTGTTTGTCATTATTTCAGTACTGACGTACTGACGACCAAATATTGTGAAATCAAAACTAAAATATTTTAATATAGCTTTAAAATTATCTTTCACATAAAAAGTTTATTTTATGCTGTAGCTTTTATATTCTTAAATATACAGTGACGCTTTCGACAGTGAAAAATTGTTTCTGTAAGCAACTAATTCTCCTCTAATTTTGTAAGCGCTTTCGATTGTTATTATCTTTCAGATTCTGGATTTTGTTTAACACTGAATTATATTGAAATAAACTTTATAGATCCAAATAGAAATTGTCAATATCTTACATAATACACGACACTTTTGAAGATTACTAAAACCATAATGATTTAGAAATTATTGATTTTTGGTTTCAATCAAGAATTTTTTTATATTTATTTTGACATTTAATATAAATTTATATTAACAATATACAGTTGTTGTGACATCTAGTCATATTTTTATTTGATTTGACACTATTACATTTATATGTACATAAATCTTATGTTAAAATAAACCAAAGAAACGTTTTTTTTCAAGGAAATAGGAAATTTTTCGTTATCTTATCTAATAATAAATTTCATGAATAATTTATAATAAAGTAATAAATTGGAATTATATTTTGCTTGATTTATATTTACAATAAAATATTTTATATTTGGCATTAATCAAGATTGGGGAGATCAAGATTGGTTGTCGAATACTTAATTTAATGTCAATATTAAAAATTTGAACATAAATTTTTGTTATATATACGAGTATGAAAACTATGAAAAAAAATTTTAACAAAAAAGTATTAAAAAAAATATTTTAGCATATAAGATTTTTCGGTTTTTTATAATTTTATAAATTTTTTTGATTATCGAATTTATACTTTGCTCGTAAAATTCAGAATTATAGTGAAAAACCTTTTACTAAAAATTGAAATTATTAACCAAAATGAAATTAAAATGCTCGTAATTGTAAATTTCGTATTTGTAATAGCATAATATTAACAGTTTATATTTTAAAAATCCTTGTGTGGTGACTGATCACCACTCTTTAATACCAAACTAAAAATTGAAATTATTAACCAAAATGAAATTAAAATGCTCGTAAATGTAAATTTCGTATTTGTAATAGCATAATATTAACAATTTATATTTTAAAAATCCTTGTGTGGTGACTGATCACCACGCCAGTTTAATTTTTTAACAATTTTTTCAAAATTAACCGATCACTTTTAAAGCAATGAATCAACTCCACGATTTTAATTAATTAAAATCTAAACCAGCCTAAATCTAAAATAAAACCTGATCTTAATTTTCGTTATTCTAACAAAAATCAAGGTCTTTTTATTGTCCTTCAATTTTCTGTTGCTTTTTTTTATATTTTACTTTACTTAATTAATAAAAGTGTTAATTAAGCAAGTTTCTTTTCGCTGCAATTAATATTAAATTTATTAATTAATATATTTCAAAATAATATAATTGCGTGTGTCAAGTAATTGAACCTTAGGCCGGTTAGCATTTTATACAACACTAAATGCCTAAAGTCTCTTACATTATCACAGTTTTCATAAGACTAGTCGTGTGTAATGTTAAAAAAGTATGATGAAAAATCTTATGAAAATACATACCGTCAAATTTAGCATAAACATCCCATTTAGTCCATGTTTTTTTTTTTTACTTTCACACAGTACGATTTATCATCACACAAAAAATCGCATCAAATATTTATAGTCGATCTACAATGAACGCTTTCGTTCGCTCTCTATACGCTCTCGTTTCGCAGCCTACAAAAGAGTGTCCACAATGAAAATATAGAAAGCATTATGACAGATATTGAAAATATTAGTAATTTTTTGAAATCAAAATATAAATTATTGTTAATTAATTAATTTTTCTTCTAACATAATTTTTATTTTTTTCACGTTCACACTTTTGAATTTTTTGTTTTGAATTTGACACTTCAATGCCAAGAAAGCGAAAAAAAGTTAAAAGTTAATCAACTTTTTTCATGGCTGCGTACTGAAGCGCTTATTGTACACACTTTCATATAATTTAATACATTTCAACATTAATTTGGTACCTGAGAGCGAACGAAAGCGTTCATTGTAGATCGACTGTTAATGTAAAGTCTGATAATTTCTGCTTTATAAATTTGGCCAGTAATTTTATCACAATACAACAAAATTCCAATTAAAATTAATTTCCTTATTTTATTTAATAAAATTTTTGTGAAAATATATTTTTAAATTAAATATTGAAAAAGATTAAATCCAAATTATTAATTTTCCCTAACAAAACAACTAAATGACTTTAACAATCTCATTAGTCAACTTAAATATCATTAATTGAAATACATTTGTATATATAGAAAATTTTATGTATATCCTTAAAATATATCCTGTTATCCATATTGCTTGTAAATACTGCAGTAAATCAGGTTTTATTATAATTTTGCATTCAGGCAATCTGTCTAGCCAGCATTTCATTATAATATATTTTTGTTTGCAAACGTTATGTACATTAAATTAAGCATATCATAGCATAAAAATTATGTCTGATGCACAGGTGAATACGATAATGTACACAATACACAATTGTGTGTCAGGGAAAATTTGTTTAAATTGTTTTATTTTAGGAAAACTTTCAATGAAAATATTATCCCGGAAAATATTTAAAGTATAAATAAAATGTTTTTTAATCAATTTTTAATTTTATGTGTCAGCATTATAGATTTTTTATCAAGGAAAAGTTTTAACTTAAACTTTATAAATTAATTGATTAGTTATTACTTTTATACCAGTACATTTAATATTACATTAGTAATACCAAAACAAGACGAAATAAATTGAAGTTAATCTACAAATTAAAATTAATCATAAATTATTAACTACTTAAAGTTGAAACTATTTGAAATTCATTATTTTATTACTTAAAAATTAGCTCAAAAATCGAAACAATTTTTGATATATTTGGTAAGATGTTCAGAATAGTTAACCCGCGTTTCCAAATTTTGATTATAGTTTAAATTTTTTGGGACCAATTTAACGCATGAAATTTTGAATTTGAAAAGTTGATAGTAAAATAGTGAATTGCGAAGTTTATTTTTGTAGGACATCATTTGGGAATATATTTTCGACTTTTAAATGCGTACCACATTATTCTGTACAATTTCCAACTAATTTCAAACGTTTTTAATTGTTTAACGTTAAACGTTACTAAAAGTTGTACACTTTTTTTCATTTTTCAATAAGTATTTAACTTGAAATTCAATATGAAATGTAATGTTACAATTTTCTTTAATATTTTCCGATTAAATAGATTAATATTAAATAATCTTTCTAAATTATATCAAGAAATAGCTTCCATTAAATACAAAATACAACGCTTTACGTTGTATTTAATGTAAATATTAAAAAGACACTGTAACTATAGTAAAGTATTGTACACTTTAAATAGACATTATGCTAAATAAACTACAAATTCTGACCTAAAACGATTTAGTGATACTTAGATGTAATCAGTGTTGATCAAAAATTAATTTAACTAAAAGCAGGTTAACTGAAAGCCGAGCATTATATAATTACACGATGAATAACGTAAATTTTGCAAATAATTTTTAATGGAAAATTCATATAAATAAGACGCAGAATTTTTATTCGAAAATTATTTATTTATTTTCATTATTATATAAAAAAAATTAGAATTTAAAGAAAATTTTTATTTAGGGAAATTTTCATAAATCATAAGAAAATGTGATATTTTCTTGAATAAATGAAAAGGATCAACTTAAAGTTCACATTTTAATTGGAATTTATTGTTAAAGAAAGACGAAAAAATTATTTAATACAACATAAATTAATAAAAAAAATCCACTCCTAAATATAAATAACAACAATGGAAATTCTGTAGTATTTTAAAAAGCCTAATTTCAAAGTTCATTTCTTTTTTTTCTGCAGGCTTTTATATCTTTTGATCCTTTTTGCTGGGTTGTTTTTTTGTTTTTTTTTTTTGGAAAAGAAATTAAATATAATTTCAAAACAAATTAAGAAAATTTTGTTATATACTTTTCTGAAAATGTAGATATTAATAAAATGTTACAGTCGAAATGAATAATTTAGTATATCAATTTGCAATGGCGCTATAGACCAAATCAAGCTTGGTCCTCCTTCTCGAAGAGTTTTCGTTACATTTCATTGCAATTTTAAACATAATAATTTTATAGTGAAGAATCATTTAATTGCAACAAAGTAATGGCTTGTAATAGTGAGACATTTGTTGTCAACAAATAGTTTCAATCTTTAGCATTTTCTTACTCTTAAAATCACTTTTATTACTGCTTCTCATTTAAATCTGAATCAACTTAAAACGACATCGATTTCTCTGTGTGAAGGTGAGCCTGGTACCTAATGTATCAAAGCATAGCACACTACCACTATGTCACTACGCTACAGCCAGTATTATTAGTTAAATTTCATTGTACTATTTACATTTTTGGATAGTTTTCATTCAATATCCATTGAAATATTGACTGATACTATACATTGAAATTGAAATTGAAGCTATAAAGCTATTTAATATCTAGAGCTGGGTTAATGTCAAAAATTTGTTACTTTAAATTATAGTTATAATTGGTGATGTTAAATTCATCATTTAGTTCAATATGAAATTAATTCAATAACTAATTCAAAATTTCTCCATTCGAATATTCTAGATAATTATGAAGAAAGTTCGTCTGTCTGTCTCTCTATTAGTTTTTTAATTATTACTATACTAAATAAAGTAATACATAATTTATTTGAAGGTTTGAAGTTTTGGATTCAGTTAATGCTGACTGAAAGTCGTAAATTATCTACGCAGTAATGCCATATTTGTTCATTTAGCAATATTGTAATTTTTCCAGATTTAATTCAATTATTTAACATAAAAATGGCATTAATAATTATATTGTTTTAAATTTGGGGAATTAGTAAATTGTCTTTTATAAAGTTTATCACGTTTTCATTTTATTTTTGTACTGCAAAATAAAAATACTTAGAAAGTTTATAAATCTTTAAATTTAATACAATCCTTAAAAGATCCTTTTTATAATCCGCGTGTACTTTTTTTATACGTGCAAATGGAAATGAGAACAATTTAAAATGAAAATTAAGTTTATAATAAAATTTAAATTAATTTTTCACGTATTTATGTAAGGGAAGATTATGAGTATCGCCAAATTCATTCTTATCATTCTTATACTGAATCCATTCTTAGATGACAGGTTATATTGAACTGTAGAGGGTACACATAAGTTATCCTCTTCTATTCCTTGAAGTCTTCACAATGATTATTGTTATTTACTTCTTCCAAACTTGTTAATAATGTTGTAATGCAGTGCAAATGCTTTTACTGGATTCTTATACCTTCATGAGAAGTTGGTGAAAAACTAAAGTAATTTAAACATTTTATAGAACTAGAACTACAAAATATTGTCAAATAAATGAAATATTATAATACACCAGAAATAAACACTTAAAATCTCTCTAGGATGATGAAATTTTCCTTTAGCAATCTGTCTTCTTTTTAAATACACAAAGCTAATTTATATTTCAAAGTAATTTTACCAGAAATCCTGAAATTGTTGGTGTCAATTAAAAAATGTGACAAAAAAAAAATGTTGCTATCAAAATTTTGAACAAATAAAGTAAAAGTTTTTCTTTTAAATATAATAAACAAATCAGAAAACTTTATAAACCATAATTTTTCATGATTTTATTGAAACATATTTTTTATTTTGATCCACCAAAAAGTTTTACTTGCTATATAACCAAAAAAAAAAAAAAACGTAAATTTTATCGATTTCGTATTAATGTGTCCTTAAAGGAAATTTCAATTACATTAATTTCCTTAGCATCGGTTTTGTTCATTTAAAAGTTTTTTTTTTTTGAAAAGTTAATGTACTTGAGAAAAGTTTTGTTTTCTTTTTATTTATGGTTGTAAGAAATGGAAAACCAAAAATTCGATTTTCCGAAGAAAAATTTTAATGTTTATATTGGAAAACCACAAAAATAAAAATTATATAAAATTTATAAAATTTAGGAATTAATTTTATAATTAGGGAAAATTGCTGGACAGGTTAAAATTAGTACCGTATAATAAATAATATAATTAGCAATTAGCAAATTCGAGTTTGGTCAATAAAAATATGGTCTTTAAAAGGTTTCACTAGTTTCAGTTTTTGTACTGAAAAAATTAATTTTATAAATTATTTTAATATTTTTTGATTCGATAGTAAAATTTCCTAAATATTGATATAATATTTGATTTTCATGTCGGAAAATATAATTTACATTTATATTTATATTTTCTTTAAAATTAAATTTAATTTAAAAAAAAGAAATTTAATTTTCTTTAATTAATTTCTTATTTTCTTAATCTAACTAAAAGTTTTTCAATTAACTTTTCCAATTCTGTTTTCATAAGTGGTTGATTATAAAGTGTCATAGTTTTGTATATCGTTGCCGTAATTTTTTCTATATGTAGCTGATGTTATCCTTGTTAATATTTTTTATACAAGGACGATATTGTTGTTCCTGGAAGTTATGTTTCTGAGAATCTATATATTGTTCTAGGCTATCTCCTGAAACAAAAATAATAATAATGTTGCATATAAATCTATTTTGTATAATGTTTTAAAGCTTGATGAAGGCTGGGTCAAGGTTAAATGAAATGAAATGTAATTGCAAAAAAATTAAAATATTATTAAAATGAAAATGGTGAAATAGAAATATTTTATGGTACATGTAAAGTACAATCACATAAAATGAATGCGTTGAAAAATCAAAATTCATCAGAAATACACAATTTTTTTTTAATATTTTATTTAATCACACTGTAAATATTTATTTAAAAAATCTTTATTCAAAGTCCAGATTTAAATGAAATTCAAACTTAATAATTTAAAGAATGTCAATACTAAAGTATTCTTCTTAAATATAGTCACAGAAAGTCAATATTCGTTGATTTTCCATATATGTACATTTTTTATTTATTTTCATTTTTTCGAATATGATTTTTTTTATATATTACTCTAGATTCTACTGCTGCCTATACATTGTACAACCTGTCTGTTAAGTCAACGTTTTTTCAATCGGGTTGTAAATTTTCACTACAGACATTTCAACTTGGTTTACAACCAATATAACAACCATTTTTGCAGCTTTTTTCTGGATAAATGCCAAAAACAACTTCAATTGAAAGTTAGGTGAAAAATAATTATAGTTTAAAAGCCAATCAATAAAAAATATTTATAATATAAAAATATGTTGTTGTTTCTTACTTTAAACGTAAAGAAATGTCATTTTGATTGTACAACTTTCCAATACACAATTTACAACCATCAACATAATTAAAATATTTAAATATAATTTCAACCGATTTGTCACCCGTCAAAATGGTTGTCAACGTATTTTAAACTTGCAAACCAACTTCAATAATTGTCAATACGTGGATAAACATGTTTTATAATGTATGGGCAGCTTAAGGAAATCCGCGCATGTAATAACTACGCACATCCTGATTATTTATCTCGCGATCACTATAGATCATCTCGTGGTCAGCAATTTGACTAATGGTTTCATTCTAAAATTTCCGTTTAATTGTTAAATAAAATTTAAATGACACAAATCTAGTACATAATTTCAAATAATTGTAATGAAAAAAATATAAAGATTAAATTAAATTTATTATAAAAATTTTATAAAATAATTTAATAAAAATTGTAAAAATCTTTTTAAATTTAAATTCTACATTCTATTCACATCAAAATTTCAATTTTGATTTAACATTTATTATTCTTTTATTATGAAATATTTCAATTAAAATTTTTTATAATTAAATAAAATTGAATTTGAAATTATTATTTAATATTCTACGAATTATTAAAATATTTTTTTAGTTACTATTACGATTTTTATTGATTTAATTTTTATTTGTTTCTATTAATGACGAGAATACTAAAATTTTGATTAAATAATATTCAAATGAAAAATTAAAATCAATTTTAAAAGATTTCCATTTTAAAAAATAAAACATTATTTTCAGGAAAATCAATAATTTTTAAATTAATATTTGATTTTATTGCTAGAAAAAATTGTGATTTTTAATTGTAAAATTATTTAAATTTTTGATGGAAAATTAAATATCACGACAAGACTAAAATTTCTTAATTTTTATTATATATTTTAATTGTACTAAAACCAATTTGGTGACTAAAGAGAGTTACTGTGAATTTATCAAGGTATACAAGTCTTTTTAAAGGCCAACGTATCTAAATCTAAAGTAATGAAATTTTACTAATTTAATGTAACGAAATGTAACGAATTAGTTCAATTATGGCTGACATAACCAAGACTGACAATAATTTAGTTTTTACATATTTGTTATAAACGAAATTTTTTGATGTCTTTAGATAATGTTTCTAATATTTCAAGAATGGAATGACAGTATTATCCATAGATACATTTAATTTTGCAGCAAATTCCGAACGGTATGGACCCTACCTACTATATTCAAACTTATCGAATTTCCTTAAGTAATTGTAAATGAGGGTGGATATATTTCGTGTTTTACATCCTTTGATAACATAAATAAAATGTTTTAATTGAGCACTTTCGTTATTGAAAATGTTAATGGATTGTTAAATATTAAATGTTTATCGTTCATGTAATTTTTAATTAAGTGTATCTAAATGGAAAATCATGTAAAATTTTAATAATGATATTTAATAAACCAATAATTATTATGTTTACATCCAGTATTTTCAAGAATTTTCTTAGAACTTGAAAGTTTGTCTAGACAGAGGGTTTGCTCATTGAGATTGTTAGAGTACTTCATTTGGGTAAATTAATCAAAAATTAATTAAATATCTCTTTAAATAATATATTTAAATTAAAATAACCGATAAATTAGTGAAAATTTCCTGTAAAAATAGTCCTTAATACTTTTTAAAAGAGTAATGGAACGGTCCCTTAATGATTCTTCTATAAATTTTGTAATCCTAAAACCATATAAAATATAATATAAAAATTAAATATTATTTGTAAAAAAATATATTTATGATAAATATATTTAAAATAGTAATTAGAATGTAAATTCTATAAACTTTTAATTTCGTAAAATATCGAATTATATTGAAAATGTGGTTGAGTTAGTACAAAATTAACTTTTCAATCAAATTACATAAAACTAATCCTCGTAATTTGATGATAATAATTATGATTAAATTAAAAACTATAATATTTTTAGTAAAATTAAATTGAATTCGTAAAATTATTACAAATTATCATTGAAATTTATTATCATTTTTAATATTAATATGTTCGTGAAATAAACAATTTGGTACTGTCGAATTTTAAATTTGATGACCAGAATTAATATTAACTTTTGCTCTCTAGTAAAACTTTAATTTATGATCAGCTAAATTGAGGAGTTTATTCGTCCTCCAGGCCAAGATATTTATTAAAATTAATAATTATAATGAAAAATATTAAATAATTTTTAATAGTTAATATAATAAATTTAATTATAAACAATTAAATAAATAAATAAATAAATAAAAATATAAAAGTTTAACAATCAAAATTTAAATCTTTTGTTTATCGAAACCGCAAGGATATAAATAATAAGGAAAAAAATCCTGGACGGTGTGGTTATATTAAATTAATTAGTTTATATACTTAATTTTATTAAGGGTTTTTTTATGCCAAGAAGGATAATAGTAAGGATGAACTTAAAATTATATATTACTGATCATGTGCACAGTCTTTAAGGATATGTGTTTTTTGTATTTTTAAAATCTATCTTCGAAAACGTTAATAAAAATTGAACAACTTTTCAATTTATTACACCAATTTATAGTTATTCCATTACTCTTCATAATAAAGCAGCATTAAATTTGTCAATTAAATAATTAATTTATATTAATTAAGTTAACAATTTTCCCATCTAATTAATTTAATTTTTTTTAGTTTATTATTACATGAATTTCATAAAGTTAACTATTAATGATAAATAAAATTACCAACAAATTTATTTAAAAAATAGTGAAATTATTCGAATCAAAATTTTATTTATTATAAATTTCATTATTTTTATAATTATATATTAGAATATAAAAAGATATTTAGTATAACAGGCGTATAACAGTTTTGATTAAAACACTTTTATAGAAATTAAAATTTTATAAATTAAATAAATAAAAATTGCTTTTCAAAAATATGACAAATTTAAATTAGGTTAATTATTATTATCAGATTAGTTCAATTTAATGCAATTTCATTGATTAGATTTTATTGAAATATTAGTGATTTTTCCAATATCAAAAATCCAATGGAACGTATTTTTATCAATCAAAATTAAACTTCACTACTTTAAATGATTGATTGGAATTTATTTTGTGGTCACCTAAAATCCTGTAAATTATTTTGGGAAGAATAACTCCTTGATTATGATTATAATAAAGATGCAGATACACAATTACAGTACACAGTCAGTATATGTAACAGATGCCACTACAAAATTCATTGAAACATATGATTACGCAAGAAGGATGAAGTTGAGTTTAGAACATTTTGAAGTAAGTCCTTAAACATATAATTATGTCTCTAAATAAGATATCATCTTAAATAAGTAACGAAATGATCACTTCCAATTACAAATTTAAATTAATATCTATTTCACAAGAAAATTATTGCTTAAGGATGAAATTGTCCATATCTTTCTAAAAAATTGGAAATTAATTAATATCTAATCCAAAATTAGTTTCTAATCCAAAATTAATCCAAAAACAGAAGGTTTCTTATCATCGAAAAGGGTCAAATAAGAGCTTCTGCGTGAACTAATTATATGTAAACATAGATATGATATTAAGAGTATATTCATTTCTTTAAGCTCATCCTCAACACACTTTATCTACATGCTGAGAATAATACTACTTTGCTAATTACGTTAATTAGAATTTTGATAATATTGTATAATTGACTGATCACAATCAAAGGGCTAGTATGCATGTCACATTTAATAATCCAATTTAAAAACTTTAAGAATATTAAAAATTAAATAAAGATTTAAATTAATTATTATAGTTTTTAGATTAAAAAAAAAATATTTTCATTTTCCTTTTATCCTTTTTATTTTACATTAATTTTATGAATTAAAAAATTAATTTTATACCTTTCAGATAGTTGTCATAGAAGCAATAAAAATTTCATAATCTTCACAAAACTTCTGTACTTTTTTTTAACATTTTTTTATTATTTGTCATAGTTATGCTTTTCTATTTATCTGTGCAATTATTTTTTGCATATACATAAACCTATAGTATTTATTAGTATATTTCTTTGTGTTCAAATTAAACATTATAATCAGATCCAGACATAAAAAGTATACAAATTATTATCCAGAAGAAGAGTAAAAAATAACAAAAAAAATCCACTGAAACACAAACAGAATTTAGTATTTAAAAATATGATGATAACTATAGAAAATGAACAAAAATTCAAAAAAATAACATGGCAGTGAAAATTAATTCAAAAACAAGAACCTCTAAAAACAGAAATACTTTTTTTTCCATATATATATACATAGTAAAAAATTTATTTAAAGAGCATCCGATATTCTGTCAGAAACAGTAGTAACTGCTATAGATAAAGCTGCATTTGACGAGTACATAGATTTTTTTTTCTCCATCACAGAATTATATGGAATCATGAAAAATAAAAGGAAAATTCAATATTTTCTTTTTTATACATAGCTATAAATAATATAAATAATCAGAAACAGAGATGGTAACTATTTCTTTTTTTGTGTGATTCAGTTTGGTTCAAGATGATCTACAAATTTTTTGTTCACACTAATGTAAGTTCGTGGCCACATACACAGGGAAATGAAACAGAGGATCTTCTGGCCAGAGGGTTCTTTAGACTGTTCTATGCAACCCATCCCTTTTTGTAGTAGGCTATGACATGGAACCCCAAATTTCAGACAAACCAAGTAATTCCTATCCCACATTTCTAATAAAGGGCACTTGAGCTACTTAAACTATCAAAGAACCAAGTGCGCCAACTAACCAATTTTCTCTCGGGATACTGTCACCTCAACAAAATAGCTAGGTCACAGTCACCCCGATGCAGATTACGTAAGGAAGATGAAGAGATGCTGAACATATTGTATGTGAATGTGAATATCCTGCCATCACTAGAACCCGATTATTCGGTCAATGGATTCTAAAACCCAAGGATATCGTCCTTCACAAAATCTAAATCTAACTGCAAGTCTTTTGGTTCAAGATTTCTAACCGAACTAAAATCAAACTCGAAATGGTTTGCTTAATTGTTTGGCTCAGCGATAGTTTTTTTTGACAACTGCTGTTCCACTGCTGTTTAAAAACCGGTTTCCATCCCTGATTAGAATATAGATTTTACAATTATATAGTGAATTTTCTTTGTAGAATTTAATTTGTAGAAATATAATAATATTAAATAAATGTTTAAATATACTAAGAATTTTATTTTGAAATGAAAGTAGCTTATCCACGGATTTTATTAAAAATATTTTTTTTTAAAAGGGAATTTAATTAAAGTAGAGATAAATTGCATTTTTATTCTTCAAGGATATATTTACGAAAGAGAAGTAATCTTTCACTAATCTGAAATAAAAATATATTTAATTCAATAAAAAATATAAAATCAATAAAAAATAATTTTCTACAAAATAATATTATTAAAACTGCACGAGTAAATGCAATCAATTTTGTTGGAAGCACCATGAAACTTGGTTGTATCAAAATAATATGTGGAAAACTTTCTCTAAATATGAATTGTTAAAACTGTGCAAGTGGAATTAAAACAAAATTAAAAATCTTACCAGATCATTTGAAATTCGATGCTGTTATAAAATCCGTTCTTCTATATTAGAATTAGGTTCTAAAAATAGTGGAAATGTCTTAAACAATCATAAAATTTAATAAGATCGCTAAAATTTTGATTGTAAGATCATTTTTAACTAAACCTCCCGAAGAAATTGTCTTATGTCTGGTGAAACTTATAGAAATTATAGTTTTCTATATTATCCCCGAAATGGCAACGAAATATTTTGTCATATTGCAGCTTCATTTCTAATAAGAGTTTCAATTTTGTACAAGAAATTTACGTTTTATAATCTTTTATTTAATCTACTATTTGATATCAAAACTATTGAACCATTTGAATGATTGTTATTGCTGATTGGTTACCTTATGGAAACGGATTATTTTTTCTGTATATTATAAATTAAATATAGTCTTAGGAAATTGTATTAAGATTACTCTACAAATATAAATAGTAAAAATATAAATTCCAAGAATAATTCTATTTGATTGAGGACATAATTTATATAAGAACATTTTACAGGGATCACAACTATTTTGATATCAGAGATTAGAGATGATATTTTTATAATTTTCAAGATTGAATTTTTTTTAACTATAATCCTTAGAAATATTTCATAACATTTTCATTAATTAAAAAAATTGTTTTTGCATTTCAAATAGTTTGAAAAAATATTGATTTAGTTATTAAAAATTATTTCTTATTAAGTTCGGTTCAGATTAAAATTAAGAAAAATTCAAATTTAGTACAGATTACTGTTGCAAGTATTACTGGAATGTTTACAGACTGAAGGATACTGCAGACTAAATTAAATAATGTAAAGAAATAGGGATTAAAAAGTATCATTCGCCACCAGCTTGAAATGGGTATGCGCTTTAAAGCAATGAAGTGCTTTAAAGCAATGAATGAAGTCATTTAATATTTATGTAGACCAAATTGAGAAATCTCATCCACAGTATTTGGATATCTCATCCAGCCCAATAAATAAAATCATCATTTACATAAATAGTTTGAATTTCTCTAGGGTGAGTTCTAAGATTCAAAGGTACTACATTAGACCTATCATTGATTGCTTGGTATCTGGGTTACTTTCCCCAGCCTGTATAAGTTTCTAATTCTCCCTAATCATTCCAATAAGAAGGTCCATTGCCAAGCGGCGTTAGAAGCCCCGAATTCATACCAAGTCAAATCAAAGCAATTATTAGAATTTCTGCAAGCTTTTAGTAATCCTAGGAATAAAATATTATTCAATAGATTGAATAAGTTGAAGTGATGTATAGTTTACCGATTATGGAATCATTAAAAATCATTTAAAATTATACTTATATCCTTAATAATTTCTGAAGTTTTATTTTTATTTTAATATATTATTTGTACATTTAAAAAGGTGTTAAGATTAACCACTCATAATCATTACATAGGTGAAATTATTCCAATTATATCTTAAATGTTTATCATCATGTAATACAAATTTATACACTGAAACAAAAAAAGTAACAACAACAAATATTTTATGTCACGCACAATTTTATACCCAAAAGTTTATAATTTGTAGTCTCTGTGTTCATACGTGCTTTTCATAATTAGCGTAAAACTTGTAAAATAATTTCCCGATAAGAACAAAAAAAAAAATAAAAAAATCATAGCTCAATTAAATAATTTTTATATGTTAATTGTTGCTAATTAACATAATAATTTAGGGGACATAATAATAACATTTTTTTTTAATAAATTAATAATTTTCATAAAATTTAAAAGAATAAATAATTTTGTTCTTTCAGAAAGAGATTTATTTAATAGAAATATTATTTTCGAGAAATGTGCATATTAATTACAATATCTATCCAATGTAAAATCCTCAAAAAAAGTTTGAAATATACAAGTCATAATGAACTGATAATCCAATTGATAGGAGGATTCCCTTCTTAAGTAAATTTACTGTCAATTTATGATTTTGTTAAAAATAAATTTAAACATAAAAAGTAATAAAGCAAACAATTAAAACTTTTTTGTTAATATATATTCACTTTAATGAATTAAAATATTGCAAATATTTAAGCCTTAGCTTCTGTTAGGTTCACGGCTTATGAAATCCTTAAATCCCAAAAAAAAATATTAGTAATTGATTTGAATATCATTCATTTTTTGAACGTTAGCAACCAATTCATAAATAAAAGTTATTATTAAATGATATTTAACACGTTCACGGATACCATTACCAACTTCAATTGCAGTGAACTGATCATGTTTCAGCTATAACTGAATCACGTAAACAAAATTGTGTCCGTAAAGGCGTTAATTTTTTTGAATAAATCCTGTGTATTGAGATGCAACGTTCATCAAAATCTATTTATTTTTATTTCAATCTATCTAGATTTGTATTCATTTCAGAATATTTTGTTTGATCTTTCCTTGGCCACATAAATAATTATATTTTTTTTATAATATTTTATATTATTTTAAACGTGATTCACACCGTAAAATCATGAATTTATTTTGGATTGAATTAATATAGAATGTGGGAAGCATTTATCCCAAAACTTGAAACATGTAATATTTTTAGTTTCGTCAATTTAAAATAGAAATTTTGACCCGAAATCTTAATTTTTTTTTAGTAGAGGTTAAGGGTTAAATTTAAATTTTGTCAATTCAATAATTTATTATATGAAAGCATTAATTGTTTTACTATTAAATATAATTAATTCGAACAAATGACCTGGCGATTTGTTAGGAACAAAATATTTCACTATTAAATCTATTAGGTTCGGTTTGTTGCAATTCAAAATTTCTTTATTGTAAAGAAACTTATGGTTCGGAATCCTTATAAAATAAGTAAGGTCTAAATTGCAATAAAAAATTTCACGAAACTCTATCCTTGAAGCTCCCAAGTGAACTTAACAAAAGATAATATGACATATGGACATTTTGATTTAACCCTATTGAAACTGCTGGTATTATTTATGTACCAATAAATTAATGTTTTCAAAGATCTGTAATTATACAAATCCCAATTTATAAGTCAACACTAAAAATGTCTTTTAGTAAAAGTATTGAGTAACTTTTAGTAAAAGTAGTAAGTACATTACAGTAATAATATAAAATTCCGACTTATAATCACATTTGTTTTCATATTGTTAAAATTGAAGTTTGCCTTTTGATTTGTATAAATAAATGCAGCATAAAATTATGTTTTAAAATTGATCATAATTATGTAATCAAGTTTAAGTATGTTAGGTCAAAGCTACCGGTTGGAATGGGTTTATATTTATATAGAATAAAATTTTTGTAATTTCAATCTGCAGTAATAAATTAGATAATTTTACTTAATACCAAATTACATAATTCTAATATAAATTCAAATTATGTATTATTTTTATTCTAACCATTTTCAATATAATTTTTAAACGCCAAAAAATGTCCTTGTCTATTTATAAAGACTTGAATCTAGGTCTTTAGAGTATACAAACATTTGTTTCGGCTGGAGTTTTTCACGATTTTTCATAGATATATATGACCCGAAAACCTATTTTTCTAAGTGTCTTTTTTACATGGTTTTTGTTTACACGATTTATTCTTGAAAGTATCTACGATGTAAAAACAGAATTGAATGGTATACAAAATATTATTCTTCTAATCAATTTTTACAACTAATATTCTTTTTTTAAATAACTACATATAAAAAATATTTATACATCTTTTAAAGATATTTTATCTGCAAATTACATTTGGATAAACATACATACAACATAGAAGAAATATCTAATCAAAAACAGGCGCCAACACATAGTTTTTGATTGCTCTATCAATATGATTTTAAGTTGTTTAAAAGAAACTTTATATGATCCTTATCAAAATAAAAATATCTTTTTTTTTTAACATTTTAAAAGTTAACATAACTGAAAATATATTTATAGATAAATTTTCATGATATATTTTCAGAGGCATTTTGTAAATTCATTGTGAAAAGTCAACAAGAATTTCTTTGAAGTAAATAAAAAGTATATAGGCCGTTTCACATTAAAAGTCAAATTTTCTTTATAGTGTTGTCGAAATAATATTAAGTTTAAGCTTGTAAAAAAAAATTTTGTTTTTTTCTTGTAGTTTTGCTGATTTTTATCTGTTTTAATATGAAAAAAATGTCGCGATATAAATAAAAAAAAATCAGATTCAGTTTCAGAAGACAAAACCAAAATTGTAGTTCAACTGAAGTTAAATATATTAATGATCTTTATAGTAACAATAAGGTAGAAGTTATATCATGCAGTACTTAAGTCCTTAAAGTAACTTATAATTAAATCACTTAAGAATTTTTTTAATAAAAACATTTTATAATACCGGCGTAATAATTGGATCCTTAGAGAATATGAGCTGTTTGAAAATTGGGAAGAAGAAAGTTTTGTGCAAAATGAGCAAACTGTTCAAAAACATATTTGACATTAACATAAACAGACATTCAAATAGTAATGGCTTTACAAAAAAATAAAAGATGTAGAAGTCTGGGAATGAAAATATTATTGAAAATTACCAAGTTTAACATTGTAAATGAATTCATTTATCCCCATAGTATTAATAATATTATATTGTAAAACAAGTGTGTCCTACTATGGAACGCTGTATATTGAAAAGTCATATTAAAACGCTCTCTTATTGAAATATTAATAAATGGTTTAGAGAGGTAGAATTATTGTCCATATTGTCCAATATAAGATGCTGGAAAGGCTTTTAAATTTTTAGATAATTATTATCCAGAAAATATTTACGCAGTCATGTTCACGGGCCACTGGACGCTCAGGTATCACCTAAACAAAATTTTAGTGACTATCGGTTCTATTCGGATGATGAATAATCTGCGCAACCCATCCTCTGCGATTACGAGGCTGTTGCCCAAAAAAGGCTGATTTCAGAGCCCTCTCGGAAATAGATGCCTGGCCGTCAGAAAAACTATATGGTTCCACAGAAGCCTGGTTATTAACTGACATAGTAGGGTAGGCCCAATAGATTTCTTTAGGTTGCACTGTAGGGAGGAGGAGATTTATAATCAAATATAATATGAGAGGAATCTGTCATAATATTGCTATGAAATTAACAGTCTCTAGTATTTCAACTTTCCGTATTTTTCCTGCGCATATGTAAGCAAGATCCGACACCCGAAAGTTCGTTTTTTATTTAAAAAAAATATTTGTCCGTGTTGCAAAAACGAGTTGACAACCAATGTATGAGAAATTCTGATGTATTGATAAAAAAAAACGATATTTGCTTGCTTTTCCTCATAATTTGTTTAACCATTATCAGGAATTGTGCAATTCTCCTACACGAATGATTTAAATTGCTATAAGAATGCGTTGAAACTGTAAATAGAATCCTCATTGTATATTTGTTATACATATTTCTTTTCAAAAATGCTACACGTTGCCTTCCAAAACATATTGAAAGAATATTTCCTTTCTCTATTTGGAGGTTGAATGGGAAATTTGGAAAGTAAATAAATTATTATTCTATATAAGTACGTTTAGGTTTATAGCAAAAATTCAATGGAAAAATAAATTTAATAGCTTTCAAGACAATTCATTGAACTGTTAACAAAAATTGCAGAAATTATATGACAAAAATTATTATTAAGGAAAAGTAATTCTGATTTTAATTTTTGAGGAAAATAAATAATAGTTGCCATAAACAAAGTAAATATATAAAAATCTTGTGATTAGATATACCATTTTAAAATGGAATGA
This sequence comes from Rhamphomyia laevipes, assembly GCA_963920725.1. Lineage (NCBI taxonomy): Eukaryota > Metazoa > Arthropoda > Insecta > Diptera > Empididae > Rhamphomyia > Rhamphomyia laevipes. The sequence goes on along the minus strand of OY987258.1, from coordinate 54,396,628 downwards.
GCAGAACGGTTGTACATATACAAAAACGTTCTGGAAGATTCCCAATAACAAAAAAATCTAAGATAATTTTGAAAATGAAAAGGAAACATCCATTTTATATACCGTGACGGGACAAGCATAAAATGAGATTAGGTCTGACTCCTTCTTCCATGTGTAGTTGGCTGTATAAATTCGAAGGAGTCAATGAACGAATTATATATTGCCCATCAGTCCAACTTAAAAGAGTTAGGAAATTTGGTAGTTTCTTTCTAGAAAAACGTATACACGCGGGTAAAATGAAACTGGTCAAAATCGATTTCATTCATTAAAGAAGTGGGGTAGGTCGACATACATTGTAGTAATTGGTCATTTGGATAATATAAAGAAGTTGGCGGTTATAACTTTTACTTAATGAAAGGATTGTAATTTAATTATCGTAGTTTGTTACAAAAAATATTTCCAAAATTATACAAAATTTTAAATTTTACTAGTTTATCAAGTGTCAGTATAAATTGTACCTGTTCTAATACCAAACTAAGCTGTTTCCACCGGAGTTTGTGAAGAAGTAATATCGCTATATGTAAATATTATCTAGAAAGAATTACATATTAGCTAGTAAGATTCCTTCTAGCTAATACCATATTTTTGAAAAAAACTTCAGGAAGTACAAAACAATTTTATCTAACTAAATTTTATTTTAAGTTTAGTATTATTGAAAAACACTGAATTAATCAATACAAAAATCAGTTCTTTTTATTTACTTTTATTTTATATTTATTCTATAATTATTTACATTTTAATTGAATGTATTGAACTAGAATAATATTAATAATTAGTCAAAATCAACATCCAAAAAAACCTTGAATTTTAATAAAGTTGTCAGTAATTCAATTTAATTTTAATTAATTAGTTAATTAAATAATATTGTTTACATAATCTTCTATTTTCGTAAGCAATAATTTCAAATGAATAAATAACAGTAAAACTTAAAATTAATAGATTCTATTTTAAAAGATATTATAAGAAATTAAAATGATAAAATTTCAATGTAAAAATTAAATTTAAACTGGTAAAATGTTAAGACAAATGAAAAGTAATTGAAATGTTTTGGATATTAAATTGAGAAAGGATAAATGATACCGTGAAATACAATTAGTTATTAATAAATATTGTACCCTAAATGAATTAAAAAACAATTCAAATAATTACAGAAAACATAAATGTTTTCAAAATTGGATAATTATATAAAAGATATTTATTTAAAAATCAAAGTTTGTAACGAATAGTGAATTTGCTCTTCAATACTATATTCTATATAAAGATTCAAAACTTTAAATTTTACGAACATTTCGAGTAAAATATAAATTGATTAAAATGAAAACGGAATTACAATTTAAAGTAATTTTTCATGATTTATATAATGTTAAATATTTACAAAACAATATGAGATTATAAAAACATTGAAATTACAAAACATTTAAATTTTCAAAAAAGGAACATTTTAATTCAACAAAGTTTAAAGATTAGGTTTTTCATAAAGATTCGTTACATTCAAGCTTTCGACAGATAAAAATTAAATTATAAATTGGTTCAATATTGCTACAAGAGCGGATTGAAAAGATAAACCATTGATTATACTCGCATTGAAGGAGTTTACAAGAGGGTCATATTATTCATCGTACTATAATGAAGCTTACTCATTTCGAAAAGATTAAACAGTTCATACGGTTTGATAATTAAATTATTCATCATTCTCAAATCTATGTCAATAAAAGATTACCATTGTCCAGTGTTTAACAACCACAAGCAAATTTGACTAGGTCAAAGTATTTTGTGGCTGGTATAAATTCAGAGAATTCAGATATACATTTGACGTAATTGTGAGCCATTGTTCTTGTTTAAGAATGACCAGAAAATGGCTAATGTTTTTTTTATACTCTTGTTGGCGTTGTCGCGGTAGCTGCTGTACCATCACCCATCACTTTAATCTTCCAACTAAAAACAATAATTGATTTCGCTATGCTCCTGGTTCTATAGGCCAATCATCCTTTAAAACTTTTCGCATTCTTGGATATTGTCGTAACGTCAATATCGAAAATCTTTCAAGTGTAGGTGATCTTTAACTACTGAAACACGTGAGATAATTCTATTGCGTTCTGTAATGTGATGTTGATGCAACTTTAATAGTTTGATATATCTTTCCTAAACATGTCTGTAGGAGTCATTATGATATCACATGCGTAAAATGTGCTAATATTTCTGTTTTTTTTTTTTGTATCGGTGATGCTTACTTCATCCATACCAAATATTAATTAAAATGCTTCAATTATGAATAAATTTTGTATTGTAAACATAAAATTCATTGGGCTTTATGATTATATAATTAGTTATTATATTATGAAATTCAATTATTATTGTTTATTCACTAAATAATTCAAATTAATTATATTATTAACATAAAAGTCAAAATAATAAAGTTATAAATTGTAAATAAATAATAACTTAATCGAAATTCAGATTTATATAATTAAATGTCGTCCTTGATAAAGTTTCATTGGTAAGAGTTAAATCAAAAATATATTAACAAAAATTAATAAATTTAATTACTAATCTTCCTTTTTTAAATCCATTTATTTCATAGTCAATTTTAATTTAAGTTTAGTTCCAAAATATTACAATTTTACGATCAAAACTACGACTTTTAAGTACTTTTTGATAAAGTGCAGAAGTACAGCACATAAATAGTAAAAAAATATTAAATATATGTTTCAATTTTTCATTTCGGATAAGATTTATTTCTGAGTTTTTCCTTTTATATTCTCGGAATCTATACTGGTTCGTCCTTTATACATTTTTTTTTTTGATTAAATATGACTTTTCATGTAACTTTTCACCAGGATATTCATTAGACAAATTATTTATACATTCCAAGGATAAAACTTTCTAAAAATCTTTCAAAACTTTTTGAAATAAATTATTTACAGTTTATAACAGAGTAGTACAACTTCTCAGTTATAATGGCCCGCCATCTATTTTTAAATAACGTTAATATTTTAATCATTTAATAATTTTTGTTTTAGATTTTTTTTTTAAATTATATTTTTATTATTATATTCATTAATTATCATATTTAAATAGAAATCATTATTTTAATATTTCATGATAATAAATAATAAAAAATAAATAAAACTTTTAAATATTGCAGATTTTTAATTTATTAGCTTGTACTTGTATCTCTCAACAGAATAACATAAGGAACAAGATCGATGTCTTAAAGCCCAACAAGAGATTAGGTCCTCACAATGGTGGAATTTTATGGAAGATTTAGTCATATGTCACGCAGCAGCAGACTAAAAAAGCTTGAGGAATTATAAATTTGATAACTTGAAAGAATTATAAATTTGATAACTTGAAAATACATTCATGGAGAAAACCCAATTGGTTAGAATAAAGTGAATATTAGTTGTTCTTTATAAAAGGAATATCCTAGTATTAAGAGTAACCCGGTGTTGCAACTGACATCCAATTTTATGACTAACAAACTAAATAAGCGAATCATTTTTTATACGAAAAATGGAGAGGAATCGCGTATCATCAGAAAATCATTAGGACCATATAAGATTAAGGCTAAAGATTCGCTACGGTTGCACCAAACTGTAATAGTTTAAAAGTTCAAAACTAAAAAAAATATATCAAGTCAAGGAATTGAATATTGTAAATCATTTAATCATATTTCACAATCAAAAAGTAATCCTTTTTTAAATCATCCAATAACTTTCTTAATAAGAATCAAATAAAAATAAAAATCAATGTAAATATTTCATAAATACAATTAATAAAAATTGTCCAATTAACAAAAATAATAATTGTGAACAAAATTTACTTTACTATCGAACTTTTGTCATTAATTTTTATTCGACAATAATTTTTACATGTTTTTTTGTTAGAAACTATAAATTATTTATTAATCATCCTGTAAACACATTTAAACTAATACCAAAAGTGATATTTATTTGTCCGTAATTTTCTTCATACATTATGGTATTTAATTGTGGAAATATGTGTTTTCCTTCATATTTTCCTTATAGTATTAATTGAAATATTTTCTGTCTTTGTATTTATTTGAAAAACTTTATTAATTAAATGAAATATAGTTTTCTTTTTTTGTTATGTCGTGGTAACACATTTTCTCGATTAATGAATATTTGGTTTTTAAGAGTTTTCTTTCTATATAAAAACTATAGAAAATTCTTGAGTAAAATTACATAATATTGAAGTGAAATAGTGGGTTTTTTTTTGTGTAAAAATGGTTGTAATTTGTGGTATTTTTATTATGAGATATAGAATTGATAAATTGAGTTTTAATATTTAATGACAAGCAAGTAATTATTAGAGACAAATTAAAATATTTAATTATTTTTTTGGTTTTAAGTTAATTATATTTAAGTAAAAAATATGAGTTAAAGTATACTTTTCTTACTTTCAAAGCTACAGCAGGATTTCCACTACCAGAACGGCCAGTGTATTTGAAGTTAATGAATGGATTGCGTATGGTACAGAATCCATATCATATCTAATCTAAAAACCACAACCAGTTCTTCTTTTATTGGTGGATATGGTGGACCTGATTTGCTGGTAGAAACAAGTCAAAATACAGTGTAACCTCTACAGTTTGAAGGGAATCGTAGTAAATTTTACATTTGAAATTATATAAATCAATGATTAACATTGACATTTTTAAGATGTCGGTCACAGGAAAATATAAATGCAGTTTGGTAATCCACTGGGTCGATTCCAAAACTAAATTGAAGAGAATTTACTTTATGTAAAAAGTCTATTGAGATTGAAAAATAATGGCATTTAAATGAAGACATTACACACAGTTATTTATTAATATTTTCTTTTCGTTATTTGAATATGATTTTAATTATATCGATTTAGCTTGTTTTGGTTAATTAATATAAAATTTCATAAAAAATAATATTTCTGTTTCCTTCCTCATATCAAATATCAATACAAAACATAAAAGTAATTAGCTAATATTCAATTCATATATAAAATTAAAATATCTAAATTATGCTTTCATAATGATAATTTTAATATCTATAAAAAATATCATATTTATCTCATATAATTAGGTAATAGAATTATCAAATATTCTATTTATAAATTAGTAAAATAACTAAAAGAAAATATGTTAAAATATATCAAAATTTACTTCCGTAAATAAACAAATTCTTTTACGTAATATTTCAACGTTTTTATTTTTATATACTATACATCAAAACCAACAAAAAAAAACATTATTTCTTTATTGTCATAATGACAATTTAAATTATACTCTCAAGATGGAAGATTTATCATCATCTTCAGTAATTTTTATATGATTTGAAGTTACAGAAATAAATTTTATATTTGTAATATATATTTTACGTTATACGCACTTCCATTCCGTCACCCTATCATCAGTAGAAAAAAAAATCAAAGAATTTTCCTATTTAGTAAATGGAAATATAAAAATACAAGATAATTTTTGTGATGATGAAAATTATTATGATATTTTTATTTAGTATTCCACACATTACACCATTTTCATCCCAGAGATCCTTACACTAATAAATTTACTGGCAGCTTTGAAGAATATTTTATTAGAAAAAATAGGGAAGATTTTAGGTTTAATACTTTTTTTTTGGCTGATTCCTGTGAACAGCATCTTTAATAATTGTTTTTTCCTCTTATTTTGATAAAAAAAAAGGAAATTTTTCCTTATCTATTCTCATAAAGATGGAAATGGTTGTATTTTCTACTAGGTGAATTATATTCGAGAAAATTTAAAGGTTTTACTGAAATTATTATATTACAAAATTAAGCTGAAAAAAAATGTGTGATTATTTAGAGTTATTGGTGTAAATGTAAATTATGAAATAAAAATGTCTAAACGTTTTCGATAAAAAATTACTTTAAAAAAGATTTTTGGTAATTTTTATTTCAGTTTTATGAGTTTTTATTAAAGGTTTTTTCAAATCATATTTAAGATATGATAAAAGTATAGAATTTAAATAGGTGTTATATTAACTGATGGAAATAGTAAACCGTCATTGCACATCCCTGTTAACAGCTTACGAAAATCGTACTATAAAGTTTTCAAATACCTGGTATAAATGTGAAAACTTGGCCATAAGTTAGTTAACTGGTAGAGTGTATGATTAAGTAATTATGAACACAATCCCTTGATAATTGTAAAATATAACAATTTCCAAAATGTTGGCCATACCCATCGGCATTAATCATTAGTAATAATACAAAATACCTTGAGGTTTCATTAATTGATTTCAAAATTTCACCGCCTACATTTTCAATCCCGCTAGACAGTAAAAAAGAACCATAAAATTTATATATTTTTAATCATTTTGTTCTCGATAGCTGGAAGGTCTAAAAACTTCAAATTATATTCGCCATTTGAAAACTTAAAGTCTCGACTTAATCATCCGAATTCTATAGGGTTTTTTTTAGCCATACTTCCTCAAAGTTTTGTTGTGAATAATTACCATTTTCTATCCGATTTTGTTGAAATTGAAATATGAAATGTTTCTCTGCTTACAATATACGACTGATATTCAACAAGATATCAGGTTAACTCGCTTACAAAAATCAAATAACTCAATAAATTTTTAAAGCAATCAATAAATGTAAAATCCGATTAATAGAACAGTGCCGGTATTCAAGCCTGAGCCATTAGTCGCACAATTTAAGTATAAACTCATATCGGAAACCAAAAATAATAAATATATATTACTCTAAAAAGGATATAAATTCATCAACAACAAAAAAAATTAGTAAAATATTACATTATTACCAAAACAACACATCAAATTACGAAAAAAAGGTTCCTACCTTAAGAAAATGTCAGAAAATAAAGGATAAAATCAAAATGAAAAATTATTTTGGAAAATGAGACAGATAAGAGTAATTTTAGAATGGTTGGAATATTCGTCCTTCAGGCAAACATTTTTTTTTTTTTTCAATATACTTTTAAAAGAATGATTTAAATGGCAAAGGTGATATTAAAAAATTGTAAGTTTTGTTGGTTTACTATGAAGGAGAAGTGGTATAGGTGAAAAATTTTGTAATCAATATAGTCACGGAAATTTTGGTTTTTGTTGAGCAACAACTAAAAATATATTTTTGTCATAATAAATCAAAAAACAAAAATCATATAAAAAATAAAATTAACCATTTTCAAAAATGGTTAATTTCTGTATAAAAAAAATTAGAAAATGTACCACGATTGTTTGAAAATTTTGTAAGCGACACCGAATTTCAAACTCTTTTAATATTTTTACAATGTCATTAAACCAATTTCATACAAATCCGTTAATTAATTTGTTGTTGACTTGCTGTTCAAAGTTGGCCATCAGCGTCACTGATTTTTTAAATTCAGTGTTTTTGAAGGTTTAACAGAAATTTTGAAAGTATTAAAGGAACCTGATTCTTCATTTCTAAATATTTACATTTGGACTTAATTCTTAATAGTTTCAATGTGGTTTCAATGTGGCAGTGATAGTGGAAACGTCTATAAACTGTAACAACATCAGAAATTTTTCAAACAGTTCATATGATATGCCATTACATGATCGACAATTGAAAGTGGGTCTTTACTATTAGTGATTTGGAGTAACCATATTTGTAGAAGCTATCGCCTTTATCTATCATAAATGTTTGTATGGTACGTACAATAATTTCCGACAAAAACTTAATATTAAATTTTCATATAACATTATAAACTCTGGTGGTAATATAGTATCAAAAATTTGTTTAATAAACTACACCATTATATAGAAACAAAGTCCTGTGTTTATTATTTCTATTAAAATGCAATTTTCACCAATTTTGTAATAAAGGATATCTTACCAGAACATTATTATTTGCCTCTCCCTAATTAAAATTAAATTTTAAATTTATATTGTTTGTTTTACTTCTTTCACACTATATTATTTCAGTATAAATTACCCTATTTTATTTTTGTTATTTTTGTAGAATGTAAAACATATTGCCACTTTAAATGGTTAATGGATACTTTCTTCCCCTGTAATATACACGTACAAATTGAAATTAATGTGATAAATATAATAAACTAAATAACTAACATTAAAAAACTTAAAATATTTATGTTACAAGTAAAAATATAAACACTGTAATTTTAAAAAAAAAGGACGAACACTGAGTAAAATAAAGAAAAACTTGTTTAATCTAGGGGAAAATCTTCATCTCGAAGTCCCTAAAAAATTGATAGTTCAGTGTGTTTCTATCGAAACTCAGAATAATATCTTTAGAACGAAAGTATTTTACGAAATTCGGACATTTTGAAAGGGATTCGTTGTACTATCAATTTTTGGGGTCATGAACTAGTTCACAAAAATCAAAGCTATTTCAGCTAACAATTAGAGATATGTAAATAAGTAATTTTTATGTGTTTTGAATTTTTTTACTTTCCGGCCCCTTAAACTCTCATAAATTGAATTTGAACCATTTTTTCAACGTAGCGTTCCATTACAATACATCATAGTTCACTGTACATGTAAAATAATTTAAAACTATAAATATCTGATGTTTATATTTACATAACCTCAGGTTAGTAACAGTTACAACATTTTAAATGCGCAATGAAAATTTATTATTTAAATATTTTCTGTCCTTGTTGAGCAAAAAAGCAGATAAAAATTGGGGATAAATTTAACTTTTGCTGGTATACAATCCAAATTAAAATTATAATTTTTGTTACAAAAACATTTTTATGAAAATATTTTATATGCTAATATAATTTTTGTAATATGCACAAAATTTATTTATATTTTGTTTACTGGGGTAGAAAATTAGGGAGGTTTATGTTTTGCAATATTAATCATGCCAGGAAGGTTCCAATTCCAAATTGGGTGAAAACGAAATAATAATATTTTAGGACAAAGAATAGAAAATATTATTTTTGTAATTGAAATTGGATTTTTTTTTAATTTTGACGAAATGTTTCATTATACAAATATTTTTAATAAAGGCCGGGAAATTAGCAAATAACTGGCATTATAAATACTGATATTAATTACCTTTTCAATATATTGCCGAAATTATCTATAAATTTTACATTGGGAGAATAGTTTAGTGAGCGTTTCTAGCGCCTACGACTAATTTTATATTCGTCTTTGTATTTTATAACCTGATGCTTGTGAACTCCATTAATAAACTACAAAAGAACATCAATGAAATTATAGATAAAAGATAATTTTTCAAATCAACTTACTTATAAGCTTGGTCACGACAAAACTAAAATCTACTTGAAGATTTAAGTGTCGAATTTCTAAATCGTATACTTACAGAAAATTTAATTAATTACACTTATTATTATTATGTTTTGCTGAAAGGTTCTTGAATGTCCTTGAGGTACATAGCGTCATAAATTGTTATAGGCAACTAGTTTATTTAATTTCTTACGAGTTGTTTTTGACGATTTAGATGACTTTTAAAAAATTGGCTTTACAGTTTATAATATTCAATTAATTTATGTTCATATTTTTTAAGCTAATTTTTAATTTTCACTATATAATGATCGTTTTCTTTTGTACTGGTACAATTTTCTCAAACGTATTTTTGAAAATATTGACGATATACATTAATTAAATGTACCCACTCTTGACGATAATGTATAAGTCCATTATTTAATTAAGAAAGTTTTGAGTTTAAGTTTGGTTTATTGGTTCGGCCGCAAGACTAAGGTACGTGATGAGAACCTGAACATATGAACAGAAAATAGTTTGCATTGTAAGTGACTTGAAAAAGGAAGATTTGATTAAACAGGAACCAGTTTAGAACAAGTTGCGTTGTTGATTAAATTTCATTAATATTCCCGTCGGCAAAAAAAAAAATACATGCCAATTTCCGAATGAAAGCGTAGAGTTTATGAAGAGTTTTTCTGACAATGAAACATATAAAAATTGTGTTGTTTAATTTTTTTATATTTTCAAACTTGCCGGTCAAACTGTCTATCGTGATATCAACAAATAAATTGAAACAATTTAAAAAGTTTTTCAATTTTCCATCATAGTTATACATGAAAAATTTGAAATTGCAGCAAATTATCCAAAGAGCGAGTTTCTGTTTAGTGAAGAAGATGAATTGAATAATAACAGTGCAGATATCTAAAAAAATGAATACGACTTAGCTGTTATAAACAACGTAACAACGAAATGTAAAAATGAAATTATTTTGTGAATATAAAATTTTAATAAATTAATAATATTTTTTTTCATATCAATTACTCTACGTAAAGTATATACGTATTGACTACTGGGACCGAATAATTCAGCTGGGCCAAAATTCGGTTGCAGCAAATTCAATCGTTCTCTGAATGTGGCAACCGTAAAGTTTCTGTTCCGGAAACTCCAAGCCAAAGTTTAAAATTAACGAGCACCTTAGTACAAACAAGTTCTTTCATTCTATACGTTTACACAAATTTAGCCGAAAGGATAATTCATTAGTAATTATAATTACCATACTTTGTATTTTACATCTTTGTAGCTACCCAAATTTTAACCCTTCGTAGCTTGTAGTTTACCTCTTTGTAATTCACATTTATCTTCTATCTTTTAATCAATTTAAATGTCATCTAAAGTGAAGAAATTTATTTCTGGATACCAGGTCTTTAACTGAGCTAGGATAAATTCCTTCAACATGGATAAAAATTTAAATTTAAAAAAATTCTTCTTACCTAGAAATTCAAAATAATTAACTAACAATTAAAAATTTTTGTTTCAAATTATTTTTATTAACAAAATATTTACATAAAAATTATTTTAGTCCGTTTTTTTTTTGTATTTCTTTTTAAATATATAAATAAATTTTTTTATAATCTTAAAAATAATATATAAAAAAAAAAAGAAAATCATTTTTTATTAATTTTATCTTTACAATTTATGTTAATTTTAACTGGTTCATAAATATATTTCAATAGTATTTTTTATATTTTTTATTTTTTGTAAATTTTAATTATTTTAATTTAATATATTTTATATTTGGTTTTGCTTTTAATTATATATTAAATAGAAAAACTAATTTTTAACGATTTTTTATTTATTTTTTTGTTTTTTACCTAATAAATATTGAAATATATACAACTTTTTTTAATAAATGAAAGCTAAAAAATTACAATTTAAAGTTTTATGCCTGTTTCATTTTTCTTACTTCTGTTTTTATAATAATTTTATATTAATATTTTTAACACTAGTTTTAACATTAGAATACTACCAATTAATTGTCAAATTGTTCGAATTTTAATATTTTTAGACAGTATTTTTTATTATAATTTCCATTTTTATACAAAATTTCACAATTTTCGAGTTAATTTTCGAAACCAAGTCATTTTGACTAATGAATTCGTAAGTTCTAATGTTAAAAATTTTCTCATTGGCTTCAATTTATTAAATATATTTTTAATTTTTAATAGTTAATTAATTGATTTTAAATTTTTAATTATTTTTTTATTTATATATTTTTATATTTGTTTCTATAGGTATATCAGGTTAATCACATTGAAATAATTAATTATATAAGTAAAATTTATATTTCATTTTTATATTTTATTATAGTTATATAATTTTTACCATAATTTATTGAATAAAAAAATAAATTTTTGTATATTTATTAAATTTATTAGAAATATATTTTTAAAAGATTTTTTATTTTTAATTTTTAAATTGTATTAGAAATATAATTACAAGAATTTATGGGTAATTTTTTTAAGTTAATTTTTTGGTAATACTTTTCGATTTTAGGCTAAACCTGTTGCCGACAGGTTAATTTGTCTGATGAATTAAAGAAATTGTTTATATATCAATGAAAATACGTCAAAAATTGTGTTAAATAATGTTAAAATTATAAAACACGGATCCTTTGCGCTTAACCTAATGAATTTACATTCTGTCAGTTGGAACAATTATAAAACATTAAACTTTTCTGGGATTAAAATGCCAGTTTTTTTTTCATGTAGGTTGGTTGGTTTGAGAAGGGGGGAATGAAAGCGGCCGAACCACGAACCTAGACCGTTGTTCCCCCTTTCGAAACGTTAACCATTTTCACCACGAATTGTGCGTTCCCACTTCCTTTATAAATTAAAAGTTTGTCAGATTCTCAGGTTTTTTCTGGCTTATTTCTATTAAATTTCCTGCAAAATAAAAACCGAAATTTTTTAATCTTTAATTACACAGAGAAGGACAGTGACATTATTACGTAGGTTATAATTTTAGATTGAATTTGATTGAAGGGGGCACCTGCTATAGGAGTTCATGCACGTAGGGTAGTATAAGGCCTATTGTAAACCTTATATCCTTCACGTTATATCCTTCACGTTCACACTGGCTGATCTGTAGCAACAGATTCGACCGAATTTCAGAAATAATTTCCAACCCAGACAGTTCGTTCATATAGTAAGAACGACTAATTTTACTAGTTTCAATTTTTAAATAATCAATTTTACAATTCATTAATTTTAATATTCATTAACAATTTCCTTTTTTATTTGTTCTCTCGGTTGAATATTTCTTAATCAGGCTAATAATTGTTCAGTAACAACTGAACAATTAATTCAAATATATTAATTATATTTAAAATAAATATTAATTTTTGTATATTAAATACGACAAATAAATAAAATTAAATAATTGGCAAATAAGAAAATTATATTTATTTATTTTGGTGGTGTGTAAAATGTGAAATTATAATGTAAATATAAATATACAATTAATATAATTAAATAATATCAAATTAAGTAATTATGTGCATAATGTGTAATAAAATGCACCTGAACGCCATTTTACCACTTCACCACAACATTTTTTTGACAGCCAACTTAGTCTGCTAAAGAAACTTTTTTACACTATATTGTGTTTATTTGAATGCTCAATCATTATATTAGAAGTCGAAATACTGAGACGTTTTCAGGTGAGACTCGACAATTTTCTAAACCTCATAACACAATATTCAGTATGGAAATCGGTAAGGTATTAAAATTATCGTAAGCAATTGGTTTATACAGCAGAATTGAATTATTCCGGCAATACTTCAACAAATAGACTGAAAGTATTTACTTGTTATATGTACCAAATAAATCACAGGAACTAAATTCAAATATTCATTAATTTAAAAACCATTTTGAAAATTTACTTATAAACTCATAAGAATTCTAATCATTATTGAACCTTATATAACATAATTCCATATTCGTTATTAAAATAAACAATTTCGATTTTTACCAATATTTAATGAATAAATTCTGTTGGTTAAACGAAAATTGTACGAAGTAAAACTTAATTTATTTCTTTAGCAAGGCTTCTTTTTTTGACTTGTATTTCAATAATGAAGTACGATTTTCATTTTCCATAAATTTGATATTCCATTAGAGTACGAAAATATTTTCATTTTCGTATTATTTAAATTTATCTAATGTTTCACATATTTTTTTTTGTTATATTTTGATGTAGCTAATTTGAATATCATATAAAATTAACAAAATGGAGAATCGATGAACCAGCAATGAAAAATGTTAAATTATAATATTTAAATAAATTTATTTGAAACAGTTTCTTAACATGGCATTTGTCTTTGACATTTTTTATACTATATTTTTTTGGAAGGTACTGGAAATAACAAATTGGCATGGGGATTACTAAATTTGATTGGCTGAATATTTGAACTAATCGAAATTCACATTTATATATAATTTTATTTATTTTGTAATGGATTTATAAATAATTTGATCGTGATATATTTGAAATAAATGTTTGTCAGAAGTTTTGATTGATAGACTACATCGGTAAAGGTTCATAGTAAAGTTTGAAATTTCGCAACATAAATGTTAATTTATAACCAGTTTACTAACATTTTGTACTTTTCACTTTAACCTGAAGTTTACCTCAATTTATTGAATTTCTATACTTAGCCCAATTTTACGCTCAAGAAATAAAAACCAGAACATATTAAAAATAAAAGTTTTTAATACAGGGACATACAAACAATGTCAATTTAGTCTTTTTAAATCTATTTACACTGAAAATGCTCGATCACTGTACGTTTTTTAAGTTAAAGATTCCGTTTAAATGGAATAATTTTGAATAGTAATAAATTCAGAATTGTTATTCTTTAAATCGCAAGTAATTAAACTTAAAACTCTTATTAATTTATTATGAAGAACCATCTTGAACAAAAAATATGGAATCATGAAAATATATATGGAAACTGGGAAACTGAAAAATTGGGAATGACAAAATTATTTAAATATTTTTCAGAAGTTCAATTCTCACACCTTTTTGATCTAAAAATTCTCTAGCACCATTTTTTTTTTACAATTTTCTTAAATTGACGTATACAAAGAGGTCGCCATTATCATGACTTCATTACTATCAATTAAATAAGAGTATACATAACACAATAATATTATAAATAAAACGATAATCTAAATTCCATCTTTCGACTAACATTTTTATATATTTACAAGCAATTTTAGCTTAACACGTAAATTTTAGTAATATTAAAATTTATTACAGTATTTCATTCTGGAACTACGCCATAATCTAATAATAACAAATTATCCATCAGAATTTTATATATTTATATACAATATTTTTTATGTACATAATATAAACCGATTCCTGTCGAATTCATCGAAAACAAGTTCATCGAAACTTAGTTCATCAAAATGCATCGAAAAAATATTATTTTGAATAATATTATTTCGATCACTCAACAATTTTTTGTAATTTTTTCGATGAACTTGATGAACTCATTTCCGATGAACTCGTCAGTTCTCAAGCCAACTCTAGGTGGTCAAGTCTAACCACGTGCGAAACGACCAGGAAAACCTGGCCGTCTTACAGCAAGAGTAAAACAGATAACCTTCTAAAAAATCTTCCGAAAGAACATAGCCAGAACGGTAGCTGTGTATACGGGTCACTGGCCCATTGCGGCTAGACTTGGCATCCCGTTCAACCACCTATGTCGTAGCTGCAAAGAACCAAGTGAGAAAGAGACGGTAACACACTTCATTTGGAAGTGCCCGGCACTGGCTAGAGCCATCATTAACGACCTTAATGATCTTACCGCGAAATGGCCTACGGAAACTGTCAAATTTCTGAACGCCACGGGGTGGATCTAAAAACTACCTGACAATTACTGTGGTCACGAGAGTGAGTGGTTTCAAAACGGCGCAAATGCGCTAATTGGAACTCCATGTCAGCGGATATGTAGTTCGCCACTTTTACCAACCAACATAAGGAAAACGTATGAACCTTCGCCCCCTACACTGCGACCTAGACAACACCCTAGACGTAATTTGTTCTAAAAACTAAAATTTCATTTTATTTTTTATACTTATTTGTTTATGACATTTTCATAAATTAATATTATTAAATTTTACATGTATTATTTATAGCTCTCTGTCTGTCATTTTTGCTGTAAAAAATTACTTAACAAAAATATTAAATTTTATTTGCATGTTAAGATTTATTTGTTTAAATACTGGGTGATTACGAGGAAATAAATTTTAATATAATTTAGAATTAGAATCAAAAATGTTACAAACCAAAACTGATTTTTTTGTAATTTTAAATAAATTTTGAATGGTCATGAATGAAATCTTGTATTACTATAAATTGTGAACAGGTATGAAGATCTCATAAAAACAATCATTAAGCAGAGTCTAAACTAGAAATATGAAAACTGTTTGAAATGAAAAATATTTTGCATATACTTGGCAATTCATTTCAAATTAATGTACTGTCCTTTTTCATATCAATATGCTTCATATTTTGACATTTTTAAGGTTTCTGTCAATTCCATATTTTATTTTTGTTAATTTTAAAGGTAATTATATAAAAATAATTAATGTACATAAATATTTCTTACCACTTCATCATTTCTCTCGAATCTGTAATAAACTCAAATATTGAAATTAAAACTTTGGACTGTCGATTAAATTTGAGCTGTGTATAAAATGCAAATTATCGTAGAATAATTAATTAAAACTATTTTATAATTAATTATAAATTAAATTCGATTAATATCAAGTAATAAAATATATTCTCATTAACTGACTATGACGAAGACGATCAGTTTCAATAATTAAAAATATATCCAACATTTTTCTTAAACATGGTAATTTGCCAATTTTTAATTCTTTACCATATATCACCCTGTAGTTTTTATAATATATTATCTATTTACAAATTACTCTAACTTGAGTTTATTTTATTTTTAATTAGTTTTTAAAAAAATTTATATATTGTATATACAAAATGATCTTTTTTAAATTAATATTTTAAATATTTATTACTTATAATTTTTAATTTTATAGTAGATTTTTTCAATTTCATTTTCCTTTACATATCAAACCGAATAACAATTTTCTTTCTATATTTCCGTCGCTTTATAAATCGCTATTCAGAATTCTCAAATGAATTTGATGTCAATATAGGACAATTTTAATTCTAATGTTATTTTCCTATTAATATTTTGGTTAAACTAAATTTTATCTATTAATTTTATTTGTATATAAATAAATTAACGATTGTTGAATTATAATTAATAGTAAATAATAATTTAATCTAAATATATTACTAATATAATTTAAATAATAAAAAATACTAAAATTATTAATTTGTTCAAACCATTGAATTTTTGTTGCTGCTCCTGATGATAATGATTTACTGCCATCTTCAATAACGCTACGATTTGCATGTTGCATGGCAGCTGGTTTTTCACCTAGAATAATAATATAAAAAATTTCACTTTTAATCGAATTGCAAATGCAAAAACTCTTTATAGTAATGGAAAAAGTTTTAACGAAATATTTAAATATATTTCTTTGAAACAAACTAAGTGATTCAAGTTGAATCACTTTTTCTAATTTGTATAAAAAAGCATGGAATTATTTGAAAAAGTTTTTAAATTATTTTGTAGAAATTGATTGATCAGAAATTGATTGAGGCATATAAGAAATGAGACTAACTAATTCGAATGAGACTAACTAATGAATCTTTGTCA
Source organism: Rhamphomyia laevipes (assembly GCA_963920725.1). Lineage (NCBI taxonomy): Eukaryota > Metazoa > Arthropoda > Insecta > Diptera > Empididae > Rhamphomyia > Rhamphomyia laevipes. The sequence continues at coordinate 54,379,567 of OY987258.1, read as the reverse complement.
GATTAAAATATAAAACAATGTTTCTGAATTTTTCTTTAGAACCTTAATAGCATTTGCAATCATAGCTTTGGGATTTACTAGTGACATTTTACATATAAAATGTCCAAATGACCAAAAGTTTGTTTACATATACATAACATTTTCAATATTGATTTGTCGTATGTACCATTAACAAATAAGTTCAACTATTAAAAATTTGCAATATCTTTTACGTGAATAGAAATCATTACTCTGTCGACTGAATTAAGTTAACTTGTTCTTTATTAAAATTGTTATTTATTTACAGAAAGCAAAATTCGTAAGTAATATATTTGCTAATAATTACTTACAAAGTAGAACAAAATCAATTATTAGTCAATCGTAACATTCATTTTAATATTGGATTGTCGTATTTATTTGAATAAATAAAAATTGTTCGACAACCCTTTTTTATGTGGTAAAACGCAATCTAAAGCAAACATTAGTAGGTTCTATATCTGCATTGTTTGTCTGTGATTGTATTAACATTAAAATACAGTTTGTATAAATGACGAATATGACAAACCAATTTTAAATCGACAATATACTAAGTTACTTGTATAAGTCAGAAGACGTCAAAATTATCAAATTTCAGTTTGAAACCTTCAAATTGATAGTCTTAATATGAGATGTGATTTAAATTAGAAATTACATTTTGGCTCTTGGCTGAAATTTTCATTAAATTTTGAATGGTGTAAATTTTCAACAAAATTTCGACAAAGTAACATAAATTAGCTATTAGTAATGCCTGCACTAGCAGTTGAACAATAATGGCTATATATATAATTTTACTATTGTGTCCACATTTAAATATTAAAATTAATTAATTTCATACTTTTGAACACGTTTTAGTTTATAAAATGTTTTATCTAAACTTAAAGTTTAATTCCAAATTCTCCATCTCTTTTACCACATCTAAAAGTTAAATTTTCACAAACTTCTTAATCATAATTTTACTATATAATTTTAATACTTGATGTTTTCTGTATAGCTACTTAAAAATATTAATAAATCAATTCAGAATTAATTATTTTCAATGACATTTTACCACCGCGCCATCATTCATTTTTAATTGTTCAGCACTAATTAATTTTATAAAATAATTTTACTTACCCCTTAAAACATGCACGGTAATACTAGTTTGTCTAGCATTTGATGGTTTGCAAGTATAATTTCCAGCATGATTAAAATGAACCTCTTTAATGGTCAATAAACTTGTAGACGGTGTTGTTAAATAATGTGATTGTGTAAGTGGTTGTAATGTATTTGTTGAACTACTATAACTATTACTGCTACTGCTGCTCATACTTTCTAAATTATTATTATTATTTGTATCACTATTAGTCATACCATTATTTATCTGATGTGGACTAATACTACTACTTGGATTATTATTTACACTTGTTGAAGTTACAGAGAAACCATCTTGTGAATCATAATTTACCATTTTATCATCATGATACCTAAATTAAAATTTCAAATATAATTTATATAAAATATTGAACATGTTTAATCTCGAAAATGTAAATTTGTTTTCTTAAAGGATGTGATAAAGTGTCCTTTTTTAAATTTTTGTAAAGAAAATTGTTTAAAGGCGATAATAATTTGAATTTCACAAAGTGTTTGACAAAGACACTTACCAGAATACAAAAGCTGGATTTTCTGTGGCACGTTTAAGTTTACATTCGAGACGTAATGTTGATCCTTCATCGATGTGTAAATCTGGTGCTCCGGCAATTTCGGCAACAGCTTCTACAAAAGAAGACAAAAAAAAAATTGATTAGAAACTAAATTTTCGTTCTATGTATTTTTTGCGATATTATGGAAAATGGAAAATCGATTTTCATATTTTGAAATTTTCATATAAATTCTTATATATTTTTATAAAGTAAAAGTTTTGGTGAAACAATAATGGAGGTTTGTTAGAAAAGCATATAAAGGGTATAAGTTTAAAGAAAATTAATTAATAATAGTTGCAGGCGCCAGACCGACTATTCAGGACTCCAAGTAGCGTTTTAGCACCATTTTGCTAACAGACATTCTTGTGAACTCTAGTATGGATAAGTTTATTTTAGATCCTTTTCGTACCGTTGAGGTAATGTACGGTTTCCGTAGTTTATTTACTGGCTAAATTATTTCGTTGGTTAGTTAATGAACTTTTAATTTTGGCAGCCTGTTTCAAATGCTGACAATTGGACACACATTTCTAAGGTATACAAATAAACTAGAGAGATTAAATTTTAGATAATATAAAGTGGTCATTATCAGTGTGCAATCATATTAACCTTTCCTTAATCTATGCCTACGGTTGACGAACATTCTTTGAAACTTTTGACAAAAATTTCATTTTGGAGGTAGAATTGTACATACCCCAGACAAAAGTGGATTAATTAATCTAAAAGACAAAACCTTCAGTTAAGGTTACATATTAGTTAGACATTTAAAAAAAAGCTTGGAAGACGTTACACATTATATTGCCAGAAATTGTCTATTATGAAGAATACCATTCGGATGGTAGAAAAGATTAATTAAAATTAATGTTATAAATATTACAATGTTAAAATTTCAATCTGAATGTAACATTTTCATTCAGGAAACTTTAAAATAATCTTATTATTTATTTGAACATTAAAATAGAATTAATATTTACATAGATATATAGTAAAAATCTTTTTCAACATTACTTCAAATAAAGTGTCATCATAAATTTGTTAACAAAATTTTTAATTTCATAAATTCATATTATTTTTTTAATTTTTTTTTTTCATCCAACAAACAATAACTAATAAAAAAAAAAAGTTAATGCAAATTATGTTTCCAAAAATTTTGTATTTTAACTTTATACTTGAACCTGTTTTGCATTAATGCTAAGGGAATTTCGAGACATATTAACATATAAAATTCCATTTGAATATTTTAACAATGTACACATAGAACTAATTCATAATGACTGTACTAAGTACTTAAATTAGAGGCAACTATTATTAAAGGACAAATAACAGAGTAGAGTACATAATATAATTCATTTTGATGCAGTGACAAAATGGCTGGCTGGATATTTAATAAATGAAATTCTCATTGATATCAGAGACACAGTGTTTTTTGTGTCCTATTTGTGTTATATTTATGTACTTTTTTAAATGTTCTTTACTAAATTCAATGAATAAATTAAACCACAAGTTTAATATGCTTACAAAATATTTAAATAGCTTACAAGGATAATAAAGGACATTGTGTTGCTTATTAATTTATATATGTGTAAAAGGGGAATTTTTTATAATTAATGGCACAAATATTTATTTTGTGAGGACTATTAGTTATAAAGAGAATATTTTAGGATATTTTGAAAAATTGTCGAAATGAAATATTATAAGGATAATGTGTCACAACAGAAATTAACAATGTTCTATGGATTATTGAATTGGAATGGATATTAGAAGGGAACATTGGTCTATTTGTAACCCATTTATCCTTCACATTACACCGCTGTGACTGCTGAGATAGCAACTCTATGTTGGAAGCTTGCCAGCGTATGAGATGAGTATTAGCAATCGATTTGATCACCTTTTGTAGTATGATCATCGGCACTAAATTCCGTTTAATACACTATACAAAATGCAGTGATAACTTTTATTTGAATAATAATTATTTTGTACTTTCGAATTGAATTTAAAATAATACTCGAAAGTTTGTAATATTAAAAATGTAATTAGGACTTTTGATATAGAATTAATTTATTGATTTTGACTTACCCACAACTCTCAGTTCAACAAATATCGATTGTGTCGGATAAATTGATAATTGGCACTCATATAATCCACGATCTTCATCCCTAACTGATTTAATTCGTAATGACCAATGACCCATATGTCTGGTATGTTCAACTAAAAATCGACCATCTGTACTATGAGTAGACAAACCAACAGTTAATAATTGGAAGTCTTTTCGTCGTATCCATGATACCTTTGGGGAAAATGGGAAAATTACAATAAATTATTATTCAATTAAAAATTGTATTATTAAAAAATTATGTTTATGATTAATTTGCCATCAAACTACTTAGTTTATTGATTAGAGAACTGATTCTAATTATTTCAAACCCACATACGTTTAAAGTGAGTGTCTGATAGAAATATTCACAGTATTGTAAAGGGTAAAAATTTGTTGACGTAACTATTTAATTGTTATTTCAATCTGAATTATCTTGAAAGTGAATTATCCACAAGTCAAACTATAAATGATTTTTATATCATTTTGTAGAGTTATATATTTGGAATTGTAACTAGAATAAGCTGTGACTTGCTTGTCATTCATATGCCAACGACTGTTTTAAATATCCCATTTAATTCGAATTCTGAAACTTTAAATTGTAACAATATTTATCTTAAAGCTCAAAAATCATCTACAAAATATGAGTTTAAATGCTAAGATAATATTTACATTTCATATGTGAGATAAACCATTTGACATTGAACCATAATTTATAGATAAAATATTTAGAAACAAATTTATATAAATGCGGTAAATAAATTTTGGTAAATTTCTATTTGGTCCTATATAAAATCCCAGAAAAACAGTAAAATTTATCAGGATCAGGTGAGTTTTTGTATTTATATGCGTTGGAAAAGGAAAAATTAAATATTTAATATATTCGAACCTTTTTATGTTTATTTTTTTGTTGTGTTGACATTGTTCCTTAACACATACAAAGGACACTAACACCGCATTTTTTTATTATGATTTCACACAAAAAAAATATTTTAAATTACCTTTCGGTCTAAATACTAAATTTTCTTTTTTTTAGTTTTTGTTGTTTAAGGAAAACATACTGGAAAATGTTAAAATTTGAAAAATTGTGTTAAGGATTGCAAAAAAAAAAAACAAAAAAAAAATGTCATGTTTTTATTTCAAATAAATATTTTTATCCCGAAATTTGACAAAAGGATTTAAAAATTGGGACTAAAATTATTTTTAGTGTTCGTTTTGAATACTTACTGTAGCATGTGAGCTTAATTTGACAGCACAAGGTAAAATAGCTAATCCACCTTTTTGTGCAATTACTCTGGTATTATTTTTAGTTGTAAATTGTGAACTTGATCCGGCATCTTGAAAATGATTTTGTTTATTTATTGATGATGATGATGATTTACCAATATCTGAAATATTAGTGTGAAAAAAACAAAATTGATTAGTAAAAAAAAGCATAATTAAAGTTTTGTGTAAGGTTAAAAATAATCTTTGTTAAATTATCAACTAAAGAAGTTTTTATAAAGCTATACTCTGCAAAATGAATTTCTCTATGCTGAATATTATAATTTTTTTACAATTTTCGAGTTCAATTCGTCAACGTTGAAACTTCATTTATTAATTTATTCTAATTATGATTGAAACTTAAGTTAATATTAAAGTTAAATCTTCAGAATTTATGACTTTACTGGAAATATTAGGCTGATTACTGGTGTAGGTAATTAATTACTGGTATAGGTAATTAAAAACTCACTAAATTAAGTATTTTAAATTTCTTAGGGGAAACGTATCGCTATGAGGCAAAATTACAACCAGCAATTAAGTGAATACATTCTATTCATTCTAAAATAATCAAAATTATTGCGTAAACCTTTCTGGGAATAGCTTTTAAATGATGTACCGAAGTAACTATGAATTTAAGTTCGTTTCTGGCGGCAGTACGGAATAATTTGAAGCGATATAAAGACAGAATTCATAATAAATGATCATGAATAGACTACATTTCTGACAAATTTTATATAGGTTCAAATTAAAAATGGAAATTATTAGTTTTCTACTGTTCCTTTTACTTTACAATAAAGTTAATTAGCAGAAAGCTAGATGAAAATTTACATATTTTTTGATATTCCGAATTATTCGAATTTATACAACCTGAAAATTCTTCAAAATTATTAATATCTAAAAATTATTAAATTGATTTTAATTAATAGATACAGATATGAACTATTTCGACTTCTTGCAATAAAATAAATTATTCAAAAACTTCAAATAAAATTGATTTTGTTTTCAAAACAAAGATAATAATTACAAAAATTTCAAAAATTCAGGACATAACTTTTACATAATATTCAAGTGTGACAAGGCATAAAACAATATTGACAATTATTGACATTTAACTCGATCTATATATCAAAAGATATGAAAATTAATATAGACTGTATTTTGATGAACTCAAGGTTTAATAAATCAATAACAAAATATTTGTCCTTTTATACCAAAAAGGATTCCAAATATCTACAAAAAAAAAATAATGAAAACTAAAATTTTACTTACAATCATTCCAGTTAATCAAATTTTATGTGTCCTAAAAAACAGATTTACGTCTATAAATTTGAATTTTTTGATATTCCAATAATAAAGTTCATTTGAAAAGATATGAAAAATATTACTGGTCACATCGGTGATATTTTATATCAATATCATCGCAATAAAAGGAAAATTTTTGAAAGAGTTCTACTTTTATGATTTATACTATACACAAACCAAATGAAAATTTTATGTTTTACTTGTTATTTTAGTATCCTTGGTCTTGGTTATGCAAAAGGCAAAAAACTCAAATCATTTCGTTATGACATAAACAAGGATACAACAAAAAATCGATACGAGTAATAAAATAATTTAATATTTTTTCTATAGTAAAATTGTGATTTTGGCGAAATTACAAAAGGAAATAATTTATTGTACAAGTCAAGGACATTTTTTGATATTAAAGATAATTTTTTTTTATTATTTATATTTTTTGAAATGTGAATACGTCATTTCCAATTATAATTTACTGAATTCTTTGATATGGCACCATTACAAGTTAAATTTCATTTGAATAAATTGAAATTTATTTGAATTTTAGCAATTCCAAGTTTATACTGAAATGGAATGGGGAGTTACATTGTATTAAAATTATAAGTTTTGCTAGATTTACACAAAATGAACTTTTATACTTTTTCAAATCCTTTATCGAGAAATTAAATTTATCAAAACTGAAAACAAAAATGGTAAGACTAACAACAGTTCGGTAACACTTTGGCTCGAGAAGTCTTTTAAGAATATATATTTCTTAAAACTGAGGATATTTAACTGCTCAAACTTCTTGTATGGATATTAGTGACCTGCTCGTAATACAATTATAGTAAATACATTTAATTGTATATCAAGTAAACCAGATTTAAAGAAATCTTTATACAAACTTTGTAATCAATATCATAAAATTGTATTCGCATTAAATTCATTGGGTAATAAAAAGACTTAGCTCTTTTTCCCTAACAACAAATATCTTCAATGTTTTCAAGAGAACGGATACAGTTTATCAATATTTTCATAGGCCATTTTAATAAATATAAATAACTCCATTAAATAAATTAATTTATTATAGGCGGAAATCGAACTATCGACATTTCTTTATTTAAAAGTGTCATCACATTTGTCATGCTTATTAGTTTCTTGGCATTAGATCTTTTTTTTAGTTTATCAACCCTAAAATTTTGGATATTTATGTTTTTATTTCCAAATAATAATAAATGAATATATAAAAAAGTTTTTCCATAAAAGGAACATTAAAAAAACATATTTTAATTTTTTATATAGATTAGAAAATGCCACAATTTCCTTATTATTATATTTATGTCAGCAGGATTATGGCAGATTTGTTTGTGGAAAAGATTTCCAAGTTTTTATATGTAAAATTTCCGGAAAATAATATGTGCGATTCAATGTTTCCATCAGTACTAGAGAAGCATAATAAATAAAGTTAAGAGTTCAAAAGTTATGATGTAATAGTTAATATTTGATAGTTACACGAAAATTTTCAGTGATTTTTTACTTATTGTGAACGTTAAAGTTAGAATGTATAAATATTGAATGAATCCGTGAAGTTGTTTCCATTTTCTAAGAAAATTATATGCAGTTGATTTAAGAATGTAAAATTTTTCATTATTACATACGCGTCCCAAAATCGTAACTAAAAATTTTGATATTCATTTATTTTAAAATTGTTTAACAACTTTATCGTGATCATAATCAATTAATAGTACCATTTCGTTGCGTTTCATAATTTTAAGTAAAGATAATATTTTGCATACTTTTATGAAATTCCTAAATAAATTTAATACAATTTCCATAAGTTAAACGATTTTTCGAGCATTATTTCATTAAAAACGTTTATTTTTAATGTGTCAGTCAGAATAATCATCGACAGTTTTTGAATAAATAATCAAAATATTAGATAGATATAGAATGTGACCTACTGCAAACATGAACAAAAAAAATGCTATTTTAAATTATAATAAAGTGCGGTGCGAGCAATACGAATAATGTCAAGTGGAAATCCAATTTTCGATGATAAAAGTAGATAATAAAAAAATTTGCATATTTTTAATTTCCCTTATCTTTAAAGCTTAAGCTTAAAATAGTTAACCTTTTATTTTAAAATAGTCCTTTAATTATTATTGATAAAAATTTAAATTGATAAACAAAAAAGGATTTCTTTTTGAACTAAATAAAGGAATTCGTGTTATAAAAATGGCTCTATAAAATAAATTCATATATATTTTTTTTTTTTTAAATAATCTTCTTTTATATATTCTTACCTGAAAATGTACCAGGACACAAACAGGACATTATAAAAAATACTATCCATAAGCATTTTATTTGTATAAATAATACAGGAAAATCCATTATTGATCCTTTTTCTACGAAAGGTAAAAGAAGTTCTCGATAATGCACTCTTTTTAAAACTACCACATAAAATTATTGAAAATATTTTCTGTAGCTTTCTTTTTTTTTTTTTTTTTACTTAACGACACAATACGGAAAAAAAGGATAAAATAAAAAAATGAAAATCGTTATCCTTGTATAGAATTCCTATTAAATTATTTCAGTCTTCTCTATATCCTAGTTCACCTTAAATCCTACTTTGACCTACAAAATAAAAAAACATTTTTTTTATTATTATTTGTATATTTCGACTCGTGTATCCTTTTTACTCACCCAAAAGAATAATATTTATTCCTTTATTTTGTTGTGTCCTTTCCAAAAAATCTTCTGTTATCGGTAACAACAACACAATTTAAATAATATTTGATTTGATTTTAGGTTCTGGTAAAAATATTTTATAATAAAATGAATTCATCATTGATAATTTAAATCGTAGATGAGAAATATGTTCAGACTTTAGTCTCATGATCCTTGGGATTTTCTTTTGTAGATGTTGGTTCTTATGATGAAATTTTTTTTGGAAGGTATTTCGAAATTTCTAATATCCTTTTTTTTTTGCTGTTAGATTTTGAAAATTTTAATTTTGATAAATGAAATTATAATCCCAAACCAAAAAAAAAAATATAAAATCCTAAATTGTTTTGGATTATTTATAATGTGTTATTGTTTACTTTTCTGTTGGATTTATCCTTGGAAAGGAATTTATGGTATTTGTATGTGTTTTATGGTGAATTTTTTGCATATTGTACTGTTAAGTAAAATATTTTGAATCCTTTTTCTTGATGTACAATAAAAAAAACAAGATTTGTTGACAGAGTTGAAAAAATCATTGGTACATTTTTAAATATTTTAAAATTTTATAATTTGGTTTTTCTTGTATTTTCTTACACATTTTCTAGTAAATTACAATACTGATTCAAATCTGAAAATAAAAATGATAGAAAATTGTTATTTTATTAAAAAATATTAAAGAAATTAAAGAAATTATAATCAAATTTAGTATTAATTAAAGTCGAGTGTTAAAATATTATGTAATACTAAGTAATTTGTTGATAATCGTCATGATAAATATCATCCTAAAACAAAATTTGTTAAAATCTGGCATAAAGTTAAGAAATTTTTATAAAATATTCAGATTTTAAGGACATTTGGTATGTATTTTATATCATACTCAAACTTCAAACCTACTAAACTTACCGCCCAAGGACTAACCTAGATCACAAGCCAAATATATGTGCCAAAATATCATTTAATTCTGATAACAAACTACTTTAGTTTTCAGGAGAAGGTTTGGACCAAACTGCTTCATATTCAAATGTCTTTATAAATATAGAATAAATAAATTGGTGAAATATAAATGAAATTTTTGTTAAATATATTTTCCAATTTATTTTAATAAAAATTTCTATATTTTTTTAAACGAATTTTTTCAAAATCGATTATAATTTAAGTTTTATTTTTTATTTTTTATTTTTTCTAAACTAAGAAATATTTCAATCATTTATTATTCATCCAACTTAAAATATTTAAAAAAATATACTTTATCATGAATAACAAATTTTCCAATAACTAACATGAACCACACTCACGTTTTCATTTTTTATATATCATAAAAAGGAAACCAAGAAGTGTTTCAAAAATAAATCAATTTTTTCAATATATATTTTATCATATTCGCTCTACATTCTACATAAAAAAAAATTTCACATATTTAATAGTTAATTTAAAATCAATCTAAATTCTTCTCATATAAATTTTTTTATTTTATGTTTTTGAAAATTTTTCATTTTTATCAAAACATAAAATTATATATACAAATGTATATAAAAGAAATATTTTCTCTCCAAGGATTAATGGGAATTCCATTCAAACATCACATCTATAAGATTTTTTAATTCTACAAGAGAAAAAAAAATTTATAAAAATGTGTTTTATATTTCGTGTTCAAAATGTTTACTATTTTCAATGAAAATTCCAAAGAAAATTTTCAAAACTTTGCAACATTTTGATATAATTTTTCTATGTAAGGAAACAACGAAAATTCTTAAACCACAAATGTCAAAGAATCTTTGTTTTTTCTTACCACATCGAAAGTAATATAAAAAAAAAAAGATTTTTTGAAGGGATTTTGTACACATAGACTTGGAATTACCTCCAAAAGATTCATTTGTAATTAAACTTTATATACGTTTTTTTGAGTAATTTTATAATATGAAATGTACGACATGAAAATATATGATTCATATGGGAATTTTCATGAAATGCACATGTCTTGTATTAAATCTTGAGATTATTCTGCTATCACTTCGATGCCATAATATAAAAAAAATGAAGCTCAATCAAACTAGTATGGATTGTATAGATGAAATTTATCATAATTCGGAAACCATTTTATTTTTCTACTTATTATCTTTCTATAGTACGATGAACAATTGCCATATTTGAATAAATTTAAAAAATAATTGTACAACGCCATCTAGTAGCAGAATTACGATTTTTTTTTTTTTTCATTCTACTATTATTGTCTACTTTATGACCATTTTTTCTATATGTTCAATTCCAATTATTTTTCCATTTCGAAATATTTTTGGACAGGATGGTGCAGGTCAGTGATTGAATTATTGATGCTACTGACAGACTGACAGATACACATTTATTAAAATTCATATTATTGTATGAAATGTCATTATAATATTACTAAATGAAATTTTATTTTTAAATTTACCACCACGAATCTCGAGTAAAACTATAAAAATCATGTTTTTTTTGGATAGATTTGAGTGATTTTGAACGAAAAATTCAACAATTTTTTTATTTATAAACACCTGCCAGTTAATAAATCAAAGAAAAAATAATAATTTCAAAAATTAAAGTAAAATTAAATTGGGTAATAAAAAATAAGGGGACACTATTTCGTGGGAAATGTAATTTACTTTATCCACAGAGATGAATCAATAATTTTCATAAGAATAATTAAAATCAATCTTTAAATCTTTTGGAATTTGAATTATTATGGATACATTTAAATTGACAAAATTAATAATTCAAGAATAATAATTCTTAGTTTTGAAAATATAGAATTGGACTATTCTTTCAATAAAATTTTATGAATGAGAAGTTATAAATGAGAAGTTTCTGAATAAATAACGAATTACACAGGCCCAAAAATAATAATCCTACCGCAAAATAATTTTTTTACAATAATTTTAAATTCTAATAATTGATTTAATTGAGAGAAGTGCTAGTGTTGGAATCTTTGTAGAAATATTTAATGGTAGTGCCGCCTTGAAGTAACCAGAGTTTCTTTATGTATTTAGGTAGTGTTATTAATGAAAACAAATTTTGATTCCAAACAACATTCAAAATGACAGAATTGATTAAGACAGTTTAGAATCATACAAGATATTTGTACATAATGCCATTTTGTTGGATATTATGTATGAGTAATTTAGTATAGGTTAATAGCTTAACTTTTACCGCTGTAGGAATAAAACTAAAGAACCCATACTGAAATATCTAGTGTGTGACTGCGATATACTTGGGCGTTTTAAATACCAATATTTGGGACGTGACGTACTGCACGGATGGTCGGCCCTTTCAACAATTTATAAGTAAAAAATTTTACAGGATTATAGTTCTTAGTTTTTCAACTTCATATAGGGTCCACAATAGATTCATCGAGATCTGTCGTGATAGTATTATTAAGATCATATCTTCCCGCATTTCTTCTTAACCCAAGGGTAAATAAATTCATTAGAAAGAGGATACGTTGAGCTTCAAATTAATTTTAAAATTTCTATAAAATGAAAACTATTTCGGTGGTCCTGCCATCTTGTCTTTTTAAACTTTGAAATGATTAATTTCTTTTTAACATTTAAATCTTTATGTGATGCATCAATCATTAGTTATTCTGTCCAATATATTTCATTCTTTACACTAAACCCTAATTACCCATATACAGTCAAAAAGTTATTCGTCGGATTTTTAAATTTTTATGTCAACAACGAAGTGCATTAACCCATCAAATATTACAAGTATAAACAACTTTAGCAAATTGACATGATTACATTAATTTATCATATCTAAAAACATTTCAAATTAAAAGTTAAAAAATATGAAAATATTATACAACGCTTATGAATAACTTATAAACATTTTCATATTAAATTTCCAGATAGATTCCTACATCCAACAAAAAAAAACACCCACATTGTCCCAAATGAATTTAAGATGTACATAAAAAAACCAACCAAATTTTTAACTTCCAGTATAAAAAAGAAAAATCCCATAAATAAGATAAAAAAAATTGGGGAGAATTGTAAAAGTCAGAGTTTGTTGGAAGTATTGTTTTACTAAAAAGTTAACAAAATGTTGAAAAGTGCATAACTGAAATATATTTTCTTCAACGAGGTAGACCCATTAAAAAATATCGTAACCTAGGAAATTGTTCGTTATCAAACATTGAGTCGCATATTCAAATTCCAGTAATTTTAATATGTGATACAGAATGTCATAAAGCAGAATATAAAGCTTGGAGTCATTTCTGAATTAAAGAAAATTCGAAGCTTCAGTTCAATAAAAATGATTTTTTCATTTTAATTACAACCGATCAGTTTGAATTTGTTACGTAAATTTTAGATTCAATTTTAAAAACATATGCTAAAAAAACATTCAAAATAAAAATAAAAAATTATGTTATTAAAAAATGAATAGGAAAAGAACCCAGCGAAAAAAAAACTATATAGCTATCTACAAAAATGACAGAATTTATGATTTCCCACCGAATGTATGAAAAATTCTGTATAGGAAAAAAGCACGAGCAGTTGGCAAAATGATATAAAAAAAATATTAATTTTAATATGTCGCTAAATTTGTTTTATGCATCTTTAGTATTGCCATTCCATTTAGCTAAATTAATTATAAAAAAAGAAGCAATTTACATAAAGATAGAAAAGAATATTTAGTAATTTATGCAATTTTCAACTATAATTTAAGCAAAAAGTTTTTTAAAAGAGCCTCTCCAGAAGAAATAATTGTTCCCATAATTTGTTTAACAGTTTTTTTTCTTCTGTTTGACTCTTCTTTTTTTTTCAGTAAAGTCTATTATTATTAATAGCCAAAAAAAATCAATCAGTCATTTAAGATTTCATAAAGGGAATCAGTTTTTTCATTATATTTTTTATGTTATGCTAAATAAATATTTAAAGAGTTGAAAGATATTTGTTTGATGAAAATGAAATGATGGAAGAAAGAAAAATGATTTATTTTCTTAAGTCATATCAAAAAAATTGTATTGATTTATTTTTTTAAATAGAATTTTCATGTTTTGTATGGAAAATTTTGATCTTGTAAATGATATATTGTTGATGAAAAGGTTAAATTTTTAATATAATGACACCATGTCAATATAATGATGAATATTTTTTGATATTTTAGACGTTGTTGGAATTGATATTCTTGTAAATATTATTATAGTATGGAAGAATTCCAATATTAGATTTAATTAATATATTTTAGTATAAGAAATTCTATTACACTGTTAGAAAAAATTACTGAAAGTTGGACATGATATCAAAATTGAGTTACTATTTTGATGATACATTTTTTTAGGATAGACTAATTGTACCATTTTTATAGTAATTCATTTATAATCTAGAACTAGAGTTTTGTATCCAACTAATTTTTTCTGACACCGAATCGCAAATTATCGCGCGTTTCTCATGTTGAGCGATATTATATCGCACAAATTAATTCATATTTCATCTAAAACTATTGCCGTTTTTGAAAACTCTGCAAAATGGAATGTTATTAATCTCGTACACTAGAAAAAATCGTAGGATAATCATAAAAAATAATCATTAATTCACGTTAATATTAAATTGAGCTACTTTAATTCGTTTTAAGTGAATTTAATTCGTTTTCAAATGCTATAATATTAAAATTCGATTTAATAAAATCGCGTGGGCATCTTAAATTACTAACAAATGGGTCAGAATATTGTAGTGTTTCACCTTAATTTATATCAGAAATATACAAACTTTTAAAACATTTAAAATTATGCAAAACTTTTAATTAATACTCCGGAATACTCGCATTATAATTTGTAATTATGACTTAATTTATTATCGTCTTTAATTCGTTTTCCAGAAGTCTATAAAAACATAATTTCTATATAATTAGAAGAAATTACAATTACGAAAAAAGGAAACTCGATTTAAATGTTTTCACAACTTTAGTGACATGATATCTTGAATTGAACTTAGGATAAGCATAGAATATTTCATTGAAACCGACAGTAGTACACTAAGTAATTATTGACCACTGTTTGAAATTTAAAATGTTTATACTGTGAATGAGATGCAATTGAAATGTGTTGGCATATATATTTTAATGAACCTTTTTTTATAATTCATTTCCGAAGTATAATTTTTCAAAATCTAATTATATAATGCTATCACTTGCAGTCTATTTTTATAGAATTAACGTAATTTACAAATTAATATTAACATTAATACTTTCTCAATTAAATAAAGTGATCCAAATTTAACTATGTCCTCAATTTTATAAATTTTTCAATTAAAAATGACTGAATTTTATTAATTTGATTTAAAAAAATATATAATTCCATTTAGTTTTATATCTACAAATTTGATTAAATTCATAAAATTCCGTCACTTTTAATTCCAAAATTTATAAAATGATCTGCATTTTATTTCTCGCAAATATTCACATATATAAAAATAGGGTTTACATTTAAAGAACGTTCTAATGACAATTTTCCATTTTTTTTGGTATGAAAGTTTTAATATATTTAAATTTTATTAACAGAACGAAATATCATTACAAAATAAAATACTTAAATTAGTTTTTTTTTACATTTAATATGTTATGAGTTTCATAGCATTCAGAATTCGGAATGTATATGTAAAGGAAATCCGCAATATGACAGCAAAAAAAAAAATGAATGTAAAAATTTTATTATTGCATAAAATTCAATCTTGCATTAAATTTTATTTCCTTCTTGAAATCACAAAAATATGAATTTAAAAATATGTAAAAATTATTATGCATTTGAATATTTTTGAATTACTTAGTCATAAAATTTAAGTTTTTCAAGATTTTACTAAAGTAATTTGATTAAATCAATAAAAAATTTATTATCATAAATATTGGATTTTTGATTGTAAAGATAACATTAAATTTTCAGATATTATGTTAATGTTAACAGTTCTGGAATGTAATTTTAACAGTTTTTTATTTTTATTTTCAGAAAGTAGTGAAGGACATTGGTTCGAATTTAGATTTGGTACTGCAAAACGTGCAATATTACAAGTTATAATCCGTCCTTTTTGTAGCAAGCTTTTTTTAATAATACCAAAGTATCTCAATTTGTATGGACCAGTTAACAGGACTGTTCCATACCAGTTTACATGAACAACTAATGAGTTGGTAATCAATCTTGTTTTACGATTCTATTGAAATCTTTTAGGTAAAATCCATTTTAATTCAAAAAAATTAAGACTATTTAATTCAAATTTACTAGCAAAATGTAACTTTTCGTAAGATTGTTTATTTCAAGGCGAATTGTCAGTATATAATAAAATCGATATCCACAATTTCTAAGAAAAGTCTTTACAAAATATTAAATCATGAATTAATAATTATTATCATATAAAATTCAAAACATAATAAATATGACCCACTTCAACTCCATAATCCGAACTTACAGTACGAATTAAATCAATCGAAATTGTAATACGTTTTATATTTAATATTATTATAATTACAAATAAAAATTCATCGTGCTAGAAATTTATCAAGATTTTTAACACTCAAAATTCAGAAAAGATTAACTAAAATTTCATATTTAAGTGTCAGAATTTTTGTTATCAAAATGTCCAAATATCAATAATTTTTCTGACACTTTACTATAGAAAAACGAAAATTTTCCCAGTTAACAATATTTATATTAAAATTCTGTTTGATATTTGTTGGTTAGCGTGCCAACTGAAAATAATGTCACTTCCGTTTTGTTTTTGCAGTTCAATCGCGGTCATTTCTTCATTTATTTATTAAAATTGTATAAAATTCTTGCTACAATTATACAAAAAAATATTTAATAAATCTCACCGATGTTTGGAATTCGAATAATTTATTCTGACAGTCATGTTTTTTGTAGACTTTTAAAATGAATTTCATAAAAAATATTCATTAACAAAAAAAAAATTGCAAATGAAATTCTGTGGAAATTTTTACGGTCAGTGAGCATTTATAAGCTGATAAAATTTATTAGGAATAACCAGATAAATTCAATTTAGTTTAGAAAAAATAATTCAATTATTATTTATACCGTAATTAAAATTGGTTAAAATTGAATTAAGAGAATTTGCAGTTTTCTATAATTTGTTAGTATTTTATTTATTATGATTAGTTTTTCAAATTAAATTAAGGATTTATATTTAGAATAAAGTTAATATTTTGTACTCTAATATAAAAAATTAACTCTTTATGAAATTGTGTCAAATTAAATTTTTGTTACTGGCAAAATTTGAGAAGAACATTGAAAACGATAGATGGCGTTGTGTTTTATTACTGACTAATCTGACGTTCTATTATACTAAAATAGTCTACAAAGCAATTTTTAAACGACAAACCTGTAGCAGAAACTCTCCGAACATGTTCTACAGCAATTGCAAAAGCAAATACTGGATAACAAGTCAGTACAAGTCAGTACAAGTCAAATACTGGATAAACAAGTCAGTACAAGTCAGTACTGGAAGGCACTATCAACGAATTCAATAAATAATATTATACACGAGAAAAAAACGTAAGACAGCAGTCTTCCATTGTAAGGCAGCTGTCGGCATCCACACTGAACACTGCTTGATTGGTAAAACTACGCGTAGACTTGAGTTATCGTAAGTGAACAATGAAAAAACTGGGACGATCTAGGGCAAGCTGAAACCTTTGAACAATTTCTATGCCTTACAGTCGCATTTACATAATTCTAAGAGAATCGTACACCAAAGGTGTCGAATTTCAATACCAGGAACCTTTTTATTAACTGAACTGTTAAATTAATTGTTTTGAATGCATCCAAATACTGAGAAAAACTAATAATTAACAATTAACAGTAATCGTTACTATAAAGTACTTTTAATAATAAACTATATTTTAAAAATTCTCACTGTCTTCCAAACTAAAAGCGTCATAAATTAAATAATTGTATATAAATTAAAAGAAAAACCCATAAAAATTTCCACGTTATCCTTTTTTTTTATCTTAAATTACACATTAAATTTTCATTTTAAGTCAATTACAATTTAAAATTGATTTATAATAGACAACAATTATTAGAAAACACAACAAAAACATATCAATTTATATTAAAAAATCCAAAGAATCTTTTAGCCTATTTATTTTACTTCTTTTACAATTTTTTTTTTCTGGTTCATATCTATAGAAGTAACCCCTTTTTATTTGTATGTTTTTCATTTCATAAATAAATCTCTTTACACACAAAAGCATTAAAAAGCCATAAAGTAACATGAAACATAAAGTGGCAATTAAATGCTCTATAAAAATCGAATGTATATAAACAACTGAGAAAAAAAAAATGAAATAATTTTTATTTTCTTGAACTTCAAAAGCAAAACATAAAATTTGTTAATGTAAAATATTAAAATTCAATTTCGGATTTTATGTGGAGAACATAATAGGTACATAAATTTTAATGCTTTATTATTGTTGATCTTAGAAATTGAAACATAAATTGAGTGTATAGTAAGTAAACATATAATAATATTATGAAAAGATCAAAAACTTTTGTCAGCTAAGGAATTTTTTACATATTAAATGGCGGCAGTTATATAGTTTACATATAGAAATTGGTTAACTTCAAATTTGGTACTAAGCAATTACTACCAAATTTTTGATGCAATATTGAATTTTCAGAACCCAAAATTCAATGTTTTAGGTTTCTAAAGAGATGAAGACGTCAATTCCACTTGTTCAACCTATTCTTAAATACGAAAGTCAAGCTTGGTCACGTTTTTGTCTTGAGCACATAAAAAATATATAAATCAGTGCAAACAAAATCTTTGATTTATGCTTTTCGTTACATCCACCATACAGGAACAGGCTGAATCTTTCCCAATTAATATCCATCGATTCATGGAAAGATTAATTGCTGAAATCTTATTCATTGTATACAAGTTTATTGATTCGTATTATACAAAAACCATACTAATTACACAACGTAATGACAGTAATCGATTCCTAATCGATCTTTCGTAATGACAGAATAAATATGTTTAATGTAATATTTCACTGCACGAATTGTGGAAAATATCAGGGTATTTATAGAAAGATTGTAGAAATTAACAGGTATAAAAACGACATTGACCTTTCGTCAAAATAAAAAAGAAACAAACAAAATTTACTTTTGCAATTCTTAGATAAGAGTTTTATTTTTGTAGGTACAAATAGAAATTTACTTCAGTTTTGTTTAATGTTTAATTTTCATTCTGTTGTGTAAATTTTATATTAATTACAATTTATATTTAGCACAGCATCCTCTTATTTTTGATATTCATTATTACATAAACTGTGAAAAGAGATTTACCAAATTAGTGTTACAATACTAAATTAACAAGAAATTGTACTGCACATTGAGAAACTATACATAAATCATTTTACGAGTATCAGTTAAACATGAAATTCCAAAAATAGCATATGTATTTATTCTATCAACAGCACCCCTACAATTTTACTTGCGTTAAACCCCGTCATCATTATTAACACTAACATCTGTTTTCTATCTTAACAGACTTCTCAATTCCTATGTAAACATTTATATGAAACATCAAACCAATGAGCTATAACAAAAACACATGACACACAAAATAAACATAAATTTTGATATTGTTTAGCCAGAAAGTTCGAAAACTAAAAGACTAAAGTGTCTTGTTAAGTGTCCTCTAAATAATTGTTAATTTGTTTTGATAATTAGTGTCATTCTGTTTATTATTATTTTTTTCTACTATTTTCTCTAGGGAACAAGGACATGTGATTTTTTTCAATTGACACTTTGAACTGGTATCGTCGATTTTAAGTACAACGTAACTTAATTTATATGAAAATATGCGTCGTAACAACGAAAATGTTAATTAAACAAAATTTATAGTAATTGTCAACATGGTTTCTTTTGGTGAGTCTATTTCAATGTAAGGATTTGATTTATTTCAAAATAGAATTTCTTCAAATTAATTGGAATTCATTGAACGTATAATATAATTTTTAGTGTTCTTAAATTTAAATTGTGTGATTTATTGTCGGTGAATTATGTAAATTAGTCTTGTGGGATTTGTTGTAAATCTTTTCAAACGTATGCTATAATTTGTTCAAAGGACTTTTCGTGACATTATAGTACTATGAAATATGATTGTAAATTTTCAAAAAAACATAAATTATACAGAATAAGGATTCCTTATATTTTACGACGTAATATGTATATAAATATTATTTGAAAAGTCTGTTTCAATATTTTGAATTATTTAAATTTAATTGTATAGATTTATATGGTTTTTTACTTAACACCGCCTGACGGGAAACTATTTTTATCATTTAAACAACGAAATATGTAAAAGATCGTCTATTAAGTTTGAAAATGATTATTAACGAGTTTGGAAATGATTATTAAGGAGAATTACTAGTGATGAAAGTATCTTCAAAAATTGATACAATATCAAAATAATATTATTTTAAATCATTTAAATTATTAAAACTTTAAAATTTTGAAAACTTCTAGAATTAAAATGATTTTTAAACCTGTGCAAATCATAATAAAAAATAAATAAATCCTCTTGTCTTAAAACTGAATTTATTCCATAATAAAAATCCTTTCAAGTGTACCAAAATTTTTTAATCAGGAACCGTCAGGACTAATCTTAATAAAAAATAAAATATATCCTACAAAAATATCTTAACGAAAATCCTTTTTTAATTAAAACATTTCATATAAAATTTTAAATATTTATTATTTCAATTATTTTTCTCTTTATATTTTCCAACACATCCG
The DNA here is from genome assembly GCA_963920725.1 of Rhamphomyia laevipes. NCBI lineage: Eukaryota > Metazoa > Arthropoda > Insecta > Diptera > Empididae > Rhamphomyia > Rhamphomyia laevipes. The sequence goes on along the minus strand of OY987258.1, from coordinate 54,358,734 downwards.
CACAGTCACCAAAATACAAAATCCTTCAACATAAATTTATATGCCATATTGCAGACTTCAAAAATATACTGCATATTTTATATGGAACACGTTATTTAGGTTGCGTTTATTGGTCGCGTAATCCTTTTCTTTATATTTTAATAATTATCAGAATTATTTTAGTTTTTTTTAGTTTAAAACACTGAAATAAAACCAAATAAAAAAAATTTTTCACTAGATTTCCCGCGGGTATTTAGCATTGTGCCCTTGAAAATATGATGGAAATAAAACTATAGTTAGAGTAAACGAACTTCTATAAATTATGTAGTTCACAAAGTAAACTCTATTTACCAAAGAGCTTACGAAAAATTCAATACAGCTTAAAAAAAATTTGGTGGTTACTGAAAAGGAAAAAGGTGAAAAGAAAAATACTTTTTTTTTGGTAAAAACCACACGTGTCGTTTAAATATTTATCATTTTCGTGTCCCTGAAAATATTTATTGACTTTAAAAACATACATTAAATTCTTACATTAAATTGTATCCTTGTAAAAAAATGTAATAATTTTTTTTTTTTTTGCTGTAAGTAAAATATTTGTGAGTTTTCATTTTAAATAGAAATTTTTTGGTGTATTTAAGAGGAAATTTTATATTAAAAAATCAAAGGGAATCCAACTCTTTTATTTAGGATTTATTCCAAAATAATATTTTGTTATTCTTATATGATATTCTTGATATTTTCATAATCTTTCTGATATTATTTGATATTCTTTAATATTCCAAGTTAAAATACTGATATTTTAATATGTAATTCAAAATGTCTATCATTATTATTTTAAAAAACCGGAAAATACACTCGATATATGTCAGGGCACATTGAAGTGCTCTGTTTTCAAAAACTGATTAGTCATTTTAACAAAATTGTCACGCTAAAATATTATAATTATGGCGCTAATCAAATAAGTATGAATTTTTTTTTTCGCAAATTTAGTATTTCCTTCTTTATCGTTTTGGTAACATAAAAATTACTGCTCATACGCGAGAGAACACTACGACCTTAACGATCTATTGTGCGTTTAAAGCCCCTATACCTCCTACCATTTAATAGATTTAAAGAAACCTAGTATGTTTGAGGGAGTAATATTGCCCAATTCTTCATTAGTAAGGAAGCCTTTGCCTAAGATATTAAGTCTGCCCCTAGCGAGTGCCTCGCAGTGGAAGAGGAAGTGTTCCGTCGTCTCCTTGTCGTTGAGGCAGAGGCGACAGATGTTAGTGTCAGCCAGGCCCAATTTATTGAGGTGATAGTTCAAAGGACTATGTCCTTCAATAATTTATGAATAAATACTCTTAAGAAATGCTTTTATTCGAAAAATCTAATATAATCAGTCATAGCTTTAACAAAAAAGGAATGGATAATTCATTCATTTTTCCAAACATTTTCAATACCTTACCAGATTCTTAATGAATTTTATTTCATTTAATATTTTAGGTCGCATTTTCATAATAAATCTTATATTATTTAAATTTAATGAACCCTCTTTAAAAACGATCTCAATACGTATAACTTTTATATTTAATGTAACTTTTTACAAACAAATTTAATTTATATTTATTTTTTCATCTTGTAAAATAAATTTCAACTTTTCTCAATTCATCATAATCCCATAACACAAAAAAAATGGAGGAATTCGTCATAACGACAACGATCCTTTCAAAATAAATAAACTTTAAAATGATTGCCAATAATACTAATAAAAAAAATTGCTGTACATCAATTTAAACTTAATCTATTTATCGTAAGGATTTTTTTTGTATCCAATTTTATTTGTTCAAAACCCAAAAATTTTCTTTAGATATAAATACAAAAAAAAATCAATTCACTTTAAAATTCTGTGCAGATATTAAAGAAAATGAAAAGAACTAAAATTTATATAGATAACTAATAAATTGCCCCCAACAAAATGTTTAGCTAGAATTAACTTAAATTAAGTTAAATGTGACGTCCGTGTAAAAAAAGGATTCAGTTTTTTTTGTCGGACTAAGAAAAATTGAAAATTTTAAAAATAAATTGATGGTAAGTTTTTATGTTAAAATTTAGATAGACTACATTTTCATCAAGAAGAAATCCATTAAAGGATCAGGAATATTAGCTTGTCTATAGCAGAGATTGCAACTAAACAATTTCGATATAAACTGAAATAATGTTGCATTTTATAACCATCAGTTGTTTACAGGTCATATCATATCTAAGTGAGTTAATCAAGATATTACTGTGCAATCTTCGTAATATGTCAAACTTCGCCAGCCCTAATTTATCATCCATTCAAGTAGACAGACAATTTACTTTAATTTAATAAATAATTTAAGTTGGTTCACCTAAAAAGGACATCTATCTTTTTCGAAAAAATTATTTTACACTAAAAAATTTCATATTCGAAGCACAGATAACATCAATTATTTCAACAAAATGGGTCACTAAAATTTTTTTGTATCGATATTTTTCTTGTTTAGTTTTAGTTGAAACTTTCATATCAAAATTAAACTTTAAATAATTTATATTGACGATAAAAGCAAGATGAAATAGACTATAATTTATTATTAAGGATAGTATCCCAGAATTTAATTGACTTTATGATAGGTCAATTTTTAGTAGGAATATAAAATATAGAATAGAATTAATTTATAATTGGGTCAGAAAATTGTTATTGAAATGTTGAGTATATCAATTTAACAAATTTATTCGGATTATTGAAAGTTATGAACTGGAATTATGAAAAGAGACAAAATGATTTAAACAATTCAGTTCATCAGTGTTTATCCTTTCGAAAATTTATGATTTTGAATAATATAAATGCAATGACGTCGAATTAGATGGATTTAGATTCGTAATCAATAATTATTCTTGATTTTCTTTCTGTTCATACGTTACTTCTGTATCAGAAATTGGTTTTTAGTATCTTTGTACTTCCCTTATCTATTCGATAATATTTAAATTTGGACTGTGTGGATGAAGTAGTCAGCTTTAATATAACAAACTAAAACAACTAAACTTTTATTTGTTTCTGTTTTACATCTTAAATTTTCATAATATCTAAATTTATTATTACCTAAATTTAATGAACTTTTCAAAAACCAACTAACAAAATTGAAATATTATAAACCTTCATCTCGAAATCTTTAAATTAAATGTAATAAAAGAAGAAAAATTTTCATTCATTTTCATTTTCTACTAAAGATAAGATAAAAATAAAACAAAAAGTTTTCTTATATTCATTTTGTACAAAGTGGGAGAGACCTTTGCAACCACCAGACAAAAAAAAAGGATAATTGTAAGGGAAATAATTTTGCACTTGTTATTTATTTTGTTAATTTTATCTTAGTTTTCTATTTAGTAAACTGAGGGCAATCCTTTTTCAAATAAATGTTTAATGATAATCAGTTACTAAATTTTAATTTTCTGTTGAAAATTTTCTTGAAAACCCCATTATACAGAAAAAAGTCCACAAGAATTTAAAGAAAAAATTCTAAAGACAGGGAAATTTTCATGAAAAATATTCTAAAAATAATTTTTATTTTTAATTATTTTTATGATTTAATTATATTATATTAAGACGACTAATTTAGAGAAAATTATTTTTCATTAATATTTTTTTAATTTACTAACTAAAGATAAAATCAAATTGTTCAGCTTATAGGACTAATAATTTAGGGATTTAAACAAGAAATTTATAATGAAAATTGTTTTTTATTGAAATTTTAATACTGATTTATTGTAGAGCGGACGGAGTCAGTAAAATGAACTGAACCCATCTGGAAATATTTCTAGCAAAACATAAATTTTTGAATACTATATTCCATTAAATCCTGTATCAAAAATGTTCGAATCTCACTATATTTTATATAGATAGAGAGTTGAAATGAAATTTCTTAGCATTTCGTATATCCAATTCATATAACACATCCAGATTTGCTCTTTTAATATTAATTTATTAATTAGTAGCTCAAATATACCAGAATTATTTCAGTTTTCATATAGCTCAATGTCTTTTATTATATTTATTTACAGTTTTCTTAATATATGTACACACCTAACTCTTCCAGAGGTAGTCGCATATAAACATCAGCTGTGAGAAACATTTTAAGCTTCTTCCGTATCAAAGCTCTTGGTTATAGTAGCGGCAGGGCCTCATATAGATTACACTGGCTCAATAGAGGTACCACTATATTATGGATAACTAACTCTGAGTATGTGTCGATGGATTATCTAATAAGTGGAAGGATTTCGTAATTACAGCAGACTTGAGCATCCGAGACCTCTTTCAGAATTGGGTAGTAGCGCTCTCCCAGAATACGACCTCTACGTCCTGCAAAGCAGTAACTAGTTTAGGAGGTACTCTAGGGTTTCAACTTGCCCAGGATAGCCACAGTTTCTGTAATGATCACGTACGGCTAGTCCAAGCCTACACGCATACTTGCCAGTCAAGCAGTGTTCAGTGAGGAGACCGATTGGTGTCTTGCAGTCGTTTTTTTCTCGTTGTAGGTATACTTTAAATAGAATAAATCGTTTTGGTGACATTGTGAAGATGTCTTCTAAACTGACTTATTTACTCTAGTTCAAGTTATTCTAATACGACATTTTTTATTTTTTTGCAAATTACCATTTATAATTTAATATTTTCCCATGAATTGAAAATGAATTTTATTTTTCCTATACCCTAAATTTTTCCATGCTCCCATAAAAAAGATAAATAAATTGAAAAACAGCAAAAACTTTAATTCAATAATTTTGTTCATATTTTTTTTTATTTTAATTTTCAAAATTTTCCGATTGATGTTGAAATATTTATTTAGGTCGAACGTGATTTATTAAGTATTTATGAGATATATAAAAAAAAATCGAATTTTCTTTTAATTGAAAAATGTGCGAAGTTGTTGTTTTTTTTTAAAAACATTTTTTTATTGATAAATTAAAATCATTTTTTAAATATAAAAATATATGAATAAAATATAATATTTTTTTTTTAAATATAATTTTATTAATAATTGTGTGGGTTTTATGTTGATATGACAGAGGGAAAACATAATTTTTCATGTGGTGGTTTATAGCATATTTTATTCAATTAAGTCAAAATTCTTTATGAAAAATAAAATTTATTGAATTATGAAATTTACTGAAAAATTGACAAAAATTTTTTTGATATGAATCAAAAGTTAAAGAAAGCTTAGTAAATAAAATTACTTACAATTTAAATCGATTTTTTTTATATTTTATGCTGTATGACCTAAAAACAAATGAAAACCCTAAAAACCTAATTTTATGATATTATTGTATCATAAAAGGAACAGAAAACAAAACCCCAATAAAATGTAAAATTAAGTTACAATTTTTATTTACTTAGATACAAAAAAAAAAAATGTCTCTCGGCTTTTATCCAAACCTTAAAAGTTAAAAAAAAAACAACAACATAAAAAACGTACTGTACTAAACAAATAATAAAGAAAGTCGCAGCAAAAAAAAAAAAAAGCCAGACAAAAACAATTTCTGATAAGCTTACAAAATAATAAACTAAATAGCATACCTAAGCTTAAGCTCAACGTTTTTATTTAACCCCTTTTTATATCTTTTAACCTGTTCAGTTTTAAAACAGTTTCATACTAAGGGGCTCTGCATTGCTGATATATGAAAAAATTGTAATCTTTAAATAAGGTAAATACTGCTATAAAAATTGGTGTTTTGAACCTATGAGCTGAACAATAATAATTGAAGTAAGTGATTACCATCTGCAGATATACAGACAAAGATTAAATTGAATAAGTGATGAAATATATGAAAAATGTTTCAAACGAAAAAGATTGATGAAAAAATATGATTAGCTAAAGAATTGTAATTCATGCTTCCATTTCACAGTTAAGTTTTATTTAATATTAGATTTTACAGTGAAAAATTCTAGGTAGTCTCAGCTAATTTTAGAAAATTGGATGGGGCAAATACGAAGACAAAATCGAAAATATATAGGCAAAGATAGGTGGGAGTTCTATTCTCTGATTCTTTCTCTCTTTCTTAAAAGTCTTTATGAACATACATAAGTCGACATCTTAATGTAGAATTATCCTAAGTCCACTGTAAATTTCGCGATATTGTGGCCATTAAATTGTAATCTTATTAATCTTAGTCCAATCAAGCGTAAAGTGATTCGTATGCAAACAACAGTAAGCAATTTACGATTATGAATTACTCTACACACTAAGATTATATTACAATACAATGACCTCAATATTACGAAATTTCCAAAAGTGGACTTAGGCTAGTTCTGTGTTAAGGCGACGAAATATTTTACCAGAATCCCACATGTTTGAGAATACTAAAGATTCACCAGATTTCACTAGTGACTTTAGTATTCTCAAAAATTTAGGAACCTGGTTAGGTTATTATATATATACGAATTACGATATCCAGCATTTGTGGACGTCTTTTTTTAATATAAAGTGATAAATGCGAAAAATAGTAACATATAATATAGCGTGTTTTATGACATTCGCTTTAGAGTACGACTCTTTTTATAGTAATATTCTCGATTTACATGGTAAATTAGTTCCCGTGCTATTCGAAATCATGCTATACGTTATCCACATTTAATATTGAAATCGTGTTAAACGCAAAAATATTATAGTGTAAATGGAATTTTTCATTTTAATTCGTGTTAAACTGAAACTGTGAAACCGGGTGCAATATAAATCTTGGTTTAGGAAACACTTTTCAGAAAATATATCCAAATTCAAACTGATAATCGACTCAAAACGTTATATTTCTTAAAGAAAAATAGAACAAAAAATATACTTGTAAAATAATTTTATTTAAAATTGAATTCTTGATTTTAATTTTATTCTTCGTAATTTTCCACAGAAAATTTTCTATATTGTTGTCAATAAAATATTTTCTCATTATTTATTATTATAAATTCTTCAATTTAATTTTCCAGAACGGAGTTTTTATAAATAGATGTAAATCGAATTGTATTTTTTTGATAAAAAATTGATTGTTATTTTTCACACTGTTTTATTGTTAAGTGTATATACGTTTTTGTTACGCTTTTTACTGTATAAAAACTGTATAACTAAACGCGTTTTTCTTCTTCAAGGACCAAGTAAGAAAGAAAAAAAAATGAAATTTATTATGTTTCTGAAGGATTTGAATTTAATACAACAACAAACAAAAACATTGTTTACCAGGTTTTTGAACTTATTATTTTTACTTATCGATCCGAAGTGATTTTTATATCTGTCTTGATGGAAGACATAGCAGTTGTTGGTGACAAAAATCCAATTTTGTATTGTTATTTTGACGAAAAATTATCATATTTATCTGTTTTTTTTTGTTAAGGCATAATAAATATTGAATTTCGTTTTATTCTATTTACGATTTGGTAAGAAATACAGTGCCATAATAAATCACGAGAATTATAACAATACTCAGACAAAAATAGTGTAAAGATTTATTGCGCATTTTCAATTTAAAAAAAAAATTGTTATTTTGAATTTAGCTATATTTCAAATATATTAAGGCAATCATTTTTCATATAACAATATCAAAAATTGTTAAAAAAAATTATATACCTAGTAAAACTTTCTGTAGTCCTTGAAATTCTGATATATTTTATTTGTTAGACAATGAAATCTGCTGCTTTGGTTTTGATTTCATAAATTTTGATATGAAGGACAACATTTAATTTGACTAGGGAATCCTTATTAGTTAAAATATGAAATAATAATCGATTATTTAAATATATTTGAAATTGTAAATTAACAATTCCACTATGTAGCTTAAAATTATACATATTTTAAGAGACATCGTTGCCATATGATAGTAAAATCATCAATAATTATGACATTGAAAAAATCATTTTAACAATATCAAAAATATAAGATTTAGTTAAACCTTTTTCTGTCATTAATTATATAAATAATTTGCATTTCATTGCCATTTTTCTTTAATGTCGAACAAATTTTGTTATTTTCTGGTAATACACTTTATATTAAAGGAATTCGTTATTAACTTAAAGTAATTTTAAGAAATTTGATATAATTTCCACTTAATTAACCAAAATATTTACTTAATAACTTCATCAAAATCCTCGTAAATTTATGGTATAAAAACCAAATTTTGTTTTATAAATTGTTCCAAATTTAAATAACAACGAAATTCTTTTAAACCAAACAAAAAAAACGCCAATTACGAAAAACCACAAAAAATTTCAGAAACAAAAATCTGTCTGGAATTTTCATTGTTTTTGTGGTAAATAAATTTTCCATTGGACGTAGGAAAAATGTATTTAAATATTCGCTTTTAACACCCAAATCATTTATATTTATATTGTTGACAGCTCATCAAAATCAAAAACTGTCCATCAATTGATTTGTCCATACCAGAAGCGTTGTAGTCAAATTTTATTTGTTTCTGTTTTACACTCATCATCACCAAACATATTGGGATCAGGTTAAGTTGGAGAGAGAATGGAGAAGCCAAAAAGATTACCCACAACACAACAGATTTCGATGGATTAATTTATTGTGGTCGTATTTCCATATATTAAATTGTAATAATTCATTTTATTAAATTATCAAAATATCAATACAAATTTTTTTTATTTTTTCTGATTATTTTCATTAATTTTCCAAAATAGCCTAACGTTATTTTTATTCAACATGAATCTATATAATCAATTTTATATGTCCAAAAAGAAAAAAAAATATTCTGACCATATTTTATTAAACCCAAAATGATACATCAACAAATTACCTTAATTTATTTCAATATTGCTGGGTTTTTTTATAGTAAATTATTATGATGATAAATATTTTTCTTTTCATGTCAGTATCAGAAGACAGCAGAGACACACAATATCAAATGACTTGGTAATCAGTCAAATTTTTATGTCATAACCGATATATACGTGCTCTAATAATAGGAACGTATTATAAATACGTAATCTATAAAAAATAATAATGTCCATTTAAAAAACTGTCCATTTTGATGCCAAAATTATTATTGTATTATATATAAAAATATTTTTATAGGCTATAATCATTTAATGACCTATCAATTTAAAGATATTATAAGTAAACGAACGACGTAGGATATTATTAAATAATGGTTTATGGATAAAATGGAATGAATGATATCGTCAGACGAATAATTCATGATTGTATGTTAATAAAAAAGGATCGAAATTAAGTAAATGATGACAAATGGTTAGTGCAGGCCATATGCGTCTACGATAGGTATTAGATCATATATATTTAACAATACAATTATAATTTTTGTGAAATTTATAATTATTTGGCTGTTGTGGTGCACCTCACATAAAATAATGTAAAATTTAGTTGGTCTGGCAACGAGGTCTCATGTTATAGTATTAAATATTTAAAATTATCTGATTTATTTATGTAATAAAAACGTATGTTTTACATAGATAGCTAGGTTTTTTCCAGTAGGCTAAAATTTGAATTGCGCATACAATACAAAATTCGACCATGTAATATTCGATTTACGATAAGTCTCTAAAATGTTAACAACCTCAACAAAAATTATAAAAAAAAATAATAGATTTTGTATCAAAGCATAAATGAAAATAAATTACTTTAATGTTAAAATGTAATTATAGCTTAGTATGCTTCAATAGTTTAGGTTGAAGTAAAGCATGTACACAAATAGTTGATTAAACAATTTAACTTAATACTCGTAATTACATTAGGTTATTATTTTTTTTATATATTTTGTTAAATAATACTCAAAATTACAATTCATTTTAATTCTAATTGTATCTAAAAAGAGAGGCAAGGCTAGTCTTTTTTTAAGACGAAGCTTCTTCTTAATAAGACGACATAGAAAACACAGCATAAACAATTATTTTACTAAATTATTTTGTATATTAATTTGTTATTTGTAAACATAAAAATTGATAATTAAATTAGCTTAAAGATTAGTTACAATTAAATTTTGTTAACATAGTTCGCTTCCCTTTACAGTGCAGACATAATTAGTGAATCTCTAATGTCTAATGTATCTTAAAATATCAATAATTTAATTGTATTTATTTGTTGTGTGGAAGTATAGAATAACCTAATTTTTATTTACTTTATAATTTTGGATAATTATCAGACGTTACATTTTTTGAGTAATATTGTGATTAAACCCAAATCAAGTTTAACAGATACCGAAAATGTTTGAGCTTAAAAGAATATGGAATATTTGTGAAAAGTAATTAGAAAATATCACATTAAAGCTTGAATATTTCTATAGTCTTATAGGTCATATCAAAATTCTAAAGTAATGACCTTCTTATCGGAAGAATGTAAGCCAGGTAGAACTAATTACGAAGTAATTTCAAAAAAATGTTATCATTAATTTAATACCAAGCCACATTTATACTATCGATATTAATTTTATGTGAGAATCAGCCTAATATATAATTTTAATACTAATTTCTTTCAGCAACACAAATTTCCAATAAAATATTAAATTATAATTAAAATGTTCCTATAAAAATTCTTCACTATCTATAATTAATTAAATAATAACTTAATTTCAGTACAATATTTATTTGACTTCTGATTTAACCTCCTATAATAATTGTCAACGAAAACCTAAATTAGGTCTAACTATAAATAAATTCTAATATCAAAATTAAATTATTATTTTCCATTTTAATAAATAATAAATTTTATAGAATTTCTTTTATAATGTTAACATTGAAAGTCATTCTACCCGAAACTATATGGAATAAGAATTTTTACTTATTGACGGTGGTGTTTGTCATTAATTGAAGGTTATAGTGAAATATAAATAATAAATTTAAATGAACTGTTTCCTAAATTGACTTACAAAAAAAGGTTTAAATAAATTTTTGGTTTTGGTATTATTTTTTATTCAATGTCTTTGAGTACAATATGAAAGACTCAGACTAACCTAACCTACCTAAATATTCTATTCTCTGTTATTTTGTAATTAGACTCGACATTCTATAAAATAAGCAGATGAAATATCAACCCTAACAATAATAAAAAGAAAAAGAATTGATTTTTCTTAATTGTAGGCGAGGAAAATGAGGAAAAGGAAACTTATGTGAAAAAAGTAGAAAGTTCTTTTGAATATGGTTTTTTTCCGGTGGAATTTAGCTTCTGTTTTATTATATAAATTTTTCAATGAATTTTCAGGTTTATTTTCGGATTATACTTAAAAAAAAATTTGTTTGTTTTTAAGGTTAAGGTTTATTTATATAAGATTTTAATATATTTTTATCGTGTTTTATTTTTTTGTATACTAATTATTATCAGTGAGTTTACCTTAAAATTCTTAAATATAATAGTCAATTTTTTGGGGACGAATAAGATTACACTTTGCTTTAGTTAAACTAGAAAGTTATGTTTAAAGAGATATTTTTTTGATTACATATAAAAATGGGTAAAAGTAAACTGCACATGTATCGGAGAAAACGTTACGTTTGAAAAACGAATCGAAATTGTCACTTCGGTATCGCTGAAAACGTTTCATTAAAAACGATTCGATTTCTAATCGAATCGATGCATCATGTAATTTGTTTTTTTAACGTTTTAATCGAAAATTTTAACGTCAACTAATTTGTAATCGTATGTACTTTGTTATCGTCCCTGTCTGTGCTACTTTGATTGCTTTAACAAAAAAATGTAAGTAAATTTGTAGTACTTTCTTCATCATCGCTGCTGCTACTAAAAAATAATTGCATGCTTGAAAGCATTGCTATTATAAAATAATTTAAAAATTTAATCGTTTGAAAACTATGACTTTTATTTCGGTTTCTAATATAACTTTTCCAAAATTATATTTTTAAGAAATAAACAGCTGATTTATTATTTAAATGTGTCCAAATAGCAATAGTTTTGACATCGATACTCAAGATTTCTTTCGTTGTGATGGCAAAACTGTTTAACGTTTACGTTTGTGTTCCCCGATTAACCGTTTTCAAACGAACGTAAATCCAATTCGAAAGTTTGGAGTCTTCTTATATTTTGACACCTTATTAAACTAAAATTAGTTCATTAACTTGGTAATTCAAGGCGTTAATATATATTCAAAAAGAAATATAATATTTAAAAAGATTTTTGTACGAAAATCAAATTATATTAGTTAATTTAATAAAACTATATTATAAAGACATTTATTTTAATTAACTTTTACTTTTGGACATAAATTATATTTAATTGCTCCATAAAATTTATCATGACAAAAAGCATGTAATTACTTCTTAGGTACATCCCAAAATTTATGTAAATTTGGTATTAGTGATTAACAAAGTAAATGCTAAATATAAAAATATCTATAAATTGTAATTTAAGATATTACGAAAAGAAATGAACCCAAAATTGAGGTATTTTAGACTTTAGAGCACCCGTGGTTCATATTTAATTATGATTACATTTATACTTCATTGCATTTGAAATGTTATTGACAATTATTGGTTCTATATATTACAGCCATAAATTGAGATCAATATTACAATAAAAAAGATAATTTAATAATATTAAAATATGCATTAACGTTCAATTTAATTCCCATCAAAGTTTTGGTTTATCAACTGGAATTTAAAATTGACTTTCAATGTCTGATACTAATTTTAATTTCGCAATTTTATTCAAAATCAAATTGGTTCAAAAACTACACAAAATATTTTAATTTCACAATAATACTTTTTAGTGACATTTGTGAAACACTTAAAAATACTTTTTTTAACTTTTCCAAAAATAAACTACGAAAATCTCTTGACAAATATACGATTTAAAAAATTTGTCAGAATTTTCTTTTCAACCTCAGAAATTTTAGAAACTTCTTATTTATAAAATTTTGTTATTTTTTCCCCCGAAAATATTTTAATTTCATGGAACAAACTTTTATTTTTGTTATTTAAGACACGAAAGTACAACAAAAAATAAAAAAAAGTTAAAGTACTTTTTAACAATCTTAAGGACAAAACATTGAAAAAAAGAATATTTTTTTTTACTGGTCCTCTAAAAGGATTGAGAATTTATTGATAAAAAAAAAACGTTGAAAGAAAGTTATATAAAAAGATTTCTTATTTATATTATTTTAAAGAGGGACGAAAATGGATTTTTGTTGTTTAAAATTTATGCAATATAAAAAAAAATCGAATTGTAGACAAAACTTTATAGCTAAGTAAAAAATAATAAACCTTTAAATTTCCTGGCTCACTGACTGACATAATTTTTGGAAAAGCAATAGCAAAAAAACAAATAATAAAGTTTTCTGTTGAAATGTTATTTTTTTTCCTGGAGTTTTTCATTTTCGTCGATTGGGATATAAAAAGTTTCCTTTTTTACACAGAATTTTCATTTGTATTTGTTTAGGGATGAGTTTTTTTTTTTTTGGAAATAAATAATAAAAAAATTTTATTGGAAAAAGTTGGTTGGTTACATTGTTATGATAGGAAATCTATAAATTGACAGGGGAAATTAGGAAATCTAATAAAATGTGGAAAATATGCTTGAAATTATTGTGAGTTATTAATCTGTGGAAAGTTGAACATTTATAATATTTTGATATTTTTATGATTTTTTATCGGAAATTGGGATTATTATTTCAATAGTAACGATTTCGCTTATAAATAAGGCCATTAAAAATATCCTTTTAAAATAACTTTTATAATTCTAACTTTATGGGCTTACTAAATTCCAATTAACTTAACCCTAAACTGGAGGGTGGTGATTTTAATATAAATTTGTGATAAAAATACATTGTAGAATAAAAATGAAATGATTAATTTAGTGAATTGCGGTAGTACCAAGACGGCAAATGTGATTTCGTTCATTAGAAAAGTGGATTGTCGCGATAAATATTGCAGAAAAATTACGAAATATTAATTTCAATATTAATTATTTAGCTATTATACGTAATAGCTTTCATTTATTTCTTAACATTGGCTCTTTATTTGGAAAATTCAGTTAAAATCAATGATATGTTAAAGTGGTGAACTAAATTTATATCAGTCAATCAATTTATTGAATATCAATTGTAACTTAATGATATAAATTGAAGTCTCCAATTAATTTAAATATCAAAATTTCATTTTAAATTGTTAATAATATTCATTTTTAAAAAATTTACCCTAATTTTAAATGAAATTTAACACTTTGTTAGGATAGCCCAACGTCCTACGAATTAATTTCTTATTTATTATAAAATTAAATGATTTTATTTATAAACATTATTTCCAAAGTCGTAGTTTCAAAGTAAACCGAAAATAACCTTAAAAATATATAAACCATAAATTCGTAAGTAATAAGAGAATAAGAACAAAAAAATCCGTTATAATTCCTCATCACATCCAAAAATTAAATAAAATAAAATCCTTTATTAAAAGATTCATTTTCCTTAACTGCCTCTTTCATTTCTATCAAAGGACTATTAAATCACAAAAATAGATACAATATTAAATCTTCTTACGCACACACACACGCACACATTTATCTCTTATACAATTTTATTTATTTTCCTGTGTACAATAACAACAAAAATAACAATCTGTTCCAAAATCCATTAAATCCTTTTAATATCCTTTTATTTATCATTTATGTTCATAAAGATTTTTTTATTTTCATTACATATTAAGGCAAGAAAATATCCTTTTTTTTTTGTTTGTTTGGATGTTTCTTCGGGGGCTAACAAAAATTTAATAAAAATATTTTAGAAGAGAAGATTTATCAGGTGTCCTTAATGATATAAATACAATATAATCCTTAATAAAACTAGAAATTCTATGTAATCCAATAAAAGAAGAAAAAAAACTCAACAACATATCTTAATATCAAAATATGACATTTTAGGGTCAAAATAATTTAAACTTAATAATTATAAATATTTTTTGGTTTATTAACAATTAACACCTTGACTGCCAGCATAGTTGAAAGCAGGTCAGTGAAGAGAAAATATTATTAAAATTTTATAATCGAATACTAGAAATTTGATTAATTCATTCTCTTTTCGAATCTTATGATAGCAATCTTTATGAATTATTACCATTTTAATTTCAGAGGTCTGTTATTGTTCACTATAAGAATCCGCTATTAGCCAGTAAGATTCTAATATCATATAATAACATGTTATATGATTTATATAAGAACAAACACATCGAATAACTAAAGTTTTTCTGGCGAAACTGATTGTCGTATCACTCATACGATATGACCAACATTTTGTTTATGACCGTTTTTTCTCATAAGAAGATTCGCTATTACTCAGTAAGTTTCAAGTTTTATGTATTATATGATTCATTTAATAACAAACTTATTATTGAATCAAATTCTTCAGGCAACACTCATGACCGTATTATATATATGACCCGACAAACAAAACGTAACCGAGCGTTTACATTTATTCCCTCTGTGTCCGAATAGTGAAATGTGTCCAAAAAAATACTACTGATATTTATAAAAAAAAATTACGAAGTTGCGCGATATGCTAAAATAAAAAAAACTTCGACAGAATTTTATATTTTTCTTCTTCGCATATT
Source organism: Rhamphomyia laevipes (assembly GCA_963920725.1). Classification (NCBI taxonomy): domain Eukaryota; kingdom Metazoa; phylum Arthropoda; class Insecta; order Diptera; family Empididae; genus Rhamphomyia; species Rhamphomyia laevipes. The sequence goes on along the minus strand of OY987258.1, from coordinate 54,343,196 downwards.
CTCGCCCGCACGAAAATATTTCATATTTCATCATTTCATGTAAAGAAAAATAAATTATTTTGAAATATGCGTTTGCATTTACTTCGCATTTTGTCGCACACACGAAAGCATTTCATCATTCATGTAAAAAAATATTATACTGAAATTCTATTTACTGCGCATTTAGTCGTCTGCACGTTGCTGAGTTTTATTGAATTTTTGGAATCGAAAGAGAAAACAGTAATAAAGTGGTGAAAATTTATATAGTGGTTTTTTAAAATATTTAAAAATATAATAATATTACTTCAAAAAATATAGTAGTTTTAAAAAATATAAAAATATTAATATTAATTACAAAAAGGTAAGTTATAATTTTTATAATAAATAAACGTTTAAAGGCAATTTTTCTTAAAAAAAAGATAAGGTTTTTACTCCACAAATATTATTTGTATCGTAGCGTGGTTACATACCGGACACAAATACTTTAAAATTACCGAAAAAAATTTTTTTAAATGAAATTCAGATAATTCTAATTCTTAATTACTATTAGTATTAAGAAAATATTATTTCATCAATATCTAAATATTAATTATTAAAAAACCGTAATTTTTTCTTAAAGAAAATAAGGTTTTTACTCAGAAAATATTATTTGTATCGTGGTTACATGTCGGACACAAATACTTTAAAATTACCGAAAAAAAATTAAAAAATGCAATTCGAATAATTCTAATTCTTAATTACTATTAGTATTAAGAAAATATTATTTCATCAATATCTAAATATTAATTATTAGAAAACCGTAATTTTTTCTTAAAGAAAATAAGGTTTTTACTCAGAAAATATTATTTGTATCGTGGTTACATGTCGGACACAAATACTTTAAAATTACCGAAAAAAAATTAAAAAATGCAATTCGAATAATTCTAATTCTTAATTACTATTAGTATTAAGAAAATATTATTTCATCAATATCTAAATATTAATTATTAGAAAACCGTAATTTTTTCTTAAAGAAAATAAGGTTTTTACTCAGAAAATATTATTTGTATCGTGGTTACATGTCGGACACAAATACTTTAAAATTACCGAAAAAAAATTAAAAAATGCAATTCGAATAATTCTAATTCTTAATTACTATTAGTATTAAGAAAATATTATTTCATCAATATCTAAATATTAATTATTAGAAAACCGTAATTTTTTCTTAAAGAAAATAAGGTTTTTACTCAGAAAATATTATTTGTATCGTGGTTACATGTCGGACACAAATACTTTAAAATTACCGAAAAAAAATTAAAAAATGCAATTCGAATAATTCTAATTCTTAATTACTATTAGTATTAAGAAAATATTATTTCATCAATATCTAAATATTAATTATTAGAAAACCGTAATTTTTTCTTAAAGAAAATAAGGTTTTTACTCAGAAAATATTATTTGTATCGTGGTTACATGTCGGACACAAATACTTTAAAATTACCGAAAAAAAATTAAAAAATGCAATTCGAATAATTCTAATTCTTAATTACTATTAGTATTAAGAAAATATTATTTCATCAATATCTAAATATTAATTATTAGAAAACCGTAATTTTTTCTTAAAGAAAATAAGGTTTTTACTCAGAAAATATTATTTGTATCGTGGTTACATGTCGGACACAAATACTTTAAAATTACCGAAAAAAAATTAAAAAATGCAATTCGAATAATTCTAATTCTTAATTACTATTAGTATTAAGAAAATATTATTTCATCAATATCTAAATATTAATTATTAGAAAACCGTAATTTTTTTTTAACAAAATAAGGTTTTTATTCAATAAATATCAATATCTATATGTTAATTAGAATATTTCGTATTTTTTTCTTAGCAGCAATAAAAAGATAATAGGGTTTTTAATACGGCAATGCCAAAATATAAAAGTATATTAAAGCTTTCTAAACGGTCCATTAGACGACATTTATTTAAAAATAAAAGGACTGCTGAAAATACATTGCATTATGATAATAGCGAAGACATTACTATTCCTGAAATTGAGGTTCGCAACGACAATTGCATTATAACTGGAGAAGGTGTTCAAGAAGTTCCTTCTAATGTGGGAAGTGAAGGAGATACTTCAACTGCAGCAGAATTTCTTTCTAATTTTGAAAATGAAAATGTTGAAGAATTTCCATCTAATTTGGAAAGTGAAGGAAATAATGATACTAGTTTCGAATATGGAAGAAATATTTTAAAATTTCTTCAACTGTGGGCAACTAGAAATAATATTAAAGCAAACGCAGTAAATGAACTTTTGATTGCATTGAGATTAAATGGTTTCGATAACCTGCCGAAAGATAGTAGAACTCTCCTGAGCACTCCATCGTCTAGGGAAATGTTGGAATGTCCACCAGGTGAATACTGTTATATTGGTTTAAACAAATATTTGGTATTCTTACTGCTTGGTGTGACTTATTTACCAGAAAAAATTGTATTTGATTTTAATATTGATGGAGTACCAATTAGTAAAAGTAATCACGACAGTTTTTGGTTGATTTTGGCTAAATGTTTTAATATAAACAAACCCAATATTTTTATTATAAGTATCTACCATGGAAGTAATAAACCAAACGATTTTAATGTCTTCTTAAAACCATTTGTTGATGAGATTAAAGAACTTATGAAAAACGGTTATATCTTTAACGGTAAAAAAATTTCCGTAGAAATTCGGGCTTTTATATGTGATGCTCCAGCAAGATCGGGTGTACTTGGCACAAAATCTCACGCAGCATATTCTGGGTGTCTTAAATGTTCTACGGAAGGAGAGTTCATTCGCAATAGAATGACATACCCAATAGAAAATATAAGGTTAAGGACTAATGAATCATTCAGACAAAAATCAGATGAGAATCATCATAACTATGTCTCGATTTTAGAAGAGTTAGATATTGATATGATCAGACAATTCCCATTAGAATATCTGCATTTAGTCTGTTTAGGTGTTGTTAAAAAGCTATTAAAAATGTGGGTAAATGGAGAAACATCATCTCTACTCTCTAGTAATGATGTTAAAAAAATATCAAATATGTTAAAAAAGATAAGTAAAACACAACCAAATGATTTTCAGCGACAAATAAGACCGTTAACAGAACTTTCTTACTTTAAAGGCTCTGAATTTAGGGTCTTTTTATTATATTCTGGTCCATTTGTACTTAAAAATGTTCTACCGGAGAATAAATACAATCATTTTCTATTACTACATACTGCAATTCTAATTCTATGCAGTGATACATTATCTCAAACCAAAGCCGACTTAGCACATAATTTACTGACAGAATTTGTTAATGGAATGGCTCAAATATACGGACGGCATCACCTCACATACAATATGCATTGTTTAATACATTTAACCGATGATGTTAAACAGTTTGGTACATTGGATAAATTTTCTGCTTTTCCATTCGAAAGTTATATGTTTTCGGTAAAGAATATGCTACGAAAACCTAATCAGCCACTTGCTCAGTTATTCAACCGTTTATTTGAAAAAAATAACATTCAAACAACTGAAGCTAGTAAACAAATAGATTATCCTATTTTAAAACAGGTTTGCAATGAAAATGGAAAACAAGTTTATAAGAAAATTATACTGAAAAATTTCGAACTTAGTAGCACAGAAAAAAATTGTTGGTTTTTGGGCAAAAATAAAGATATTATACGCCTTAAACACATCGAAGTTATTAGAGGTAAAATATTTGTAGCCGGAAATAAGTGTTTAAATATCGGAAATTTTTATGACATACCTATAAACTCCACTAGATTTGATATATGCAAAGCAGATTTCGTTGACACAACGCAATATATGTGGCCATATGGATTTATAGACAAAAAATTATTTGCCATGCTAGACGAAGATAACAAATACGTTTTTTTTCCAATCCTTCATGCTAACAATTTATGCGAGGTTTGACTATAACTTATTATATTATATTTTTTTTTGCTTTTTAATATCTTTAAGGTGTAAAATTAAATATTTATTGCAATTTTATAACTTGTACAAAAATTATAATACTCTTCTAATTTTCTTTTTCTGAATAACTCAAATATCCAGATTTAAATGGATTATTTTAGAATCTACTGCATGTTATATGAATAAGCAATGTTTGTAGTAGCAATTCCTAATTTTTTTCTAAATAATAATGTAAAATTATTACAATTATAATGCTTACTATGACAATTAATTTTGTATTTTATGTATAGGTCGAAAATGTACTCAATTATCGAGACAACTGATAAAGATGGGAAAAAAGAGGTGTCTGCGGTGTTATCAAATTGGATTATTGAAAATAATGTTTACTGGCCTTATAATTACCGTAAATCTATTAAACAAAAAGATTCTGTACCTGGAAAATATTGGCCAAAATACCCCTGCAATATTCTGAAGTCAGAAATTGCTACTTTGACTGAGGCAAAGGACCTTGAGAAATATTTCGAGTTTCACACAAATACCGATGAAGAAAATTACCACAAAAAGAAAAAAGCTAAGTACACAGTGCCGAATCTCAATGATGAGTTCGACATTGTAAAAGACGTGTCAAATATTTTAGAAATTAGTAACCAAGTTTCACATATAGCAACACTATCATGTGAAGTTCCACCTCTAGCAGCAATATCATCTGAAAATACGGGTAATAAAAAAATGTAATAATAAATTAATAACTATTATTATTTTAATATTTTATTTAAGATATTTCACTAACAACATCAACATGTCAACATTTTGAAAAGGTAGATAATTCAAACATTTTAATGGATATATCCAATGTATCTGAAATTAGTTATGAAACTCATCCTGTTTCTTCATGTACTCAAAATGATTCAAAAAAAAAAAACATTGAAGAAAAGATGAAACGGTTTAAAAATAAAGGTAATAAAAATGAAATGATAAATTATTTAATATTTTCATTTTTAATATATTTTAATTGTTTACAATTCAGATATTTCACAAACAGCAACAACAATAGCACTTCCAATATTCGATAACGAATCTGATTGCACTTCAACTGTAACAGACGTATCAATATATAATGAGGTTTCACCTTTGGCAGGACAAGTAAAAAGACAAAACTGCTGTATCGGTCAAGCATTGTTGGACCCACGCAGTAGTGTCATTACACAAAACGAAATAGAAAGATCAATAGATCAAGATAGCTCAACCAAAGTTCCAAATAAAAGGAAAGCCCAAACAAAGTTGGCTAATTTAACTAGAAAAATAGATGATTTAAATTCAAAAATTGATTTAATTTTGGAAAATCAAACTAAAAATAAAATTAAACAAAAAAAACGTGATACAAAAATTTTACAAAATCAAAAAGTTTTGAAATCATTTATAGAAGAGCTTATAAATATCAATAGGCAAAAATCTGGAAAAGAAATTACGAAGGATTTTAATTTTAAATATCCATCTGTACCTATGAAAACAGTTGCCGAATTAATGGAATTTAATAATGATTTGCAGGACAATCATTTTATAGATCAAATGGTAGTGCATTGCCGTTTTAACTAATGGATCTTTTACAGATTTTTATATTGAATTTTATCTTTCAGACATTAAGATTATATAAGTACAAAAGTACTTCACTTAATAAAACAATAAAGCAAATGCTGGAACATTTATTTACCTATGAGCTGATTAGGAAATATACGTGGACAGGTCAATCTGGAATAAAAATAACCGACAAAGGTAATGAAAATCCAACAATATGTTTATTTTACCTAAAAATTATATTTTTCAATTTATTAGCAATTTCGAAACGAGTTTTTAGTGAAAACAAAAATATTGTGGTGTTAACAACTAATGTTGTCAACTATATGATCAAAGACCAACCTACTACTGAAGAACAGGTGAAGAAGGCGATTCAGGAGTTCCTCAAGAGGTCTTCAATTAGAGTTGACAGAATGAAAAATAGGTACAAACACTGTAAAATTATAATGTGATCAAAATTAACAAGAATTATTTCAATTTCAGGACTAGTAATATATAATCAAGTAAAAGGTCTACAATTACAGCGGTTCTTTTTTATGAAATAAAAATTTATTATTTTATAATTTAATACTATGAATAAAAATATTTAATTTAAATTCAATTATTCGTGTTTTTTCTTATTTAACTATATTAGGAACGACATCCAAAAAATTAAATTAATTTTGAATAAATTGTGTCCAGTAATAAACTGGATAATAGCACCGGTTAATGACTGAATTGTGTCCGATAATAAACTGGATAATAGTACCGGTTAATGACTGAATTGTGTCCGATAATAAACTGGATAATAGTACCGATTATTGACTGAATTGTGTCCGATAATAAACTGAATAATAGTACCAATTAATGACTGAATTATGTCCGATAATAAACTGGATAATAGTACCGGTTAATGACTGAATTGTGTCCGATAATAAACTGGATAATAGTACCGATTATTGACTGAATTGTGTCCGATAATAAACTGGATAATAGTACCAATTAATAACTGAATTATGTCCGATAATAAACTGGATAATAGTACCGGTTAATGACTGAATTGTGTCCGATAATAAACTGGATAATAGTACCGATTATTGACTGAATTGTGTCCGATAAGAAACTGGATAATAGTACCGGTTATTGGCTGAATTGTGTCCCATAATAAACTGGATAATAGTACCAATATGTAACTGAAATATGCCTTAATAAAGTAAACAGTCTTCGTTCATTAACATGTTACTGAAAAGTTACCAAACAGTCTTCGTTCGTTAACATGTGCCCAGGCGTTCTTTGACCAAAATGCGTACTTTTTTCGGTTACGTGTCTAATTGTTACCGCAGCGGTCCCCGAACACAATCCAGTTTTTTTTTGTCTACAAAAGTGGAAATTGTTTGTCGGGTGACATGGTCAACACTGTGTTAATTACAAAAATTTAATAATATCATCAATTTCTAGCTACAAAAATATTATAAACAATATAAACTTATAAAGGATATTTTATTAAGAAACTTAATATATACAAAAAATATATATATACATACATAAAAAATCATAAACAGAATAGAAAAATTGAAAATTGTGTGTATAATAATGGTCAAAATAAGCTAAAGGCCAGAGCAGCTTTAATACTATAAATTACGTAAAATAATATAAATAAAATAAAATGCTGAAACGTGATTTCATCCCATTTTTCTGTTACTTTATATACATACAACGATCCTTTAGGAAAAATAATAATAAATATCCTTGAAAATTAGCTTCTAAGAGAAAGGTTTTGTTTTTGTTTCTTTTTTTTATGGTTAATGAGCACCCGAAAATCAGTTTCATAAAATTGTTTTCTGTCGACAATATAAATTGATGGTAAATAATAAACAAAAATGGAAAATGTGGAAATTACAAGAAGGAAAAATTAAAACAAAGAAATAATTAAATGAAAATTTATTATATTGATAGGTTGTTGTGATTCTTAATTATGGGTAAATATTATTCAGACAATATTTCAGAATTAAGTGGTTGTTGTACAAATTGAATCATAAATTCAACATTTTGTAATAAAATTTTCACTAATATTTGAATAAATGATAGGATTTTTAAAAATTACTACGATTTACTACGACTTATAACGAAAAACTGACACTTACTTAAGCTAGATTTTAGCTTTAATTGAATGTTTTAATGATACTGCTACACAGCAGCACATCAGAATGAAAAATTTAACATTTTCGAATTATTTATTAGAATTATAATATAAATTTCTTGAGAGTAGACATTGAGTGATATCCGAAACACTTCTATTGCATCAGAAAGACCATCTAAAAAACGAGCAGAAGAATATGAAAAAGCTAAGTTGGAATATTGATAACATTTCTTACAGGACCTCTTAATACTAGTTATAATTTTATACATACCGATTGTATATGTTCAGCAAGAGGTTGTAGTTCATACAACAGTAATATGCAAATAAACGACTTCCGACTTCGACATATTTGAAAGAAACATTTATGTTCTTTTAAACTTACGAGATGTAATCAGAACTATTAAATTTTACGGTACAGTCGTAACCGCACATGCTTCAAATTAGAAAATCAATCTTAAATATTAAGGATTACACAAACCAATGTGTTTTCCTGCACCGTATTGAACTTCAACTCCCAAAACGTAAAAAAAAACATTTTTACGTTTTGATATTTTAGTGTGAAAAAACAATGCTTTAGTTTGGGAGGGAATCCTTTATCCTACAAACTGCAAATTACTAATTTCTTATATTATTATATTACCGACTATAACTTTATTAATAATTTTATACTCTCATCAATTTTGGTTATTACACCTAACAAAAAATAATATAAGCAAAAATATTTAAAGAAAAAAATCCTTTTTAAAAAACCAATAAAAAAGTTATAATACAAATTACAAAAAAAAAAATTCTAAACTTTTTCAAACCTTTTTCAAACAAAAAATTCCAGCATCAGTTTATCCAAAAAAAATTCTTTTTTACTTTCCTTTTGCCTTCAACTTTAAGTTACTCCATAAAAGTTAATCCTTTTTTGTTCCTTTTATTTTCTAATATTTTTACAGTGTATTTGTAGGATACAAATTTAAGTTGTAGAAACGTTTAAGACTTAATATCTTTTATTATTATTATTTTTATGATTATATAACATTCACAAAAATATTATTGTGAATCACGTTATACAAAAATCACTAGAAACTCGAAAATATTTATTAAATACATTGAGAATTTAAGATATTACTAATAAATATCGACCCACTCAAAAATATTTCATCAAAATTTCTATTTTAGTGTATAGATTTTGTGTTGAACTAAAAAACAACAAAAAACTCTTCAAAAAGGACTTTCGTTTTAAGTGTGTAAGCACACCTTTAACAATAATAATTTTATTTAGTCCTTAATTTTTTTTTTTACCTTTTTTATTTGCACAACAAAACTTTTGTAAAAGAATATGAACTTTTTTTTTTTTGATGAATTTTACTTTTTAAGGACTTATTTTAAGGATGTAAGTATATATATTTAATTTTTTTTTTAAATAACTAACTGGATTAGAGGATCAACAATTTTTTTATCACTTTTTATATAAAATTATATAATAAAACTTTTTTTTCACATCATAATTTCTTTTTGATCCTGAAAATCCTTTTTTTTTTAATAATTTACTCTTTTTTTGATAAAATTTTTTTGATGATGTTTTTGTGTTGTTTGATTGCACACAACGACAAAACAAGCGTAATTCTTATCAAACTTCCGGTAATTTAATGGTGGTCAACAAATACTAATAGCACACACACAAATTCACCTTTTTTTTGGTGCTATTATGAAGAATATACGTAAATTCCTTAATATCTTTAATCGTACCACAAGCAAGGGAAGTAAAATTTTCCAAATACACACGTTAAAATTGGAAAAAAAATTGTATTGTCGTTAGTTTTGTGTAAAAGAAAAAATGTTCGATAAAATTTTGTGTGAAAAAGTCCTTTTTGCACCTTTAAAACTTTTTCTTGTTTCCAAAGAAAAATAAAATATTTTTATGGATTTTCTATTTTTCCATTTTTTTTTTTTTTATATTTGTTATTCTGCCTACGTCCTTTTGTTATGGGTGCAATTTATAATGATTGCCAAAAATTGATAAGAAAATTACCAACCATAGTATTTGTGGCACACAAGAAATAAGGACCTACTCTACACATATTTGTATTTTTTTATTTATAATATTGTATAGTTAACATCCTTTCTTTATGTAATACTTTACTATTATATTTAGTTTACTACGAAAAAAAGGAATATGAAAAAAGGACGAATGAAAAAAAAAAAACAATTTTTATAAAAATATAATATTTTTTCTTAAAGGTGTTGTTTTCGTCATTTTATATCGGATATCCTTGTTGAGTGTGTATTTATTTAAGTAAAGGTGAATAAAATTATAATAAAAAATTTATAAAAATAAAAAATTATTTTACATTAATCACGACTGGGATTTAGTTTAAAATTTCTACAGTATTTTTTTTTAAATGTTTAATAAAATTTTCTTTTCACTTAATTGAACAAATATTTTCCGAATATACACTTTTCTTTTGGGACATGAATTTTTTTTTTAATTGATACCGAAAAATTGCGTTACACATAAATAAACGGACGTCTTTAATTACGGAACGTCTCCGGGAGACTAAATTTTTTTTTTGGTATAACCATAATTTTTTAGAATTTTGTGTAGAGCGAAATGTGTGTGTCAGTATCAGTACCAAAAAAGGCAGCTAAATTCTAATACATACATAATCAGCCTTTCAGTAATGATAATGTTAAATTTTAGGGGTATTCACTGAGGGATATTTATTTGAATTGAATGAATAAAAATTGGGAAATTAAATATTTCCCTTGAGAAAGAAGAGAAAAATGTGTACGTTGAAAATGAATTAATTCTTGAAGTTAGTGTTATTAAAGTAAGGAAGGATGGAAAAAATTCATGATGATATATACAAGGATTTTATTTCATTTTCTCAATCTCAATGCCATTTACATTTTCTTGAGAGAAAATAAAATAAAAAAAAACAAAAAAAAACTCATTGATAAAAATAAAAATATTTTGATAAATGCGCATTTGCATACGCTACGCTATACGCATGCAAATAATCACGATATTTATATAGAAGAGAACAAAAAAAACGATATTATTTTTACGATACCAAATTTTTCTCCAACTTTTGCAAAATTTCCCATTTATTTTTAAATTTTTTTATATCAGCTGGTGAAATCTGAAGTGAAGTAGTATTTCATCAATTAACTCCTGTAGGCTGTTAATAGTGTTCCGAGTGTTGGGGTTAGCATATAAATTAGTTTTATTAAATCTAGCATAAAGTAATTTCAATTCAAACTGATTGATTGCAAAAACTTAAAGGGGAAATTAAAAAACAGCTGATTTAGATTTTTATATATAAAATGATTTTTAGAAGGAATTTTTGAAATTTGTGTAGTTTAATGAAGAATTGCCATGTTAAGATGAAGTTAGTTATTATATATCTTCATTTAAATATTTTGCAGTGTGTATTGAAATAGCATATTTATTAATAATGTAATAAGGAGGAGGAAAAAATGGAACATTTGTTGTGTCATTGCCCATCGGTGCAACAAAAAATTTGGTAGTTTCTTTCTAAAAAAACGTCTAGGAAGCGCATGAGATAAAGCTGGCCAAGATGATATCGTTCGTTAAAGAAGTGGGATGCAGCGTTCGATGGAGTGTACAACGGGCTCACTCTTCTGTGGCCTATGTGCGCAGGGGTCTCGTATTTCCCACTCATTTAAAACCAAACAACCAATATTGAAATAGCATATTGGAAAGCATATTTTGTATGATTTCATAAATATTTTTTTTTGAAATATGCACGATGAGGCTTATAGCCAATCACTTAGTGTAATAGTGAAAAAAGTACTAGTAATTTCTTATTTGTTAGCTCTATTTCAAATAATAACAAAATTTCTAATTCAATATTCACAAATAATACAAAATAATTTATGTCATTTGGTTCATAAGTTAGTTGGTTGGATTTCAAGGGGTGGCGGAATCAAAGTCCCTCGCGCACTTGAGCCTATTAAAAATAGCTACAAATATAATATAACAAAATTGATAATTTCATGTATAATTCAAACTTACATAAAAAATTGTATTATTTGAAGATTTTGTTTAACTTCCATTACATTTAATGTTCAAAGAGAAGCTAATTAAACAATTTTATAATATAGAATAAACTAGATCAAGCTATTTCTTAATACAAACTTAAATAACATCTATTACACTACCCAGGAAATTAAATATTTTATAATTATTATTTTTTTATAATTACCCAACATTATTAATACATTAAGTGTCCCACTGTGATACTTCTAAGCAACACTTAAATCTACTTAAAGTTTAATTTTTTTTTTTCTGGGTAACAGTTTGTTATGACCTTATACACTTTAATCATTTTGTCCACACATTTTTCCACAACAACACCAAGACAACTTCTACATAATAATATCAACTTCTATCAACCACAAAATTACATACAACAATCATCTCTTAAAAAGGAACAAGGAAAATTTATATTTATTTCACTTGAATATCCTTGCAAGTCGCCTTTAGTTCTATATTTGTATTTAAGTATGTTATATATAAATTTACCGCACGATTGACATTTCCTTTTATACATTTATATTAGTAAATATACAAATATTCAACATAAAACCACAAAACATACTTTCTATGTTTCATAGCATAATATAGCATATTAAATAAAAATAAATAAAAAAAAAAATTTTCTTGTTCAGAATTAAAAGGGGTAGAAAAGTGGTTATTCAAATAATTTCTTAGTGTCACCGCAGGATATTATAGTTAGGTTCTTGGACGGATGTCAAAATGTGACATAATACAAACAATTATAATACAAAAGAGGCAATTTAAAAGAAAAAAAGAAAAATATGAAATTACATAGAAATACAGAAAACTAAATTAGCTGTCAGAATTTTTTAATAACACTTAGAAATATTTGTCCTTTGAATATTAGTTTTTTTTTTTTTGGTTTTTTGGGACGGAAAGGAGTAAGTGTTTGAATACTAAATTTTAGGCAAAAAAAACTTAAATCTAAGATTTGTAAAAGGGGTGTATAAAATCCGAAAAAGGGATGTAAAATAAATTTATATGTGCAAAAAAAATTTAGATGGGGTGCAAAATCCTTACACGACAATCAAATTTTGTTAGTTATTTTTGATTAGTTTTATTGCTTTGAATATAAAAACTTGAATTTTCAATGAACATTTAAGGAAATATAAAAATTTGAAATTTCTTTTGATTGCCGGGATTTAGTAAATTTAATTTGGAATTGTTTGAATTTTTATTTAATCAAAATCAACAAAAGGATATAAAGCGCAATTAGTTGCCAAAATATAAATAATCAAGGAAAATAATGTTAAAATTTTGTATATACAATTATGGTTTTTGTTCTGAAGAATCTAGTGTCATATGCAAGTGACAAATTTAAAAGCAAATACATTAATTCATTACACAGAGGACAGAGTCCATTAGAAACCACAAAAATTATATTGTTTTTGAAAGATATCCTTTAGAAATTATTTAGTGGTAGAAAATATTAATTTTTAGTATTATGTTTATGAAATTTATAACTATCAAATTAATGTGATTGTCAAAATTAGAGCCGCAGGTACTCAAAAATTAAGTTGTTTGTTAAGTTATTAAATATTTTAATAAGAGCTGGAAACCAATATGTATTTCTGCATGGTTTGGTTTTTGGTTTCTCTGGGTGACAACATTTTGGTATAGGTTTTATACGTTTTTAAATCATGATTTTGGTTTTGGTGTTATAAAAATTAGGATTTGGTTTTGGTTTTGGTTCTGGTTTTATAAAACTGTCAAGAAAAAATGTAAAAAAATCTATTCCCGGTAATTTTTTTTTTAATGTTTAACATTTAACTAACTAACCTGTATTTTTATAATATTTTCAACAATTTAATTGTAAGTTTGGGTTTTGGTTTTAGTTCTATAAATTTTTAAATCATGGTTAGGATTTCGCTTTTGGTTTCGTTAATTTTTAAATCATGCTTTAGGTTTCGGTTTTGGTTTCGTTTTTGTGGTTTTGGTTTTATTTTCGAAAAACCGGTTTCCAGCCGTGATTTTAATGTTTCACAATGATTTCAAATATGCATTTAAAATAGTTTGAATTATTGTTATATACTTTCTATATAGTTTTAAGGATTTCTTTAAAATTTCAATGATTTGTATTTTCAATGCCATCTATCGACCAAAACTTATAATAATTATACTGTCGTTATTTTAATCCTTTATTATTCATTCCAGTGTGAACGTTAAAATCAATTTTGTTCTTAAAGTTTTGCATCTACGAATAGTTTCAGTAGATTTTACTATTATACTTATGGCAGAAAGCGTTAACATTTGAATTTATTGTGTATGGAAAAACTCAGATGGCGGAAATTGGTATTAATAATGAAAATTCTATGGATAAAAGAAAAATAATAAGAATAATTTACAATAATATAAACTGATTGAAAGAATTTTTTTTAATATTTCTACTATTATTACATAATAAATTAAAATATATCAAAGATGTGCCTTTTATTATTCTAAATTCAGTTTTGCAGTCTAAAATTATCTTATATTAAAGTCTATTCAAAAATTCACCCTAATCCCAAATAAACATTTCTTTTTTCTATACAATTTTCTAAATTTTATCTTTATTCTAAAATAAAATGTCTAGTTAAATTCAATTATATTTTCTTTGTTACAAAGAATATCTACAAAATATATAATTTTTTTATTCATCTCCTAAATTTCATTTCATTAACAATTTTCATGTCCTCTAAATGTCCTGTATACATTTTCCTATTCAAAATAAAAAAAAAATTAACCACAAAATTCGACTTTAATTTGAAAATTTCGAATTTAATTATTTTTGAAATAAACTCTAAATATAAAAATGTTATTATAATTTACTTCAATCTATGTCCTTTCTCCTTTAATTCTTACGTATATTTTGAAATCACTTTCTCATGCTTGTGCAAACCTAGTAAAGGTTCATTAAACCAATAACAACAAAAAATATCCTGGTTAACCTGATTATATTAAATAATTTTAACAACAATAATTTCTATACAAGAAACTTTAGCCTTTACCAGTTTTATCAAGGATAATATTATTATTTTTTTTGGGCTTTGTTGAATTATATTTTGAAAGCGTAAGAAGTAATTGAATATACAACAAAAAACAGGACAAAACAGATACAAATGGAAATTTTACATTATTTAAATATAAAGTAAAAGTTGTAAATTTATAAATAATATTTATATATATTGAATAAGATCCTTTTAAGCTGAAAGAACTAGGGCGAGAATACTAACCAAATTCAACTAAACAAGAATGAAAATTATTATGAAAAATAACTTCAATTATCATGGAAAATTTGCTTTGTTGTTTTTGTTGTGTTAGTAATGAAATGAATATAAAATGGAAATTTTATTAACTTTTTTAGGAATTTTTTTTGGAAAGAAAAAAGAAAATTTCGGAGGAGGATTAAATTTTATTGTAAAATATTTGACCTAAAGACAAGGTTATAATAGCTTTAAGATAGGCTGATGTATACTTTTTTGTAAAAGAAATTTAATAAATTTTATATGGTAAAGAAATTTTCATAATTATCAAAGACAATTCTTAGTGTTACCATAATTTAAATCTTTCAGGCTGCAAGTATGAGTGAAATAACTCAATAAACATTGCATATGTGCCAGCTATTTCTGAATATTTTTGATCCAAAAGTTTGTTACTATTTCTAATTGTACTTTTCTGTGGATATGGAAATATCAACCAGGTAAATACTTGCAGATATAAAACTAAACTACTAAAATATCAACAAGGTAAAGTAGCTAACTATAATTTAAAGATAAATAATTTTAGGGACTTTCTTTAATAAAATGTAATTTGATTTGTTATAAAGTTTATCGCTTAGTAATAAAACTAATGATATAGGATAAAACAGCCTTCCATTTTGAAATGTTTTAAATACAAAAATGTTAAGTTTAAAGTTCCCAGTCATTGATGTCATCAATAATAGCCCAAAGGAAAGAAAGTATTGTTACCAGGAAAATTCCAAAGTTGTCTAAGTAACAATTATTTTGACCTTTCCCGAAATCGTATTTCTTTTGTTGGTTTTATCTGAAGGACGTCTCTTTATGTAAATAGGATAGACTCTTACAAAAACTTTTATCGAAATAAATTTAGACAAACCGCCTACATTTAACAAATGATTTATTTGAAATTATGGAAAATCATAGCTTCTAATAAGTGTTGTTCCTCTAAGCATAAACTTTCATTGTATATACACTTTAAAATGAACAATGGCGTAGACTGTGTAGATAATGTGGACAATGTTGCCGACAATGGGCGAAATCTGTCAAACGCCAAATTATTAGTTCACTATTTATCTAGCACGCTTTTATATATGTAATTTTTAATTTGATGGAATTTACAGCCGACAGTGGAGCGAAGTATTAGCGTTATTTTCAGATCTGTGAAGTCTAAAGCTAGTGATAACTTGTTAATTTGCCTGTATCATTTTTATTTCTTGAATTACCAGGTCACGACGGAGGGAACTAGTAGCGTTCTTTCAAAAATTATTTGTTCTCTTTTATAAATAGACCTTCTCTTTTAGCTTGTTTTTGCTGATCTAGACAAATAATCAGTTTCATTCTTAAGCTCCCATTTTCTTCGGAACGGGAAGGTCGGTTCAGTTTCAATTTCAGTTATGTTTCAGACTGATTTGGATTAGATACTCGGTTACTAATTGTACTTTTCTTATTCACAATGTCAAGTATTTAGCATATTCATATTATATTACAAATTTCGTTCATTTAGTATTTTAATTGTTATATCTAATTCACTGACATTTCAATAACGTTTAAGTTGAACAAATTTTAAAATAATTATTCTAGTATTTTTAGTTCAGTAAAATATAATAAAGTGATAGAAACTCACTAGGCTCTTATGAATTAAGTTTACTTTATTAAAACAGGTCACAAACTGCAGTGTTTTTTTTACATTGAATTCAGAACAATCTATTATAATTTTGATATAAATGTAGATTTTGTCATGTAAAATTCATTTTGATTAAAGTAAAGTAAATCTTTTCATTGCTTGTAAAAAACGAACAATAATTATACAGTTAAAAGGATTACATTTCAATTATTTTTTTTTAAATAACAAAATCTTATTTATTTTCCACATTTATTTTTAAAAACGTACATCAAACATTAAAAAGAATTTTCTTGTTAGCAAATAATTTCATTTTCTACATTTTATAGAAAATTTTACTTTACCACTTTGTGAAAAATATGAAAAACAATATTGAAATGGATTCGTTGTTTTTATAAAATTTATTTGAAAATGAAAATATAAAAATAAACTTAAAATTTTTTTTAAATAATTTCAAAAGAAATAAAAAAAAAAAATATGAATATTTTTTTTATGTAATTACATCTTCTTTAATAAAAGAAAATGTAAGGATTCAAAATAAAATGTAATTCACACTGCAGTTTTTATGAAAATTATCAAGTGCACAAACTAAAAATTATTTTCCATTTTCAAAAAGGATTTCTATGGTTTGAACTCGAAATGACACAAGGAATCAAAATTATGATTCCTTATTGAAAAGAAGTTTTATTGTTGTTACTTCTAACACAATTTCTTGAAAACTGAATTGAAGGACTCTCATTTAAATAAAATATCTTGACTTTTAGTTGGCAAAAATTGTGTTTTTGTAGTGGCGCTACAGCCCAAATCGAGGTTTTGCCTCCTCCGAGAAGTTTCGTAACATTTTTGGACCTACTAATTTTATATGAATTCCGAACCATAAGTTTCTTTATAGCGAAGAAACATTTCAATTGCAACAAGTTAACTTTGTTGAAAACTTCAGGCCCTATGATTCCAAGTGGTATTGTCAACACTTGGTTTCAACTGTTAGCATTTTTCCCTGTCTTAAAATCACAATTACATTTTGAAAATATTTTGTTTTTTACTGGTACTCATTTTAAATCTGAGTATGAAATTATTACAGATTTTTAAATTCAAAATTATTTCAGCTTTTAATTAACATTAATTTAAGGAAAACTTTATACTCTTCAAAAATACCAAATTTCCGGACAGTATCTAAAATTTTAACGCTTTGCTTTTAAATAATTAAAATTACCCATTTTTCAATGTTTACAATAAAATTAAGAGAAAAGCTATTTCAAAATGCCATCTAAAAAGTTTGAAGTTCAAGCGTAAACTACGAGCAGGCAAGAAAGTTAAAATTACATAATATAAACAAAAGTTGTTTTCATGAAGATTTTAATCAAAGTTTTGACCATTTTCATTTGTTCCTTGATATTATTAGATCGGTGACATCGTGATTGGTGAAAATCAATAGAAAATTATATTTTCACGGTTTTTTACATCTTTCCAAGTCATTCAAAAATCAGATTTTTATTTTATTATTAATTTCTGGTTCTGCGATTTTAAGCGTCTAGTTTTGCTGATATTTCAATTGAGTTTGTATTCCTTATTCCATTTTGTGACAGTATCCAAAACATATTTTTTTTATTTCTACCCAAATGCCTAAACCATTTTTTGATTAACTTATGCTCCCTCATTTTATTCAACAAGAAATTAGAAAATTATACAAAAATTATGCTTATTTAAGCTGAAACATTAGCACTAAAAAGAATTGTTTCTTTTGCAATCGTTCAATGTTATATGAACCATTTTTATTCCTAATTTTGATATATTTTATATTGCCCCCGTCTGTTGCATTATTAAAAAGTTGCGACGTCATCATCATAAGATGAATATATTTCCGGATAAGTTTTCTGAAACATACCAGTGAAGGATATCCCCCAAATAGAAAATTTTTATAACTCCAAATAAGAATAAAATTTGCAGGAAATGGCGAGCAACAATTTCATACCTTACTGGCTACAATTACTTTATAAGAAGCTTGTTTATAAAAGTTCTTTTAAACTAAACCGTCTACTTGTAAAACATTATTATTTATCTATTTGCTAGGGACTTGTAATTCAATTGTTTGAGAATCTATCAAAATTACCAATTTTGTAACAAAACTTCCAAAATTTTACTAAAATTTATATTTTAATGAAAAATTATTATTTTAAAAATTTGAAAATCTCAGTCACTTAAAAGAAATTTAAATGTCGAAAATAATTATTAGGAGTATAATTAAAACAAAAAATAATTACAAAAAAAAAAAATTACAAAATATTTAATTTAAATTATCTGAAACATTTCCTAGAACTGAATTTAAGAACCGAACAGTTAATTAGATAATTTTATGCAATTCCATGAAAATTTTAATTATTTTCTAACAATAAATTTCAGTTAACCTAGTTAATTATAATTCTAAATTAAACAGAGCATCCACAATAAATTTATTATACAACAATATTTTAACAATTTTCCAAAATTAACACAACATTGTTAAGCTTCTTATAGTTAAATGCTGAAGAAAATTTCCTAAAAATATTATCAACAAAAACTTAAATTTTCCTTTTTTATGTAAAAATAAAAATAATCATAAAAAATCTATAATTATTTTCCATGTTAAGCGAAATTTGAATAAATAGTTTCAAATTTATTTATTATGTAAAAGAATTTTTTGTTAAATAATTTTAAAGTTATCAACATATAAATTTCAAATATTATTGTAGATGAATTTAGTCCTTGTCCGCAAATTTTTATAAAATAATAAAACTAAATTTTAAATTCTCGATTAGATGCCCATGAAAAATTATTTGTTACGCTATAATTGAGCAATTAAGTCCATATTTTTTTTAAGTTTATTACATTCCTACACGCAATATTTTATGTTACAGTGGAAGTGGATGGTCAATTTAGATGTTAACTTCCATGTTCACTAGTAAAACTATCCCTGCACTGAACCAACCATTTCCACTGACATAATAGTCAAATTACCATTTTGTGAAGTGGTGGGTAAGCCATCACAAAAAAATTACTATATACAAGAGCGATGAAATAAATAACTATCAAAAGCTTAAGCTGTTTTTTAATAACATTTTTTGTTGATGTTTTGTGGTTTTGAATGAACTACTGAATCGATTTTTCATATACAAGTTTACCTCCATTATGGTGTCATCAACAGGGTGGCAATTTCTTTACTGAGTTTTTTGTCTCGATTTCATTCTATACTCTAGAGGCATTAATGTGTGGAACCAAAGGCTAAACCAATTAACAAATCAAATTTATTTAATTGGCCGCTCTATGAAACTAAAAAAAACGTGTAGCAATAATTCAGATATGAAAGTAGTAATTGTCTGGGTATATAAAAAGTCTAGAGTTATTTTTGTATACATACATAAATTATGGGTTTTAAATTGACAATATTACAACAGTGTATGAGCTAATTTTAGTATAGGTTGACCTGTTTTAATTTAATAAGAAATATTCAGTAAAAAGTAAATATTAATTCAATCCTCAAATTAAAGCTTAAAAGTTGTGATTTCCTACATTATTATATTATATAATTTATGTCATTTATTCTTTGGATTAGATTTTTACGTTAATTTTGTTAAAGGCCAAAGATATGACTACCTAAAATGACGACTTAAAAGAACTGTTGCCTTTATTCAATCGTTTTTCAAGCTTCCTGTCGAAGTTCCGAACTTCATGAAGGCTCTGTAACCTCTATCGAAGTTGTTTTTCTTTTGAAGTGTTAATCCGTAATGTCTTCCTAAGTTTGCTGGTTTCCTAATAGAGTAAATGCTGAAAAAAGAATAATTATTGTAAGATGTACAAAACACGGTCTTATGAAGTGTGAGACGTTTTCTCAAAAAACCTTAAAAAACTCTTTTCCCTCTGGGAAGTCAGAGGGTATGTTCTGAGTTCTCTCATTAAATGATTTCCAGTAATTCTGCAGAATAATTTATGACCGATAAATTACTAGTTGTCAATTAACGTTGGTATTTCATTGTCAATTTTGGAAACTTTTAGTAGTGCCTATTTCATTATTTCTAGCCATTTGCTTTATATATTTCCATGCAAGTTTAAATTCAAAAATTTAAAAATCTAGACTAGACTTTTGAAGCCAACGAAAAATTTGATATAATATAAACTCTACACATTATGCCATTTTTAATGAATTCCTTTACACTTTATTTTGTAGCTCTGACATTAACTTAAACTATAATTTTTCGAATAATTAACAATTTTCATTATTTTATTTATTAATTCAAAGAATTTTGTTTATCATATTTTCCAAATTAACTCAGAAAATTTATAGTTTCGGAAATGTAAAAAAAAAATTGAAAGTCAAATATTTAATTTTATTCTTAGCTAAAATGAACTAAAGATTGAAGATTATTTTTATTCCATTGAAATTTTATTCTATTTCATATTTTGTCCTTATCAATTATTACTTTAAGTTATTCCTTATTATAGCAACAATTTAACATTAATTTCCTTATTTCTATAACAATTTGTTAGAATATCGTATTAATATGGAAATAGGATTCAATTACATTTTTCTCATTTCGGTAGACATGGGAAATAATAAAATATTGTTTTATATTTGGTTTCTTAGTGGTTGATATTTTAGTTTCTCATACTATCAGTTTTTGTTGTTAGAAAATTTGTATTTTCAGTTAATTTTTGTAGGAAACTTTTAGTTGGAGTCCAATTTTGTTAGAAAATATTTTATAAATTTTATTCATTTGATATACAAAATTGTACTCTAATCTACATTGGAGTAATAGCATAATTTAAATAAAAATATTTGCCGAATCACAAATATATTTATAAATATTTTGAACTTAGAAATTTTATAGTGTGAGATGTAATAATTGATGTTATCATCTCAAACAGGAATAATAAAGTGCGTATTAGTAAAACTAATTTAAAGAATATTAGGGACAACTACTCAAGAAGATTCCATTTGTTAAACCTGATTTTTTGTGACTCTTTTATACAATTTTTAATATCTATAAAATTGCTGTATATTACTTGGCAGATCCTGTAATGATTATTGTAGCTATAATTTTTTTTTTTTTTAATTTTTATTGATTCTATAAAAAATTGATATAAAAAATTTAAATTTTTCGCATTGGCTGATTTTTACTTACCAGTTTAAAAAGTAAACTTAATTATCTCCCCCAAAATATTTTATTTTCTTTATTCTCTTTTGGGACAGTATCCAAAACATATTTTTATATTTCTACCCAAATGACTAAACCATTTTTTTATTAACTTTTGATCCATCATTTTATACAACAAGGAATTACAAAACTATACAAAAATTATGCTTATTTAAGCTGAAACATTAGCACTAAAAAGAATTATTTTTATTATCTTCTTTCTTTCGCAATAGTTCAATGTTATATGAACCATTTTTATATTTAATTTTGATATATTTTTCATTCCTGCATCACTCACTCCTATTACTAAAAATCTGCGTTGTAATCATCATGAGATGTGCATATTTCCGAATAGTTTTCTGCAAAATTCCAGTGAATGTTATCCCCTCAAATACAGAATTTTTATAGCTCCAAAAAATAGTTTTTTCTTAGTTTCCTAATAATTTAAGAAAATAAACTTTGATCAAGATTTCACTTCACTCTATCACCCATGAATTTATATTCTTTAACTATAATTTTCTTGTTTGCTTGGTTTGTCCTTTACTTTGAAACAATTTCCTTGAAATTTTCGATGGTATTTTTACATTTTCTTTTATTTCTCGTTTGTGATTTATTTGTGATGAAAATGAAAAAGTATGTAAAAATGGATCTATAAAATAGAATGGTTAAATAATTTAAATAAAAAATGTTTGGTTGGAAATTATGGTCTTTAGTAAGAGAATTTTCTATGAGGAACTTTTATGCATCTATCATTTTAAATCTTCACCTTGAATCCTGAATGTCTTGAATGTCTTTACTATTTAAATCTTGAATAATGGATAAAAAAAAAATAGAAACCATAATATATTTAATATTTAATGAACTTGTCTCTTTTTCACATTTTCTTGCAAATTTTCTAAGTTGATATTATTTTTTAGCACACAACATCAGAGCAAATGTCAGAACAAATTCCATCAGTGATAAATTTTTCTGTGGGATGCCGGATATAGTTTGATGGTTGAGATATTTCATTATGGTTTTATATTTACGGTTTTTATGGTCAACCCCCAATGAAAGAAAACTAAAATACTTTATGAACATAAAGGCAATAAAATTCAATTACTGAAGACTGTAATGTAAAAAAAGGGATGCGTTAAGGGACTTTTTCTTTTAAAACACAGTATATAAAGTTTCTTAAAGTGATGGAACGATAAGAAAAATGTTAGAAAAACATTGAAGGATAAATCTACCATTATAAGAAAAATACATTTTCCTTTTTTTGTTTACGTAAATTTGTTAAATTCAATTTAAATTGAAACCGGAAATAAAAGGGAAACATTAGGAATAATAAAATATAAAAGAATGATTTTCCGGGTGTTAGAAAATTGAAATGTCATCTTTCTTTTAAATGGGAAAATTTTGTATTTTTATTTTTATTAACTTCGATGGAAATTTGCCTGACATGAGAATGAATGCACTTTACATGATCATTTTAGCTTGACGCTAACAGCGAATGGCTTAGCGTACCATAATTTTTAAATGTTATATTATAAATTATTATAAATATCATATATTATAGAAAGGTAGGATGTTAAAACGACATGAATACCTCAAATCTTGTGGAAATACATTGAATAAAAATCACAAAATAATTTGGATAATTCTGTTACAAAAACTTCTGTAATGATTATGAAGTCGTAAAACAATAATTTGTTGAATGTTTTGCTTAAAAGGCCTCACAAATTATCACAGACAAGTAGCATGTAAATATAAATATTATGGATTTAATTAAACGATGAGTTTTCTCAATAGATTTATCAAATAATCGGCACAAATTGAAAAGTGGAGCTACGAAAACTGTATAATAAAAGTGTCTACAACTTATAGATGCATACTAATCTCAAGTGTCGACCTTCATTAGAACACATTTCATATTCTGACCCTCTATTCGTCACTCTATAAATGAAATACCACAAATATTAATGATTATTTTAATAATTATTAAAGGAAATCTATGCATTAGATCAGCGAAAAACCCAGGTTTTAAAATGAAGATAAAATGTCCATTGTTAACGTTACTCTTTTCCTGTTAAATTAATGTAATTCTACAATGAATCATTACTCATTATTAATTTTAAGAGAGACTATTATCTAATGAACCACTTTAGCTTCGATTTAAAGTCTAAATTGGTACAAAACTTTGAAAATTATTAACATTAATCTTTAATTTTAAAATAAATTTTAATATTTTATATGTCCATAAAAAAAAAGGTCAAAGTGTAAATTTGTTAAATATTTACTCACAAAATATAACAATAAAGTTTTGTCAATAACTATGGCTATTTTTTCCAACAAAAATAAATTTCATCCTATAAAATTCAAATAGTAATACAATAAAATAATTTTATTTAACACAAGCTATCACAATTCAACCAATATTCATCAATTCAAATTGAACTTTATACCAACAAAAAAGTTGGCTTGTAAATCAAGAATAAAATTATATATTTACATATATGTAGAGAGAAAATGAAGGATACAAATCTAATGGACTATAACTGATTCGCTCGTCAACATTTATAGGGAAATTGAATAAAAAATTTGATGCCAACAGGATAACCAAAAAAAAAAAAAAAAAAAACTCAATAAATATTAAATGAAAATTATATTCATGTGAATAATGTAAAATGAAAATTACATTTATATGTAGTGGAAAATTTTTATATAAGGACCTCATGAAATGATTATAATTTTATTTATTTATATTTTATGGTAAGTTTTGTTAAAAAATATAGTCAAATAAAAATCATTCAAGTGAAAAATTCACTGAAATATTACACTGTTAAAAATTAAATTCTGTTTTAGTTAGAACTTATGACAAAAATTTAAAATTATGTTCTGCGAGTTAATTACTTCTAGTCCTAAGTTAATTACTTCTATGGTCATAATATTTCAGTATGTACGAAATGGAAAATGTTATGCAGATATTTTAGCGTCGACGAAATGGAAAACTATTTTTCTAATCATGAATGTTAAACATTTACTTTTCTAATAATTCTGGAATTATAAGTGTACACTAAAAAGTACTGAGCGATGAAAAGGCTACAAATTGAGGATATAATTAACTTAAATATGAAAACATAATAAAATAATGACATTTTGATATTCAGAAAGGCTAGCGTATGTTTTAAATCCAACTTCATTCGAAGCGACTTGAACTTACTAGATTTTCGTTTCCGAATTCTTTGAACATTATAATGCTTTATTACTCAAAGTTCTGCAAAAATTATGTCCAGTTTTAATGAAATAAACACTTCTGAGCTTGGTTCCAGACAGCTCATTGAATAACTGATATATTAGGCTCTGTAAAAATCAGAAACTATCAATTTTAAATTAAAATATTTGAAAAAAAAATGTAAAAGTATCTAGACTACAGAATGGTTTTTCAATTAATTCATTAATGTTTTCACGAAATTGGGGTTGAAAATCGCGTTCAATCATTCGCAGAAAATAGAACAGAATAACTAATTGTATAAAAGCTACAGTTGTAAAATGGAAATACTTCCAAATATAAAATTACAATCTCAATAATTAAATTAAATAATTATTTATAGAAAAGTTTTGCAATGAAATTAAATTGGTAAATTTAAATGAAATAAATTAAATGGAAAATAAATTAAATATTAATTTTCAACAAAATATCATACATTTAACTCTATTTCAATATCCTTATTTAGTTTAATTCGACAGGATTAAGAAAATTCAATCTTCATAATTCGATTCTTTCTAATTTGAAGCATTAAGACAAGACTACAAATTTTCAAGTTATATAAACTCATGCGCAAGTAGTCCTAAGTTTAATGTACGCTTTTTGACTGTTCGTACATTCTTGATTAATCTAGTATGAGTAATCTGAGCTAATTTTTGTACAAGTAATTCATTTCAATGAATAATCGCGTTTAAAATCAAACTATTACTTACGATAATACCAAATTCAATTAATGTCATTACAAACTTTTGATATATAAATTAATTTTATTATTATTTATTCATTACTTAAAATTTTAATTATAAATATTTATTATATTTTTAGTTTAAATAAAATGAAATTTATTTGATTTGTATGGTTTTTAATTGAAAATATATGAAATTTTATATTCAATTTTAGTTTTGATTTTCTATTTATAAAATTATACATTAATAAAATTTTCCAGTTTATAAAATTTTATAATAAAAAATGTTTAAATATACAAGAATTTATTTGTTAACAATCCTTGCAAATATTAAATTAGTTTTTCTGGTTGTTTTGTATCAAGTCAATAAAATTATTACCATGTAAAAATATTCTCTATTCAGATGGAAAATGGTTTT
Organism: Rhamphomyia laevipes; assembly: GCA_963920725.1. Lineage (NCBI taxonomy): Eukaryota > Metazoa > Arthropoda > Insecta > Diptera > Empididae > Rhamphomyia > Rhamphomyia laevipes. Next base: position 54,317,147 of record OY987258.1, on the reverse strand, counting down.
CAATTGATAAAATTAATTGAAAATTATATAGAAAATTTTATATTTTATATTTAATTATTATCATAGCAAATAAATTTATGTCCTTGAATGTAATTCGTATATAGAGAAAAACTATTATTATTAATTTACAGGACAATTATTAGTCTAATTTGTATGTCTTTCGAAAATGCAGCAACTACTAAATAAAAATCATTTACAAAATTTTCAATAAATTCCTTTATAAATGGAAAACTTTATTAATAAATTTATATGAAAAGTTTTCTTTATTTATTTAACTTTAATTAGCAAATATAAATTTAAGAAAATAGAATACCAACAAAAAAAATTTCCTTGTTCTTTTCAATATTCAAGAGTGTCAAAATAGGAAATCGAATTTTCGTAATGTTTATAAATCCTTTCCGGTTGTCCCAAGGATTCTTTTATTTATGTAATTGGAAAAGTATTTGTTCAAAAATACCTTTTTCTTTATTGTTGCTTTGCAAACACAAATATGAAACAAAAAAAAGGAAATTTAAGTTAACATTTGGACAACAACGATTGTAGATATAGAAGATTTGAAATGGGTGCGTGATATTACATTAAAAAACTTATGTTTTTAGAGGGTATTAAGATAACATACACCTAAAAATTAAGTTTTAATCATATATATATTGCAATCATTCGATTGACAATTACAAGAGTTTTAAATTAAGTTAAAAAAAGGATATTTTACAGGTTACTTAAATATAATCAGAATAAAATTTGATAAATAACTTTGAATGGAATTGAAAATGAACTTTTCATTTTTATGTTCCTGGGTGACAATAAAATGTATTTTTTAAAAAACATCCTGTAAATCTATTCATTCGGAAAGTTTAAAATGAACCAATTAAACTTAGCGAGTTAAAATTTAGAATGACACTATTGAACGAAGTAAAGTTACATTCGTACACAACAACAATTTATTATATAATTTATTGCAATTACCACAGAAACATCCACACCGAAGCGATTTTGTTGCAATATGAAATGTTTAGTCTGTGTTAGAAACGTAACGAGCATTTATTTCTATTCCTACGTAGAGTTCTCTACATTACTTCTTATAAAATAATATTTTACAAAAATTAAGTCAAAATTGGACTGAAAATTTGATACATAATTTAAAATTTTCCAATTTTTTCGAATAACTTCACTTTTTTACTTGTTTCCTTTTTAACCGTTAAAAAAAATTTAAGAATAAAAATTATATTTAAAATTACATTCCGTAGCTTTGTTAAAAACATCTCCTTCCTTAATTAATTTCCGAAGTTAGACAGAAATTTTATTTTAATTAAATGAAAATTTTCATTTTATGAATTTATTAAATTTATTCCCTTATTTCATATAACTTTCCACTCCTCCTTAAAACATAATAAACAAAATGAACTCATGCAACATAAAAATTAACTATTCTATTTAACAATATTTTTAGTTCTTAGTTTTTCTATGCCCTCAATCTATAAAATTTTCTTTATTAACCATAATATTAAATAGACAGAACATCAAATTTCATATAAAAACAAAAATATATGAAAATTATCGTTCGGGTCATTTAACAACAGATCCAGTTAAAAGAAAAACTCATTTGTCTTTAAAAATAAATACATAAACTTTTCAATCTCCAATTCCACAAAAACTTCAAAATTTAACCAAAAATTTAAATATAGTTTTTCTTGTTAACTAAATTTTCAATCAATGAGTTTTCAGTATTACATTAAAGTCTTGTCCTTATACATAATTTTGACATTTTGCAATAATTTCCTGTATAAATTTGCTTTATGTTAGAGACATGTCATAAAGTAAACTTTAAATATTATTTTAGTCCGAAGGCCTTGGCAAGAAAAATGGTTTTTATTATTATAAGGGAATGGACTTTATATTATCATAAATATCAATAAACATAATAGTAAATTGGAAATTATTTAATAGAAAAAGGAAAATATTGAATGTCACCTTGTGTGATTTTAGATGACATTGTCGACATTGTGTAAATATAATTTCTAGGTTACTTCATATTTTCGATAGCAAATGTTTTTCATGGCTTGTAGAAGAATAAAGCTGTTTTTTTAGTAAATGATTTTTTTTGTAAAAAGTTCAATACTCATTTAAATTGTGTACCTCCTTTAATTGGGTACAGTTGTGTACAAATTTTCAATTGTTGGAAAAGTAAGCTTTTTGTTATAAGTAATTTTTGAAAATTTAAATTACATTTGTAGTAAACTTTAATTAGAGTCTATGGTATGACACTTTAGATTATCATTGACTACTCCATTTTGTAATCAATAATTCACTTACATAAAATAAAAACTTTTTGGTATTTTAGTTCATGTCATATCATAAAATTAATAATTCCATCGATTGCCATTCTCATTTCATCTTCTTTAAAATTATTATACCTCTACATAATTTTATATACGTAACGTAAGTTTATAGATTATTCATATAATACATAAAATTGATTTTTGTTGGTTTATTAAATTTACAGGAAGTCAGCATAATTTAGAAAAATAATAATTTTCTTATCTTAAAATATAAATTTTTATTGATAAAATTGTTAATATTTTGCAGTACACTTAATTCTATGATTTCAGTTTAAATTTTAATAATCGGTTTCAAGAGTCTATAATAGCTTTATGCATTTAATGTTTTGCCTAAAAGGATATTACATAAAATAAAATATGTGTTAAGAAAATTGTTAAATAAATGTAGGTTTTATGAAATATAAAAGTATTTATAATTCAAAAGATTAGGTCTTCGGTTTGACCAACAAAATATCTTAGTCGATAACAGATTTATTATTTATATGGTTTTTAGTAAGGTATAAGAAATAGTTAATAGCAGAACATCAATTAAGATAGCCTGTTAAAAATGTAATTATAGAAATTAGTTAGAATCGAAAATATTGCGTAGATTATATCAATTTTTTAGGCTGTACAAATATGAAATTTTAATACAGATTGAATAGTTTTTATATTTAATAATACATTGTTAAAAATTAATTTATTGATAATTATTTTTCTTTGATGTTGGACTTGATGATCAAAAAAATTGATTTGTTTAAACCTTTTATCCTTTTTCAGGCTATTTCGACGTCGAGGAATCCGAAAATGCAACAAAAACGAGTCCGACATATGCAAAAATTTGCATATACAACATTTCCTAGAACAGCTCGTCAGATTTTTATGATTTTTTGCACATAGGTTCATAAAGAATTCAACCTGATGCTCGTACAAGATGCGATCGATAGTTTCAGTAGGGAAATGTAAAAATTCCCCGATTATATGGAAGTTCTGTGTTGTTGCTCTACGAAAAATATTTCCATAAAATTTTATATCTCAGATTTGGATGAAATTTTGCTACATAAGTTGGTAATATGCTTGTGCAGAATCATACCCAGGTACAGGTCCTTAGCTTTAGGGAGTCCATAGTAAAATTTCCGATCATATGGTAAATTTTATGATTAACTTTTAATAAAGTACTGTTTGTTATAAACATTTAATTACAAATCACAATTGGATACAAATCACTGTTGAATATAACTACGAGTTATTTGCTAAGGTACCCCTAATTAGCAACTTTTTTTTTAGTCAAGATAACGTAAATACTTCTACAAATGAAAGTCGTTCTAATTAGTGAAAAGGAATCCTTCTTTTTTTAGAAGACTTGCCATTTTCCTAAAATTATTTTCAAAATTTTATTGTAGTTTAAATGATTCGGTGATAACGTTGCTTAGTTTTAAAAAAACTCTCATACTTCGTCATAAGAATATTTAAAATTCAAACTTTTCTTAGGAAAAATTAATATTTCTTTTATTTATTTTACTCGTACAACAAAACTTTAGTAATTAATTACGTACTTTACTTTAATTTTTCTACTTGTTATCAAATTTTAACTGCTTGCAGTTACAGATATTTTAACGAACAAAAAGTAATTAAAACTATTTAGCTTCGCAACTGAATAATTTTCAAATTTATAAATCATTTTCTCATTATTTAAACAACATTCACATGAAAATATGAAACAAATTTCAATTGCTTCCGATTTTCACATTCTTTTTATACTAATAAAACTGGAAAAAGAAGCAAATTTTGTACAATATTTTTATTCAAAAATTTTTGCTACGTGTTCAAGTTAAGTGCTAACGATTTAAAAGTTTTCCTTATAAAAACATGAAAACCTGGCAAATTATATTTAAAGATACAAAGCTTCAAAATTATAGGCTCTTATAGCGATAATGTTTGCTTGTCGAGTTTGATGATTTGTGGTTTTTTTTTATATATAAAAATAAAAAATTTATATTTTTCTTCGTGCGAATATCATAAATTTTAATGAAACTATAAACTAATTTACCTTTTTCATATGTAAATATGAAATTTGTACGGAAAGTTTTCATATCGGTAGGCAAGTTATGCAAACATTTTGTATGAAAATTGTAGTTAAAAGTTGAAGTATATTTAAATAAGCAGATTAAGTAGAATAAGAAGTGATATAATTTTATCACAATTTTAGTTACAAATGGAAAAGAATGACAATTTAAAATAAATACTGAATAATTATGATTTATATTAAACAATTCTTCATTAGTTTTTATATTAATTTCAAATTATTATGATTAAACATTTCAATTAAATTAGAAAACTTTGAAAAACATTGAAGAAAATATAATTAAAAACATCTAGAAAATTTGTAGATACTTTTCCACAAGACAAATAATGAGCATTCCACTTTTTAGTTACAGTATTATGATTAGTAAGCCAGGAGCCGATACAATACAAATGGAAAAATTATTGGATAAAGCAGATTTTCTGAATTTTCAAAACTATGTACTTGCCGAAATTTGTAAACTGCGAGATATGAGAAATATCCTCAATATAAAGATGATTTAAAGAGATCACATATTCCATGTTGAAAGAGTTTTTTAATCTGGATAATAGCCAGCATTGAATTCGGATGAAGGTTTAAGAGAAACTGTTTAAATTGTACTTTATTCTAGTATGTACTTTTTATTCTTCTTGTGAAATCGAAGGAATTTAGTTGCATACCAATTTACTTTCACTTCATTTACTATACAAATAATCATTTTCAAAATAACGTTGTTCTAGTTTCCACTAAGTCTCAGTTTATTATCAGAAACAAAAATCAATTAATAAATTTTCCGAAACAGTTGTTTCGGAAAAGTAAAGACTTAATTTAAAATTTTATAATTTTCTCAATTTTTTCTTGAACTTCTTAATTTCTTTCTTTCATACTATAACTTTTTTTTAACCATTTCAAAATAATGATTGATGAATTTTCTTTATTGCATTTTAAAAACACTATTTTCTTATACAAAAAGAAGAACTAAAATTTCAACTTTTTGTTTCATCTTTCAATAATATTTTTCTACTCATTTATGCATGATGAACACATACTGCAACGCTGTCCAATTCCATAAAATATGTTTCACTCATCTACATTTTTTACGATTAAAATTTTTTTGCAAAATATAAATAATATACACAGTGCAATTCCTTCCGGAACGATACTTCCTGTATATCCTATAAAAATTATTGCTTTATAATAAATTCATTCTTTCGAAATGATGACGATAAGAACAACGACTCATGAGAAATAAAGAAAAGGATAAAGTTGTATTTCATTTTTTGTTAAATTTGGCATAGTTTTGCAGCTGCTACGCTAAATTTTGTATAAATATAATATAGATGAAAAGTTTTGAAAGATATTATTATCGCCAAAAGGAACTGTGGGCTTTGATGACAGCAGAAGTGCTGGTGTGTGTCGTTTACATTAAAAACTTGAATGAATATTTTTTTTTAATATTATGCAATATTGGAAAATTGGATACTGATAAAAAATGTATGATTTTGTTTAATGTAAAAAATATTGATAGTTTTATCATAAAGTTTAGTTTCAAAGTATTTCAGAAGTATCAGAAATGTTCATTCTCATATCCGATTTAATTATTATAATTAGCCAAGGAAGGAATATATTCTTAAAAGTTATTAAAAAAGTATAAAATTATGGAGATTATTGAATGTGATAGAATAGAGTATATCAAATTGGAAGCTAAATTATGATGAAAATGATTGATGTTTGCAGCTTTTAATCTAGTGAATATTATTTACCTACTAAAACTTTTTAAGATCCAATTAAATTATTTTTGCTTATATTAAGGAGTGTGTTTCTATTACGAAAATAAATTCTTGTCATATTTTTTGTAACCGGAGTCAACATCTTTTAGCAGTACTAATGTTATAATGTAATAGAAATTACAAACTAAACATACAGTATCTAAAATCCAAATTAACACAGTATAGAAGTATCAACTTGGCAAACTGGTTCCACTACTGGAGAATTATATAACGTACCGGAGTCTAGCAATTAAAAAAATATAATATTATTCAATATTTTTAAGCTAAAATATAAAAGATTTCACTTCAAAACGCTACTTCAGCATAACGAAATGCCAGACTATGGATGTAAGCGGTCTTGTTAGAAGTTATTGAACTATGGATTTTTTATTTCAAAATTAACATAACTTAACGCGGTTTTGTGAAGCTTTGAGTTTAAAAAATGTTAGATTGGCTTTCAAGTAATTTGTTTTTGCTTATAATTTTTGGTTGTAAGTAGATTTACAAGTTTTGATTTCATTATCGATTTGTTTTGATTTCATTACATGTAAAGGGTGGGACGCGAAACGATTGAACACTTTATGTGTCACTGTCCCTATCTCATGCACCTGCGAGCGAGATGTTTTGGTTCCTATTACCTAAACGAACCAATTTTATATATCGCCCAAAATAATTGTTGGGTCAGCTAACAACTAATGCATCTGTAACATGAAGTTTTCGGGTTTTACAATGGGCCTACTTCTGGCCTAAGTGTATGAAGGTTAAACTTATATTTAGTGGTTATTATTATAAATAACGTAATTATATAGGAAATAATCCTTAAGGCCAAATCCATTTAAATTAAAGTTATAAGAAATATTTCATTATCAGAAACTATTTACAATTTTATCAAACTTTTTTTTATGATATAAAACTAGAAAATTATATGTAAGTAAAAATATTATGTTATAACCAGAGTACAGAACACAAATTCTTTATTAGTTACTAGTACGATATCATAAAATTGATTTGTTCATGAATTATTTATTAGAAAATAATTTAAGCATAATTGAAAATACTAACATCGATAAAAATAAAAACACATCTTTTTTTATGGTTGGGTTCATTTATTTCTAGATACATTTTCAACGTACAAATTTAAGATAGAAATAATTTTATATTTTCAAGTCCAATTCATAAATAAAAATCTAAAATAAAAATAATGATGATGATTTTATGATCTTAACATATGAAAAAGGAAAAGATTTTCTACTCTAAATTTTATCTTTTTTTTTTTTGCTTGAAATGCATTATTCAATGTAGTGTTCTCTACTGTGAGGAAAATGTGAAATAACCGGAAAATGTTTCCAATTTCAACCAAAAAAAAAAAAAACCCAAGAAAATTTAGTAAGTGAATTTATTTATTTATACAATAATTTTTAAAATTTATGTGAGGGTACGAGCAATACAAATAATAAAAAAAGTTATCCAATCAAAATTCAGTGTTCGATTTATCCTGGAGCGTATTTTATCAATTTAAAACTATCATAATTCCAATTTTATTTGATACATGTGCGGATAACTGCAAACTTTGTTTTATACTTAAAGTTTATTTTATTTTTAAATAAATGCTGTCCGTAATTCAAAATTAATCCCGGAAATAAAAATCAATAAATGACCTTGTCTTGAATGAAATAAATTATAATTTTAAATTAAAAATGAATAAAATAATTTAATTTTAAGATTTTATTTATGAAATTTATGGCTAAGTAAACGAATCTGGAAAATGAATATTCAAAGATAAGAAAATCTAGTCTGTGATGGCTAAAACTTGATTTTACGAACCTTGTTGTCCACTCGAAACCAAATAAATATTGTGCAAGTTGAGGTTAATAAACATATTTCAGTCGGTATGAAAATTATGATTCTTACGTCGGAACCAGGAACTGCCTTTGGTTGTAGTCGATTTTATAAATTTTTATTAGTTTATATCTAGAAATAGCTAACCAAATATCCTTAAATTCAAAGTGTGAACTAGTTCAGCTGTTTTAATAAGTTTAAACGATAGTTTCACAGTCATTCAGATAGAAGTGTATTAAGAAATTCTTAAATATATTTAAAAAGAAAATAAATGGTTAAAAAATATTGTATTAAAAATAGTTTCTTTTTAAAAATCTTAAAGTTTTCCTGTTAAACTCTATAAGTTTTATGTTTTTTTGGTAAATAATTTTCAAGGTTGTTCTTAAATTACATTATTTATTTAAGATGGTTAAAAACCGCCACCTCAAAACACAAATTTTCATTATATTTAATATTTTTCTTAACTTTCTTCTCTCCTTTATTTTCTATTAATAAAAAACTTCTTGCAATTTATTATTGTTCAGTTCAGACCAAAATGTTTTGGTAATAATTTCATATTTTCTCAATATTTTCACAAATAATCTTTCATTTCCCTCTCTAAAGCATTAAACCACCGCAAAAAACACACTATAATTTCTAACTATTGTTATATATACAAATGATAAAATTTATTTTGCGCATAAGGAATTCCTTAAGGATTTATTTACAACAAACGCACACACTCTTTCCTTCCCTACATCGCATCTCGAATCGAAGGGAAATTTGTGAATAAAAGGCACGAAATATTTAAGAAAAATTCGTTTCTTTTATATCTGTATCCTACCAAAAATATTTTGAGATTTTAACCATACGGAAAAATTTATTGGGAAAGGTAAAGTTTAGGTAAGAGTTAGGAGGTTAAAATAATTGTTTAGGTTATTTCTTATTATTCCTTTTAAGTACCAACATAAATAAATCCGAAGGAAAAAAAGAAATAAAGAAGTTTCCTTATACACACACATGTGATCCAGCCTTTGTCAATTTAATTTAATGAAATTTATAGTTACTTTTTGGATTCCATCTTTTTTTTAAGTAAAATTATGGATTCGTTTCGTATTAATGTTCAGTCTGAAAAAAAATTGGATGAAACTCTCTTTATAATAATTTTATTTCACTTTTACTTTGGTATGATAAGATTTTCAATTTTAGACATGCTTTAATGGAATTTCTTAAGGCACATTACACGTGTTTACATCAATTTATAAGTTAAATATTTGTGGGAAATTTAAACATATTTTATTTTTAGCAATTTAAGTATTAATTCTTCTTGAGTTATAAATTTAGTAACCAGTGAACTAAATATACTATGAAAACGTATCCGACATTGCTATTTAAACTCTTAACAGTGCAATAAAATACGGATTTTATAATGTAATAAATGTTTTAAGCAATTTATCCTATTTTTGTTTTTTAGATATTGAAAATATTTCACCATTACTAAATTGAATATCTAATCCCATCAATATCGGACACGACACAAGCTCAATATTTCCATTACCAAAAAAAAATGTGTGCCTGAGAAAGAAACAGATAATTTGTTTGCATCACCGAATGGATAGAAGCCGTTCGTTATCTAAAACACTGAATATTCTTTTAATTTAATATTTCCAGAAGTAAAGTGGGTCCTTGTACCTAGATACGAGGTCGTTTTAGCGGCCTCCCTCTATTCAAACCATCCACCAATATTTTTATTGATTAAAAGGTATTTTAATAATTAAATTATTTTCTCAAGAGTCCAAAATAATTAAGACATTTCACACGTAAAAATTAATTAAAAGATTTCATGTTATGCTTAAGGAAATTACAAGGAAAAAATCCTTAACAATTAAATCCTTTATGAATAGTTAATAAATGTGAAAATGTTTTCTATTCATGCAATGAATATGTAAAAAATAAACACTACCAATTAATTAAAAATAATTATTATAACTAAATTTGCTAGTAACTGTCAAAAAACATTTCTTTCTCACACTAACTCTGAGGCTAAATCAAATAAATTTATTTCCGAAACAAATTTTTATAGCTATATCTGTAAATTATTAGACTGAACCCTCTGAATACTAACAAGAACTAAAACAAACTAGATTTTTAGTGTTGAATATAAATTATTATTATTATTAGATTTCGTCTAACCTAACACTGATTTTTGCTATTATTATTATTGCGGCAACAAACGAAAAAGGTTAAAATCCTATTATATTAATTAATGTTAAACTTTTATGCTTTTGGGAAATTAATTGGCCAGAACTAATGGATTTTAATAAGATCCTGTTTATAGAGAGTTTTTTTTACTATAAATGATTTTTCTGTTGTATTTTTTTTGGTATTATAAAGAAAATCATGAAAATTTACAATGAATTATTATAAATATAAAAACCAATTAAAAAATTTCGTAAATAATTGAAATAAATTAAATTGAACTTATAGTCCGGAAAGAAATAATGAATTAATATTACAATGGTTCAATGGAAATTTTCGATGTAGTTTTTAAAGAAATTTAATTAATTAAATTATTTTTTTATAAATATATTAAAAAGCTTGATATATAATGAAAAAATAGCTCACTCATAATGAATGATTTAATCGTAGATTGCCGCCAAATTAATTGTATTCTCAGAAATTGTTTTAGGGTTTTTGCTTCATATTTAAATATTTTTCAATATTTAATATTACAAATCATTAAAATTTACCATCCAAAATTGAATTTTCGATTGATTATCATATTATTCAATTCTTACCTTGTAGGTCGTCTTTTCCCTATTGCAATTGATAGACAAATAATTAATTTTTACTATTTTTAATTAATACCAAACTTAAAACTGCATAACAAAAATCCAATTGACGCGGTGTCACTAGTATCAAAATATACTCTAATTTTATCCAAGAATTTAAATATTTAGTATTTTCAAAAAAAAAAAAAAAATTAAATTTCCTTTATTTATTTAATGTTTACATTCAAAATTTATGTAACAAAATTTAGTCAGAGTTTCCAGTATTTTCCAGTAACTTTTGCCAGTATAATTGAAACTGCACAGTTGACTGAGTCTTTTGTAAAATAATAATTGCTCAAATAAAAATCAGTTTTTCTTTTATTACAGTTTTTTTACTTGCTGGTAATAATTTCTTTTGTAAGTTATCCTTAACCAGAAAAACCAAATTGAAAATACTTACATTTTCCGACCATATAAATAGCAAAATAATCCAAAATTTTGTGGTAAATTGAAAATTTAAAATTATCTTTATTTTCCGAACCATGAAAATAATTTTCATTGGTTTTTAGCTTAAAAATAAAATCTTGAAATTATTTCTCTATATAAATTGTATTCTGATTATTTCTAAAATTCTTAGATTTATTGGTACTTCTATTATAGTAATCTGAAATCTTCTTCTATCCACAAGAAAAATAACCAATATTTTTCTATGGAAATTTTAGTAAAGGAAAAGAGTTTATTAGAAATGTTAGTAAAGGAAGTTAATTTTTTGTTAGAATTAGTTTTCTTATCTTGCATTACAATGAAAAAGAAAATTTTCCAAAGAAATTTGTGTTATTTAGGTATAGCTTTAATTATGACTGGATAATGTGCATTTGACTTATAAAAAAACACATTAAAAGAAAATTGTATACGTCCAGAAAATAACTTTCAATTTTGTTTTGAGTGAAAAGAACGCAACAAAAACTCTGAAGAAATTTATGATAAAAGTTATGTTAATTGGCTATTAATAATTTGTCATAATTAAAAAATTAATTTAAAATTTTATTATAATTATTCTTAATCGAAATTAAATTTAATAATATGAAAATATCGTTAACTAAATCTTCTAATATTATTATTTTTACTCCAGCCAGTCCAAAGCATCAACTTTTATTCATTTTAGTCGATTGAGTGGCGTATTTTTTAACATAAACTCTGGAATTTTTTTGAATTCAGACAATTATTTCTTATATTAATATTCTCTATGTTCAGTTAATCGTAGCTTAAGACACTTTATTCCATGATTGTTCTTGCAATACTATTATAATCTACTTTCTGGTGGTTAAAGCCGATTATCCTTACTAGAACTGTTAATAAATATAGCTCAAACTGTCTTAAACAGTTTGTAAGATGTAAGACAAATTTCATCTTTGTGAAACATTCGAAAATCGAATCTGGACCTAAAGCAATCAACAATTAATTAGTTACCATTTTCATATCGTCTGTTATCATTTAATTGACAGGCTACATATTCGACTCATTGTGATTGAAATTTTTGAATGATTTATTCTGTACTGTTTGTTAGTATATCATATTTCCAATCAGCACATAAAGTATGGCGTTTATATTTTATTGCTATACATAACTAGAGTAAAATTGCAGAAATCATATTGTGTGAAGCTTCATTTTCTGGATCCTTTTAATTGTTAATTTTATTATAAATGTAACGAACTATTGGCTACATTTTTATAAATTATCAAAATCGGTTAGTACAGAATATTACATTAACTTGAAGTGTATACCAAACATTAAATGTAGGTAAGGAAAAGGAAAACTTATTATTCAGAATTGTAATTTTTGAAATACAGTTCGCTACCATTTTCTTTAAATAAAATCTATTATCATAATGTCAATTTATCGTTTACAGTCCTTGTAATCTGAGATTTCAGAAAGCAATTCACTGAAAAATTTATCATATAAAAGGATTTTCTTAATTTGAAAAATGTTTTAGTAAACATAAAATTAATCATAAATAATTTAAATAAAATATAATTATCTCCGATAACATTTTCATTCAGCAGTTTTCACAAAACTTATAAAAACGATAACATTTTAATTAAATTTTTATTGACATTTATTTAATCAATAATTTCCAAAATTCAATATTTTATTATGTACCAATATCTTTTAGTTATTAAATACCTATCAAATATATTTTTAGAAATTAATAACTATTAAATTTGTAGCAAAATAAATTGAAATTACCACCCCAAAAATTATATAAATAATTGACATATCCTTTTGGCAAAATTCTGGCACATTGAAAAATTTATTGCTATAAATTTAACAAATAAAGAAAATACTAAATGCAGAAAATTTTCATTTATATATAAAATATCCTTTATAGCTACATAGTCATAAATAATAATAAATTTTATGAAGAACTTGAATATTTGATAAAAACATTGAAGTTTATTAGAAAATGTCATATCAAAAGAATAAATTTTATTTTGATAGGTTGTCAAAAAATATAATAAAAAAAAAGTTATATAAAAAAATTCAAGTCACGTGTACGATCTTTTGTATGTTTTATTATCCGAAGAGAGAAAAATGCTTTCAATGTTTGCCTTTAATGGGTAACACCTTAGCAAAAAGGACGACACCAAATGAAACTTATAACAATGTACAGAGCACAGATAATCATCGATTTTATTGGTATGAGGAATGGTTTCAAGATAATGTTTCCATTATTATCATTTTTATAAATATTTAATTTATGTGCTAATAATTTATGCACTGATTATATTATGACAATATCGTATTTTACCTGGGAGAGCATATTCATCTTAATAATATTAAAAAATTGAAATGTTTAAGAATATTCAATAGAGTCCTTTATTATGTACTTTCGGAAATATTTTATAATATCAATAAATGTTTCTTTTGATCTCTGTAACACAATTTTGGGTCTACTAATCCTCAGAAATGTAAAATGAAGTTAGTTATAGTGTAATTCAAAAATAACCTGATATGCAACGTTTTTCGATGTTATCCTTCATTTTGGAATGGTAATGAAAAGTAGAATAAAAGTTACATTACAATTTTAAATGTTAGTTTATAAATTCTAAAGTCACATTATTCTTACACCTAATTATTAACCGAATATGATATTTACTACCATAGCCAATAATTATGAAACCATTTCACCGCCCCTAAAATTATATAGTTTTTTATAATTTAAATTACTCTAGATATTATTTAAATTATTTATTGACCATCTGGTGATAATTAATACCATCTTAATGGCAAAAAGTGCAATTTCAATCTCAAAGGACTAATTTCATTATTGCAAAGAAAACATATTGTATACCACCATAGAATTTTGGTGAATAAATTCCCTGAATTTAACCAAATCTTTGTTTTTATATAGTGATTATTCAAAATTCCCAAACCATTCAGTATTTTTACAATGAAATTTTGTTATAATTACTGTTCCCTATCGTTTTTCGCAAAATTTTTAATTAGAGTTACTATTATCCATTGTGACAAGTTGAATGAAAGTATATAATCCTTAAAGAAGTAGGATATTTTTGTAATGTAGACGAATTGAAGGGAGTTTAAATTAATATTTAAATATTTCTTTAAGGATATAAACATCATTTAAACATTTTACTTTGAAAAAACCATTCAATATTTAACCCTTAAATGTTCTTTAAAAAATTCAAACCAAAAAAATAAACATCTGGCATCACTATTTTTATTTACACAAAAACAAAATTTTTGATTAAGAATGAAATAACTACAAGATTTGTTTTGATTCTATTGAATTCTGGTAGTCCAAACAAATCAACATTACAGAAATTTTAGCAATTCAAATTTTTTTAGTTCACTGATGTCTTTTTTGTTTTGTTTCAGAACTGTGTGTATAATCTAAATAGAATTTTTCTTTATTGGAATTGTGAACCCTTCTTCTGTTTTTACATGATTATTTTTGTGATGTTTTAAAAAATATGCTTATTGTAATGAATTTGAAGGATATCCTATTAATTCACAAAAAAAAAAACACAAATCTATAAGACAAAAATGGAGAGAAAGTCGTTTTGATAGAATGATGTAGAAAACCCTTTTAAATATGAATTAAATAGAATGAGTAGATGGTCTTCGCCAATACTTCCACAAGAATGACAAGCAGAAGTTCCTGTTATGAATTTTCATCATTTCTTTATAATTTTAGGTGTAGGGATTATAACAAGTCATGATTTCTTAATTTCAAAAAACATATTTGTTGATTTGCACAAGACAGAAAATTGGATAAAAGAAAGTTAAGCGTAGAATGTTCGTCTTTTAAGTCCTTTATTAAGAAACAACAAAAAAACACTTATATTAATGTTTTGTTAGTCTGTTTGTCCGTCCGTTGTAAAAAATTTCATGTGATTATTGGATGTAGTATGTGCCCAGCTAAATTCTTGTTAGATTCAACGTGATAAAGTCACAACAATTTGGTATCTGACGGTTTTACGAAGCCAATTTCATACATCGAGTACATCAATGTTATTAATGTAAAATTACATTTTAACATTCAAAAGTTTACTTAATGGGAAGTAGAATTAAGTAGCCGATTTTAAATTCAGGTTTTTGTCACTAGATTGAATTGCCCTGGAATGGAGTAGGAAAAATAATAAAGATAATAACTGCATTTTCGTTGGCGCCAAATTACTAAAAAAATTTAAGAAATGTTCCGAAAACTTACTATATAGAAACTCACAAATCCCATTGAATAAAACTAACTACAGAGAAGTTCTGTTGTGTGGTTTTTCTTTAATACATTAATAACCATAGAGAAAATAAGGAATTGTGCTAATAAAAAAGGACATCCTTCGTTTTTCGTGACAAATTATGATTTAATAAAGTGTTTGAGTTTATTATTTTAGAATAAATAATTTTATTTTATAGGAGAGCGCGAAGAAGTTTTGAATGAAATTAGCTATTTAAAAGGATAATTTTTATAAGGAAGGGTAGAAGTTAAATTAGCTTTTAAAGGTCCAGTAAATAAAATTTGTATAATTGAGTTAAATTTGGGGAAAAAATACAGAAACTTTTAAATTGGTTTGAACAAAAAATGTTTTAAAAAATATCTTTCTGCATTACTTTATTTCGAACCTAAATATAACGTCCAATTTCATTGAACCAATTTTCAGGAACATGCTATTTAGAACTTATTATTATTTTACCAATAATTTCAACTACTGTTTCACAAATTTCTTTTCCGGGAAACATTTCTAAAAAATTTACATATTTTTATTGAATTTTTCCAAATTTCTGTTCCACTGACAAAAGAATGAAAAAAATATCTAAAGCCAAAATTCCATTCCGTCAACCAAAATTTTATTAAAGTTAAGTCTAATTCAAAAAAATAATCAAAATATTATTTTTAAGTCAACATATCAGAAAAAAAGAAATATTTGATTGTAAGGAAGCAGCAATTTTTATATATTTTGATAATCCGAAAAGCTAACAGATTGAAATTCAAAATCAATAAAGAAAATTCTTTTCCATATACGAGAAAAGCTGAAAAAAAATTATGGTTTGATGGTTTTCCAACTCAATTTCAAAGAAAAATAATATAAAATTTACCAAATCAACAAATGAAAATTCGCGGAAACATTGACATAGAATTTTGTATAATGTCATAAAGAATGTCATTAAAGATTATCTTTTGAAAAGTAGCTCAGGGCCTGATTATATTTTTTAAATAAAGTTCTTATTTTACTCAGGTGTATAAGTTCATCGTTTTCAGTGAAATTTACTTTAAAGGTTAATTATTGAAGGTTTGTTCTTGAATCATATGAAAATTTGTGATTAATTTTTATGTTTTTTGGCTAATTAAAGTAATTCAATTTCAATGTAGATTTATTGGTTTTATTAGCAACCGTAGTGTGAACGGAATTATCGTTGGTGACACTAAGCAAATTTCATCACTTTTGTAAATAAATTGAGTTAAGTTTAAATTTAATTTGAAACCGTAAAATATGAGAAAATATGAGAAAATGCTAATAATATTATTGGAACTTACAATGTTCTGTAATAAACAAACGTCGTACTTCCAAACTCCACAAAAAATTGCAATAATTAATTTCGGCACCCAATTTAGATAGTCACATATTTATATGTCTTCTTATTGACATTTAATTTACCTGTCATATGTAATTCTTAATCTCAAGTTGACGTAACTCCAGCTTTTCAGATGCAGAATTGATATACAAAACTTTACAAAGCAAGTGACAAAAATCTTTCTGAAATGTTTAAAATTAATTTTGCTATAAATTTTGAAATTAATAATTAGCACTCTGATTAAATCTAATATTCATGTCCAAAGTTAACGAAAACCTAAACTATCCCCAAACTAGGTATATAAAAGGTTACTGAAAACTTTGAATAAATTATTAATAATTTTGTTTCAAAGGTCCAATTATTCCTATGCAGATCGAAATGAATTCAATATAAATTACACTTTCATATTCCTTCTTAGTAGAGAAAAGCCTTGAATTAATGATAAAAGGACGATAGAAAATAGAACTTTTACAAACATAATTTTGTTACCGAAAAGTTCTAGACAAAAAATTAGGATTGAATTGAAAAGAAAATTCGATTTTTTATATTTTAATTGAGGAAAATTACAACAAAATTGAACTATTGAATAGCAGAAATTTGTGTTTCTTCATGGAATTATTCAATTATTTCGAGATGGGAAGCTAAATTGGGAATATTGTTAAATACTGATAAGCAAAAATTTGATTTTCGTTATTTCAAATTATTGCCAAATACAGTAAAATATTAAATTCAACTTTAAATTACAACTAAATTTAATATTCTCATTTCAAAGTAAATGATAACAAATTTTTTTAATAATAAATTTCTATTTCATTTGTCGAACTGGTAAATATTCAAGGGCGAGTCTATTTCGTTATTAACATGGCATTAACAAATTTTAATAAAAAAGTTGAATAATTTTTTTTTGACACATATCAAGACCATAAATAAGAAAAATTTTAATAATAAATTTTTGGTAGAATTTCAATACTTAAATGGATATTAAGAAAATATAAAATTTCTGAGAAGTTTTTCAGGGAATAAATTTATAATCAGTTAAATTTTTATTCGCCAAAGTAATTTACAAAATGTAGAAATAGCAAGTATAAAAATATTTAATTCTATTTTCTTCAATTTGAAATTGGTTTTTGCTTTCTTAATTGATTAATTATTTAAATTTAAAATTATTTCCATTACGCCGGGCATTATTTTATAATCAGTAGAAAATCTAAAATTTACCAAGCCAATTTTAATCAAAGTATTAAAAATTTCTTTCCACGAATTCATTATATATCATTTGGTTAACATACAAAATGAGAGTGGAATAACTTGATAGCCCGACAAAATCTTCATCATATTTTCTCACTAATCTATATAAAAATTAGTAATCCTTAACTCAAAAATAAATTCCAAATTTCATAGGACCTGTTTTCTGTACAGTTGTAGAAAAACAATCCGTTCAACAATAACGTCTTATAATATCTGTCGATCTGTTCATCATTTAAGTTCATTACCAATTTCAGATTTTTGATTGATTTTTATGTTTTTCAGATTTCCGAAACTAATTTTATCTATTTTAAAACAGAGAATAAAGCAATTATGAAAATACTTCAAACTTTAAATTCAATTTTTAAAGTTTTCAGTGATTTAATTAAATTTTTCTGTAGTCTTTTTATAAATTTTGCTTCTAAATTTTTGGCATAATAAATTAAAATTTAATTTTAAGTTTTTGCTTTTATGCTTTTAAATTTCTTATGTATAACATTTAATTTACGTGTACTGAGGTTGAACTATTTAAGTAGATCAAATTTATCATTAATTAATTATCTTGTCCGGACTTACATAAATTATTAAACTTATATTTTAAAATTTAAAGAAAGTCTAACAAATTTAAAAGCAGTAACGGAAAAGGAATAATTTTCAAATTAGTTATGTCCAGCATTAGAAGCATCAAATATGCTTTGTGCCTTATATTAGAATACTTTATCCATTGATGCAATCTTGATGATTTTTAATAGACAAGCCGCTTTGATGAATAGTTTGCTGGTTAACGTTTACAATTAGTTTAGATAAACAGAAAAACTAATTTAGTGGAAAAAATATCGAAAATTTAATTCAAATTTTGCATTTCATATCAGCCAGACTCTAAAATTTCATACAAAGTTTAATTTTAATGATACACTTTATATTTAAAAATGATTTTTTCTAGTTAAATCAAAAGTAATTTTTCAAATAACATTTTATAAAACCTTGAATAAATCGATTTTATTTACTTACCTATTTAATTACGTATCAATCAAATTATTTTGATTAATAATCTCTACAAAACGGAACTCCATTAGAGCCTTATTTATATTTCGGTTATACTTTCACACACTGTAATATAAATTTTGAATATACCGAGAAATAAAATTTGACACCTCGTTTTTTCTGGCGGTTAAATTATTAAATTGATAGGCAAACGAAATTTATGTTTAATGAGTTTCTCCATTTACACATTCAAAAATAATCCTTTAAAATTTTATGTTGTATTTAAAATCGATAAATTGTCGCTTAATATTTTTAAAAATTTACAAAGTTTCAATGGAATTATGAAAATAGATTAAATCTCATTAAAAGTTTTATTTTGTTTTTAATCGCAATTAATTCAAATTTACAAATTAGACCTTGAAAATTATGGAAAATTTAAATGTAATTTTTGAAAATGTTTTGTTATCATTTAAATATCAAGATTTTAAGATATTAAAAAAGTCCTTGGCATTTTAAAGGGTGTTTCGTTATGACTGATAAGGATTTTTAGATTGCAAGAAAAGTGAATACGGCGATCCATGCAGTCAAGCCAGATAGGTAAGCCAACATTAATTCAGACTCAAATGGAAATAATCTTTCATTTAGCGACACTACAATTAGAATGGTTGATGAAACTAGCCAATTATGTGATAACGTATTAGGTTAAATTGTGATTTATAAAGTTGTGGTTTGGATAGTTTGAACCGAATAATAAAAAATTGAAAAAACATAAGACAGTGAACATGAGTGATCATTGATAGTCCCCGTTTTATGTGGTAACCTCGTTTCTTATCATAATTATATATACAAGTTAAACTTTAGGAAATAGGGATACGAATACTAAACTCATACTAACAGTTATCTACAGAATTTGAAAACGCTTCAACTTCTCAAAACAAATTTTCGTTCTTTACCAATTAAAAATTTCAATTATAAAAAATCACAAAAATTTTCATTTTTTGCTCAAAAGTTCATGTTAAAATGTAGGAAAAACAATTTTTTTTTTTATGAAATTTATTTTTGGCATGTTACTATTTTAATATTTTCTAATTAATATTCAAACTCTCAACCCTGAAACTTTATTATTATTATAACTTTTTATGCTCCTTCATAATAAAAATCTCCATTAGAGCCTTATTTATATTTCGGTTATACTTTCACACACTGTAATATAAATTTTGAATATACCGAGAAATAAAATTTGACACCTCGTTTTTTCTGGCGGTTAAATTATTAAATTGATAGGCAAACGAAATTTATGTTTAATGAGTTTCTCCATTTACACATTCAAAAATAATCCTTTAAAATTTTATGTTGTATTTAAAATCGATAAATTGTCGCTTAATATTTTTAAAAATTTACAAAGTTTCAATGGAATTATGAAAATAGATTAAATCTCATTAAAAGTTTTATTTTGTTTTTAATCGCAATTAATTCAAATTTACAAATTAGACCTTGAAAATTATGGAAAATTTAAATGTAATTTTTGAAAATGTTTTGTTATCATTTAAATATCAAGATTTTAAGATATTAAAAAAGTCCTTGGCATTTTAAAGGGTGTTTCGTTATGACTGATAAGGATTTTTAGATTGCAAGAAAAGTGAATACGGCGATCCATGCAGTCAAGCCAGATAGGTAAGCCAACATTAATTCAGACTCAAATGGAAATAATCTTTCATTTAGCGACACTACAATTAGAATGGTTGATGAAACTAGCCAATTATGTGATAACGTATTAGGTTAAATTGTGATTTATAAAGTTGTGGTTTGGATAGTTTGAACCGAATAATAAAAAATTGAAAAAACATAAGACAGTGAACATGAGTGATCATTGATAGTCCCCGTTTTATGTGGTAACCTCGTTTCTTATCATAATTATATATACAAGTTAAACTTTAGGAAATAGGGATACGAATACTAAACTCATACTAACAGTTATCTACAGAATTTGAAAACGCTTCAACTTCTCAAAACAAATTTTCGTTCTTTACCAATTAAAAATTTCAATTATAAAAAATCACAAAAATTTTCATTTTTTGCTCAAAAGTTCATGTTAAAATGTAGGAAAAACAATTTTTTTTTTTATGAAATTTATTTTTGGCATGTTACTATTTTAATATTTTCTAATTAATATTCAAACTCTCAACCCTGAAACTTTATTATTATTATAACTTTTTATGCTCCTTCATAATAAAAATCTCTTTTGTTTTCGCTTCACACCAAAAATATTTTACATGACATTAAAAATTTATATATTTTTTGACAGAAACTAAATTACGCGCCACGCGTAAATTATGCTTTTATTTATCAACGTTAACACTTTTTCATTACATAAAATATTTTTCCGTTGTTCTTTTTATCCTGTTTGTGTTTGAAAACAAAACGCTTAGACCGAAAAAATATAGAACCGTTTCAAGGCATCATAAGAAGATATAAGTTTATTTTTGTGGAAGGATAAAGTTGGTTCGTTTGACAACAATAGAAAGGATATGAAGGTATGAAAATGTAAAAAACAAAATCACACATTAAAATAATTGAAATATACACACATACATAAACATTAAAACTGAATTTAGTTTTTTTAAAAAAAAGGATATTTTTAAAAGGGTGCGAGATTTTTATTTAGTAATTAAAGAAGTGTTTGTTTTATAGATTAAACAGAAAAGAGAACAATCTGTAATTTCGGGAGAGGGCTGTGAAATATTTTAGATTCCCAATGTTAGCACCTCTATAAAATGTTGTAGCTATCTAGATATTAAATTTAGTATCTAACTCTTAAATTATGCGAGGTGCATATAAAAAACTTAGAAATATAACAACATTTTAGATGCAGTCATTCATTCAGAAAGAAACAATAAAAAATATGTGACTCATTTAGTCATTTTACATGTAAAAGTTTGGTTGTGCTGTTGTGAATGCTTAGCCGGTCCCCTTTCAAATTTTAAATTATATTCAACAAAGAAAATGTGTAAAAAAGACAATTATTTTATCATAAAAATTAGAATCCTTTAAATTTCTCCCCGTTGAACACGAATTAAAATGTAAACTTTTCGCACAAAGAATTTCCTCAGATTTGATCTTTTGTGGTGCGTGACAATTTTCTTGGCTGTTACATGAAAATTTTTATATCAAATAAAGATTTTTTATTTTTGTTAATGTTTTCTTTATTTATTGTTTTTAAGGATTTTGATTTTTTTTTTAAGGAATTAAGAAAATTTTAACAGATGGGATGAATAATTTTGATGAAAAAAATAATCTAAGGGTTAAATATTAATTATTTTCTTTGCATTAAAAATTATATTTATGTAATAAAATGTAATTCGGAATATAAATTAGACAATTTAAGTTAAATGTATGAAATATTTTATTAACATTAATTAATATAATTATTTATATATAAAGGAAATTTATGGGAATTGTGGTATTTACGTAATCACAACATTGATAAAGTTTTATGGATTTTGTTGACAGTTTTATCAAATTAACAGATCATTTTTATGAGTATTTTATAAAATTTATATTTGGAAGTCTATCCTTGATTTATCTTTCTTTCCGATAGCGTATTTTGGAGAATGTATAATATAAAATAATAGTTTTCCAAAATGTGTTTTAAATATTACAAATATATATGTAAAATTTATTTTCCATAATTTACTAAATATAGCGAGCATATTTATAAAAATTAAACTTACAATACCAAAAAGAAATAATAATTTAACTTTTTAATATAAATTTAAAAATAATTTGTTTCCCAGTAAACTTTCGAATTTAATTCATTTCTAAACCAAAGTATAAAACCAAAAACATGGAATAAAAACCTTCATTTAAATAATTAAACGATATTAAATTTTGCAAACCGCGAAGCGTGATAGTGTTCACGGCGTTTACTGAACACCCAAACCTAAATATTGCTAATTAAGAAAAAAATACTCAAAAGCTTTAACTCTGGTCTAATTAGCTGTTTCACGAATAATTTTTTTTTTTCATTATGTATTCTATAAAATACAATATAGCACTATATAAAATTTAATATATAAGGAAATATTAGCTTCCGAAAATACTATACTCATAATTTAAATTTAAACTAAACACTATAGAATTAATAAGAATCTATCAATTTTTAAAAGATATTCTCTGCAAATATGAAATTATCTAACTTTGGTTCATAATTTGGTTTATAATTTTAAATGAACATTTGAAAATTACTATAACAAATATTCAGAAATGTTGGTTCGTTGTTGCGGTTGTCATGTTTTACCATCGCCACTGAAATTTTCCATTACTTTATGTAATATTGTTCCATATGGAATTAAATAAAATATCGAATTCGAAATGATAAATCTAATTTTGATGGATATTGCGATAATTTAAACATTTTAAATATTTAAAAATAATAAAATAAATGAGAAAATTTATTCAAATTGAAGTTTAATATGTACATATATGAATAAAGAAATAAAAATTATTCATTTTTAATATTATTTTAATAAATTATGAAAGTG
This sequence comes from Rhamphomyia laevipes, assembly GCA_963920725.1. Lineage (NCBI taxonomy): Eukaryota > Metazoa > Arthropoda > Insecta > Diptera > Empididae > Rhamphomyia > Rhamphomyia laevipes. The sequence continues at coordinate 54,293,546 of OY987258.1, read as the reverse complement.
AATAGAATAATTGTATCTTGTATCTATGTAATGCCAAGGGAAATTATAAAATATGAAATGAATAAAAATATAAAAATTCAATTTATCATTTTTACACCGCCGCTGATGTCGGAAATTGTTCAAATTATGATGGTGTTTTGAAAATATATTATTGATTATATTTAAAATATTATTGATTATATTTAGGTTACTTAAAATTTAATTCGATTTTGTATTCTCGTAAATATTTACATGATTTTTTATGAAATTGAAGTAATTAATCTAACAATATCGATAATTACGTAGAGTTTGTAGTGATAGAATGAATAATTCAAGAAAAGTAAATTGTTTTATGTTTTCAAGAGTAAAGATTTCAAAAATTGTCATCTTAACTATCGGAATTGATGATAAATAATAGTATAATTATTGTAGCAGATGTCCATTTCCTGAAATTCAGGAATCAATACATTACTTGATCAATACATTACTTAATAGAATGGAGACAAAACAAACCTTAATTCAAACTATGAAAAAATTTCATTGCTTCCGATTAAACAAAATTGAATTTAAATACCCAAAAAAATGGTCAAAATCCTTCCAAAGGAAATTTTTAAATAAAATGTAGAAAATTAAATATAAAAATTTTATTTACAATTACATTAAAATTAAAATTTTTCAATTTCTATAATGTATAAAAAAAATATCACTTAATTTTGTGGGAAGTTATTATAATAAAAGCAAAAGTTTTATACAAATATAAAAAATCAATTTATTTTTTTAGTCACGTTCTAACAATAACTTTTATAAAATATCATTTTGCACAACTGAAATTATGTTGGCTCTAAAATGACATAAACAATACTGAAATTATGTTTATCTTTTCTTACTAACAAAACAACATAAAAGGAAATTTTACCTTATGTAAGGCGACACGTGTTGTATTGTAATATAAAAACAAAGCAATTTAGAAACGAAAATCTAAAGTTTTTAAGGACCACTTATTATTCGTTTTTTTAAATTATGTTCATTTATTTTAAAATAATGAATAATATTGTGTGGGTCCTTAGTAGCAGCTTTACATTTACATTTTATTATTATTTGAATATTCACTTATACATTGACTAGGCTTTTACAATGTAAACGATGCTATAGCTTTTAACATTAAAATGAAACGTTGAGATCAGTACGAAGCCTGATTAATTATATCTTCTAAAAGTGGATATCATTAATCATATCTAACAAACTTAAATTATCGAATTATGACTTAAAGTATAATTTGGCACGTTTTCCTTATAAGACTGAGTTTTCAGTGTCACTAGCTAAAAATAGTATTGTGAATCAGTCTACAATCGTTAGCTAATATTATAACATCAATTAATTATTCATAGAACTTTTAATAATCAGGATAACTTCGACCCAACTCTTAAACAAACAAAATTCATATTTCGTCATTTATTTCTTGTCACAGGTCAGTAATTTTATAAATTTTCCTTTCTATGAAAAAATATAAGAAAACTAAAATGAAAACGTTTTTAAACTTTAAAATATATTATAATAAAATAACAATTTTCTTTCATTTTCATTTTGAAAGTATAACATTTTTCATATTTTTATAGAAGTGATTCCTTTTTTTTTTGTAAACATTTCTTTTAACTTTTAATGAAGAAAACGTGACTAAATCCAATTTCTTTTTTTTTAAATTTACGAATTACAAAAATATTTATTTTAATTTTTTACTTTTGGCTTTGTAGCTTTTTTATTTTATACTGCATTACATAATACGAATAGTTCTATCTATAGAGTATCATTTCAGTTCATTGAAATATAATTTTAATATAGATACACAATCCTCGTGTGTAATGAAAATAATAGGAAATTGTTAATAATTATATTAGATAAATTTTCGTCATGCGTAGGCTGTAAGGTTTAGAACTTGTTCGTCCATTATTTAATTAAGTTAAGAGTCCTTTTGGGGTATCAAAAGTAACTGATGATTTATTGGAAGTGCTTTCTAAAAAGTTTAGGGATATTTGTAAGGCCACCACTCACTGAAACCACTTAAGCCCGTTGTAACTCCAGTCGAAGGCTACAAACGTTTACAGTGTATGGGATGTTGTTCGTTACCCAGTTTCTTGCCATCTCGTCTGCTATTTCATTACCGCAACCGAGACAACTCATTAAAAAATTCTGTGCATTTCTTCACAAGCTTAAAATTTTGCTAGCGCTTTTATAGCTAGCTGACTACCTCAGCATATTATAATTCTGTATTATAAGCATATTATAAGTTTCTTGAAATTAAGATTACAGATGCTTTTGATAAGGCAGCAATTTGAGCTTTGAAATTGCTATAATTTAATTGCTTAATTTGAACTTCTTCTGAAATCTAATAATGTTTAACATTATTTGTAAAATCTTATAAATTTGTAACCATTATAAATGCAATTTTATAGTTAAAATCGAATAAATATATAAACAATTTAAGATTTCCAGGACAAATTGATGTTGACTTGAGTTCGGAATTTTTAATCTCATCAATGATTTGTTAAATAATATTTCTTCACCAATGTTCTTTATGGAAACTGCTAATCAAACAAATATCATTTAATCCTTTAACGTCAACATGTTCAGCTAGAATATAATTACCAGAATCTCCGGACTAGGTCTTCCGTTTTGGACATCTTCTAATAGACAATTCATAAAAAACCGATTTCTTGATTCTGAAAATTAAAAATAAAATGACATTTCTATAATAAATTCTGTTTAATTAATGAAAAACTAAATTTTTTTATGGACTTCAATTTTTGGATGATGAATATTTGATTTTTAGTTTTGTCTTTTCTTATATTAATGTTGCTGGAATGGATATACAACTTTGATTAGTAACTATTGATTGGTACTTAGTCACGTATTTCCATCATTTCTATGTGTAATTTCCATCAAATGAAATAGATTTTTGTGAAAAATAAGATAAAGAACTCAGATCGTTGTAAAAGTTATAAAATTTGTCCATGTTGTACATCGGATAAATTTCAAATTTAATTCAATATAGTTGAATTGATTATTGTTGATGAAACTGCAAGTAATAATAAAAAACGAAATTGATTTTATCAATTTCGTTATTTTCAAATTCAATCTATTTCTGTTATTTCTATTTTTTTTACAATTTTTTCCATCTTAGACGTCATGAGATATATCAAAATTGATCTTCGATCATTAAATTAAAACTAATCGACTTTAAGAAACAAAATTATATTGATAGTTCTGGTATTATAGAATAAAGAGGACACAAATGAAACTGTCTCAATTATTGTTGGTCCGAAGATGATAATCAATAATTATTATAAATATACAATTTTATTATTGATTAATTTTTACCAAATTGAACCTTTATATTAAACTGTCTAGTGTATGCTCCTGGGAACATAAAACATATGTATTTGGCTGTTAGATTACTATAATGTATTAGAGTAATACATTCTTATTTCTTAGGTTCCTCTAATGCTGTTCTAAGGTCAAATCTATAGTAAAATAAAAAAGTTACAAATTATTTTAAATTTAACCCTCTTTTTCTTTTAGTTAATTTTCGGTCGGTTCTTACTAATCATGTTTGTAAGTCCACCATGTAAGAATTTATTCAATTTCAACTGAAAACATTAAAACTACAATGCATATAAAAACCATTTTTGACTAGTTCACTTCTAAATTATTTGTTTAGAAAGTAGTTTATTTCGTTTTGTATAAAATATTATTTTCCACGGAAAACTCATTATTTTAAACAATATGAAAAAAGAAAATAAAACCATTGTTTAAAAATGAAAAATAACATTTATTAGATAAAAAAAAAAATATTTTAATAATATTTTATGATATTCTATTGTATTCGGGCATTGTTTCCACACTTATAAATCATATTTTCTTTCATATCTCACCCAGTTCCGAGTATGTTTTAGTTTATACTGTGTTCACCTTAGGAAGCTATGTGACAAACCTTCCTGAACAGAAAAAAATTAAACATGTTAAAGGACGAGGACATATAATAAAAATAAACCATTTATTTTTGAGCTTTGTTATAATTTGAATTACTCTTATTAGTAACAAATAAATGATATTAATATAAAAGTATATTTAGAATTCAAATTACTCGTATTATGCCTTGGTTATGACAAATAGAACTACCAAAAAATTACGCGTCCTGGCGTCCCTCAAGGATAACAGAAAGTATTTGAAGTTCTTGATCTGTATCGTTATAATAATGAAAGCATAATATTTTTAATCACTATCAAACCGCGAGTTTGGCCACACTAATATTTTGCTAAGTATTACAACATATTGCGCGTCACTGCTAGAGTATCTCCAGATTTAAACTGTAACACATAATTAAACTGAAAGTATAATTAATTAAACTATGCTAAAGTATTTACAAATTTCAAGTAGAAAATTGCTCGACAGGTTTTTTGGTAATAATTAGTTACACCAGTAACTAAAGTATCAATTTTTTTTAGGAATAATGAATTAAATTAGCAGTACTGAGCCAAATATTCAATGACGTGTACCATTCCCAAATTATGAACAAAAATATATGAACTAACTTTTTATTTAATCATCTTTTAAAAAACGGAGAGTACATGAGTGGCCTCAGTTAAGTTGCATTATACAGTGCTATAGTGTGTTGTGATTAAGGTTTTTACGACTCACCCTGTAAGTAGTGACTTGGTTGTGTTAAAATGGATTTGAATATGCCATATTTTTTGCCTCAACCCCTCACTAGCTCTGCAGTGCGAAGTAAGTAAGTAAGTATATATATTTACTCGTCGCGATTATTTGCAGCAAGTATAACTAACGCAAATATTTGAATAAACAATTTTTTCACATATGACGTTTATTCGCTCTGCTTTTAAATGCATACATAGAAAATTTTTACGTAATACCAATAAATAATGTTATATTTAAGCTTAGAATAAAAAAGTTCGCTTAAATTAAGTAAACCACAACGACAAAAACGTTTACGGAATTTAAAGTTATTGTTGTGGTGTGATTGATTGATCCAAGTTGTTTGGCGAAATGAAAAAAATGTTTGACGATATGAAAAATTGTTTTGTTTTATGTGAAGTCTGCAACATAAAACATGTTTTTCGCTACGCTCTGTATATCTACGATCAAAAACCGCCGCAACTCGTTTTTCTGATTGGTTAAAAGCAAAATAAAAAAACCCGCCGCTACCATAAAACATTACATTATCTTAATTCAACATAATTTAAATGTTAATGTTATTATGTAGACTGAATTGTAGAATATATGAAGAATTTTAAAAATGTATAATATAAAGAAAAATTAATTTAATTTACATTGAAATTCATTATAAATAAGGAATAATTTATATTGGTGCACACGTAATTTTATATTCTAATTTACATAGTAAACATTAAAATTTAATTTAAATTATAATTAATTTACTCTTTTATACATAAATTTATATAAATTGTGATTAAATTATTTTCATACAATAAATAAATCTTTATGTTTTATGTGTGCTCATTTCAATCTTTTACTTTATTTACTATAGAATTTTAAATTTCACTTATTATAGAAACATTTTTGTTTTTGTTCTCGAAAAGTTTACTGTATAATGAATGCATTTATGTAATCAAAATTAAGTTACTGTAATGTAAACAAAGATAATTTAAAAGAACTACAAAAACTTTGTGTAAAATGTTTTTCTTAGCAATACTTTCAATATCGCCTTAGTAATAATATCTGTCATCAACCTAAGATAATGTAAGATAAAATTCATTTAATATACGATATAATCCAAATTAAACAATGAAGAATACACAAAATGGAGAGGTAATTTTTTGATTATTGTAAAATAATATAATATTTATAACCAGATAATTCACCATTCCAAATTTCAGCTGAAGTTGTATTTCTAGCACTCATAAATTTAAGGGGTAATCAATACCACCCTAAAGAAATTTTGATAATTTTCATAATTTATAAAGAATCTAAAAATAAATCATTGGCAATAGAAGTTAGCAGTTAGGACCTTGTTGTTAGCAAATGGTCTTAACAATTACCATTTTTTCTAGTATTAAAGATACAGTTGAATAATTATGCTCATTTTATTACTAACTGGTACTCATTTTTGAAGTTGAAGGTGAGCGGCGTCGATGTCTCGTTTTAGATTTGATTCCTGGACCTAATACATCACAGATGTAAACAGATACAGATAACATTTCTTGGAAATTATACCAAATATTGATATATTTAGCAGTATTAATTTTGTAATGCTCATTGAAAAGCATATTAGTGATAGCAGTTGAACAAGGGGGACTTAGGTCATCATTTTCAAACAAATTAATTTGTATAATACTATTTAGAACGATGATTATTTAATTTTGATGGTAATTGCATTTTCGATTTACGTTCGTTTTGAAACGATTAATCGGGGGGATAACGAGTGTATGTACACGTTATACAGTTTTGCTATGGCAACTAAATGAATCTTGGAGATGTGATGTCAAAACTATTTCTATTGTAACATATATAAATCAGCTGTCAAAAAGTTGTAATAAAAAACGAAAAACAGTGTTGTATATGAAACAGATTTATTTGCATCCATTCGACTATGAATCAGTGATATGAATTTCGATTCGTTTTTGCAAACGTTACGTTTTCCTCGATATATGATTTTTTATAGAATTTATTATAATACAAAAATGTTTTTGATATTCTTCAATTTCAAAATATTTTTATAATTTAATTTTTTATCGTTGTTTTTATAAATGCGGTTTACATTCTAATCAAAAACTTCTTTTGCAACGAACTAAAATTTGTATAAATTTTCAGACATTATTAAGTGACGTGAATTAACGCCAACGGAATTAAAGCTATAATTCTTTTTTTAAATACATAATTAGTTTTATGTCACCAAAAAAGAGCAATAAAACTTGGCTCAATCCTAGAAATCCGTAACTCAAAAATTAACATACAAGTTGTAATTAATTTCACACGATTTTTTAATGGCTCTATATCTTATAGGTTGGGAAATAAAGCGTTTAGGGCATTATTTTCCATTCCAATTGGCAATAAATCAATTGTTGCCTTAATTCCTGTGGCATTAGTTCACATTGACTGGTTTATTAAAATAAAATATATGAACAAAACATGAACTTTTGTTATATTAATAAAAAATATGAAAAATATTTCATATTTTTATGTTATTGTTACCGGAAACTAAAAAGTTTATAAATATTTATTTAATTTTAAATAGTATTGTTTTGTAACTAAAAATACTTCGGGAATTTTGAAAATTGTATTCGATATCTATAACATTATTGGAATATGAAAAAAATATCGAGTTATAGAATGAATTTATTATTTGTACCCACAACATAAGACAAATAAGTTATAAATATACTCGTAAAAGATATAATAAATGTGGAAATATCAATTCGTTCCTTAGGGCTTTTATGATATAAATAACTCTTATGCTACTCTATATTTTCTATCTGTCTATTTGTAAACTTTTTAATATCGTTCTTTACTATAATAAATATCGACCTAAATTATTAGATTTGAATTACAGTCAAATTGCTCGGGCGACGTTGTTCACCTATTGCTAGAAAGTTTGTTTTTTCAATAAGTAATTAAAATTACCATACTACTCGTAAATATTCGCCCAAATTAATCATACGTCTCGATTTATACTGTAGATTAGTTACAGTACACTGTAAATCGAAATTCTGCAAATAGAAACCATGCAATATTGAAACCGCATGTAAATAGAATTATTCTTGATTTCATCATTCGTGTTAAACTGAAAGCGTGCAAAACGAGAACTATGTAACTCGTAGGATCGTATAGATTATGATACGAATATTTATTAAAAGGAGCAGAAAATGACAAAGCGCATTAAACACAAATTTTGAATATTAAAATGATAGGAAAAGTAATTACTATATAAATACATTTTGTATGGAAAATGTAAATTTTATACCAAATTGTTTTATAGCATATTCACACTTACATTCTATACCCTGGTTATGGGCGTCTATACCCCTGGTATAAAAAATGGTGTTCACACTGAAAATACTTAATATATTTTGACATTAAGTTTGAAAATCAGCTGGTATTGAAAAAAAAATAATTGAAAAAAAAAAATTAAAATTAAAATTAATGATTCTAATAATACTTTGCCAAAATTGAAAATAAAACAATAATATCATAGGTGCTTTGATCGACAAGATTGACAATTGTAGTGTAGGGATGTTAAAATTCATTGAAATATGATCAATAATATCGAAATATTGCAAATGAATCGATATTTTCTTATACCTTGTTCAGTCAATCCCTCATTTCGAAGTGGGTATACGGATATTACAATATAGAATGACACATTTTTGTATGGAAAAATAAATCAATATCATGTTTATATTATGATATAGCTCTATAACCAGGGTATAGATTCAAGTGTGAACATGCTATTAGATAAAGTAAAATTATTTACATTTTGTATATCTATCTAGTAATCTAGTAACTAATACAATAAATTTTCTCCTAACTTGCAGGTAGTTAAATTATCTTCTATACTGTATTTTATTATTAACTTTATAAAATATTTAATTAAATTTCCATGCAATGAAAAAGAATTCATTTTCACAGGAATTTTTATATTGTTTAATAATTTTGTTGTTGAAATTTAATTTGAACATTGAAATTTTATCTACACGTAGGCATAAAACTTACAACATTATGTAACAAAATTTACATAAAATGTTTATAAAAATTTACTGAAACAAAAATGTATAGAACATAAAATAATGAAAAATTTCTGATAAAAGATTTTCACAAATTTAATAAAATGTATAAAATAAATTAGATTAGTAGTAAAAAGTTTAGTTTAAGGTTTTATAATGTGTATAATATATTGAATAATGTATTGAATTATTGATATAAAAAACTATGTTTCTGTCTTCTAAGTAGATTTTTATGCAACAATATTGAAAATTAACCGACGTGGATTCATTCATATTGTAATACCGTACATACAAATTGTATTTAAAATATTCAACTAAATTTAAATATTTTAAACAATTTCTTTTAAAATAAGTTTACTACTGCTACTAAAACTTTTATTTATGAAATTATGTTAACTTTCCTGATATAAAAAATGTTGAAAATATCATTAAAAATGAGATTACTTTAATATAATTAAAGAGATAATTAAAGAATATTGCTAATAAATTTTAATAATATGAAATAATTTTATCAATGGCCTTATAATTGAAGTCGACTCGCCATTCTCCTCACTCCGGCGAGTGTTTTGGTGCTTTCAATCATACCGAACTTGAAAAGACGAGGCGAACTAAGAGTCGAATTGACTGCAATCATAAGGGCCAAAATAAAAATTTGATTAAAAAAAATTTACAAAGTTCACAAAAATCTGTGCAATTATGAAATTAACCATAAAGTAGAAGTCTAACTAAATTTGTTTTGTTTGAAGTCTAACTAAATTTGTGTTTTCTTTTTCAGAATCTATTAAATAAAAAATAGGATTCAGTCACGTATCATCCATTCATTATAATCAAAAGAAATTTATAAAATTAAATTTGTCCACTCGCTGTCACACCTTTTATGTAGGTTTATTTTCAGCTACAGCAAAATATAGTCATAAAAATGGAGCAAAACAAAGGTTAAAGCCAAAAATTAACGAATTTTGCTGATGAATATAAAATTTTAATACAACATTTAAATTTACTATAAGAAAATGGATAAGACATTAAGATTTTCTTACAAGATAGATTACGATTTTAGCACTCCTTCAAAAACTATAAAAAAAGGATTGTAATAAGAATAATATATTAAAAATTGTAAGAAAATGGATTAGGAGCAATTTTAAAATTTCATAAATAGTTATAAGTTTAAGAATAGGTAATTTGAAAAGTGTTTTAATTATTAAGGGAAGAATTTTATGAATAATTTGCATAATTCGGGTCACAATGAAAGTTAATGTTTTTCAAAACAATCTGAGCATTAAATTATATTGCAATTACTAATGCCAAGTACAAAATTCCATCAAGCATTATTCAACTAGAAAATCTTGAGCAGTAATGCCAAAATTAATTTCATTATTTTTCATTACACAAATAATAGGTCAACGTTAAAATGATAGAACGTGACATCGATATAGTTCTAAATTGGCTCAGCTTTAAAAATGAGTACCTGTAATAAAATTGTCTGAAAAAAAAATGTTTCACTATTAAAAACCATTAGCTTGTTGCAACCAAATGTAATGAAATTTCATTAAAGAAGGCCAAGGCTCGATATTTGATGTAGCGCTATCGGAAGGATATAGAATAATTATTAGTTAAGTTAGCAATAACTATAATACGACTACAGATGGCGGTAAAAACAATTGTGTAGCATATACTGCACAAAAATTACAAATACCGAAACTACAATACACTTAGAAGATTTTTCTTATTTATACAAACGCTTTCTCTGCTTTTGTATCCTAATGCATGCAAGTAACATCATAAATTATATGATTTTGAATATCCTTTAAATTTGTATTAAAAATTATATTAAAAATGTAATCTCTAACATTTTTACAAACAGTTTTTTATTTATTTATATTAAAATATATTTCAATTTAAGAAATTCCGAAATTGAATTAAATTGCAAGGAAATATTTCAAATAATTTTTTGTATAATATAAAAATGTCTAATCTAGGATCATCAATCGTCTTAAAAAGTATATTTGCAGAAAAATTACATTTATCTATTTGATGAAAACTTTCTCTAAAAACAACAAATGGCAATGTCATGTTAACTTAACATTAATATATGTTAAAAAAATTCAAAAATACGTGCATTTATTATTACTTTACATAATTTTATATATAAAATAACACATATTGGGTAAAGTGTTCAGTAATCGGTACCTTTAAGTTATAAATTAAAGCATCATATACATTAGTGTGAAATCTTTGAAATTTTATAAAATCATTATAACTAAAACAAATAATTAAAAACTATTTTTCAGTACCTAATCGGCACTTCTAAATCTAGGTATAAACATTATATATTTTTTAGTGATTGGTATCATTGGGGTTTTTTAATTATTTTAAAAACTTTATTTATTTTATTTAATTTTATTTGTTTCTAAATTCTTGCAAAATTAAAGTAAATTAAGAAAATTGTTATCGCTTCTGAAAAACCTAAGAAAACCAAACTTTTTTATATACCAACGGAGCGAACATCCGTTTAATACAAATTACTATGACAGATTGAATAATTATTTACACAAATATGAACCTTTATATAAAATGTTTGATGGGTGCCAATCAATATCAAGATTTTATTTACCTGTATTTAATAGGCCAACTTAAATTTCAAATTATATTATATAATAATTTTGGATTTTTACCAACACTGGGGTAATATGTCAACTTTTAGTTAAGTTTCCCTATTTAATATATAAGGTATTTTCATGTTACTTTTTTTATAGTAACATGAAGAGATAAAATATACTGTTATTCAGTTTATATTCATTAGGTTTTTATCAAAAAGTAGGTCACACAGGACACAGTAAATCCAACGTCATTTAAACTTATCCGCCTAAAATTTTCTGATAAACAAATAACTAAGACAATTTTTGAACCAAATAATTTCCTGGCGAATGAATATAGATTGCAAGAAACCAAATGCATTTTAGTAGTTATATTTAAATATTTAATTGAAATTTTGATAATTTTTATTTATTCCTTTTATATACATAAGAAACTATTTTGCTGATCCTTTACAATATTTCATAAAAAAATAAATACTTCTATAATTATAATTGATAAAGTCTGCAGGGAAAAATAGAACTTTTACCTAAAAATAATTAAATTTTATACCAGAATTTAAACTATAGAAGTAGTCACAATCATGGGTTTGAACTTTTCAATGTGTCTACCTTTGCAGGTCTTCTTTAGTTTTTGGGTATACTCGGTAACTAAATGAATAAAAATTTCGGTATTTTATACAATTATGAATATTTCGACTAAATTTACTATGAAAAATGAAAATTTATAAAAAAAAAAAAAATGTTTTTATATAGTTTTACTTTAGGATTAAGTAAATAAAATAAAATTTACGAATTCACAGAATTTATATTAAATTTTAAAAAAATAATCTTAAAAATATAGAAAAATTATATTTAAAAAAATATTTTTGTTTAGAAACTTTTCATTAATTATTCAGAATATTCAAAAATTTTGGTGAAATAAAAAATATTTTAGAAGGAAAAGAATAACATTTTATTTTATTTGATAGAAAGAAAAACACTTGAACTTTCGAAACTTTTTTGTCCATTCGATTCGGATAGATTAGTAATTTATAGGAAAATTATTATTGATGTATTTTTGTTCATCCACAAATGAATATTACAATTATTACTTCAAGCATTCCCCCGGGTTTCTGTTATCGGATCTTATTCATTCTTAATTACATATTTTGTAACTTCATTTAGAACGTCTAGATACACCGCGTACGTAATTGCATACATCCATCCACAAATAGTCAAAATGGTTGGAAGGGATCGAAAAACATGAAAATCTGAAAAAATGTTTCATAATTTTGTATTTTGCTCTTAGTTCGGTAGGTCCATTTCCATAAATTTTAGAAATTTTTTATGTTTAATGAAATGTAAGGTCAATAATAATTTCCTGAACATTACAATTATTATCATTTTACAAGAATTATCATTTTATTTGTAATATTCTTTTAATTTTACTGTCTCCGCTCCGCAAATAACTTCTTACAATTTCATAAATTCTTTCAGTTAAAAAGTCTAATATTAAAAAAGAAAATTGTGAGCTCATTTTCATTTATAAATATAAAAATTATACGCACAATTTTACAAAATAATAAATATTTATAAAATTATATTATTTTTCATTATTTCGTGGTTTCTCTGGGTAAATATTAATTTTAAAAAGTTTATTTAATAATTATATTACAGGCTATTTAAATATTCCATAAAATATTACTAATAAAATATAAATAAATTTTGTTGTTGACGGATTTTCATCAGGGATTTTAATTTTTAATAAAAAATATGTCCCAGTTTTGTGGTTTTTCGCATAATAAAATTATTTATTACTGCAAAATTCTCAAGAGGTCACAACAAAATGATAAATTTTCCATGTTTATTATAATTGAAGGGATGAAATGAAATTTTCTTCCGGTAATAAATCCTTTTGTTTTTTCATTTTTTGTGACCCCAAAACCTTCCTCTACCATTCAACAAATTATTCAAAAATAATATTTTAAATATGTAAAATCAAAAATAATATTATATTTATTGTCGAAAATAAATAAAAATTATTTGTAAAAATTAAATATTTTAAATTATTTTAAATGTAATTTTTATTTTTAAGTAATTTTTTTGTTAAATTCAGAAAGAGCTCGCACCCTCACAGGAAGTGTTTAATTTTTTTTTTAATATAACCTTAATTGAAAATCCTATGAAAATTTGTCGTAAAAAAAAATATTCAACACTTTGTCCTTGGTGATTTTAGCATATTTTATAAGGATAAAATGTTCTAACAACGAAATATGATTCATAATTTCAAATAGGCTGAGTTGAAATTTTGGTAAAATGGAATCTAAGAACTTTGTATGTATTTGTAGTGTTTTCCACTTCAGTTTGACAATGTTTCATTTAATTTTAACAATATTTATTTCCATTTTGACTTAATTTCACTCAATTTTGACATGGTTTCATTTAATTTTGACAGTCGAAATGTAAATGTAAGATATAATTAATACAGAGTATCCCAAGAAGTATTGTCAACCCGAAGCAATCAACTAAAGGACCTCAAGTCCTATCAAAATCAATTTGTATATTCAGCTATGAGTTTTTTTCTATTTTTTTCTGCCTACATTCCAGTTTGCCGAATTTTTGATATGATGAGCAATTGCAGATGAAATTTCATTTTTTTTTTCAGCTTAGGTAACTGATTGTGCAATTCGATGCATTAAATTTTTATATCCTAGGTCAAATTTGTTACTTTAACCTTTATTTTAATATTTTGAAAAAAAAGAGACTTCATATTTTGTATCCAGAACTCGATAGTAATGACTCAAAGGACAAAATGGTTAGTAATAGTTTGACCTAATAAGTTTCGCAAGTATAAGATTAACATATTAAAAATATTGTAGCTAATTTCTTTATAAGTTTTAACGTTTCGTCGAAAATATTCTATAGATGAAATAATTTATGTGTCGTTACTAACATTAAATTAGCCCTTCTACTAATTTCGGGTCATATCAAATCTATAACTTTTTGGTTCACAAGTAAATACTTCAGAAATTGATTTCACATAATTCAAAATGGTACCGTCAAAATTATTTCAAATGTTTTTTCCATTTTCACATATTTATAAATAAGGTCAATTTTAAGTCAACTATCAACAAACCCTCGAATTTGTATACCAACAATTTTATAATTTATCCTAAATTTTGTTGAATATATTTAAATTTATATAGAAAATAATTGGGAAATAAAGAAGAGGTAGAGTTATGTCCTGGACTTGTATTCTGTTCTGTACAGTGTTAAAGGATATCCTGTGAATGAATTTGAAGGATTTATGTTAGGAATATATTTACAGATTTTTTTTTATACATATTATTATTATTATATTACATTCATATTATAATTCATGGTATTAAATATAATATAAATATGTATACGAATTTCAAACTAAATTTGTTGTTTAATATTTTTGGTTTATTGGTATATGAATTTAAATATTTATGAAAGTTGTAATATAATATTAAAAGAGGATGACAGTTTTTTTTTTTATTTTTAAAGATATTTTCTTGAATTTAAATTTAGTGGAAAAATTTAATTTGCATTTTGATTATAAAAAAGATTTTTGATTGTAAATATTAGATAAAATATTTATGAAGAGGAAATTATATTAAAAAGAAAATTTGACAATATTTTACGCACGGATCAAAAATTTAAATATTTTAGAAGACTGCATTCGAAATTTAACGAGTAGGAATTACATTCAAATTTAAGATTTCATATAAAAAGTTTATCGATATTTGCAGCTGTGACTAATAATTCGTATAATTCTTTATCCTTTAAGCAATTTAAAATGTTCCCGCTGCCTTAAAGTTTAATGTTATCGTAATTTTTTTCTTAATAACAACTGACAGTTGTTAAAAATATGTATTAGAGTTCCTGTAATGTAAAGTGTAGTTTCACTCTTAGATAATAGTTGGTTTGGTTTGTTTGAGAAGGGGGAATGGAAGGGGCCAAACATCGTACCTAGACCATTCGATACGTTGTACCCCCTTACGAAACGTTACTCATTTTCACCGCGAATCGTGCCATCCCAATTCTTTTGTAAAGTTTATCAGGTTAGCAGGCTTTTCCTTGCTTACTTCTATTAAATCTCTTGCAAAATAAAAACCGATAATTTTTAATTTTTTATTACACAGAGAAGGACAGTGACATTAAAGATGTTCAATTGTCTTCTCATCCTCAGCACAGCTTCTATTGCAAGCGGTTTCCGTTGTCAGTCTTACGTAATAGTAAATGGCCGGTAACTATTCCTATGTACAGTCTGAGCATGGGTTTGGTCATATTTCCAATACTTCTCGATTGTTTAGCGTTGCGGTTACTCCAGAAAACTTTGTGTGTTCAGCGCGATTCATTCTAACACACATTGTTCTAGTAGTCATAATTTAAACAGTTTTTGAATCGAGTTAACTGGGTAACCGATCTGGCACATTGGGAGGCTGATATTCATCGCGCCACGTCTAGCCAATTCATCAGATTTCTTATTTCCCATTATATCCATATGACCAAGAGACCAAATAATAAGCAAATTATTATTTGCCTATATGTAAATGTCAGAATTATAATTAAATTACTTCTTATTGGATGTCAGTAGTTCTTCACTCTAATATTTTTTCAACGTTTCTTAATTGATATACCAATTTACTATTCCAAGTATGAGTTACTTAACTATAAATTTGTCTATATACATTCAAGAGCATAAAACGACATAGCTCATTATACTTTCAAGAAGATTAAAAACAATTTTCTTTTTTCCAAATATAAATATTGATTGATATAGCTTTAAAAAAAAAATATGGCCAATATTAAAAATATATTAAATCTATCTAAAAAAAATGACTGTATATAGAAATGACATGAACTCAATTTTTTTCTTCCAAAAAAAGACATCATTAGGCAATTTAATGTGATTCCGATGAGTTCAAAAAACAAATTAACATTAAATAGAAATTGACTAGACATGGGTTGGCTAATAAATATTATATTAGACAAATTTAAATGAAATATTCATCAACTTTTTTTTTAGTTTTTATGTAAATAGCTAATGATTTTGTTCAAATTTGTATGTCAATCTAAAATAGCTTAACAATTTTGTTATATTTTGGTAATAAATTAGTTTTTTTTTTATATTCACTTCTAAGTTATGGGAATCTGTAATTGTTTTTGGTAAGTTACATAATTCAATTTGCTTTAAAGGATTAATTAGCGAAATGTAGAAAATTACGGATATGTTATAGCTCGTTAGTCCGGTAATATTGAATTCCCAAGCAGTCAAGAATCAAAATGAAAAATGGTTTCTAAAAAAAATTCATTTTTCAATTAAATTTAGTCGATATTGCAGTTATACAAGACATTTTCATTATATTGAAAATTCTGGATTTGTGTAAATTACAAATATTCAAGAAGAATTGTAATTTATTTCAATTTATTAACATTAATTTTAACTTATAGTTTATGTATTACACAATAATAAAAATATTTAATGGTTATAATAAAATACATAAATTTTATAAATTATTTATTTTCATTATTATAAAATGTACTGCAGAAATTGAAAGTATAGAAAATTATTCGAATTAGATAAATATAAACCGAATAAAGAATATTAATCACCAGACACATTACATAATTGTCTGTTCTTTGCAACAAAACAAGGAAAAATAAGGATATTTATTTATATCCTCGATAGTAAAAGGAAAAAATTTAATGATTCGAACGTGTGGTAACCTAAATTACGTGAACTGAAAATATTATTATAATAAATTATTAAAGTATTGAGAGGAAATAGGTGTTTAAAACAAAATTTGGTCTTCTGAAATATTACAAGATTTATGTTTCAATTAGGATTTTTCTATCATAATTAATAAAGAATTTTTCATTTTAGAACAGATTTTTTGCTATAACTTGATTAATGATAATTACTTATCAATACATTTTCATGTAATGTAAAAAATAAATTTTAAAAGGATTTTGGATAATTTATTGAAATGATTGAAAATAATTTTTGTTATAGGATTAATACATGAATGTAATTACAAATATTTGGCTGAGCAGATCTTCAATTGAAATAGTTTTATTGCGTTTATAATTACAATTTAATATTATGGCCATTATTTAATAGAAACTGAACTATGACATCTGAAAATACTGAAATGAATTTGTCCCGGATCAGAAATATTTACATACTGAATTGGTTGAAGAACAATTGCAGTGTTGATTAAGACAGTAATGAACAACGAATAAATTAAACGTTCAATAATGGATAGATGTGCAAAATGAATTAAGTTTCAATATTCACAAACACACACGACCTTAGTACCGCTGGCAAACAAATTCTTATATCCAAACCGTAGTTTATTTTTACAAATTAATGCTATTTACGATATCATATATCAAAATTTATATCAGACATTATTAGATACCCTAAAGTTTATTAAACTTTATAATGTAATTAAACCTTTTTTTCAAAAAAAATTAAATTTATGTTTAAAGTTTAATATAATTTCATTCGAAAGTTTTACTAATTCGGGGCCAATAATCTTTAAATTACTAAAGTCTGGTTATTTTAATTACCCATTTTTTATGATGTTTAAATAAACTATTCAAACTAAAAGACACTTTACTTTTAAATAATTCTTTAATGCCAATACCTATCAAAAATTTACGAGTACTTTTTGAAAAAGTTTCACATTTTTGTGGAATAATTTCTATCACAATTTTGTATTTAGTTAAATTTTAAATAAAGTTTTTCTTTAAAGTATTTTTTTAAAAATTTAATAGAATTAATTTTACTTGCAATTAATTATATAATTTATTTGGAAATAAATACGTGAATTACGAAAATCCTTAGGTTAATTAAAAATATATTGAAAAAGAAAATCGAATAACATTTTCTTTTAATTCACTTTTGCACGAATTTTCAATAATTTATTTTTACATTTTTTCGTTAGAGTTAGACAAACCTGACGAACGGATTTGTCTAACGGACAAAGCTTGAGGTAGCTTGTTAAAATAATAATAAAGACAGATTAAAATTTGGTTATTTTTTTTTTAATTTTATCCCCCAAAAAGGTCCAATAATAATGACACGTTTTCTGTTGCAGAGACTGTAATTATCCATTTGTACGACGTGTGTCATGTGGTGGTTGTTTTTGTATATGTTTTCAGGGAAAATACCTGGGAAAGGTTCAATTATTGAAAAAAAAAAATCTTAAAGGTTTGATATTTTTTTATCATTGTATTTATAATAAGCTTCTACAATATTGGACTTTCATTTTGAACAAAATATGACAAGGAAAATGGTTTTTATGGTGAATACGTGATTTCAAACGTTATTGGATTAAGGTTTTCTTGATTTTCCATAATTTAGGTGGAAAATTTTAATATTGAAATTATAAGCGATTGTAATAACTGAATAATTTCAAAAAAAATTTAGATTAAATGGATTAAATAAAATTAATGATAATTAATTTAATATTTTTAGGCTTTATTTTTTTACAAGAAATTGTAAAATGGAAAATTACTAATTTTTATATTTATGTATACAATTTTTGATATGGGAAATCATTTAAATTAATATTTTAACAATACTATTTGAAAATTGCAATATCTTTTGGCTGTGTAAATTAACCAATTTCCATAGTGGAAAATAGAAAATGTATATTTTCATATTGTACTTTATAATTTCCCTTGTGAATGTAAATTTTACATTTTATTCAATTTATTTTTTTAAACAATATTTTTATTAGAGATAATAAAAATTTTCAATTTTTCAATTTTCTATATAAAAATAGAATTATTTTTTACTATAATGTAGAAATTAAATTTTCATATAAAATTTTATTATAAATTATTTTTATAAATTACAAACTTTTCAATTTGAAATCGAACTTTTCGATTTGAAATGGTAAACTTAAGTATTAAAGTCAGAGTTTTATAAGTTATCATTGGATGGACAACTAATTTATCGATTTTTAAATTTGTAAGTAGCACCAGTGTTTACTAATTATTCCATTTCACAGTATGTCCCATCGATTGGGCAATTCGTTATTTGATGTAGCATATCATTAATCAATCCTACTTCTCTGATTAATAATGAAGTATCTTGGAACGCAATTACGTATTTAAGTGTCAGGTTAAGAAAATTACCAATTGTTTTAAATTGAATTACATAAAAAAAAGATTACAAGAAATTTGTAATTCATAGATTTACTTATTAAATATAAAGTTATTTATATAATCGTTAAAATAGTTTTAACATAGTGAATTCATATAAATTCATTTTGCACGTGATTCATTCTTATTATTAATTTAGTTATTGAGTTAAAATATGAAAACGTGCTTGAAAATTATTGAATAATTTACTTCGTATATATAATTTATTGGAAGGATTTTTTATTTAAAGGATATATTTTTATTTAAAATTGTGTGGAAGCATATTTAGCACTGTGAGATTATCATCAAAGTACTCTAATAAATTTTCAACATTCAATATATCAATTAATTCACATTTTTATGGCTTCCAATAATTATCAAATTTTTCAGTTTGAATCCATTGAATCGTTTGTCACAAATTTAACGAAGAATAAATTCGAATAATAAATGATTGAATAATTTTTACTAGTAGGTAACTGCAGACATGACAAGTAACAGCAAAAATAATTAAATATCTAGAGTATTTTTTCGGTCTTCTAATTTCTAATACATCAAATACTTAAACGTTCTAACATTGTCACTGGCTGTGGAATGAAACGATTGAATTTCGTGTGAGTGTCTGTGGAATGAAACGAGTGAAAAAATATGATTCTAGCTGGGTTGGTTTTTACAAGTAATCACAACGTTACAACGTATATACTGTAATGAAAAGCCGTCAACATTTAACGATTTTCGTTAAATACGTAAATTTAATTCTTGTAAAAACCTTATACATATTTTTATATAGAAAATATTAAATTTTCTGATCGATTGCCGGATTTTGAATGTACCAATTTATCGTGTTTTTGTATTTATTTATTGTACAAATTCTTTCTGACAAAAAAAAAATAGAAAGACAATAAAATTGTTAAAAGTAGCGTAGCCAAACTTCTGTAAACTAGTTTCATACTGAGTTATTTTTACAAATGATATCGTGGTTTACATACGAAAATATAGTTTAAACATATAGAATATTATTCGAGAAGAAATATTTTTATTACAATTTGGACCTACTTATTTTATATGGATTCCGAACCATATTTTTCCTTTATAGTGAAAAAACATCTGCAATAAACTAATTGATTGAATAGTGAGACAGTTCAAGTCAGGAAATAATTTGAACCTTGCCATTTTTGCCAGTCTTAAAATCACAATTAAATATTTGAATATTTTATTTCTATGGTAGCTGAATAAGCTTAGAACGATATCGATGTATCAGTATGGAATCGAACCCGAGGTCTAACACATCACAGCCTACGACATACGACTACGCCACAGCCACCATTGTAGCTCCAACTATATTTCCTACTCCATTCAATCTTTCCAACGTGAAGTAAGTTGGGTTCAACTACATTTTAAACTAGAGAATCGTCTGTTATTTTAGTTACTGATAGAAAATGTAAATGAGCTTCAATTATAATTTCCAATGTTATATTAAATTTGAATTTTTGATTTGAAAACGTATTCAAAGTAACAGCGGGAAAATTTATGAAATGATTGCAAATTCAGGAAGCTTTACTTTTCACATTAATTATATTAAAATTAGATTAATTGTAGTTAATGGGAAAAAATAGATAATGGAAAAAGTTTTAAAGAGAAGATTTTTATAGTCAAAAGCTGCAAATTGAAATTATTATGTTTTTTTACTTAACTATGTTCTAGAGCTGTAGTTCTGTATGAAATTCATCATTAGTAACACAAATACAGCATCATTATTAATTAGAAAATTGACTTGACGACGGTACGACGGTAAAATTACGAATTTTCTGAAATTTAGCTAAATATCGAATCGTACTAGTTTCTATACGTTACAGAAATTTAGACTATTTTGTTTATAAATATAAAAATAATTTTATTTTCTACTTGTTTTCCCATTTAAACAATTCTTTAAGCCTTGATAATTTATTATTTTAAACGATTTCCTTTTCAGAAATATATTTCTATATAATTATCCAGGAATTTTTTCTATATATATATTGAATCCTTTTGAATAATTGTCATTTTGGCGTGATTGTATATCGAAGGGTAACTGGTATCAAAATTTATTTATTTTTATGCTCACGCTTTTTCTTTTGTATTTAGCAATTTATCAATGGCTTGTCTGTTTTTGGTTTTTATTTTATTTTCTATTTTTGAAATATTTCACAAAAAGGACTTTACAGAAGAAAAAAAATATGAAAATTGATGGTATTTTTGGCGTCTGTCATTCGTTGTTGTGGTTGATGAAATATTTTCTATCTTAAAACCACAAAAAATAGTTTTTGTTTTTGTCATCGCAGTTGTTGGTTAATTGTATTTAAGGAGGCCAAGATTAAAATTCTAAATTTTATGAAAAAAAAATATAAAATATCATTAATAATGATTTACGAAACCCCCCAAAAATTATAAATTCATAAATTGTTAAATAAATTGTATAATAATGCAATTAATTAGTATCGAAATAAAGAAATATAAATTTAAAATTTTACGGATGAAACGACAAAAATAAAGTGTACCGCGTCTAATTTTGAAATATTATAATAAAAATATGTTGTGTCAGTATGAAAAACTGACACATAATTTATTCATTATAATTTTTAAAAGACAATTTTAATAGTCGATTTCTGAAAGTTGTTATAAATTAAAATTTATAGAATGAATTGTTGATAATATTGAGTATTGATTGTAAGTGTTAAGCTCATAGTAAGTATATATTTTCGTAGTAGCAACCTAGCGTAAACGTTTTGGGAACATTTAAAATATGAAATCGTCACTTTTATAAACGACATTAAAGCTTTTATAAATTCCCTTAGAAAAAAAAAGATTTGTAAACAATTATAATAAAACTATCTAAATAATTACTGCAACAATTTATAGAATATTCATTTAGATTGTCCTGCATATCCTTAGCGTTTATACCGGCAATTCAATTAACGTTTGTATACAATCCTGATAGATTTCTAAATCTCATGAAATTAAATTGAATTATTTAAAGTGTCAGGAAAAACCAAAATAAAAATAAAAATGTTGATTATCAAATTTCAAATTTTATCTAAATTTCATGATACATACTATAATATTTTTATAACTAATTAATCTAATCTGAAGCATAATTTTTCATTCTAGATGTCTAGACAAAAATAGATAATTCAATTTTTTTTCCATTATTTTTAAGTTCGAAAAATATAAAGATAATATTTATTTAGCTAATTTTGTACAATTGTGGAAATTTGTTATTTTCCATTCATTTCTTTTTTTTTTTTTTTGCGGATAAATTATACAAATTGAAATTTATATTTGGAGGAAGCAGAATATTGTGATAATACTCGTAATAATTCTGTTTATGTGAAATAATATGAAAATTTTCAATATATAAATCCTTTGTGGAGGAATGCCTTAAGGATAATTTAAAATATACATTAAAAAATGTTAATATAAAATCTTCTAGTTTAAAGTAAGTTTAAATTCAATACAAATCATCATGGATCGCTAATGAACAACTTTTACAAATCATTCAATTAGTTTATCAAAATTCGATTTCAATTGTTAACACTCAAAGAGCGCAAATTTCTGATTGACTGGATACGTAAATAAACAAAATTGCCGTATTTGAGATAAAAATAATCTGAAGAAGTTTGAAGAAGTTCGATTACATCCAGAAAAATGAACTTTTTGATGTGCATTTCACCGGGTCATAATGATTCGTTTATTTTACGTTTTCGAATCGTATCATTTAACTAACACTAGCAAGATCGTGTGTTTTAATAGCTTTATACTATTTTGTTGGAGGGTATGATACGTCATTGGTTTATACAGATAAACCACTAACACTTAATGCACTCGAAGTCAACATTGAACGAATTATTAATGATTTTCGTCCAGCATTATGTGAAAGAGTACACAAAAATTGCGTTAATCAAATTGGTTTTCTCAGGCGTAGCCGTAGTGATCATATGAATGAAATTTCGTTCAAAAAGTAATGTAGGAACATACTACGAATCTGTCGTATTCTTTAGATTATTTTCTTTCTTTTATATCAACAAAACAATAAATTAATTCAAATTGACTTAATTTTTAGAAAATATATAAAAATATTTTAAGTTTTTTGAATAAAATTTCTTTGGTTCGAGCATTTTAAATGATCTCTCCAATTTCTATCATACTTCAAACCTTATGATTCAATGATTTAGAATATAAATATACATAACTATACCTAAAATACAGACACACAAAAAGACTAAATATTTATAGTTGATAAAAAAAAGTTCAATTTTACATTTAACTTTCACACCAAAATATTTTATGGTTACCTAGGTTAATTTTCTATTCATGATTTATGTCCAATACCTAAAAATACTCGAGAAGAAAATGCATTTTTCAGATTTTAAGAATATTTTAAGTTTGGTGTCTAGTAGTTTTATTATGTACAGTGATTTATTATTCATATCTGCCCCAATAAAAAAAAACTGCTTTCCTAAGGCTTCTCCAAAACTCGGAGTTTGTTAAATAATTTAAAGAATTCATCATTCTGGGAATATTTACCAAATTTTTGATAGGACCACACTTTCCAAATATACCAAAATTGCTAAATTATTCGCATATTTAGCCGTGCGACTAAGACTGAAAACGAAAAACGGTTGTAGAGCCTGTGTTGAAGATGATGAAACAATTGAACATATTTTATGTCACTGTCCTTCTCTGTGTAATAAAAGATTACAAATTTTCGGTTTTTATTTTAAAGGAGAATTAATAAAAATAAGGAAAGAACGTTTCGTAAGGGGCAACAACGGCCGCTGCTATTCGCCCTTTCTCAAACCAACCAACCAACCAACTAGTTGTACCCGAAAACAAGCTGTGATACAAATTTCATTGGAATCGAATATCAAATAATCTACAACACATCAAATATAAATTAGAAATTTCAACCAATTCTGCTCAATTATTATCCTCATATTTCACGGGCAAGTGAAGATCACGATCACCAATCATGCTAATTTCAATTTTTCAACCGCTTTCCATCGCAACTCTTCATAATTCTATATGGAAATACCACAAATATTTTTATATCACTTTAAAAAAAATTCATGGACTTGACAAATTATGCCAATTTTAACATTTTAAGTACTGTATAAGTAAAAAATGTCGAATTGGCGATGCTCGATATTTGCTAAAAAATAGTTTTTATGTTGACACGAATTTTCGACTTGTTATTGATTTAGAATTTCTGTAGAAAATATTTTGAAATTACTGAAAATTACTGAAAATTTACATCAGTAAATTTGTATGTCATTTTTAAATTATTGTTTTATGTATTGTATAAACCTCTCTTTCACTTACATTACGGACTTCTACTAAACCTTTGGTAGGGGCATAGTAAAAGTGCTTAAAGAGAACCAGATATTTGTATTTATTTTCTTAGAATCCTTACTTTGGATAGGCCGGTAGGAGGAAATACAATTACAAATTAACTTATTTGTGTACTACGGAATTTTCTGCAATGGTTTTTTGTGGCTGTTTCTGCAATTCTGCGAAAATAGTCCAATAATAAATTATAGTTTCAATACTTTTAAATTAAACTTATAAATAAATATAGTTTGCATACGTCGAATTTAAAATACTGTTTAACCGCATTAATGTGAAATTTGGTACGTTGAATTAGAAAAATGGTCTGTAACTTTAATACAACCTTAGAGTTTTGATCAATTTGGGCTTTTATCGGTATATTTTATAATTACAAAGCTTACACCATGAAATTCGTATATAATTAGTATAAACTATAGAAAATACATTATTGAATCAACAATTCTTATTATAACATGAACTAAATTATGCTCTCTAGCTAACAAACATTTATTTAAAAAAAAGGCCAATTTGATTTTGAAATATTCAATTATATACTGCCAAAAATTGTACCAATAAAATTAATATTCCTGCAGTTAATTTTATTATGTTTTAATTTATAGAAAAACAATTTATGTTTTGTGGTTTTTAATTTTATGTTATTACAGATTTAAAATATTAATTTGTATATTATATATTTTAATTAACAGAACAGATAAATACAAAACATAATTAATTTATAATTGAATGTTAACTATAAAAATATGTAGATAATTTATTTAATTTTAATTGGCTTTACATTAAAACGTGTAGTTATATAAAACAATGTTTTACATAATGTTTTACAAAATGATTTATTCTGATGTAATAATAGTTTTTGTATAATAATAAAAAAAGTCCTTTAAAGTTTGTTTAAAATATAAATTAATGTTAATGAAGTCATAGTAGGAGACTTTTAATTAATAATATTTTACATTAATACATTTTACATTGTTGTCATTCAATTACATAATTCATAATTTTCAAAATAATTATGTACGTAAATTAATAACTATTTTAACAAAAAGTAAAGATTTATAATTAATCCTTCGGCTCCGGGAATTCCAGTCAAAAACATTTCAGTCAAAAAAAAGTTCATACAAATTTTTTGACTGAAATGCCTTTTAAAGAAGGAACTTCAGTCAAAACAAAGGGAATTTCGGTTAGAAAAAAGTTTGACTGAATTGCCTTTTTTGTATTTGCACTAAAAAGCCTTCCTTCAGAATTTTTTTACTGGATTGCCTTTAGGTTTGTTTCTGTTTATTTGTTTCATTTTTGTTTTTCATTTGGGTAAAGGGTGTAAAGAAATCTCTTGCCGATAATAATAAAACTTCAAACATTTTACTAATGGACATATACTATTCGTACTGTCAAACTAGTCAAACTTCCAAAAGGAATTCCAGTCAAAAAAGTTTTGACTGAAATACCTTTTCAGTTTTTTGATTGAATATCCTTCTGAAGAGGCAATTCAGTCAAAAATTATGTTGACTAGGATTCCTTATTATTTTCACTAAAATTCCCTTTTTTTTTACTGAAATGTTTTTGACTGGTATTCCTTTGCCCCCTTCGAAAGTATGTAATGAAGTCATAAAATAACCAAACTTTCTCTTTAGATCTTTTAGGCAAATTTGCTAGAACAGATTAAACCTTATTAAAATAGTCAAAATAGTTTGAAGACAAATTAAAACATTAAAATTTGTCATAACGCCTCAATGATAAATCACATCATTTTACTTATATAAAATTTTAAATCACATTTAAACTTTTGATTTATTTTTATTTATATTTAATTTTTAATTTAAAATTTTATTCAAGTTTAATTTAAAATTAACTAAAGTTCAGTACGTAAATTAATGATTAATTTATTATAGTAAACCAGGCAAAGAATTACTTTATAGCGTCATTAATACTATTAAATTAATTGAAATTTTAGCTCACTGAATATTAAGTGTTCATAAGATTTTAACTAAAAATTTCAATAAAATAATTTGAAATTTCTTTTAAACAAATCAATGATATCTAAATAAGGACTAATCAAAATTTATTACCATGTCCATAGTAACCAGGAATATAAGGAATATAAAAAATTTATTATTTTTTCAATTTTATTTGATTTTAATGTTGGAAACAAAATAAAGATCACAAATAATTTTTTATATTTTTTTATTATTAATTCTTTAATCGTAGAGAATTTTGTTCTTATATATTTAATAAAAAAAAATTTACCTTTCTTGAAACGAAATAATATAATAATAAAAAATATTATTTTTATTTTTCTTTAACTAAAAATGTATTTCAATAAATAACGAACCAATTAAGAGATTTCCTTCCGCATGACCAAAAAAAGGATCAACAATAAAAACTAATAATATTGAATGGAAAATATTATACAGTATTTTATTAATATTAATATCGAGTAATGAAAATGAACTGGACTCAGCAAATTTTTGTTATTACTAAAAATAATAATAAATATTGTGGTAAGATGTTTCCATGGCATCCATAACTATGGAATATTGTTGTGCCGCTCCTGGCTGTACTGCTTGGTATAAGTTAATTATTTTTAAACGTAGACTTTAATTATAATGCATTAAGTGCAATGATTAGAGTTTTTTTATATAACTCCTGTTGAGTTTAACAGAACTCTGCTTTTCACTTTTCTTTAGTCCTGTACAAGTCGTGCACTCAATTTAAATGTAATTAGATTAGATTCGATTTGATTAGAAGACCACTGCTTGTCTCAATCACTGCAGTCGTACTACTTATTTTGATTTTCCTTCCTAGACCCGTAGTATTATAAAAACAGTAAAGCTGCTTGAGTGTAAAATTATGTAACTACTGACGTGTCGTATATGTGTTATCTCGCTAACGCCTCGGATGCACACAATATATATTCTGCCGTCTCTTCCTCATCTTCACAAAATCTCTACAGTTGGTCTTCTGATAGTCCAAATCTGTGTAGATGTTTTTTGACTTTCCTGTGCCTTGTATGGAAGCCTACCACTATCCTGAGTTTCTTCCTATTCATTCCAAGCATTTCCGTTTTTCCTTTTTAAGATGGGCCAGATATGAACATTTTTGAATGTCTGATACCCACTCGCCAATTTCAATGGTTTTGTTGATGTCGCTTTATTTTGGTCCTCTTGAATGTTTGATCCTTTTTCAATTTAAATTCGGAAACTAAGTATATTTACATAATAAATATTTCTATTTCTATGACAAAAAAATTGAATGTAAGTTTTGGTCCTTTCAGCAAAAATATTATATTTAAAGAATTTAGTAAAGAACACAAAATTTAATGAAAAATAAAATTATTTAGTATATTTTGCTGAAGCCAATTATTTAAAAATTTTTAATTATAATTTGAAATTTCATTTTTAACAAATATTTTTGTATTTTTTTAAATATACATAAAGTAAACTTTTACTATAAGATTGAATTTTTGTAGAGTTGTTGCATGGATTGCAATTTACCTATTCCTATTCTTCCAGAAGAAACGTGTTTCATGTGAAATTATCCAATGTTAGCTATTTTACATTGCCCACACAATAGAAATGTTATTCGCCATAAAAGAATCTTTTTACTACAATACATTTTGGAATTTTCATTTAATAATATTATAAATATCCTTAAAATAGAATTCAATGTTTTTATCTTAAATTTTCATTTTCATTTCGAACAATGTCCTTTTAATACATTGGTATAAATAGCTTGTTACACTAATATACTCCTTTGCGGTTATTGAACTTTATGAACCTTCCAATTAAGGAAAAAAGTGGCAAAAGGATATTTCATTAATTAAAAAAGGTCGGAAAAAAAACTTATAATAATTTACAAAAAAAAATTATGTAAATAAGCTACAGCTCAACAAATTAATTAAAATTTATAATTTTAGATATGGATATCAGCCATAGTTAATTTAAAATAAAACCTTAAATAAAATTTGCATAAAATAAATTAACATAAAAGTTAGAAAAAATAAAAAGTTAAGTTAAATAAATTTTAATTTTTTTTAATTCAGAAATTCATGCAAACCTTAGAGTACAATTTGCATTACAACTAAATCAAATATTAATAACAAAAACATTTCCAGAGTCCATCTCGGTAATTGAAATAATATGGATAAATATTTTGAAAAAGAAATATACAAACGAATTTTTAAAATTTAATCAAGAAAATCATTTTTTAATATTAAGAAAATAACGAAATTTTTTCCCAATGATAATACAATTTCAAAATTTCATTTTCTTTAATTTTCTTACAAATGTTGTTTCAGTTATTAAGATTACATGAAAAATAACTGGAAGAACATAAATAAATTAGGGAAGCGTAACAAAAATTTTAACCAGTCCTGGAATTATAAAGTATAAAAAACTAAAGTTTTTATTTAGTCCTGTTAAATTATTTGGAAAATAAATCTGTGCCAAAAATTATAAAGTAAATTTATACAGAAAAGCGGAATGACTGGCGCCTCTTCAAGAAGGATTCTTTACATTGTATACAAATTTCCGACTGGGAATTTATTTCTGATTTTAAAATATTAATTGATAAATTACGTATAGTTTTAATATTCCAGAAATATCGATGTCTATTTTTACAATTTTTTTAGTTTCTACGCTTCAAGAAATTGTGAATATTAAAAAGTCTGATTTACGTCAGAATCAGTGGCAACTACTAATATTTTTTTATAAACGTGTTTAATAACAAGTCAAATAGTAAAAGTTTTTATAATAAATACAATTAAAATGAAATGAAATGAATAACAATAATAAAGAGAAAAGCTTATACGTAATAACGTAACGCTTTTATGTTTCATTCTATGTTTTTCGATGGATATGTGTAAATTCAATTTGAAAGAAATGATATAATAAAATTTGCTGCGATTTTTTTATTACATGCGATAAATCGTAGTGAAATTTTGTTTATATGAAGAATGGACGAATTTGTTTACATAACGTAGAAGAAGTATAAACTATGTAGAGTAGAATGCACGAAATAATAAATTGGACGAGTCGCCTATGGTCAGATTGTATGAGGCTAAATAAATATCATAATGAATGATCATGAGCTGCCCGATAATTAATCTAAACAAAGTTACTTTCATTGACTTAAATTTTTTTGAGTTAAATTCAATGACTCAATGACTGACTAATATTGATTCATAAATTGAAAAATTAGGAATCAAAATTAAATCAAAAACAAGAATTTAATGTTGAGAGAAGTGGAGCTGCTTTATGTGAACATTATGATATTAAAAGACTTGAATGATTAATTACATAAATAAATATCTTTCAATTTATTGAAAACTGAAATTTTTCATTATAATTGATTTAATGTTTCCAAGATTGTAAAGGAATTTCGTTCATACCATAATTAAATTTTACAAAAATTAATTTTCTCAAATCACTACTTTTTATATAAAATTTCTTTACATTCTTTACTATGTAAACTTATACATATATGTTGCAATTATGCTGCGGAAACCTCCAAAATAGTTTTTTCTTCATTATAAAATTTAAACAAAATGAAAACAACAAAAATGAAAATTACAATTTTCTTTCCAAAAATATAATTTTAAGAAAATAAAATAAAATCAGAATTTTCTTATTTCTGGAAATGAAAAATATATTTCCGGTTATAATCATTTTTAACAATGCAGTAGAAAGTTTTCATAGTTTCTTTAACTATATCCATCCAAAAAAAGCTGCTAAAACCTAGGGGTAGCCTAAAACTTAGAGTTTATTAAATTAGATTGTGTAAACAAGTTCAGGAATTTAAGATTTCTAAGACATTGCAATAATTCAGATCTCTACGAAAGACTAGTTAAGAACTTATTTCATATAAATCGAATATTTTGATATGGCGCCCCTGAACTTACTGATTCATTTTTTTAAATCTTCACACTCCTAAATATACAGAAAAATTTGTTACAAAGATTTGGACAATTTTCATTTGTTTGAACCAATTTTTGCTATCACAACACTTCATAAAAACTCCGGAATTACGTTTATTTTTACAGCCATTTTATTTTAATGGCAGTAGCAAATAAAGAATTTTGTGCCAAAAAAAATAATTTTCATTTTTTTAAAACTTTTATTTTTGGAAAAAGAAATTCAAAAATTATCTATGATAATTTGCTGGTTTTTGTTTTTATGTTTGGGTTAATTTTGGCATTCACTAAAATAATAAAAATGTTTTTCATGTCCTTGTCAGGAAGGCGACACATAATATATAAAACTAAAATTAAAAAAAATAAATAAATGAGAAACTAAAATTAAATATACATAAAAATCTCATTAAAAATACCATTATTAATAAATATTTAACATAAAATAAAGAAAAATGAAAAATTTCAGTAAATTTTCAATTAATATAAAAACGTTTTGAAATATTTCATTTTCATCACGATTCGTGGTGAAAATGGTCAACGTTTCGTAAGGGGGTACACCGGGCCGTACGGTCTAGGTACGTGGTTTGGTCGCTTCCATTCCCCCCTTCTCAAACCAACCCAATATAAAAACGTTTTGAAATATTTTATTTTGAAAAATTGTATACCAAATTTTTACTTTGTAAACAAATTGTACTAAATTTCGTCGTTCCTTCTACTCTGTAACTAATTTAACAAATTACCAAAAAGAATAAATAATGTCATGTTTTTTAGTAAATTGAAAATAAAACCTAATAAAGAAATGTCCTTTTTTTATTGAAAAAAGGAAACTGGACAATATTGTTTAAAAAAAATAAAGAAAATATGTTATTTTAACAAATTGAAACCTTAATGAAGAACACATAAAAAAAAAAATGTTGAAGAAAATTGAAAATAAAAAAAAATTACAAATGAAATACAAAGCTAAAACTATATAAGAAAACCGTAAAAAGATATATCCTTTTTTTACTATCCCCTCCTGTAACGAAAACAGTATAATCCTAATTTCAAATACGTCATTTTAGTTTCCCTAATAATATAACTTTCTTTAACTGGAGCGTTTTATAAATGAACGACGTAGTAATTTAGCAGATATAAGACTCTGGATCAATTATTACGATAAATGGAGGTGGCAAGAGGAAAATAACCGACACTGTTCGATTGGCAAGTATTATTCGGTGCCAATATTTGGAATTCTAGCCAAAATTGGTTATGCATTCCACGACAATGATCAATTTCAGACTACAAAGTGGTATTAAAATAAAAAAAACCTCGAAAAAATACTGAGATTACGTAATCGTGGATCGAAATCTCACAGCCCATTCAGTGATAACGATAAATATTTGAAATATGTGAAAAAAGCTCACTCTTAACCTAACCTAAATTATCATTTAGTATACTACTGAATACATGCACTCTCATACCAAAATAAGAAAATTGATCATAAAAAAAAATAATTTTCTTTCCAAGATAACAAATTTTTCTTTTTACTTCGTTTTTTTTTAAAAAAAAATATCCTTTCGAATACTAAAAATTATTCATTGTTTAGGATACTTTAATAAAGTTAAATGAAAAATTTAAAAAAAATTTATATACTTACGAAACCGAATATTAAGGTCCTTTTATTGGCCTATACAAATGTTTTATACCTTGTTTGTTTATGTGTCCTAGATCCTTTTATATTTGTTCAATTTAAAGGATACTAAAAAACATGAAGATGTAAAATATAGTCAAAAGGATATTGTAATGTTGTTCAAGTACGTGCTTAAAAAATAAACCAAATAAAAAAATTATTAAGTTTTTCATTTTCTGAATAAAGTTTTTCCCATATTAGATTCAATGTCCTTTTGGTGTGTGTAAGGATTATTTACTTGTTAGGTTTTAAATAATACTAAAGAAATTTTAAAGTGACATACTAAAGAAAAATCCTTAGTTCTTTTGTGTGTACTAAATATTTATCCTTCCTGTGGAAAATTGAAAGAAACAAAATGGAAATTTAAATAATTAATTTTTCTCTATAATATTTGTCTATGTATGAAAATTTAACAATTTTCAATTGACCATAAGTTTAGTTAGATGAAAATTAAATTAGGAAAATAATTCTTGTAGAAAAATATTTCATTATGTAAATTCATGATTTTGTTGAAACTTATTATGTAACTTTAAAAGGTTTGGAAAACGGAGCTAATATTAATTTTATTGTGGTTAGAAAATTGAAGAAAATATTTTTTCTTAAGCAATTTTGTTTTTATTTTTAAATTTAATAAAAAGTTTTTTTTAGAATTTCAGAAATTAAAAAATTATGAAATATTTTTATTTACTAGTTTAAGTGAATTCATATTAAATTACTAAAAATTAAATTAAAAAAATCCATTTCAGGCCATTTCATCTGTCGTTGATTTTTCAAATATTTCCCATTCTTTCCTGTAAGGCAAAAATCTTGCCAGGTTTTAACTTACCCACTAAAGCTTGCTCAGCGCTCTGTAACTATACCGGCTAAGTTGGACCTGGTATAACATCTAAGGAAACTATCGAATTCTAGGATTTGGTAGAGATCCCATTCATGGGTTCAGATACGGTTTGTAAGAGCACGAGTAAAGAAAAATGGTATTAATTGTCGAGCATATAAAGTGATTCATCTGTTGTAGATTTACGAATAAGCACCTTAGCCACCTGTCTAAAGCAGCAAATTACTATATGCACCAAATTTTTATGATACTCAAGCCTAAAATAAATTCGTATTATAGAAAACCCAAAATTTTAAGAATTGAATTGTTAAATTGGGTACAAATTGTTAAGGGTTAATAAATTTAAGGGTTAAATTGTTCCCATCAATTCATATTTAACAAGGTGCTTCGGAAGATTTTAACTATTCTCATTTTCTCTAGTACTAGAGGATGGTCAGCACTCAGCTGAAGCTTATCACATATGAAACTATAACGTGTTTGTAAAAGTATTCTTAAAAGTATGAACCAAAATATGTCAACAATCCTAGTTGGATCACAAAGACGATATAAAGCACTTTATTATTATTGGCAGCTAAAATTTTATAAAACTGCCTAGGTGCGGCCACTGGTGATACCTATAGGGAAGACTAATATTGTATTTCACCATTTTACAATACAATCCAAATTAAACCCTCTAAATTAAATATAATTTATATTAAATTATTTACTAATTTCGTATTTCAATCAATTTTCTTGAAATTCTGGTATTTTTCATTAAAAAGAAATTACTAAAAATACAATTTTTTTGTATAAGAAAATTTAATTAATTTTCTTAATATATCTACAAATCATCATCATTATTATGAATTAATCAATGTCTTTTCAATAATTCACTTTCGTATTTTCATTAAATTCTTATTCGAATTAAATTTTGTAAAATCATGATGACCAGGACATAATAAATTATTAATAAACATTCTATAAAATATCAAATTTATGATTAGTTCGATTGTTTTTGGAAAATTGTTTTTATTGAAATATGGAAATTATTTATTATGAAATTGAAATGTATCTACAAAGAGGAAATTTAGAAAATGACATTGTAAATAATATGAAAATGTAACTTAATTAATATCAAAGAAGTTGTAAATTGAAATGTAATAGTTTACTATATTATAGATAATAATTATTGTAATCAAGAGGAAATACATTCATCATTATGTAAAATACAATGACCGAAACAACAGTCACATTGTAAATCATTGTCTGGTTTAGAATGGTCATCTATAATAACATAATATTTCAAATTAGTATTCAATTTCTTCGTATTTTGAATTTATATACAATTATTCTTAGAAGAATTAATGTAAATTATCAAATTTATTGGATTCAAAATGTATCTTTATGTTTGGAGGTGGATGGAGATTAATAAATTATATAATGATGACGTAAATATTGAAAATAGTATAATACAATTAAAGAAATGGTGGTTTGGTTGGTTCGAGTGGTGAGTTCCAGACACTTAATACCACAAATTCTTGTAAACCCTAGCATTATGAATGCGGTTATTTTAAATCCAACCCTTGGTGTTAAAGAAGTTTATGGTTTCCGTAGCTTGTTTGCTGACTACATCGTTTAGTTCGTTACAGTGAAAGTTACCAAGAGAAATTTATAAATTTAATGAAATATTTAAAAAATTACATAAATGTATTGGTAAATAGAGAGTTAGTAAAATGAAGGTTAATAATTTGATGAATTTAATGTAGTTTTTTTAGTATAAATATTTATTTAATAAAAAACAAAGCAAATTTTCTAGACATTCGTAAATAAAATTCTTCTTTTGTTAATTTGTTATTTGGAATTTAATGTATTGGCCTATCGCGGACATACTTTATAGCTTAACACAACATCAAATGTCATATCTTTTACAATTAAATAATGAAGTTCTGACAACAGCAAATGGAAAGAAATGAAGTTTATTTATAATAATTTTATCATAAAATCGTTATTCACATTTTGACGCGTATGTGACACGATACTAAAGATAACTAAAAAAGTGCCCTTAAATGCATAACGTCAATTAAAAGGTTTTACAGTGAACAAACTGGAACATTTTTTTTACAGTGAACAAATTTTCGTATACATTAACAGCAATACACATCATGGACAATTCGTGGAAGAACAAAAATATATAAAAAATTTGTTATAATTATACATCCTCGGACACCAGAACAATTATTTGTAGATAGTTCTTACTTGGGTATAACACTAAATACTAAATAGTATTATAAACTCATATACAAATTCGTGACAGCTTTAAATGTCATGATTTTATAAGTGAATGATGTGTATACATGCCATTTACATTAAAGGGTTAAATTAGTAATTTTTCTTTAAAATCTTAAATATAAATGTAAAAACATAATAATCTTGAATTATTATTGATTTGTTTAATTTTTACTATACAATTTACATTTAAAATTTATAATTTCTTTGTAATAAGTAAATTTTATCATAATTTTATAATCAATTAAATTAAAATTACAAATGCCAACACTACAAATTAAAAATAATTCTCATATAAAATTCATTACTACCAAGGCTACAACAATTTAATTAGTCAAAATATACTAAAAGATAATATTAATATTTAACTCTAATGAAAGAAAATTAATTTTATTATATAATCTAATAATATCAACAAAAAAAAAATCCTTTAATTAAATTTGTATTGATATTATTTTCCTTAAAATATTCATGAATTTTATTTGTAACTTCTGTGATCCTTAAATGTTTATGTTTAACATATATAATTTTCGTTAAGACAACAAACAACATAAATTGTCTTTGTGACAACATAATCAAATTTAGAATTATTTTAATTCAATTAATTATAATTTATTTTAAGGACTTTTTTTAGGAATCAAAACAAATTACGTATAAATCAAAGTATAAATAAATATTCAAATAAATTATTTACATTATTTCTATGTTTTAATGATTAGGTTTTTAATTAGTGAATTTGGTACAAATAAAGTTTTTGTTGAAATTAAATGCTGTTAAATTTTTCGATTAAAGTTGTCTGCGAACCCAACCGGCATTCTCAGATTCCCATATGCTCTGGTAGCTTCTCTAGAGCTATTTAGTATAACATTTTCCTTCCATTTTAACTCGCAGTTTAAGTTGAGGTGAATCTGTAACTATAATTTACTATAAAGTATTGGACGGTTTGATTATTTTCCAGTTAATCTAGTTAATGTAAAGTTCCTTTCACACATTTATCTGGTCTCTCTACGAATTTTTGTATATGGGTTGGATAAAAAAATAACAATATTTTATTAAAATGCATCTTAAAACATAAAAGTGTTTAAAAATTCTGCATTTAGTGGTACAAAATTCTGCAATACAGTTATAGAACTACACAGTAGGTTACACATTACAATAGAACTATTTGTGAGCAACTTTGTTAACCTGTGAACTATATAAGGTTAAACGATGTTTGTTAGGTAGTCATAATCAATCTGATTAATTATTAACGTGTACTATCATGTCATCTAATTGCTTCCTTTTCAGACTCACCATTATTTTATTGTCCTGGCTTCACAAAATAGTTCAATTTAAAAAAAATATAAATTTCCAATTTATAAATTTAAAAAATAAAAAATGAAAATGGAAAATAATTTTAAAAAAAATATTTGAGAATTTTTTTTTTGGCATTCTTTGGTTTATTGAAGCCACGGGTGAGCACATTTAAATCTGTTATAATGACCGTTTTTTTTTTTTTTTGGAAAATTTAGTGAATTGTTTTTCGCCAGCCAAAATTAAAAAAAAAAAAAAAAACACAATACAAAAACGAATAAAACTTTGTGTTTTTTGCATTGCGTAAATAACGACCAAACATAAAGATTTTCATTTGGCGCAATAATTAGTGAAAACGTTTAGCGATTTTAATGTTTTCCCATTTTTTTTTATATTGTGTTTTGTTAAATTGCTTCTCATTTTCAGTAAAATTGTTTTTAGACAGCATTTTTTTTTGGCAGACTAGAATAAAAACTATACAAAAACTAGTGGAAAAAAAATTATGGCATTTAGCTATATACTAAAATATCAGAAAATGGCCAGAAATTGTATGCTAGTGTAGTGTTATATATTATAATGTATTCGCACAAAAATTCTGTGCTTAGGGGATGTAAATTTGTTTGAATTGTTGTGTACTGATATTTTGAGTACATAGATTTTATTTGTTGGTCAGCCAAATGGATTGGTAACAATAAATTTTAATAAAAAACTAAATTCCAGTTATGTGCTGAGAATTTATATTGATTTGATTGATTACTTTAGTTTTCGTTTTGTTGAAAAAATTGAATAAAGACAAAAATATTTGGAGACTATAAGAAAGTTATTTAAAAGTCTACATTTTAGTATAAATCCAATACCCGAGAATGAAATTTAAAATTAAATGT
Source organism: Rhamphomyia laevipes (assembly GCA_963920725.1). Taxonomy (NCBI): domain Eukaryota; kingdom Metazoa; phylum Arthropoda; class Insecta; order Diptera; family Empididae; genus Rhamphomyia; species Rhamphomyia laevipes. Next base: position 54,255,821 of record OY987258.1, on the reverse strand, counting down.
TATTAATACGAATTGTCTGATATATCCTCAATACCGACCTGAAAGAACTATTTTTTTTATATTCTGCAGAAATTATTAAATGGACAGTATACTTCAGGCTACTTTAAAAGTTTAAATTGTTCTTCCTATTTATGAATTTAGTGGTAATTTCTGAAAATAGTTCAAGTTTTCTAAGTAATATTAGTAATTTCTTTTTCGTTCTGTAATCTTCTCATTTAATCTTAAATTTTACTAGCCGAATTTGGAACTAACAATGCAAATACGAAGTAGAATGCAGAAAATAGAAAGAACATCGCGTCGCATTCATTTCACAGAAAGTTAACCCAGCACAGTAGGATTAGTTTAAAAAGGCATATGAAAACCACCGATTTGTCAAGACGTTTAGCCCGTTGTAGTCTGTAACTGCACGCTTTTGATTTCGATATTGTGCATCGAAAAGGGAAAGAGAACATAGTGACTGACACTTTATCTAGGGGAGACCTCGATATAATAAAAAAAAGCATAGACGCTATAAATTTAAAAGACCCAGCTTTTGTTCAAAGTGACTACGAAGAGAAAAAAAAATTTATAAAAATCAAAAATCATAACCTGATTTAAAAATTGTTGATGACGTAATTATTATACGTGTTGGTTTTAGACTGCAAGGGAAGATTTCGAGTGGCAGTTTTGGTCCCATCGTCACACACACTCCATTATTGTTGAAAATCATAATGACACAACTTCAGCTCATCTTGGTGCATGTAAAACAATGCAAATATGAAGTATATCCTCAGTAGAGTAAACTTGAAAGCATAGAAAGATCTTCAAAATGGTCCGGTTGGACAGAAGGGTTTGCTTTGATATTCCGCCAATTTAGAATATTGAAAATTATATTTAATTTACGAAATAAGGACAAGAGAGTTTATTTATTTAATATCCGTAAAACTTTTGCTAGGACCCCATTTAATATATTTTCGGACTGGTCATTACATTTATTTAAAAAAATATAAAAAAAAATTATGTTTTATTTTTGTAAACTTAAATTTTAACAGTTGTTACAAAACATTCATAAATGTACATTAAAAATTTGTTATCCATAAAATATAATAGAATAGCTCATAAAATATACATAAAGTTTTGTTTCATTGAGCTTTTATGAGTTTATTGCCATCAAACACGCGAAATTGTTATATAATTTTATTTTGTTCAGATTTTATATATTACTGTCACACGAAATTAGTTAAATCCTAGCTAGAATTTATATATTCATTTGGTGCCAAATTTGACATATTTTTATGAATTGTATTGTGACGGAGTGTTTATATAATAATATAAATTTTACTTCGTGTCTCGACTAACTTAAAACATTTTTATGAAATAAATAACCTTATAAAAATGCGATAAAACAAAAACAAAATAAATACAACAACGAAAAAAGGATGATTTAACATTAACAAAATATATTTTTTTACAATTTTGATTTTACTACGTTTTATCGATGACTAATAGTGTACGATGTCCTTCAAATTTTACATGAAATTTCAAGGACAAAATGTTTATAATGTGTGACAATAATAATAATAGAATTTTTCTTTTGCATTTGTAAATGATTGTAATTAGTTTAATTTCTGAAGAGAGTGACAAAATAATACTAAAAATCATGCTTCCTTTAAATGTCATGTCAATTATCAATTTATTAAAAAATTCAATATTATAAAACGGAAATTTATGATTAACCATATCGCGGCGACGTTTTAAATTTTTGGCGAGAATTTTTTCCATTCACACACTATTACTGAATAATGTAACTCTGGCTACTGAATTCCCTAGTTCTCTCAGAAATTGCTAAAAGATTTAATAACTCTGTTTGTTATTACACTTCTATATAGACCGGTATGACAGATACTGCTATATATAGACCGATATAAGTAATGGTATAACGAGGAATTGTAGAATGAAAAATTGGGATTTGATTTTAATAAAATTTGTCTCAAAACTTTTATTTTGAGATATTACTATAAAATTTCCGATTTCTTGGCTACCTCAACTATTTGTCAATTTTGTACTAGTAGGCTTCCCTCTTTTGACACACATATCTAGTACGGCTTCCGTCTTTATTGATGATTGATTTTATAGTTTTGGATACCGAATTCTTATTTTAAAAAAAAATCAACCAAAAGAAGTTTAGAAATTGATCTACTGTCAATCTAATCTGACACTTTTTTATTCGCAATATCAACAAACCTGCAGCCTGTAAATCGTTAAAGCCATTTGTATTATTTTTTAAATATATTCTTTATAAAAAACAAATAAATTTTACTATGCACGGTTTTACAATTTCAAATTTTTGATGCCAATCATTTGCAAATTGACACATTACTTTAGTTCGTGCACTGATTATCATATTAGATTTCTTTGCAAAGGTATAATAAATATTTCTATAGATAATTTGAAATTTACAATTTTACAGAATTCCATAAAACAAAACAAAAAAAGTATCAATCTTTAAAAGTCATGTCATTTGTTAGGGAAAATATTTGAATATTGAAAGTTATTTTTAATTCATATTTTGTTTCTTTTATTCGTCTGTCTGGTTTTGAAATGCCAATTATTTTGTCTGATTAGTTCAACACTAAAAACCATTGTTAACATCGTTTTGTGAAAAAAATATAAAAAAATTAAAACTGTTTTACAGTATAATTTATTAAGGATATAAATTTAATTTAGCTTAAACGTTAAACCTTTAAAATTTGTTGTGGCTAGACTAAATAGAAAACATTTTGTTTAATCGTAGATTATCATTTTTTATATAAGCTAAATTGGACATTTTTATTCGTTTTAGGTGAATCTTATTTTTATAAAGATTTTTGATTTTCCTTGGGATTTTTTTAGAATGTTGTTACTTTCCAGTGAACAAGAAAATCTTTTTTAAACATTTGTTGATAAATGAATTATTTTTTTGAAAATGATTCGTAATCTTTTCAAACTCTCTGCTTTATTTAATTGATGAGAATATTGGAAAATACAAGCAATTTTTTGAAGGAACATGCAATTTCTAAATTGAAGATAACACATCTTGCAGGACCCGCTGATTAAAAATATCAACGGAAATGAAACACGGTTTGCTTTTTACTAAACGGTTTGAATCAGCAAACGCCTAATTGCCTCCAGATGCCTAATTCTAGTAATTTAATGTTATGGAATAATAATAGAATTTTCAATAATAGAAAGATATGAAAATTATTTAATGTATTTGTAATTTTCGATAAAATAAATTACAAAATTTTCTTAGTTGACTCATTTAAAATTAGAAAAAAAAAATCAGAAATTTAGCTATATAATTAGAGCCAACAAAACTAGTGACAGAACGAAGTTATTAGCAATTTATGAAGACAGACAATAAAAAATCTAAAATAAAAATCTGTCAGAAAATATCGTTAATAATTGTGAAACACGTGTCGTTTTTTTTTTGTCAATCTGTTTTTGACAGATTCGTGTCTTGCTAACCAATATCGAATTTATAGACTTTTTTTCATTTTGGATACAAATTTTTCATGCTGTCTATACAAAAATATTCAAAACATTTTTTCTGTTTTAGATTTGATTAGTGGTGAGAATTTAAAAAAAAAAAAAAAAAAATGTTTTATAAGAAGATAAATTTGATTTGTCAAAAAAATGTATTGATAAAATCATCCTTCTAGGACTCCTAAACTACCCCCTAACACAATTGAGCATAGAAATTTTAAATAATTGATTATATAGTCATTAATTATTTTGGTTTCAGAAATTGTAGAATGTCGACTTTTCTTTGGATGAGAACGAAACACATCGAAGGATACAAATTTGCGAGTACGAATGTAAGGTATTGATAATAGCCTGGATGGAGGTTAAATCACGGATTCGTATTAAAGACACTTTTATAATCTACCTGAATATTTTGACTAATTTTAATTACTCCAAATAATTTAACGTATTGCTATAGTAAATAGAGCAACAAAACTAAACACATTTGGCAAAGAACCTAAAAAATCACTTTTCTAAATGAATTTTATATCCAGTTTAAATGATGAAAATATGGCGCCTTATTAAACGAAAATTTCCTGAATATCATATACTATGACAGTAAATATAATAGAATGTCCTGATCAGAGGAATCCTTAGGAAAAGAATAATGATATTATTAAAAAATAAAAAATAAATGTTAAATGACCTTTAGGTGGTTGTTTTAGTAAATGTATAACTAAAATTATATTCATTCCACTCCTCAGTCTGTCGTCGATTAGAAAAGGCAAAATTATAAATAAAGACTATTAAAAATTTTCGGGAGTTTTCTTTTTTCTTTCTTTCCTTGTTATATTTTTGTTTTCTTTTTATATAATGAGAAAATTACTTTCATTAATCACAAATTACGTTAAAAGAACAACTCAGTTTTCGTTAATTTTTTTTTATAATTTGTAGGTAAAGGCGAGCGGGGCCTTGTGATTAGTTTATTTAAATTCAAAAGGCGATACAAGTCTTTTTCTTGATTTTAGGCAATGTAAATGAAAAATTTGGAAATATCAAAATTTTAGTAATTTTCTTTCAGGGGAAATTATAAACGTTGAAAAATACAATTATGTTTTTAAGAGGCGTTAAAAGTTAATTTAAAGTAGTTAAATTTTGTTAAGCTTGAAAATGTTCATATTTGGCGGGTTCAGAAAATTCATTGCAGGAAATTTCAACGTAAGGAAAATTTCCTGAAGTGAAATTTGTTCCGATGAAATTTGTTGCGACGATTTTCTCATGTGAGATGAATTATCCATTAACCTATTTTTGATTAGTTATGATCATAAATTGTATTTTTTAAAGTATTAGCTATAAAGAAACCATCGGGATTATTTATGTAGTTCATGATAGTTGGACGTAGTTCATCACAGGTCGTCATATGTCGTCATAATTACATATGAATTAAGAAACTCATAATTAATAAAGCATTTTATATTTAACGCCTTGACAAATATTAGGTATTATATAGAAGAACTTTTCCCTTCCCTTTGAAATTAATTACAAGGGTTTTATATAAAATAAGATTTTCATATTTCTGATAATTTTGAATAGTATCGTCAATCTAAAACTTTCGAAATTTTTAGGAGTGTCTATAAATATTTAATATTTATTAAAAGAGCAAATTTCATTTTTTTTATCACCCTGTTTTATGCTACAATAATTTCACCCCTAAATTGCTCAAAATTAATATTTAGTGATTTTGAGTTTTTCCCTTATTCAGCATTTAGTAAATAAACTCAGGCTTGTTATGGTCCTTAAATGAAAATGTCAGAAAATTTATATTATAATAATAATGGCAAGGAAAAGGAAATTAAAAAAAGCACTAATAAATTTAAGCTAAACGAATACAAAATTAAATTTTTTAGAAAATGTTTTGAATATCCTTAAATTTTACAATCTGTAATTGAACTCTGGATAATTTTCAATATTTTTCATTTTTTAATAAAATTATGTTATTAAATTTAAATATTTGTAAATTGAATAAATTTACTTTCAATAAAATTAATGATTTTATGCTTGTTGTCATTGTTCAATTAATTTCTTATGATTTATGTTTTTTTGGGCTCATTTGGAATAATTGAAATTCAAATAAAATCATAAGCTTTTTTAGCATATATATACAAACTTTATAAAGTGAACAATTTAAACAATAGATTTTCATTTTAATATAATCGATTTTTCTTGTTTAAATATTACATTTTCTTTATAAACTTTAATTTGGTTTATTTTAAAGTGGTCTTTCTATTATATTTCAAAATGGTTTTTTTTTCTAATAAGGACGTGGATATTACAAAGCAGTTTTTATTTGCTTCCTTGTTTGTTGTAAGAATTTTCTTTGAATAAGGCGGTTTTACAGGAAAATATTAAAGGAAATTATCAAAATACAAATAATGGTGGCCAACCTTGACTTTAGGTTCGCTGATGATATAATGATAAATTAGAAAAGTTTTGTTTTCTAAAAAAAAAGATGTTGGTTTTATTGTAGTAGAAAAAATATCCTTGAATTTTAAACCCTAATAAATAAACAAAATTTTGAATTGGAATATTTATAAACATTTTTAGAATTATATTTTGAAATTTTTAAAGGTAATTTTGATATTTTTTTGTAAAATATTCGCGTGATATCGCTTAGTAGGCTATGAAAGTTTCAACCATAAAATTTAAATATATTTTTAAAAGGCTTAATTATATTATTTAAGGAAGTATTTTAGTTAAAATTGTTGGTGGTTAACAATAGTAATTAAATTAAAGATGGTTTTTATTAAATAAAATATTTGAAATTTGTTAAATTTTTGGTTAATTTTATTACATTTAAACATTTTATGTAATGGTAACGATGCAGAAAAATATAATTTATTTCCTTATGTAACACTTAAATTAATAATAAATAGAAAGCCTATAATATAAAAACTTATGTTATTTAGTAGACTATATAACCAGAGTTATAATTATTACAGTAAGATGGTAAGATGGTTCCATTCATAGCATTATTTTCAAATAGAAAATCTTAATTATCCTCTTTTACTTTATTAGTAATCTAGTATCTAATCCTCAACAAACTCCCACACACAATACATTTTCCACTTACCAAGAAAATGGAGATATGAGAAAGTAATTGAAAAAATTGTTTAGATCAGTTCAATTTTTTGATAAGCTTACATTGGTGCAGTATTTTTTCTAAATACACTGTAACCACTGCTCGAAAAAGGATTAAAGATTACCATATTCCACATAGTATAAATGTCGTAACTTTAAGCCGGCTTAGGTTAACTCGTTAACTCATTAGTTAGGGCTGACCGCTGACGGATGGGTCGACGTGCTGGAAATTTAATCAGCTGTCGACAGGGGATACAACTGGTCAACAGGCTCAAGTGCAAGAAATACTAACTCCATCATCCCTTGCATACCAAGCAACCATATAACCAAATTTAGATTAATAGCTACGCTATACCAATAGTGACGTGTTACAGCTTAGTCTTTCTGAATAATATCGTGTATATAAAGGCAAAAAATGAATTAACAAATAATTGTATTAAATAATTATTGTTACCTGGAAATTGTACAGTATTTTAATTACTAGAATTATGAGCATTTAAATAAAAAAATTGTAATTTTATTACAAAATTAAATCAATTATCCAAATTTTTTATAAAAAAAATCAAATTTAATACAAACTAAATTTACATTAATAATTTTAGGTGGATAAGCTCTAAATTATCGACCATAGCTAAGCCTGGTGGTCACGTGATTCGCAGCAAAACTGTGCTACTTAGGTAGATGTCGTGTGGTATAGCACTCGTCACATAAACATATTATTAAGTTTTAGACATTGGTAAAAATGAATAAATTTTTTTAAATCGAAATGTAATATATAAAGATTCATATGTAAATTAAATAAAGGATATTACAATAAGTCCTTTAAAATCCCTCCAAAATAATCATTAAACAATTTAATGACACCAACGACACATTTATGCTCATCAATATTATTATACTTATATATATAAAATATAAAAAATTTCAATTTTTCCACACACAATAAATGAAAAATTTAGGAAATTAATTTTCTTTTTGTTTAAAAAAAAATATGAAATAAAGAAAAAAAGAAGCAAATTCTTATTTTCTCAAGTAGAAAATGATTTTCTTTTAATTTTCCATAATATTTATATATAATACCGTATAAGAAAAATTGTATTCTCTAAGGACATTCTTATTGATTTAAGTTACAAAATTATTCTCATAATGATAACTTTTATAACTTGAATTATGTTGTTATTAAAAATTTATAAGATATTTTTAGTTGTTGTAATTTTTTTTATTATTGAACAATTGAATATAAAATTCTTAGGTTAAAAATATAAAAACAAAAACTTCCAACCTACAGTAGTAAATAAGTTTATGTGTGAGTACAAAAAAGTTTTATCCAATCCAAGAAAAGGATATTATTAAATCTTAAAAAAAAGTGTTGTAAATTGTATTTTCTCTGAAAGGAAATCTTATTCTGATCATTTTTTAGGGAAGGATGTTAAACTGACAAATAGACGATAATTATAAAATTATAAAATTCAAAAAAATTTCACGAAACAAACATAAAACAAACCGCATAAGAAGCTAAAGAAACCGCTAATATTAATTAACTCCTTTAACATGCCGTAGTTTTAATGTATATATAAAATTCAGCATACTTTTAGGTGTCTGTATTATGAGTAGTTGAAATACCTTAGGCGTGTTGCATGCATTGGACTTGATGGTAAAAAAAAATCAATTTGGCCATAATTATTTCCAGGGTATATTCCAGGTCGGAAAGTCCAAGAATTTAATAAAAAATAACGTCCGTGGTATTTAAAATTTGTTAATGCACCAGCAACATTTCTCAAATTTTAATCAAATTTAGCACAAAAATTCATACGGATTTCATCCTGTTGTCAACTCAAGAACAGATCGGGATCATGTTCGAAATTTCTTGCTTATGTGGATAGCTGTAATTTGTTCCTCTACGGAAAAATATCATATGAAATTTAGTTCATTGGTTGGTTTTATGATTGTGCACAAGCTTATCCAGCTAGAGGATAATAGGTATCGGGGATACATGCTAAAATTTCCGATTAGTGCAACATTATGTTCCATAATTATCGTATAGTAATATTATTATCCGATTTCGCATCAGGATGAAGTTTTAAAATTTCAATAAAATCTGAGACGAGCGGTTCTAGAAGACGTTCATTGTTTGGACTGTACGAACTAGAAAACTCCAGAAAAAATTTTCTAGCCAAATCCATGTTTTTAAGGTCAAGTCCAAAGCAACATTCTTAGTTATTTTAACTATTCGTTATGCGAGAAATATACAACGTCATTTTTAAATCACATATTTAATAATTGCAACATCAAAAAAAACACTTTCTTTCTAAAACTTTCTTTTCTAGAACACAACTTTTGCACTAGCCGCCATATCCAATTTAAATTTTTAATATACATATTTTATTTATAAATAAAAAGCTTGACTTACATAAAAATATTTTAACAAAATCCTGTAAATTATAATTTCTTAACAAATTCTTAACATAAGCTGCGATTTTTTCAGCTGTCATAAAATAAAATACACTTAAAAAATACAATTTCAATTATATATTTTACTTTTTTAATATATATATTTATAAACGCCCGATTTATCATTAAAAACTTTACACTACATTAAAAAAATGCACTTTTTACCGCGTCAAAAAAGAAGTTAAAATATAACATAAATAAATAATAAAACCAAAACCACAGACACTTTTTGTTATCATCTCACTCACGCTCACGCAGCACGCACAATAGACAATACAAAACAATAATAAAAAATAAATTATTTTCGTTACATATGTCAAATTTTTTTGCACAGATAACGGAACATTTGTTAACTTTTAACTTTATGACGTTTCCTATTTGCAAGAAAAAAAAATGATTTTTTACTGTACACGGACAGAGCTAATACTTAAAAATAATGCCCACAAAACATACTCTTTCCTTCTATTACAGTTTCGAATTCCAAAAGAATATTTTTGCCCGATAAGCCACACTGGAGGTGTGGAAATTGTAAATATTTATGTTTGGGAGGCCATAACTCCGCAGGGTGGGTTCCAAATAAAAAATGTGACTAACCAAAGTTCTATTTATTTTTGATTATCTCCCTACTGTCAAAATTTCAGCAACGTAGCTCAATCCGTTTAAGAAATACAAAAAATTAATTTTAATTTTAAATAAACTGAAAAAGTACCAAAATTTCCTATGTACTTTGCAATCAATATTCAGGTGAAAATCTTAAAAAACTTATTTTCTTAACGGATTGAGATAGGAATATGAAATTTCGGCAACAGAGGCACTAGTAAAAATAAATGGAACCTTCCTTTCCATATTTTTGGTTTCGGTCCCATCCTTCAGAAATATGGCCCAAAATTACTACAATATTTGCTTGTGGGTAATTACGAGGGGTGAGGTAATACTTCAAAATAATGTTCTACGAAACGTACTCTTTCCTTAAAATCTATTACAGTTTCGAATTCCAAAAGAATATTTTTGCCCGATAAGCCACAATGGAGGTGTGGAAATTGTAAATATTTATGTTTGGGAGGCCATAACTCCGCAGGGTGGGTTCCAAATAAAAAATGTGACTAACCAAAGTTCTATTTATTTTTGATTATCTCCCTACTGTCAAAATTTCAGCAACGTAGCTCAATCCGTTTAAGAAATACAAAAATAAATCTTAATTTTAAATAAACTGAAAAAGTACCAAAATTTCCTATGTAGTTTACAATCAATATTCAGATGAAAATCTTAAAAAGCTTATTTTCTTAACGGATTGAGATAGGAATATGAAATTTCGGCAACAGAGGCACTAGTAAAAATAAATGGAACCTTCCTTTCCATATTTTTGGTTTAGGTCCCATCCTTCAGAAATATGGCCCAAAATTACTACAATATTTGCTTGTGTGTAATTACGAGGGATGAGGTAATACTTAAAAATAATGTTCTACGAAACGTACTCTTTCCTTAAAATCTATTACAGTTTCGAATTTCAAAATAATATTTTTGCCCGATAAGCCACAATGGAGGTGTGGAAATTGTAAATATTTATGTTTGGGAGGCCATAACTCCGCAGGGTGGGTTCCAAATAAAAAATGTGACTGAACAAAGTTCTATTTATTTTTGATTATCTCCCTAATGTCAAAATTTCAGCAACGTAGCTCAATCCGTTTAAGAAATACAAAAAATAAATCTTAATTTTAAATAAACTGAAAAAGTACCAAAATTTCCTATGTAGTTTACAATCAATATTCAGGTGAAAATCTTAAAAAGCTTATTTTCTTAACGGATTGAGATGGGAATATAAAATTTCGGCAACAGAGGCACGAGTAAAAATAAATGGAACCTTCCTTTCCATATTTTTGGTTTCGGTCCCATCCTTCACAAATATGGCCCAAAATTACTACAATATTTGCTTGTGTGTTATTACGAGGGGTGAGGTAATACTTAAAAATAATGTTCTACGAAACGTACTCTTTCCTTAAAATCTATTACAGTTTCGAATTTCAAAATAATATTTTTGCCCGATACGATAAGCCGCAATGGAGGTGTGGAAATTGTAAATATTTATGTTTGGGAGGCCATAACTCCGCAGGGTGGGTTCCAAATAAAAAATGTGACTGAGCAAAGTTCTATTTATTTTTGATTATCTCCCTACTGTCAAAATTTCAGCAACGTAGCTCAATCCGTTTAAGAAATACAAAAAAAAAATTTAATTTTAAATAAACTGAAAAAGTACCAAAATTTCCTATGTACTTTAGAATCAATATTCAGGTGAAAATCTTAAAAAGCTTATTTTCTTAACGGATTGATATAGGAATATGAATTTTGGGCAACAGAGGCATGAGTAAAAATAAATGGAACCTTCCTTTCCATATTTTTGGTTTCGGTCCCATCCTTCAGAAATATGGCCCAAAATTACTACAATACTTGCTTGTGGGTAATTACCAAGGGTGAGGTAATACTTAAAAATAATGCCCACAAAACATACTCTTTCCTTAAAATCTATTACAGTTTCGAATTTCAAAAGCATATTTTTGCCCGATAAGCCACAATGGAGGTGTGGAAATTGTAAATATTTATGTTTGGGAGGCCATAACTCCGCAGGGTGAGTTCTAAATAAAAAATGTGACTGAGCAAAGTTTTATTTATTTTTGATTATCTCCCTACTGTCAACATTTCAGCAACGTAGCTCAAACCGTTTAAGAAATACAAAAATAAATCTTAATTTTAATTAAACTGAAAAAGTACCAAAATTTCCTATGTAGTTTAGAATCAATATTCAGGTGAAAATCTTAAAAAGCTTATTTTCATAACGGATTGAGATAGGAATATGAATTTTCGGCAACAGAGGCACGAGTAAAAATAAATAGAACCTTCCTTTCCATATTTTTGGTTTCGGTCCCAACCTTCAGAAATATGGCCCAAAATTACTACAATATTTGCTTGTGGGTAATTACGAGGGATGAAGTAATACTTAAAAATAATGTTCTACGAAACGTACTCTTTCCTTAAAATCTATTACAGTTTCGAATTCCAAAAGAATATTTTTGCAAGAAAAAAAAAATGATTTTTTACTGTACACGGACAGAGCTAATACTTAAAAATAATGCCCACAAAACATACTCTTTCCTTCTATTACAGTTTCGAATTCCAAAAGAATATTTTTGCCCGATAAGCCACAATGGAGGTGTGGAAATTGTAAATATTTATGTTTGGGAGGCCATAACTCCGCAGGGTGGGTTCCAAATAAAAAATGTGACTAACCAAAGTTCTATTTATTTTTGATTATCTCCCTACTGTCAAAATTTCAGCAACGTAGCTCAATCCGTTTAAGAAATACAAAAATAAATCTTAATTTTAAATAAACTGAAAAAGTACCAAAATTTCCTATGTAGTTTACAATCAATATTCAGGTGAAAATCTTAAAAAGCTTATTTTCTTAACGGATTGAGATAGGAATATGAAATTTCGGCAACAGAGGCACTAGTAAAAATAAATGGAACCTTCCTTTCCATATTTTTGGTTTAGGTCCCATCCTTCAGAAATATGGCCCAAAATTACTACAATATTTGCTTGTGTGTAATTACGAGGGATGAGGTAATACTTAAAAATAATGTTCTACGAAACGTACTCTTTCCTTAAAATCTATTACAGTTTCGAATTTCAAAATAATATTTTTGCCCGATAAGCCACAATGGAGGTGTGGAAATTGTAAATATTTATGTTTGGGAGGCCATAACTCCGCAGGGTGGGTTCCAAATAAAAAATGTGACTGAGCAAAGTTTTATTTATTTTTGATTATCTCCCTACTGTCAAAATTTCAGCAACGTAGCTCAATCCGTTTAAGAAATACAAAAAATAAATCTTAATTTTAAATAAACTGAAAAAGTACCAAAATTTCCTACGTACTTTACAATCAATATTCAGGTGAAAATCTTAAAAAGCTTATTTTCTTAACGGATTGAGATGGGAATATGAAATTTCGGCAACGTAGGCACGAGTAAAAATAAATGGAACCTTCCTTTCCATATTTTTGGTTTCGGTCCCATCCTTCAGAAATATGGCCCAAAGTTACTACAATATTTGCTTGTGGGCAATTACGAGGGATGAGGTAATACTTAAAAATAATGTTCTACGAAACGTACTCTTTCCTTAAAATCTATTACAGTTTCGAATTCCAAAAGAATATTTTTGCCCGATAAGCCACAATGGAGGTGTGGAAATTGTAAATATTTATGTTTGGGAGGCCATAACTCCGCAGGGTGAGTTCTAAATAAAAAATGTGACTGAGCAAAGTTTTATTTATTTTTGATTATCTCCCTACTGTCAACATTTCAGCAACGTAGCTCAAACCGTTTAAGAAATACAAAAATAAATCTTAATTTTAATTAAACTGAAAAAGTACCAAAATTTCCTATGTAGTTTAGAATCAATATTCAGGTGAAAATCTTAAAAAGCTTATTTTCATAACGGATTGAGATAGGAATATGAATTTTCGGCAACAGAGGCACGAGTAAAAATAAATAGAACCTTCCTTTCCATATTTTTGGTTTCGGTCCCAACCTTCAGAAATATGGCCCAAAATTACTACAGTATTTGCTTGTGTGTAATTACGAGGGATGAAGTAATACTTCAAAATAATGTTCTACGAAACGTACTCTTTCCTTAAAATCTATTACAGTTTCGAATTCCAAAAGAATATTTTTGCAAGAAAAAAAAAATGATTTTTTACTGTACACGGACAGAGCTAATACTTAAAAATAATGCCCACAAAACATACTCTTTCCTTCTATTACAGTTTCGAATTCCAAAAGAATATTTTTGCCCGATAAGCCACAATGGAGGTGTGGAAATTGTAAATATTTATGTTTGGGAGGCCATAACTCCGCAGGGTGGGTTCCAAATAAAAAATGTGACTAACCAAAGTTCTATTTATTTTTGATTATCTCCCTAATGTCAAAATTTCAGCAACGTAGCTCAATCCGTTTAAGAAATACAAAAAATAAATCTTAATTTTAAATAAACTGAAAAAGTACCAAAATTTCCTATGTACTTTAGAATCAATATTCAGGTGAAAATCTTAAAAAGCTTATTTTCATAACGGATTGATATAGGAATATGAATTTTGGGCAACAGAGGCATGAGTAAAAATAAATGGAACCTTCCTTTCCATATTTTTGGTTTCGGTCCCAACCTTCAGAAATATGGCCCAAAATTACTACAATATTTGCTTGTGGGTAATTACGAGGGATGAAGTAATACTTAAAAATAATGTTCTACGAAACGTACTCTTTCCTTAAAATCTATTACAGTTTCGAATTCCAAAAGAATATTTTTGCCCGATAAGCCACAATGGAGGTGTGGAAATTGTAAATATTTATGTTTGGGAGGCCATAACTCCGCAGGGTGGGTTCCAAATAAAAAATGTGACTGAGCAAAGTTCTATTTATTTTTGATTATCTCCCTACTGTCAAAATTTCAGCAACGTAGCTCAATCCGTTTAAGAAATACTAAAAATAAATCTTAATTTTAAATAAACTGAAAAAGTACCAAAATTTCCTACGTACTTTACAATCAATATTCAGGTGAAAATCTTAAAAAGCTTATTTTCTTAACGGATTGAGATGGGAATATGAAATTTCGGCAACATAGGCACGAGTAAAAATAAATGGAACCTTCCTTTCCATATTTTTGGTTTCGGTCCCATCCTTCAGAAATATGGCCCAAAGTTACTACAATATTTGCTTGTGGGTAATTACGAGGGATGAGGTAATACTTAAAAATAATGTTCTACGAAACGTACTCTTTCCTTAAAATCTATTACAGTTTCGAGTTCCAAAAGAATATTTTTGCCCGATAAGCCACAATGGAGGTGTGGAAATTGTAAATATTTATGTTTGGGGCGCCATAACTCCGCAGGGTGGGTTCCAAATAAAAAATGTGACTAACCAAAGTTCTATTTATTTTTGATTATCTCCCTACTGTCAAAATTTCAGCAACGTAGCTCAATCCGTTTAAGAAATACAAAAATAAATCTTAATTTTAAATAAACTGAAAAAGTACCAAAATTTCCTATGTAGTTTACAATCAATATTCAGGTGAAAATCTTAAAAAGCTTATTTTCTTAACGGATTGAGATAGGAATATGAAATTTCGGCAACAGAGGCACGAGTAAAAATAAATGGAACCTTCCTTTCCATATTTTTGGTTTAGGTCCCATCCTTCAGAAATATGGCCCAAAATTACTACAATATTTGCTTGTGTGTAATTACGAGGGATGAGGTAATACTTAAAAATAATGTTCTACGAAACGTACTCTTTCCTTAAAATCTATTACAGTTTCCAATTTCAAAATAATATTTTTGCCCGATACGATAAGCCGCAATGGAGGTGTGGAAATTGTAAATATTTATGTTTGGGAGGCCATAACTCCGCAGGGTGGGTTCCAAATAAAAAATGTGACTGAGCAAAGTTCTATTTATTTTTGATTATCTCCATACTGTCAAAATTTCAGCAACGTAGCTCATCCGTTTAAGAAATACAAAAAATAAATCTTAATTTTAAATAAACTGAAAAAGTACCAAAATTTCCTACATACTTTACAATCAATATTCAGGTGAAAATCTTAAAAAGCTTATTTTCTTAACGGATTGAGATGGGAATATGAAATTTCGGCAACAGAGGCACGAGTAAAAATAAATGGAACCTTCCTTTCCATATTTTTGGTTTCGGTCCCATCCTTCAGAAATATGGCCCAAAATTACTACAATACTTGCTTGTGTGTTATTACGAGGGGTGAGGTAATACTTAAAAATAATGTTCTACGAAACGTACTCTTTCCTTAAAATCTATTACAGTTTCGAATTTCAAAAGAATATTTTTGCCCGATAAGCCACAATGGAGGTGTGGAAATTGTAAATATTTATGTTTGGGAGGCCATAACTCCGCAGGGTGGGTTCCAAATAAAAAATGTGACTGAGCAAAGTTCTATTTATTTTTGATTATCTCCCTACTGTCAAAATTTCAGCAACGTAGCTCAATCCGTTTAAGAAATACAAAAAAAAAATTTAATTTTAAATAAACTGAAAAAGTACCAAAATTTCCTATGTACTTTAGAATCAATATTCAGGTGAAAATCTTAAAAAGCTTATTTTCATAACGGATTGATATAGGAATATGAATTTTGGGCAACAGAGGCATGAGTAAAAATAAATGGAACCTTCCTTTCCATATTTTTGGTTTCGGTCCCATCCTTCAGAAATATGGCCCAAAATTACTACAATACTTGCTTGTGGGTAATTACCAGGGGTGAGGTAATGCTTAAAAATAATGTCCACAAAACATACTCTTTCCTTAAAATCTATTACAGTTTCGAATTTCAAAAGCATATTTTTGCCCGATAAGCCACAATGGAGGTGTGGAAATTGTAAATATTTATGTTTGGGAGGCCATAACTCCGCAGGGTGAGTTCTAAATAAAAAATGTGACTAAGCAAAGTTTTATTTATTTTTGATTATCTCCCTACTGTCAAAATTTCAGCAACGTAGCTCAAACCGTTTAAGAAATACAAAAATAAATCTTAATTTTAATTAAACTGAAAAAGTACCAAAATTTCCTATGTAGTTTAGAATCAATATTCAGGTGAAAATCTTAAAAAGCTTATTTTCATAACGGATTGAGATAGGAATATGAATTTTCGGCAACAGAGGCACGAGTAAAAATAAATAGAACCTTCCTTTCCATATTTTTGGTTTCGGTCCCAACCTTCAGAAATATGGCCCAAAATTACTACAATATTTGCTTGTGGGTAATTACGAGGGATGAGGTAATACTTAAAAATAATGTTCTACGAAACGTACTCTTTCCTTAAAATCTATTACAGTTTCGAATTCCAAAAGAATATTTTTGCCCGATAAGCCACAATGGAGGTGTGGAAATTGTAAATATTTATGTTTGGGAGGCTATAACTCCGCAGGGTGGGTTCCAAATAAAAAATGTGACTGAGCAAAGTTTTATTTATTTTTGATTATCTCCCTACTGTCAAAATTTCAGCAACGTAGCTCAAACCGTTTAAGAAATACAAAAATAAATCTTAATTTTAATTAAACTGAAAAAGTACCAAAATTTCCTATGTAGTTTAGAATCAATATTCAGGTGAAAATCTTAAAAAGCTTATTTTCTTAACGGATTGCGATAAGAATATGAATTTTCGGCAACAGAGGCACGAGTAAAAATAAATGGAACCTTCCTTTCCATATTTTTGGTTTCGGTCCCAACCTTCAGAAATATGGCCCAAAATTACTACAATATTTGCTTGTGGGTAATTACGAGGGATGAAGTAATACTTAAAAATAATGTTCTACGAAACGTACTCTTTCCTTAAAATCTATTACAGTTTCGAATTTCAAAAGAATATTTTCGCCCGATAAGCCACAATGGAGGTGTGGAAGTTGTAAATATTTATGTTTGGGAGGCCATAACTCCGCAGGGTGAGTTCTAAATAAAAAATGTGACTGAGCAAGATTCTATTTATTTTTGATTATCTCCCTACTGTCAAAATTTCAGCAACGTAGCTCAAACCGTTTAAGAAATACAAAAATAAATCTTAATTTTAATTAAACTGAAAAAGTACCAAAATTTCCTATGTAGTTTAGAATCAATATTCAGGTGAAAATCTTAAAAAGCTTATTTTCTTAACGGATTGCGATAAGAATATGAATTTTCGGCAACAGAGGCACGAGTAAAAATAAATGGAACCTTCCTTTCCATATTTTTGGTTTCGGTCCCAACCTTCAGAAATATGGCCCAAAATTACTACAATATTTGCTTATGGGTAATTACGAGGGATGAAGTAATACTTAAAAATAATGTTCTACGAAACGTACTCTTTCCTTAAAATCTATTACAGTTTCGAATTTCAAAAGAATATTTTCGCCCGATAAGCCACAATCGAGGTGTGGAAGTTGTAAATATTTATGTTTGGGAGGCCATAACTCCGCAGGGTGAGTTCCAAATTAAAAATGTGACTGAGGAAAGTTCTATTTATTTTTGATTATCTGCCTACTGTCAAAATTTCAGTAACGTAGCTCAATTCGTTTAAGAAATAGAACAAAAAATGTTAATTTTAAATAAACTGTAAAAGTACCAAAATTTCCTATGTACTTTACAATAAATATTCAGGTGAAAATCTTAAAAAGCTTATTTTCTTAACGGATTGCGATAAGAATATGAATTTTCGGCAACAGAGGCACGAGTAAAAATAAATGGAACCTTCCTTTCCATATTTTTGGTTTCGGTCCCATCCTTCCGAAATATGGCCCAAAATTACTACAATATTTGCTTGTGGGTAATTACGAGGGATGAAGTAATACTTAAAAATAATGTTCTACGAAACGTACTCTTTCCTTAAAATCTATTACAGTTTCGAATTCCAAAAGAATATTTTTGCCCGATAAGCCACAATGGAGGTGTGGAAATTGTAAATATTTATGTTTGGGAGGCCATAACTCCGCAGGGTGGGTTCCAAACAAAAAATGTGACTAAACAAAGTTCTATTTATTTTTGATTATCTCCCTACTGTCAAAATTTCAGAAACGTAGCTCAATCCGTTTAAGAAATACAAAAAATAAATTTTAATTTTAAATAAACTGAAGAAGTATCAAAATTTCCTATGTACTTTAGAATCAATATTCAAGTAAAAATCTTAAAAAGCTTATTTTCTTAACGGATTGAGATAGGAATATGAATTTTGGGCAACAGAGGCACGAGTAAAAATAAATGGAACCTTCCTTTCCATATTTTTGGTTTCGGTCCCATCCTTCAGAAATATGGCCCAAAATTACTACAATATTTGCTTATGGGTAATTACGAAGGATGAAGTAATACTTAAAAATAATGTTCTACGAAACGTACTCTTTCCTTAAAATCTATTACAGTTTCGAATTTCAAAAGAATATTTTTGCCCGATAAGCCACAATGGAGGTGTGGAAATTGTAAATATTTATGTTTGGGAGGCCATAACTCCGCAGGGTGTGTTCCAAACAAAAAATGTGACTGAGCAAAGTTCTATTTATTTTTGATTATCTCCCTACTGTCAAAATTTCAGCAACGTAGCTCAATCCGTTTAAGAAATACAAAAAATTAATTTTAATTTTAAATAAACTGAAAAAGTACCAAAATTTCTTATGTACTTTAGAATCAATATTCAAGTAAAAATCTTAAAAAGCTTATTTTCTTAACGGATTGAGATAGGAATATGAATTTTGGGCAACAGAGGCACGAGTAAAAATAAATGGAACCTTCCTTTCCATATTTTTGGTTTCGGTCCCAACCTTCAGAAATATGGCCCAAAATTACTACAATATTTGCTTGTGTGTTATTACGAGGGGTGAGGTAATACTTAAAAATAATGTTCTACGAAACGTACTCTTTCCTTAAAATCTATTACAGTTTCGAATTTCAAAAGAATATTTTCGCCCGATAAGCCACAATGGAGGTGTGGAAATTGTAAATATTTATGTTTGGGAGACCATAACTCCGCAGGGTGGGTTCAAAATAAAAAATGTGACTGAGCAAATTTCTATTTATTTTTGATTATCTCCCTACTGTCAAAATTTCAGCAACGTAGCTCAATCCGTTTAAGAAATACAAAAAATTAATTTTAATTTTAAATAAACTGAAAAAGTACCAAAATTTCCTATGTACTTTAGAATCAATATTCAAGTAAAAATCTTAAAAAGCTTATTTTCTTAACGGATTGAGATAGGAATATGAATTTTGGGCAACAGAGGCACGAGTAAAAATAAATGGAACCTTCCTTTCCATATTTTTGGTTTCGGTCCCATCCTTCAGAAATATGGCCCAAAATTACTACAATATTTGCTTATGGGTAATTACGAAGGATGAAGTAATACTTAAAAATAATGTTCTACGAAACGTACTCTTTCCTTAAAATCTATTACAGTTTCGAATTTCAAAAGAATATTTTTGCCCGATAAGCCACAATGGAGGTGTGGAAATTGTAAATATTTATGTTTGGGAGACCATAACTCCGCAGGGTGGGTTCAAAATAAAAAATGTGACTGAGCAAAGTTCTATTTATTTTTGATTATCTCCCTACTGTCAAAATTTCAGCAACGTAGCTCAATCCGTTTAAGAAATACAAAAAATAAATCTTAATTTTAAATAAACTGAAAAAGTACCAAAATTTCCTATGTACTTTAGAATCAATATTCAAGTAAAAATCTTAAAAAGCTTATTTTCTTAACGGATTGAGATAGGAATATGAATTTTGGGCAACAGAGGCACGAGTAAAAATAAATGGAACCTTCCTTTCCATATTTTTGGTTTCGGTCCCAACCTTCAGAAATATGGCCCAAAATTACTACAATATTTGCTTGTGTGTTATTACGAGGGGTGAGGTAATACTTAAAAATAATGTTCTACGAAACGTACTCTTTCCTTAAAATCTATTACAGTTTCGAATTTCAAAAGAATATTTTTGCCCGATAAGCCACAATGGAGGTGTGGAAATTGTAAATATTTATGTTTGGGAGACCATAACTCCGCAGGGTGGGTTCAAAATAAAAAATGTGACTGAGCAAAGTTCTATTTATTTTTGATTATCTCCCTACTGTCAAAATTTCAGCAACGTAGCTCAATCCGTTTAAGAAATACAAAAAATAAATCTTAATTTTAAATAAACTGAAAAAGTACCAAAATTTCCTATGTACTTTAGAATCAATATTCAAGTAAAAATCTTAAAAAGCTTATTTTCTTAACGGATTGAGATAGGAATATGAATTTTGGGCAACAGAGGCACGAGTAAAAATAAATGGAACCTTCCTTTCCATATTTTTGGTTTCGGTCCCAACCTTCAGAAATATGGCCCAAAATTACTACAATATTTGCTTATGGGTAATTACGAAGGATGAAGTAATACTTAAAAATAATGTTCTACGAAACGTACTCTTTCCTTAAAATCTATTACAGTTTCGAATTTCAAAAGAATATTTTTGCCCGATAAGCCACAATGGAGGTGTGGAAATTGTAAATATTTATGTTTGGGAGACCATAACTCCGCAGGTGGGTTCAAAATAAAAAATGTGACTGAGAAAATTTCTATTTATTTTTGATTATCTCCCTACTGTCAAAATTTCAGCAACGTAGCTCAATCCGTTTAAGAAATACAAAAAATTAATTTTAATTTTAAATAAACTGAAAAAGTTCCAAAATTTCCTATGTACTTTAGAATCAATATTCAAGTAAAAATCTTAAAAAGCTTATTTTCTTAACGGATTGAGATAGGAATATGAATTTTGGGCAACAGAGGCACGAGTAAAAATAAATGGAACCTTCCTTTCCATATTTTTGGTTTCGGTCCCATCCTTCAGAAATATGGCCCAAAATTACTACAATATTTGCTTATGGGTAATTACGAAGGATGAAGTAATACTTAAAAATAATGTTCTACGAAACGTACTCTTTCCTTAAAATCTGTTTCGAATTTCAAAAGAATATTTTTGCCCGATAAGCCACAATGGAGGTGTGGAAATTGTAAATATTTATGTTTGGGAGACCATAACTCCGCAGGGTGGGTTCAAAATAAAAAATGTGACTGAGCAAATTTCTATTTATTTTTGATTATCTCCCTACTGTCAAAATTTTAGCAACGTAGCTCAATCCGTTTAAGAAATACAAAAAATAAATCTTAATTTTAAATAAACTGAAAAAGTACCAAAATTTCCTATGTACTTTAGAATCAATATTCAGGTGAAAATCTTATAAAGCTTATTTTCTTAACGGCTTGAGATAGGAATATGAAATTTCGGCAACAGAGGCACGAATAAAAATAAATGGAACCTTCCTTTCCATATTTTTGGTTTCGGTCCCATCCTTCAGAAATATGGCCCAAAATTATTACAATATTTGCTTATGGGTAATTACGAGGGATGAGGCAATACTTAAAAATAATGTTCAACGAAGCGTACTCTTTCCTTAAAATCAATTACAGTTTCGAATTTCAAAAGAATATTTTTGCCCGATAAGCCACAATGGAGGTGTGGAAAATATAAATATTTATGTTTGGGAGGCTATAACTCCGCAGGGTGGGTTCCAAATAAAAAATGTGACTGAGCAAAGTTCTATTTATTTTTGATTATCTCCCTACTGTCAAAATTTCAGCAACGTAGCTCAATCCGTTTAAGAAATACAAAAAATAAATCTTAATTTTAAATAAACTGAAAAAGTACCAAAATTTCCTATGTACTTTGCAATCAATATTCAGGTGAAAATCTTAAAAAGCTTATTTTCTTAACGGCTTGAGATAGGAATATGAAATTTCGGCAACAGAGGCACTAGTAAAAATAAATTGAACCTTCCTTTCCATATTTTTGGTTTCGGTCCCATCCTTCAGAAATATGGCCCAAAATTACTACAATATTTGCTTGTGTGTAATTACGAGGGATGAGGTAATACTTAAAAATGATGTTCTACGAAACGTACTCTTTCCTTAAAATCTATTACAGTTTCGAATTTCAAAAGAATATTTTTGCCCGATAAGCCACAATGGAGGTGTGGAAATTGTAAATATTTATGTTTGGGAGACCATAACTCCGCAGGGTGGGTTCAAAATAAAAAATGTGACTGAGCAAATTTCTATTTATTTTTGATTATCTCCCTACTGTCAAAATTTCAGCAACGTAGCTCAATCCGTTTAAGAAATACAAAAAATAAATCTTAATTTTAAATAAACTGAAAAAGTACCAAAATTTCCTATGTACTTTAGAATCAATATTCAAGTAAAAATCTTAAAAAGCTTATTTTCTTAACGGATTGAGATAGGAATATGAAATTTCGGCAAAAGAGGCACGAGTAAAAATAAATGGAACCTTCCTTTCCATATTTTTGGTTTCGGTCCCATCCTTCAGAAATATGGCCCAAAATTACTACAATATTTGCTTATGGGTAATTACGAAGGATGAAGTAATACTTAAAAATAATGTTCTACGAAACGTACTCTTTCCTTAAAATCTATTACAGTTTCGAATTTCAAAAGAATATTTTTACCCGATAAGCCACTATGGAGCTGTGGAAATTGTAAATATTTATGTTTGGAAGGCTATAACTCCGCAGAGTGGGTTCCAAATAAAAAATGTGACTAACCAAAGTTCTATTTATTTTTGATTATCTCCCTACTGTCAAAATTTCAGCAACGTAGCTCAATCCGTTTAAGAAATACAAAAAATAAATCTTAATTTTAAATAAACTGAAAAAGTACCAAAATTTCCTATGTACTTTGCAATCAATATTCAGGTGAAAATCTTAAAAAGCTTATTTTCATAACGGATTGAGATAGGAATATGAATTTTGGGCAACAGAGGCACGAGTAAAAATAAATGGAACCTTCCTTTCCATATTTTTGGTTTCGGTCCCATCCTTCAGAAATATGGCCCAAAATTATTACAATATTTGCTTATGGGTAATTACGAGGGATGAGGTAATACTTAAAAATAATGTTCTACGAAACGTACTCTTTCCTTAAAACTTAAAATCAATTACAGTTTCGAATTTCAAAAGAATATTTTTGCCCGATAAGCCACAATGGAGGTGTGGAAATTGTAAATATTTATGTTTGGGAGACCATAACTCCGCAGGGTGGGTTCCAAATAAAAAATGTGACTAAGCAAAGTTCTATTTATTTTTGATTATCTCCCTACTGTCAAAATTTCAGCAACGTAGCTCAATCCGTTTAAGAAATACAAAAAATAAATCTTAATTTTAAATAAACTGAAAAAGTACCAAAATTTCCTATGTACTTTAGAATCAATATTCAGGTGAAAATCTTAAAAAGCTTATTTTCTTAACGGATTGAGATAGGAATATGAAATTTCGGCAACAGAGGCACGAGTAAAAATAAATGGAACCTTCCTTTCCATATTTTTGGTTTCGGTCCCATCCTTCAGAAATATGGCCCAAAATTATTACAATATTTGCTTATGGGTAATTACGAGGGATGAGGTAATACTTAAAAATAATGTTCTACGAAACGTACTCTTGTCTTATACGGTTGCCAACAATACTTTTTTCACCCGGAGAATACGGGGTTTCTTAACAATTTTCCGGTCTCCGAAATTGGCAGAAAAAAAAAAAATAAACAACAGATTTAACATTTATAAACCTAAAGCGCTATTTTGCAAGGAATATTTGAACGCACTTCTTTATTTTGAAAGTCACACATATCCCTGAAAACAAGAAGTATCGTTTACGATTCGTAAAAGAAATAACTTCCTCATACAAAACATCTTTTACGAATCGTTTAGGTGTATCGTTTTTATATCGTTAACGATTCACCAGTCACATGATAATTGAAATCAAAAACGAAGTTTCGTGTATGTATTGGTACTTCGTTTTAATTCCGTTTTGGTGAATCATTAATGATTCGTATTTAGAGTAATGTTTGTGAATCTCTTTTAACGAATCCATTAAGAATCTTTTTAGGCGAAAAGTGAAATATTTATTTTGGAAAATGGATTGAAAAATAAAAATAAATTTTTAAATTTAATTATTTTAATTTATATACATATATATTTATATTATTTTATAGATATAATTTTTAAATTTAATATAATATTGTTAATATAAAAATCACATTGTTGTTTTCTTGATAAAGGCTTATGTATGTTGATATAACTCTTGTTACAGGAGCATCCAAATATATCATCTTCAGTAGTGTTCCTAGACACCATAAACTTTCTCCGATTCATTTTTTCTCCTATAATATTAATAATAATTAATTATTTTTATTTGTTATGAAATTTAAATTATACTTACTTAATTTTTTTTCCACGTACGTGTTGATTGTTAACTACAAAATTTTAAAAATGGCTCATTCTTTGTTTGTTATTAAAAATGGCTGATTTTTTGTTTTGATAAAATTTACTAAATACACATTTTACGAAACAAAAATATATCGTTTTCGATTCACCTTTAGCGAGGAGTTTTCAATTCTGTATAATATATAAATACTTATATATGTGTTAGTACAACTTCACTTTCAAATATCTTTTTTAAATCATTTACGTATCGTTTTAGGTGAATTTCGTTTCTAAGATTAAAGGGATAGAGATATAAACTGTCAAAACATTATGTACTTTTGGCACAGCACAAAACATTGTAGTTTAGTTTGTTTTCATTTAATTAATTTAATTAAATTCAAAAGTTGAAGCAGTTGAATAGGTGAAGCAAGGTAATAAAATTTTCAACAATTACAATATATTATATAATTTGCAACACTTATTACTATTATTTATGTGATAGTTTTTTATTGAAAAAATACTATGTTACAAATGAGCCGCTTGTTTTGAAAGTGGTTTAAGTAAGTCAATTTTACATAAAAAAAATAGTTAATGATAACAATAATCAAAATTCTCATAATTATTTTATATTTATAATTTTTTTAAGCTTAGTATCATTAAAATCATTGTGATTATAAATAAATGAACATTTGTTTAAAAAAATCTTTGATAATTTTTTTTTTATATTTAAGATCTCCGGGTGAGTGGTGGTAGTTCATTGTTGGCAACCGTATCTTAAAATCTATTGCTACTCCAAATTCCAGAAGCAAAATTTACTATAAATGAAGGTATATATTGTATTGTATTAAATTGTAATATTTTTTCTCAGTGGTTTAATATTCCAATTGAAAAAAAAAATACAAATCGTGAGGCTGATAGAAGGGTTGACAAATAAGATAGTTGAAATCTATGTAAATTACATATAGTCAACTAAAAATTTCAATTAACAGCAATAGTTAATTTGTACATAATACAAATTCAATAATTATGGAATAGAAAAACTTAAATTTTATATTAAAAGTTTATTTATAGAGCTACAACTTCGTAGTGTTATGCATTTTTCAGAATTGTAATGGTTGCCATTTTCATACAAAAATTAGCTCACATCTCAGATTTAGTAATTTCTTGTTTTCTTTATTTTTAGTCCAAGATTAATTTCAAAACGTCCACTAAGAGGTCAAATTAGTTTTATAAAATCTGATATTAAATTTTGAATTGAAGTTCTTTAAATTGATAGTTCTTTTATAATAGCTTTTAAAAGTATATGCTCTTAAATACCAAAAAAAGTTAATATCGTAGATAACGAGCGATAAACCAATTTAATCTAATGTTTTTTTTTTTTTTTTTTAAAGAAATTGACACTTTTTCATTTTTTACCTATCAGATCCTTTAAAATATATTTTATTTTATCGAAAATATTTGAAAAATCATCATTTACAGTATCATCATTATATAATTTTTTTTTTTTTACTTTTATAGAAAATTGCATCCTGTGGTTTACATTTTCCGTTTCACTAGTTCATTTTTGAAATATTATATATAAAATAATGTCTCTATATTATACAGAGAGAAAGGAAAATATTGTTTAGCTGTAGTAGTGGTAAATTTTGACACTGTATATAAATTTCCTGTCAAGTGTCGTAACCAGCATAAATTTTCTAACAAAATGTGTTACTGGTTTTTTTTTTGTATAATAATATACCGGAAAATGGAGTATTTCCATAATATGATGATCCCATTACTTTATTCGTTGTTTGATAAAGTTCAAAAATGGATTTTTTTTTATAGTACGATAATTTTCACTTAAAAATTTTTTTTTTTTTATTATAACTATTTTTTTTGTGGACTACAAAATCGTTTTTGTTAAAGGTACCGTCGTATGTAATAGAGATAATTAGTGTAATTGATTAGTTTGCTGACCTCTCGAATTTGGATAGTTTTTATATAAATATTAAAAATTAAATGAACTAAAATGGTAATTTAAGAATTGGTCATAGAGAGACAATGATACTTTAAAAATAAATTATGCCAAAATAATGGAATTATTAAAATTATACTTATAATTATAAGGATGGATCCATATTATCCCATAAAACGGCCTGGGTAAAATTACTTACTGTGATGTTACAAAATAAGCCAGTGTTACAAAATACACCAGTTACACCAGTGTTACGAAATAAGCATATAAAGTTTATAAGAGGGGCCGGAGATAGTCCAAGCGGCTCGATAATCCAAGCACAATATGGTAAAGTCTGATACGAGACATTGTATAGAATGTGCTCTGTCGATTCTTCATCGATTCAGCATATTTTGCAAAGATTATTCGAAACGAGTCTCATTAGATGCAGGTGTTTATTGAGGTTGCAGTAACCCGTAAGTAATCTTGTTAATTTGCGTACCTTCTGTTCGCGGGTACTTTGATTTGATCGGTTAGGTATGAGTAATTTTATGTAAAAGTAATGGAATTACTAAGATTGCGTGATAACTTGAAAAGTAAGCAAGGATTACAAAAAATGTTAATTTCATTTTGTGTGTAATGTAAACAGAGGAAGACCTGAGATTGCTTTACTGGACAGAAGTAGTTTTGAGAGCATATAACCTGTTAGTGTCTTAGTTGCTGATTCACATTTAATATGGTAATTAATATTGTATAATTATTAGGATTACCATACTCGGCAATTAAAATTCTTTACAAAGAGTTTTATTTTGCGAGACTGTTCAAGAACAATTAAAGAGGATACAATCGTAAATTAATTTCCAGTAACATAATAAAAAATAAATTTCAAAATACATTAATAATTTCTATTTTATTGACTGGAAAAACTGCATTAACCTGAGATATAATAAATCAATGTTAATAGAAAAATCATTATAAATTACATTTGAAATAAATTTTTTTATTTTCTTCTTATATTTTCAACAATTGAAAGTAATTCATACTAAAACAACCTAGTAATATCAGTAATAATAATAATAATAATGAATAAGAAAAAGACAAGAATAATAAAAGTAAATTTTTTCATGTAATTGAAAAATTGGTATCGTTTAAGGATCAATTGTTACTCATATACACAAATACGTATTATTACAATAATATCAATTTACAGAAAATATCAAAGAAAACATAAAATATAAAAAAAAATATATCGATGAACATCAAAACATATCCTTTTTTATGTTCTATGAAATCCTTTTACCCTCTATCAACATAATATTACCAACGAGTTTATTTGTATTCTATTTTTTCTATTAAATATCCTACAATGACATCTTTTTTTTTGTAGGTAGATTATTTTCATAAAATATGGTCCTTTTCAATGTCCTTAGCAAAACAAACACAAATATAGAAAAATTTGTGTATACATATTTTTCACGTGACTGGAATATTTTTTGACAACCTGTTTTCATATATAGAATGACATTTTCTAATAAACTCTCCACTACTTATTAGATTCTTATAATCCTCTAAAAATACTGTTATTAAGATTAACAGTATAATATATTTTCACTAATAAATTCCTTAATATATGAGCCAGGAATATTATGACCAAACAAAATATAAAAGGATATATTATGAATATAAAATGTCCTTTGGGTATATTATTAGATATTTTGTTTTGTTGTTAAAATATGGTATATAAATTAAGGTATTCTTGTCCAAAATATTATCCGTATCTTTTAATAGATTCCGATGTTGCTGCTGAGAATGATACAATTATTATATTAGGACCATTCACATAATTTTTTATGTAACTTTAGTAATTTTCATTCTCGTAATTATACGTCACTGACTAAATCAGTTGCTGTTGATACAACAATACAGCTAACGACAATTGACATGTGCCCGAAGGAACGACATGTGGTGTCTTATTTATGCTATGAAACACCAATGTCTGATAGCATTTATTCGAGGGTTTCATCGTAACATTGAAAAATTACACAAATCATTCGCTATAAGCTCAATTGAGATTTTAGATACCTATTGATCCTTGAAATTAATAGGAAAAATAAGCCAGAAGCTTACAATTACTTACTATGATCAATTCTAGGAGTTTTTTCCTCTATCATTTCAAGTAGATATATGAATAGCCTTTTAGTTACTCACGGATTGTTCCATATATGTCTTGAGAGTGAGCAGTTTTCTTTGCAGCGTCCTGTAGTAGAAGTAGAAGCTTAAATAATAGATCTTAAAAAGACTAATATTGTTAAAATTAGATTGATTTTAGTTTTTGTAATGTTAACAAGAAATTTAGTTTTAGTAATGTTAACAAAACAAACTTAATTCTACAAATTCATAATTTCGACAAATTTCTTGATTTATATAAATATTTTATTCTGACCATTTTATATCATTTAATTTATTATTGTTCTCTATTTTATTATTGATTGTTAAAGACAGCCTGTTTTTATGAAGAATTTCTAATTGATTAATTAATTAAAATTGATATTGTATTACGATTACGTAATATAATTTCAGGCTAAATTAGACAATATAGTAAATTTCTGCTAATTGGCCGCAAATAGTTTAAGGATATTGATTATTCTTTTATTCAAAATATTGTTTTTCATTATTATGTTTGTTATAGCTAATTTGAAATGAACTATTTCCATAGCTTATATTAAATTTGTTTTTGTAAATATAGTGTAATTTATGGCATATAGTCTGTTAAATATTTGAAAAATTGCCTGGATTTTATACTTCCTATAGAAATTCACAATAATAATAAACAATTGTGATGTTAAATATTTAGCTAAAGCATATAATTAAATGTTAGGACTGGGTCGAATCGCTAATTAAAATTATA
Organism: Rhamphomyia laevipes; assembly: GCA_963920725.1. Taxonomy (NCBI): domain Eukaryota; kingdom Metazoa; phylum Arthropoda; class Insecta; order Diptera; family Empididae; genus Rhamphomyia; species Rhamphomyia laevipes. The sequence goes on along the minus strand of OY987258.1, from coordinate 54,226,072 downwards.
ACTCGTATTATCAATCATTCATACCAATGACGGAGTTGATGAAGGCGTGTACGGTAAGCAAAATGAACATCGCAAGATTTTCATTCTATCAGATAGCAAAGCTGCCATCTTCACCCTGCACTCATACCAATTTGAATCTAAACTGGTATAGGACTGTCTAAAAGTTCTAAAAGAACTAGCCAATCGTAACATTGTTACATTCGTCTGGGTCCGCGGACACATTAGTATTCAGGGTAACGAAGCAAGTTAGCTTCTCGCCAGAGAAGGATCAGAGACAGCACATACCTTTCTGTAGAATCCCGCTCAGCACAGCTAAAACAGCCACAAATTAATGTCTATTAATTACAAGAGAAAAATTCAGACATTTAATACGACACTGTCATCTGAACTACTATCTCAGTAAATATATGACAGGTTCATATCATCTATTTGCAGAACATGCAATGCTGATGAGAATACAGCCTCCCATTTCATTTGCGAATGTGTGAAACTGTCTTTAAAGCATTTTCAATCTCTTGGTTACTGGTTTCCTACATTTTTAGATGATATCTCATCTAGCCCACTTAAGAAAATTCTCAAATTTATAAACAGTTTAATCTTCTCTAGTTAGCTCTACGATTTAAAGCGATTACAATAGGCCTATCATTGGCCTGAATGGTATTTGGGTCACTTTGCCCAACCCTTACATTTTTCTACTTCTAATTCTAATTCTACCAGTTTATAAATCTATCATAGGAAAATATGGAATTAAATTTTTCATATTCATCATAAATCTTAACATAAAATTTACATTGTTATGAATTTTGTATTGTATTATTTACATTGCAACTTGTACATATTCTATAGATCCTAATTTCCAACATAAAATCCTTTACAATATAACATTTTCTATTAACTACTACAATAAGCTTAATAATCCTTTTAACAAACTGCAATAATATTTTTAATAAATTAATTTTTTTCCCCCCGGTTTATTTTCATTGCGGTTGCTGATGAAATTTGTCAAAAGTTTTTTTTTAAAATATATATATAAATTTTAAATGAAAAAATAAACAGAGAAATACAAAATCCCGAAAAAGGACATTTTTTTGTTAAACAATTTTTAAGTGGCTACTTTACGAAATAACTTTTAACATTTTACTGTGTTATCCTTTGTTAAATTGCAAAAGAGCTTAAGCGATGAAAATGTAAATAAGTAAAACAAAAAATTAGTTTAGTTTTTCACAATTTTCATTTTGTGTGTATATTATGTAAATGTGTGTGTGTATGAATGGGAAATATAAAAGGAAAAATAAATAAAGGAGGTGTTTAAAAGGATTTTTATTGTTAATTGATTTGAAAAACAAAAAATTAAAAAAAAAAAATATTTTCATTTATTTTAGGATTATATTTTAGAAATTGAAATTTCTAAAAGAATGTGTGTTCAAAGAGATTTCATTGGTTAGAAGCTGTTAGAAGCTAAAGTCCTTTTAAATATTTTAAATATTCTGATATATTAGATCTAAAAATATGAATTGATAGTGAAAAAGATAGGAAATTAAATTATCTGTTAAAGTTCTGTATTTTAAAACCATTAGTTCCATACAAAAACCAAATACACACTATTATAAAACGCTCGTTTTAGGAACTGGAGAACTAGTAGACTGTAAACTTCCTAAACTGCTAATTCCTTTGTGATCAATATTAATACATAATATTTTCTAAACGTAACAACGAATCATCACACGAAACTAAATAGATAAAAATTCAAATTCAACAGATGAATTGATTTAACGCAGTAGTCTTCAATATTTCGTAACCTTTCAAACTGTTCCTGCTGATAACATTGTTCAAGGAACGAAGGAACACTATTTTTGGAAAGTCTTGTTGAAGTAAAATAATGTTTGATAGAAAATGATTTTTTTTTGTGTAATGGGATTCCCCGTGAAATCAAAATGATTTTTTTTATCGATTTCCTCGATCTTTGTTTGTCTTTTCATTATTAGAAGTTTAAGTTTTATTTTCAATTCTTTAAGATTTACATGGACTAATAATTCTAAATAGTTCTGAATTTTGATTTTTTTTTTACTATTTTCACTATTATAATATTCAAATTTTCTTTTAACACCCTGTGAAAAAATAACTAAATTCATGTAATTAATAAATAAAATTATTAAATATAGAAATTTTTTTCAAATTTTCCCTACCATGGTGAAAATTAAGTGAAAATTTTTGTATTATGCGGAATTTACACGCTTCAAGTAATCGTTCAAGTTCCACATTCAAGTAGAATTATTTTACACAATGCGCAAGTCGTGTTTTTTATATAAACTTGAATCCCACAAAATAAAAATAGAAATACTTTCTATTTTTTTCAAACTTGAACGGCATACTACATATAAATAAAATTCAAAAAAAAATTTTTATTGCGATTTGACACTTTCGATATTTTTTCCAATCATTTGCTGCCAACATAAACATTTCAATGTATTGTTCCCAATATTAAAAAAAAAAAATTACTTGAAGCGTGTAAATATAAAAATTCATTCAAGTTCCACTTGAATAGGAACCGAATTTAATTTTTACAGAAACTTGAATGAAAAACTTGAACTGTGTAAATTCCGCTTTACGGAAATTTAATTTTGATTCAATTTTATTAAATACATTTTCTAATAGTGTTGATACAATTAATTTACAAAATTTGTCATTTCCTGTGGGAAATAATATTTGATGTTAATAGGCTAAATTGTAATGAAAGGAAACAATATAATTCGAAACATAATTTTATTTTAATAATTATTTTACACATAGAAAGTTATCATATAAAATGATTTTTAATTAAGTGAATAAATTTGTGGTTCCTTTTTTGAAAATTATAAAAATGAAGTATGCTTTGTGAATTATTGAAATTATATCTGTAGTACTCGTAAATTGTTGAATAAGAAGTTATCTTGAACTTATTAAATTAACTAATTACCTTCTCAAAGGACAATAAAAATTGTGTAGCATTGATTTGATCGATTGGGTCGGAAATTCATTTTTTACCCTACAAGTAGGTTTTGTTTTTATCCTTATGATCCTTTTTAATGTGTCATAATTCTATAATTTCGAAATTGATATTTATGAGTATTTTTTTTTAATCGTGTAATTACTTAAACTTATTCAAAACTTATTAAAAATCATAAAAATTGAAAATAAAAATCTATACAATTTGAATGAAGAAATAAATATCAGCAAAATAAAAATAACAATAAATTTATCTTTATTTACAAATTCATGTATATAAATATTATCCTGTTATATCCTTTTTGTGTTTCTTGTAACAGTTTTTAAAACATTGAAAGCCCCTTCAACATCAAAAACTGTTACAATATTTTAATAATAAACCAGAAACAAAGAGAGTTCAACAAAAATAAAATGGCAATGGAAATGAATTTTTATTAGCATAGTAAATTGATGATATTTGTCTGGTAATAAGTTAATTATGTACGAATATATATTTCAGATAAACAATTTTACTTGCTACACAATTTTTAAGGACTTTGTAAATATTTATATCCCTTTGATATTATGATCTTAATTTTCTGTTTTTGGAAAAGTTTTATGGTTAATTTTCATGGGTTCCCCATGGGTTAAATAATTATTTAATATTTAAATAAGTCAATTAGAGAACGGATCGAATATTTGATCAAATGAAGTAAATTGTTTCTATATACGCATAAGTACGGAGCACCTAAAAGTAGAAATTTTGATTTGTTAAATTCAAAATGGTTCAATTCGATTGGTTATTATATAAATTGTGTCGCAGTATACAGATCTGTGAAACAGCATAATTATGCCGACATACTGTTAAATAATCATACCCTACCGGCTTCGCTATTGTGCTGACTTCCAGAAATGATGGAAAATTGGAATAATGCTGATTATATATCCTACTCGATTTAAAATCTTTAAACGAATGTGAAGCTATTACACGCGAATGAATTAGATAATGTAGTAATGCATGTTATTAGCTTCTACAGAAGATTGGACATCGAAATACTTTAAACTACGATAAATATTCCTTTTATAAAACGTAGCAAATCCTTTAATGAATGTTTATTACAATGAAGCACGAGTTTTCTACCTAATTTATAATTAACTCGACCAAATTCTTTCCCATCCGAATTGTACTTTAGTCGAGAAAATATAATTTGAATATTTAAAACAATGTTACTCAATATTTTATCATATAACTAAACTATATATATCGTAAATGCCACAATGCTACAATTACGATGTTGTATTTGAGACAAAAAATTTTTAAGAATTGTTTTTATGACCTTTTATTATATATTTTTTTTTCGTATTTATGCATATAAATTTGAATGAAATTGTCATAAATTTTCAGTTTATAGTCTTCAAGAAATATAAAAATTTAGAAAGTATTACACATTCGGATGATATTATACATAAATGTGATATGCCACAAAGTTACATATTATTTTCATAAAAATAAAACTTTACATAAACACAATTTTGACAATACATTCGGTAAGGAAATTTCAAAAATAAAACAAAAATTTTAATAGATATTTTTTATTGCAAAAGAAATAAATATAAAGGATATTAAGATAAGAGAAAATAATAAATTTGTGGTTTTTTATAGTTAATATATTATTACAAATAAATTGGAAATAATAGCTTAAAAACTAGTGATTAAGAATTAATTTATACAATTATTTTTTAAATAAAATTGTTAAATCATCATGCACTCAAAACCTTAACATCAGTCGACATTAAAGATTATATAATTACGCATACCAATTTTAATATACAATGAAGTTGAGGTTTTGATTCCATGATGATTCAACAAAAATATAATTTAGAAATGATTTTTATTACAAAATTGTTCTTGAAGATAATTTAGTCATCTCAAAATATTCATAATGTGAAAACATAATAATTTTTGAAACGATTGCAATAAATAAGAATTAAAAATCCTATCAGAAATCGTATGATGGATTGTTCATGTAGGCATCTACTTAAAAATTATTCACATATGCCAGAAAAGGTTAATTTGTGTGAGACATTAAATCCGTAGATAAAATGAAAACTTTAAATTTGAGCTAATGATGATATTGGATTATCCTTCTATTTATAGTTTAGAACTACAGCAATTCGTTTTATGAAATAATCCTAAATTACCAATATTATTAAGTAATATCGTTACCCAGCGATAGTTTTACGACGATAACTTACTGTTTGTGATTAAATATATAATGAGAATTTTTATCTTAAACTTAATTACATTCCGATTTTATAAACTCTTGCTACGAAATTAAGTTATTGCGTTCATTGTACAAAGTTATTTGAAAAATTATTGTGTACCAGACAGATAAGTTTCGAATCGATTCGTATAATAACAAAACGACTGCTTAAATAGACTCAATAAATAGGTATCGATTGCAATCGATTAAATTTGTAAATTTTATTTTTATCTTATGTTAATGATAATTTTTTATATCTTCCATAAAATTTTCGTCAGCCTTGTTTCTTTACATAGTTTTTTTTTTTATGAAACTATTGAATTTAATTTCTCTTCACATTTGCTTTAGCTTCCATTCGTAAGGGTTCGTTCAGTTCAATCATTTAAAACTCTTTCGATTCGATTTGTTCCGAAACAATTCAATACTATAATCTTTGATTTTCTCAAAACTATAATCTTGGCAGTTTTCTACTACCGGAGCGATAAGTTAATAATTAATAGGTTTCTTGTGTTTTGAAATTTGTTAGATTTTTAAATGGTTAAGAATACATATTATGAATAATTTTATTAAATACTTTAATATTCACTATTCTAATAAGTGAAAGTTTAAACATTAATTTTTATATCATTTTTGAAAAGTAAATATAAAAAACTAAAGAAAATATAAAAACTATCTTGATTCTTGTGATTGTAGAATAATGGCTCACTTAAAATGTATGTCTTTTTCTTATAAATCTCTAAAACCTTAAAAATTGTTAACTTCTAAATTATAGTGCAAATCAGGAACATTTTCTATCTATCTTGGTAAGGAGAAAACACATTGAAGCAATTTTAATGCAATTTACACAATGAAAATGAAAAATATCTTTTATAGAAAAATGGGTTTTCTTTTATTCGTGTGTGATAATTTTTTATGTGCAGACAATGAACACTTTTATATAATATGTATGACAATATGAATAAAACATGCTTTGAACAATGTTTTAGTTAAATATCAATACAATTCAGGATAAATGTTGAAATATAAATCGATTTCATGATGTATGCTTATGGTTAACGAATCGTTTACCATTTCTTCTTCAATTTTTTTTTTTTTGAAAATTCGAAACTATTTGGATTTCGTAGACAATTTATAACACATTTACTTCAATTCACAATTTGTTGCTACAGATATTATATAAGAATTCATTCTAAGTTGTTATAATTTATTATTTTAAAACTTGTTACCAATTTGTTTACTAGATAATTGTGTCAGACTAATTTGTAGCTCAATAATTTTAATTTATTTATTAAATAAACAAAAATTACTGAAGTTCTGGTTTTTTAATAACTTGGAATTGTTTATGCGGTTTGAGTAATTGCTAAATATATTTCGACACCAGATGTCTGTGGTTTAGGTAATGGCTAATTTCAGCTAATAATACAATCATAAATAATAACTTTAGGCTACGAAATATATTTATGGTTTGCTTTGAAATATTAATTTTGTTTTACAAAAATTATTGTTGCCTCTATGAAATTCATGTATAACTAATTCTACAATTGATCAATATTTCTAAAGGTATGGTGATATTGTCTTGATTATCAAATTAATATAATCAAGTGAAACTGATTCAATATAATAAGAAACTTAAAAAAAAAATGGTTTCCTAAAATTTTAGATTGACAATTATGTTTGAGACGTGCAGGAAAATTTAAAAAAAGATATTCCATTCAAAGAAGATTTATTTCACAAAGGGAATTAGGAAAAATTAAATATTAAATTTGACCTGATTGTGATCTTTTTTATCTATTTTTCATTAAATGATACTTTAGGAGTTTGTTAAGAATTGATTTTTTTTAGGAGTTTGTTAAGAATTGTTTTAATACTAAAATTATCACATCAGAAGTAATTTTATTTAACAATTTATGAATGTAGCCTGTACATAAATCTTTAAACGTTCACAATTTAAAATTTTACTTAATGAATATTTAAGTATAAATTTTATGAGTAGATACAAAAATTAATCCGTAAATTTTCATTTAAAGATTTCCCACTTAAATATAAGAAATTATTGTATAAATGGCTGTAAAAGAAAATTAATTGAATTTACTTGATTTTTATTTTGGATAACTTTAATTTAATAAATAATTAGCTTTATAAAAATTATTAAATTATATGCTAATCACTTCCTACATAAAAATCTATTGAGTTATTAATATTTTTTTTTTAATTCTTAAGAAATCGAAAATTGTATCTACAAATGAAAATATTTCTTATACTATATATAAAAATATTAAGTAAATAAAAGAAAAGTAAAAGAAAAACTATCGTTTTACTGCAGTTAAATAGTTGGTCAGAAAAAGTTTTAATCTCTAATCATTGAAAGTTCTTCATAATACATACACATAAATATAAAAAAAAAATGAAAGTAGGAAGGACGATGAAAGATAATAAAAGAAATCACTGCAAAATGAATTGAACAAGTGCAAAACTTAACACTTTAAGTCCAGGTAAATTAATTATTTCGTATCAAAAGTAAAAAAAAAGTTATTAAGATGAATGAGAGTAATAAGTAAAAAAATAAAGTTTATTAGTTTCATTTTATTACTTAGAGAAGTTTTAGAGATAATGAAATATCCTTAAAAAAAAAATAATTTATAAAAAAACTTTTTTTTAAAAGGATAACTTAATAAAAACATTTTTTTAATGAAGAATAATAAATTTTTGTTTTAGTTACTTTAAAATCAGCGAATTAACAAGTTTTGATATAAAAAATGTAATTTTTTTTTTTGAAAGAGATTTTTAATTATGTTTTCAATGGAAAGATAAAAATTTGAAAATTAGCAATAGCTTAATAAGAATCATTTGCTAATGACATATATTAGATACGTCCTTATTTGCTAATTTATTTTATAATAATGTAAGTCGCTCAGCAGATCTGAAGTTATCATTATCGATATTTTCGGTACATTATATCAAGACTAAACTATTCAATTGATTCCCTAGAACCATTAGACTTAAATTGCATAGAGTTTACGTAGCATAATCTAAATTAAATTTGGAATCTTTAATTTAACAGAATACTTTTTAAATTAAAGACTGCAAATTTCATACTAATAGCAGTAATTAATTGCTAACTCAATATTTTCATTAATTGGTTAATATTTTTTATTTTCCAAATCGACTGATACAAGCAGTAAAATCTCCCAGATCGATGAAAGTGATATCAAATATACTATGAGAAATAAAGAAGTAATCTGTGTGGTGACTCTGAACAAGGATACGCAAACAAAGTCTTCTTTCAAAATATGAATTAGAAACAGTCAATATATTTTACTTTTTTGACAGTAAAATTATTGGACTCTTATTAGCCTGGGTTACACCAGATTATTGTTCAACAGCCTCGTCTGTCCGGTATTAGAGTATGCTTTTCAAGTTTGATTACCCTAATAATAAGATTTGCAAATGGTTCTAGATGAATGTTTCTAATTATTGTAATCGTTTGTACATTTTAAATTTACAAACATTATAAATAAAACGGTTAGTAGTGTTAATTTAACAGGCACTTCACTTTACAGTGACTATTCTTCCGCCTATACATTTTAATTAAATTAAACGTAAGGGTAAATATGAGAACCACTGATTCAAATTTGTTACTTGTGTTTGTCGTAAGCAAAAAAATTTTTTTTTTCAACCATATGAACCAAGCAAATTAGTTAGCTGAAGCTTCATCGGTATTGGCTGAAGAATACGAAAGAATTGTTGTTTCAAATTATATACAAGTAGGATAAATAGTTTACTATCAGTGATAAAAAACGTAAGTTATTCATTGTATGGCGAGAACAATTTCTGTTTGACTGATACCAAGTAATAGATTTTTAGTTTAGGACAAGTTTGAAGAAAAAGGGATTTTTGAATGAAAATTCATAGGCAAACTTATTGAATTAATCATAATTTGAAAAACACCATTCCAGTTATTGATGACTGTAGTAATAGAGGATAAGCGTGGTAGCCAATACGTACAATCATTTTACGTATATACTCTAAAATGAATAAATAAATAAATATATCAATTTTCATCCATTCCAAGTGTCTACATCATATTTATGAACCTTTTACATCCCACTATTACATATTTTTAGAACATTTTGAGTACAAAAACACCTAAAAATAGAAAACGTATAAATCGAAAGATTAAATCCAATTTTAATAATAGAATTTTAATATTTATTTCATTTCTGTATTTCTATTATTATATATCAAAATTACAATAATTTTCAAGATATTTTTATATCATTTTGAATAATATGAAAAAGGAAATTTCTAATGATTTTTTTTTTTTTATAATATCCTTTAATATATAAAAATTTTGTTCTAAAAATAAAATTATTCTTATAAAAAAAATATAATTTTCATTTTTTAAGTACTATATAAAAATCAAATGAAAAAAATACTTGAAAAAAATTTAACAGTGTATAAATATTTATTCAATTTTTTTTTTACACAGTGCGTTATCCTTTAACAAATCCTCACACTTACACAAAAAACAGATGTTTTTTTATGAAATAAAAATAACCATATTTTATGTCATTATATCCTTGATGATAATATTTATTTTTGTTATCCTTATCATATAGAATTACATAATTTTTTAGTAAAAATATTTTTTTTCCACAATTACATGGCACAGTAAAATCCGCTAATACTCTGGAGTGAACGTATATACGTAATAAATACTTATAGCTCAAAATGTTGTCATATTATTGATGAAATCTGTTGATTTCGGATTTATTGAAGACTTACATTTTCAGTTAAATATGCAGAGAAATAATTGACACGGAAGTTAAACATTTTTTAAAAGCCTTCAGTAAGTAGAATGATTTGAAGATTGTAGTTGAAGTGTTGCTGGTTATAACGTATAATAGTAAGAGGAAAATTTGAGATACGATCCGAGTAACTTGTATAGTCCATTCAACTTTTGAATCATCAAATCAGTAATGATTTAAAATAATCAACATCCTTGAGAACTTAGTTCCGAAACAATTTTAAAACTATGTTTGACATAAATTGATTTGTTTGACTGGGAACATTCGGTATTTGAATTGCAGAAATTTTCAGTTAAGCTCTCTTAAATTTACTACAATGAAATCAAAATGAATAACAGGTGCTATACCTCTGTACTGTAATGTGACATTTAATGGAGTAGTAGCGACCACCCTTTTATGTATGGACATGAGATAAGTAAACATAATAAATAAATGAAAGTTAATATTTTTTTGGACATTTTATTATTAGAATTCATTGTTTTTTTGTCTTTTTCATGTTTAGTTTTACGACCAACAACGTTTTTGGTCCAAAAAGTTTATAAAAAGCATGTAATAAAACATACAAAATATAAATTAAGATAGTAAAAAAGAAAAGCTGGACACAAATAAATAATAAATTTTTGTTTATTTTTATATCCTTTGATAAAAAGTTAATAGATTCAAATCAATCGTAAAAGTAAAAATGATTTTATAGTCGAAAGAGTTTTAGGACATCATAAAATATAAATCTTTTTGGAATTTTTTGCTTTCATTATTTTATATGGGTTTGTTTTATGCTGGATAATATTCGATGGGAAAAGAACTTTTCGTACATTTAATAAAATTAAAATTATCTCCGGGAAACATGTTTTAAAAATATTGATAAGAATTTCAGAATAAAAATTATGAATTTATGGGATGATTAACATTTCAAACTAACTAAATTATTGATTAGTTTTTCATTTATAGAGCACAAAATTTTTAACATAACAACTGTATAAAAAGACGCTTTGAATTTTCTGAAGATTTTTATCTAAAAGGATATTCAAACTATTAAACTTAGAGAATGTAAGCAGGTTTTTTTTTCACCGCCTCTAACAGGTTGTTTAGAAAATAATAATCTAAGGGCCTTCATCTTCGTTGTTGCACTGCAGCGAAATGACATAGGAAATGTTCCAGGGTCTCCTCTTACCATTCACACCCTCTGCTTGTCGAAACCGTAGTCAGTCCCAACCGTGCAGCATGTTAACGTGTAGGAGTATATGTTTCGTGACAATATCCGTTTACAGTCTGGCTGTTGCCTTATTCATTGATAAACTTATTCTTGTTTTCTTAGCGTCCGGAGTTCTCCAGAACATTTTAGTTTCTATTATAGAAAATTTTCAACTTTCTTTTACGTTTCGCCATACGATTTAACTATTTTGATGTAGATGATATTTTATTCCAATCCTAAAATGTAAAGATTCCATAAATGACAGTATAATTAAAATATAAGAATGTCATCGAATTACGCAAAGGCATAATACAAAAACTCAGAATTACGAGTCGTCCATCAAAATTATTGCCGCGCGTATGTTAATTAACTTATATTTGAAATGCTTCAAGTGCTTCAATTCACAAACTTCAATTCAGCATTATTTTATCGAGTAATTTTTGTGTGCGTCCGAATAGAAAGTAATGTGAAGTGAACCTCAACGTGATCTGTCATCTGTGTAGTATGTATTGAAAAATTTTGATGTTCCGGATCAAGGAAATTTTTTTCGAAGTGTTTTCGAATATATTCTGAAAAAGGTATTTTTTTAAATAAAGTGGAATTTTTTTTTATTGAAAATTTAATACAACCGACAAACGGACAGACTGACAATGACAATTATACTCCAAATTAGATTTTTTTTTTTGTATATGTAAATGTAAACCCATTAAATAGTTCCAAAAATGGTGCAATGTTAAACGAAAAATTACTATTGCTGAATATAAAGCTCTATTTAACATTTAATTCGACATAAATGCATGATTTTCACACATGATTTTTTACTTCACTATTCCGAATTGTGAAAATCTTAGAGATTATAAATTAAAAACAAAAAAAAACTTTCATACTTTAGTAAACCAAAAATAAACAAAATAAAACTTATGAATTTCTAAGTAACTGATAAGTAACAATATTTCCAAGAAAAAGAATCCACCTCGAGATATTTTGATTCCGTAAAAAATTCTATAAAAAAATGTTACCCAACGGCATGAATTTAAAAAAAAAGGTAGAACTTTCTTTTTTTCGGTTACCACAGAGGAAATTTAAATTCATATCACAATACAAACTTTAGTTTGTTCCATTCATAGAAAGCGGGTGGAAATGGAAAATATATTGGCTTAAGGGAAAACTTTCTATTCTTTTGAAATACTTTTTTTTGTTATATTAATTTTTTTTTCTGTTTGTTTTTGTTGTTCTTATGAGAAGATGTTGAAAATGTCTTTAGGTAACTAACTAAAAATAACAAGATTTCATTTAAATATAGATATACGAGTCGAGTACCCTCACTTTTACTGTGTAAAGCCATTAAAAAGTTTACTATGTAAATATAAAAATAATAATATTTTTATTTTGGGAGCACGTACACATAGCTGAAATTGCTTTTTATATAGTTTTTATTCGACCGTTTTTTTTTCTTTCATAAGTTTTACTTCCCATTACAATACAACTTACGATAGATTTTTATTTTTAATTTTTGCAAAAAAATGGATGATTTTTCTATTTCCCTTTATGGGAAAATAAAGAAAAGTTACTTAATAGTTGATAAAGCTACTATGCATATTGTTTTTGTTACTGTTGTTATTTACCATACAATACTCGGCGTTATCCTGGTATCTTTAAATCAGTGGCGAAGCAAAATAGTTTTATATCGGGTGCTCAGTTTATTAAATACAAAAACGATCCTAACATTGAGGATGGAATAACTCCCTTTTAGGTTCAGCATTAATTTATGTCCAACAGCTTTTGTGTAATTAACCTTTGCAATTTGTTACAAATTCACTTCTTTTAAGAGTCGTAATATGCTGACCCTAAATTTTATAGGCACAAACTAGATTACAAAACTAATGTGTGTAAAAGAATTTGAAATAGATAACAATTACTATATGATCTAGCTATAGCTACAGCATATGAAATATTAATAGGAAATTTTATCAATGACCACCTGAAGCTGCTGACTTCTACTTGGCTAGGCTGGTGCATAAACATGAAATCACGTAAGGCACTTAATTTTCAATTTTTCTTATATTATTTTACAAATGTTCATTATTAAAAATCCGAAACCGCAACGAACCAACATTTTTCACTTGAAAACCGCGGAAATTAATTAATTTAATTGTAATATATAATTATTATATAGTAGGCCTAAAACTTTTGAACATGTTTGTATTTTTATTATTATTATTTTTTTTTTTAAATTTTCAATATTTGGGATTGGGTGTTCAGTGAATACCTTAAACACTAGCACGCTTTGAGGTTGCCTTAAGTACTTCTTTTTTTAGTTTTGCAAATAAAAACTATTTTTTATTTAAAAAACACTGAGAAATAATTTTAATGGATATTTTTTTTTTTACTTTGTTGCCAATAAAAAAATGTATATAACGTTTAATTTGAAGAAAAACGAACTTGCAACTTGATAAATTTTAATATTAAAATTTGATTATGGAAAATAATAAACTTTTATTATTAAAAAATTTCTGAAAAGTAAAAAAAATATTTGTAGATAATTATTTGAGTAATATGACAACAGTTTAGATAATTTTCTTATATTTATTAATAGATAAACTCAAGCATTGGATAAGCTTTGGATACTTACCAGGATAATGAACAATGATCTCTGTATTTATTGAATTTTGGGATTGATGATACAGTTTGTTAAGGCTATAGAGTTTCTACTGTTCACTCCGAAAACAACTACAAGAAAAATATAAGTAGATTTAAGTTCAATATATGAGAAAAATTTAGTAAAATAGGAAATTCAAAAAGTAGCCAGAATTTATTAAATAGTTTTTAAAAAAATTTATATTTATAATTTAGAAATTAATTGAATTAGATTTATTGTAGATGATATTCATTGAAAATATATCGTAAATTCCATAGAATATGTTGGTATTATTGTTTGCTTCTAATGGACCAGAATTTGGTTCATGCTATTTTCCGCCCAATAAAGGTACGCAATTTTGAAACCTTGTCGTGCATAAAGTGCATTTGTCTAATGTAATTATCTTTAACTTGTGCAGATGTCCTGTTTTTAATCTGTGAAGTGTGAATGCTGTTTTTCTGTTAAAACGTAAATTATTAGTATTAATTCTATAAAATTTAAACAAATTTTCCTTCTTTAAACATTTATCATATCGCACCAGTTAACTTAAAGTTGTAATCTTTGGTATACAAAAAGAAGCAGTCACAGAATACATAAATGTCAATTCACCTTGGAAATGTTTTGTCTTTTAATTAGTAACACAGTGCCATAGAACGAGCAAAACTTTGTTATGAAAACGGAATTTCTATTATATCATATTGAACTTTTTGTATCCAGATGCAATGACATTTCTCATTTTATGCTATATAAAATTATTATGCAAATATATATGTAAATGTAATTGGTATCGTTGTTATTTAATGTCGTAAAGTGTAAAAGAAAATAGCAAATGTTATCAAATTTACAAGTTAACAATATTTAGGTGAGCTGTTAATTTTCAATGTTATTTAACTAGAGAATACTTTCATATAGTTATTCTATGCAGTAACAATGTAAATTTGATAATAAATAACATAATTTTATTTAGTTTTTATTGGAGATATGTGAATGGAATATAGTTCAGAGCACAATGAAATTGGTTAGAAATTTTAAAACGGGCAGAAGACTTCAAAGACAATGCAAAAGTAAAGAAGAAATTATGTTTAACGTAATGAAATTAGCTTCTATGATATAAAACATATATATTTCGTACTGTTAGTGTGGCTGTGGATGCTCTGTAAAAATTATAGAAGATATTATTAGTAACTAATGGACTGGGTGTCAAGTAAAATCAACATAAATTGAAATTAATTTATGATTTATGAAATATGTTTTAATCGTTTCAAATTACTTCCAAAGTTTATGGTATTTTAAGTAAGCAAACTTCGATTTTGATTCAATAGAATTATAATATCTAATAATGTTGATTTAAAAGAATTATTGAATAATGACGGGTATAGTATAAGCAATTTTCAAGTCATACTGAAAATTTTAATTTCAAGATTCTGTCATAATTTCGTTCTTTCTATGATAATAAAACTTATGATATGTTTAAAATACATCAAAAATTGTGAGCCCTTTTTCACTCTTTCATACTATTTTCTATAATTCTTTTAGAAATATATTGTAAATTCAACTATATAATTTACGACATGGTGAAATACCACTAAATTAGTTAGTTCATTTTGTATATTTTGCACAGTATATGAACACCCACAGATATGAAAAAGCAAATTTTTGGTAACAATTTTTAATTAGTTTCGAATGAACAAAACGATATTAAAACAAGGCTCTTGTCGTCCTTATTAAATATTCTAAATTTTACAGTATTATATAATTTCGAAAATAGTTATTCCTATCAGAATTTATAAATTAATAAATTCAAGTATATAATTGAAATTTAATTCTTAAATACAAAATCATTAAAAAAAATTCCTTTATCCATTTTTAATTTAACCATAAAATTTATCAAAAATTTCATTACCTTATCAAAAAGTGTAACCGATACTAGAAATTCAGAAATTCTTGATTAAATTTCTCGTCCTCAATAACTAAAATATATAAAATTTTGCAAAAGGAATGAAAAAAATAAATTTTCTATTCAACTTAATTTAATGCTAAAGCATGGAAATAACAGCTGCTATGCATAAAATTCCATCAAAATCATAAATGTAAATAGTGTTAGTCGGGCATGGAAATTTATTAATCGAGATAAAGTGTAGTTTAAATATTAGAGCATTGAAAATTGTATTGCCACAATTGTTATACATTTTGAATTTTCCCATTTCCATTTATAACATTAATGAAATATCAATGCCAGTTCTATACAAAATCAAGTTGTTTAATAACTATTATATTAGATAGAGGTTAATATAGTTCAAATTTTATGATTTTTCAGCATTATTTACTGTGTATTAGAATAAATTTCTATTACACTCGCTTAAAGTGCAATTAAAATATCGTTGGTTTGTAACACTTCAAATCTAAATGTATGAAATTTTTGTACTATATAAATTTAAATAGTATAATAAAATTCCTTATTGAATATTTGATAATTTCCACTTCTGGATAATCGTAATTTTTGTGCTAGCTGAACCACAAACTATTTCCAATTCAATATTTTATATACCCGGAAATTAAATTCAATAAATCATAATGTAAAAGTTTTTTAATAAAATATTTCTAATTTCCAATTCTCGTAATGCACAGTGACTAAAAAGGATAAAAATAATTTTTAACTTGGACAATTTTTTAAGATTCTTTGGTAAAAGTTTCTACTATAAATATTTCCATTGAACAGATTAATTTATAAGCTATGAAGTTTTTGAAATTATTATAGGAATTCGATAGTTATTCATTGATATTTTATGATAATTAGACTTCTTCTTTGTGTAATGTCGTGTTAAGTTTATTGGTTCATTAATAAGAATTATTATATAGAAATATTTCAAACACTGATAAACCTAATTATAATCAAAATTTCAAAATTAAACAATAAAGTCTGATTTATAACTAACGTAAAACACGTAAAATTATATTGGAAAATTTATAATAAACGTAAGAACGTTGAATTATACGTAAGAATTATTAAAGTTCAATTAAATTGGAAAATGATATTAAATGTATTTTTTGTTTTTCAAATAAAACTTGAACAAATTTAATTTTCTTTCAATATATTAATTATAAAATATCGTCGGCTGAGTTCTGCAAAGCCTCATATTCAGTTTTTTTTTACTTAGGAAGTGATTCTTAAGTTATGGAACTAGCTTTACAGCTTTACCACTACTAATATATTGAGCGCTAAATACTATAGGTATTTTAGTTTTGAAGAGACCAATACGCCAATTATGGTTCATATGGTTCATTTTTATATGAAATTGAGTGTTAAAAATGGTTTATTTCAGAAATTGACCATATCATACATGGTTATAGTATGGTGCACCAAATATTACGAAAAACTTGTTAATTATCCATATAATTCCATTGATTTGACGTCTAACTAGGGGCCTAATTCCATAGACTTACGTTTATGGAAAAAACAATCGATTTCAAAAAGTTGTGAGAACTGCAGTCAAAATTGTCGATAAGTTTTGAATTAAACAGTGTAGGCTGTTGAATTTTTGTAATAAGTCTTTACTAATTGTAAAAGTTTAAAGAAAACTGATCCTGTACTCGGTTATCTTTACTCAAAATTGATTTGATGGCGTAATCAACGATGATTTTAATGACATTAGCAAAACATGTGAAACAAATTCTTAAGTTTCTTACATTAATTCTAAAATCTAATCAACATTTCTTACCATCTCAACTCTCTAACGTTTATTATATATTTCTACGTTAGTTATAAATTAAACTTAAGATATTAAATAGCATCTACAACAATTCTTAATCTCATACATTCTAAATAATTATTCAATTTATGGTTAGATATTTATTAAGACAATTTCATAACTAAAACATGAAATAATAATAACAACTCAATTAATTCCATACACATAAAATTAATTGAATAAAATCCTTATAATTTATATCTATTTTGTATTTTTGGTCCTTCAGCAAGTCAAATTTATATTAATTGAAGATATTATCAACAAAAAAAAAAACTAAACTCTTGAAATCTTTGTTCTAAATAAATAATTGTCATAATCTGAAATTTAGTTTTATAAAATCACTATCCTTAATTGGAATTTTGTATCTTAATTTGTAAATCTGTATAAATTTCATAATTTTCATCCTCAATTTCTCAATTATACAAAATATTTGAAATTGTTAAATTTAATTTTTTTTTTAAAAATCCAAATGAAATTAAATTTTAATATTAATAATTCCAATATTAATGTTAAATTTACATTTGTTAAAATATCCTTTATGTAAATGGAAGCTATAGAGAGACTTAATTTAAGGATATTTTGTTTATATCAAATACAAGGACTTTATTATTTAATCTTTCGTTTTTATTGAAGGATTTTAAAAGGTAAACGAGGAGGATTTTGTAAATATATAATTTGTTATGAATTCAATTATAATTATTTTCGTCTCCCTAAATTTATGAAGGATAATTAAAATTTTATTTATAATTTTGCATAGTTAAGGATGAATATCAAAAATTTATTACTCAATTAAACATCAATTATATAACTTTATGTAAAAAATCTTATTTATTCAATTCGTTATTATAAAAAATATCAATAAATTTTATAATATGAAATTGAAAATCAATTCGAGTTTTATGAAAATTTTATACAGAAAATTATTCTTAACTATGGTATCAATCAATTATTGTATTTAAGTTTAGGATTTTCAAGAATTTTTGAATTTTCAATTTTACAAATCATTTTTTTTTATGGTTTGATCTAAAAATTTCTATCTCCAAATTTCTATATTTTTACTAAATTTATTTAATTTTTAATTATGACTAATAAATTTTGAATTATTATTTGGGATACGTGTAGCATAGATGTAAAAATCATTATTCCTGATTTCACAGCTAGACGATAAGCCTTTACCAGAACTTAAACTTGGGTTTAACTAATTTTATTGTTTCTCATTAACGATAAACCTTACTTAAACACAAGCCTAATTTAAAACGAGGTTTAACTTAAACCCAATTTTCAAATACTTCAGCACAAGAAAGATTGTTACTGATTCATTAATAGAATGAATATTATTACAGTGGACTTGCTTATTGTTCCCAAGTTCAATGCAATAATATTTCTTGTGAGCCATCAGAACTCAATACTTAAATAATTAATCCGACAATTTAAACTGTGGTTAATTATTGCACTGTGAATTGTGGGTATATTGAGTTCAAGTAGTAAACGCACTGAAGGCTATTATTTCTAGGATAATTGATTTCGTTCATTACATGTTTAACCTATTCAGGATAATTTTTAATATAATGATTTTAAAAAAATTATCGCTATGGTAACATTAAAGTCTCTTTGCCGTTCATCCACTTAAGATTACATTTAGTCAGTGAAACTTTCAAGTAATAAATTTAAATTTTAAAATTTTTATAACAAAATGATGTCAATTATTATTTTTTTTTAGATAGTTATATTTAATTCGTAATAAGATACAATAATATTAAAATATCATTAGAAGCTAATGTACATTTTTTTTCATAGAAATGAATACCAGAAATAATTTCTTACTATTTTTGCTGATTCAGTAGAAAATGAAAAAGAATATCAAATTATAGAAATAAAATTTATATTCTGCTAAATATAATAATAAATAAATATTTATAAAATTCTAAATATAAAATTCATTCTTTAATTACAGAGTATAAATTTCCTTGTTTGAAAATTGTTATGAAATTTATTATCTTTTATGTCCTGTCTTAATATTTTATGTACGCACATAAAGAGGAGGACTTCTAAAGGACTTCTAATAAAAGAAATATTGTGTTTATTCTATTTTGATATTATATAGAAGATCCTTAAGATAAGTAATAAAATAAAATATATAATTTAAAAAAAAATGGAGGATTTATAATGTAATTATATATTTTGTTGTCCGGAAGCAGTAAGACAAAGTTACTATTTCCACTATTAGAAATAGTTAATGTGAATTATTATTTTTCTTTTTTTTGTTGATCAGTGTTTATTAAGTGCTAAGGAATTGAATCTGGGAGCTTTCGATATTGCGGTGGTGTAAAATTGGGAGTCATTTTTTATCGGGAATATAAGCAGACTAATATAGACGGATGAAATTTATCTGATTCTGATCATATTAGTACAAAGTTGGGGGAATCTTTTCTGTTTTGGTGTTACTGAAAAGAAAAAGTAAAATTTGGCAACCATGTCAGTATAGAATCATCCTAAAATGAGACTGAATTAATAGCACAAGTTTTATATAGTATAAAACATTTTTTAAATTTATAAGATATTAGAGGACGGCTGATCGAGCATAATACTATAGCCTTCACTGAATAGGTGCTAGCCGAATAATTTTATTAGTAAGTGATAAAATATAAAAATATTACATTTTGATAATATAAATTTTACGTCTGGTTATAATCTATGACTGAAATCACTTGAAATTCATCTTAAGATATGGAATTACATTTAACAAATTTTTCATTGGACATTTTTAGATATCTTAAAATAATGAAAAATTCTTTTTGATCATAGTAACAACAAGTGTGTTTTCAGATGACAGAATCTATACATTTCTAAATATAAACTTATGTCTCTTAATTTCCTCGAAACAATATTTCAATTTAAAATCACATACAAAGAAATGTGATATAAAGGTGTAGTTTACTGGTGGAAAATTCGATATTTCAAAATGTATTTAACTTGAATTATTGAAGGAACAAGATAGAAGTATTTTACGTGTCAATATGAGCAGCTATTATTTATCTTTTTTTGGTCATCGTAAATATTTTCTTTTACCTAAGTGATAACTTATCCTTTTTAGCACGTATTCTCTCACTTGGCATGTTCAATTTTAGATATAATAATAATTTTTCTATAGATTATTACAGATTCGACACGCAATATCAAATTAGCTAAATTACTTTATGTATGAGAAAATAAATTATCCATTCATTTTATGTGGGATATAAATTAATAACTTATTATAAATGAATATTCGACAGATTAATACTAGTTATTTATAGAAAGGATTAAAATTTTCATGATAGATACGCACATTGATTAAATATGGCTTTTGCAGATTCATAATTTTGTACAGATAAATTATTATATTTTTCCAACACAATACAGAAAATATTACCTATAATTTTTAAATAACAAAGCTAAAATGATGAAAGCAGTTGGTTTGATACGAGATCGGATGCAGTTATTTGGAAATTTTGTTATAAAATATTATAGTGATCATTTTTCTTCACAATTTATTAAAAACAAACAATTGTTCAAATGTTTGTCCCTCAATAATTCCCATTTAATTTCATCAGCACCGATTAAAATAATTTATGCAACCATTTGTATAGCTCAAGGCTTAAGCATAAAAGAAAGTTAAAATTTTAATGGTTATAATCTTTAAAATATCATAAATTACGGAAAAGAAGGTAGGGAAATATGCGTCAATACTAACACCTATCAGGTGACTAAAGGACTTTGGCCGGGGAGGGTCCTTAGTAGATCAAAGTTGCTTTTATCGCAGGATAGTAGCAATCTGAGAATGTCGGTGGGCATAATAACAAGGCACTGTCTCTTAGGAAAGATAGCCAAGAGATTGGGGCTCAACGGTGGATTCATATAGAGAGTCTCATAACTTCAGTGTAGTGTAGTGGAAGATTATATATACCTGAAAACATGAAAAGTTCAATTTGAAAACTGCAAAATGAAATTTTTAGAATTCCCATTCCTTCCATCAAAAATTTTCGTTTCGCAAAAATAGTTATCACATAGTTTCTAGTAAAATATGGGAAACTAATTTATGGTTTTGATACTAGTATGTATTCATTTTGAAAAAAAAAATTACCCTAAATCTAAAGTTTATGGTAGATTTATGTGGATGAATATTATGAATAATGTTCATCCACATTAAAAATTTGCTTTTTAGTGGGAAAAGTTAAAAATTCCAAAACTAGTAAAGAATTAGTGTGTCATTTATACATTTTGAAGTCTTCTGAGGCTATTTTCCAAGTTTTGGAAAGAAAATTGATAGCTAAATCACATCAAAAATTTTGATTTAAAATTGATTATCTATTCTCCCAGGAAATTTATGTTAAGGGAAAAGGAAAATTTGGAAAGTTTAGCATTGGTTATATAACCAACATTTATTTCGAATTCAATTTTTGGGAAAGGTTTTAATGATTTTTACTTTTGTATGTTTTATATTTGTGAAACGAGGTTATTAATTGTGCTGCAGCAATTGGTTTTATATTCAAAATTTCTTTTATTTTATTCAAATTTAACTATCGTTTTCCAAAAATGATATTTGCTCAAAAGTATTCCTTTTCTATAGTATTTAAAATTCAATTTTTTTATACAAAGTGTAAAATATTTCCACATTATAAGTTTTGGTAAATATTTTTTGGTATGTTTTAGGTTATACGTAACTGTAATTGTTTGTAAGTTCTTTGTGGTATATTTCTTTTTCCAAAATAAATACACACATCCGCCCTGAACATAAATAGATAAATTATTTCCTATGTGGTCGAAATAAGGAAAAGTTTGTATGTTTTTTAAAATAACAAATTCGATGGAAAAGTTTTGTTATTTGTTTTTGAAAAAAAATATATATTAAATTTAAGTTTTTATTTAGAAATATTCGTTTTTAATATCCTTAACGAATAAAACACAATATTGCACACAATAAAAAGATAATTCCCCTCGGACAATATTGAGAAAAATCAGATAAAATAGAAATTATTTAATTGACTTTGAAAGATTTAGAAGAGTTTTTAATTGCATGCCAAAAAGTTTGTCTGTATATTTAATAATGATTTATATGTATTCATTTCATTAATTTAAAGGACATTTTTTTTAATGTTAAAATATTTAAATTTTTTTAAAAGTTTTTGTTTAAAATAAAATATATATAAATTTTAAATTTCTTAATTGAAATTATAAATTTTTTAAACGAATTTATTTAGAATTAGTATTGAACGACCGGTTCCACGAAACAACAAATTTCTTATAAAATATTTTACTGGATTTATATTAAGGACACTGCTTTAAAGCAGAAGAAAGAAATGCAGAAGTTGCCCAACTTTCAATTTTTAATATGTTTGCACTTCTTTGTATGGTGACTGTGAGTATGGAGGTAGTACTCCCATTATATTTTAACATTTTCAGGATTGCTTTGAGTTGTGTTGAAGTAACAATCTGCATTTAGCTTATAAATATTTAAGCACAAATTCAGAATAATTCTCAAAACAATTTTCAAATTCCATGATTTTGATATTAATAATTACATTTTTTGTTAAACTTTTTCAGTTTATTTGCTGGCTTAGTCTTAATTATTGATAAAGGTAATCTATGATTCAAGCAATAATCGTAGAACTGGTCGTTGTGATAATAATTATATGTCTATAATTTGTAATTATATATAGATTAATTATTAATTTTTAACTAATTGTGGATACGTTGATGATCACATTGTCATAAAGTGAAGCAGAACTTTGAAATGGTGTCTAATCATTTCTTATTTTATATGGAACTACTGAATATATATAGTAAAAATGACAAAACTAAATAATGGTCTAGGGTATAAAAATCGTGTTATTGCAAGAGTTTGTTTACGTCCTGATTAAACAATATTTTATTTATTTGGAAAAAGAAAACACCGCACAGGAATCAAGAACTAGACCAAAATTATTCTTATTGTACTCCTCAAAACTAGTAATTTATATACGGCGGTGTAGTTAGTTGGCTGTCATTTAATCGAATAGCAAATATAAATTTTACTAATTTATAATTTTTACATAATATATTTTATTATTTATAATGATTATATCAAAAATTATATAATCATTTTTAGAATAAAATTCTTAAATATTTAATTATTATTTTGTTCATTACAAACTCTTGTAAAATCCACCAAAATATAAAATTCTGAACAAAACTTTTACGTTCTCATAAAATCTAATTAAAACTATATACAAATTTCAAATATTTACGAGCATTAGTTCAGAGATGAAAATTTGGATTGTTTTTTTTTATTTGTGTCGATAGTTTGGTATCTGCGGTTTAAACAAAACTTTAAATATAGAAACATTACCCAATAATAATAAATTATGTAGAGACTAAAGGTTTGATAATGATGAAGGTATTGAGATATATAAGAAAATATAAATATAGAATTATATATTGAAAATTTCTGTAGAACTGTATAGAATATTTCAACTGAAAATGATTTGAAACCACAATTGGATTTAATTTATAAAACAAATTATCAGTAATTTAGTATCATAGAAATTTAATTGAACCAAAATTGTTCTTTAGAAAATTGTATAATAGTAAATTATCTTCGAGGTTTTTGGTAAAATTTTCCGGATCAATATATTAAATTAACTTCAATTTACTCGTATTTAACAATGATTATTTTCGTATTCTTCTTTCTGTAATAACCACATTAAATTTAAAAATGTCCTTTTGACATATTACCATGACTTTTTACCAATTTTTTTTTTTAATCTTTTCTATGAATTTTTAATTTGAATATCCTACAATTTTATCAAGAATCTTAGATGATTTTCAGTAAACTTTTCATTTTGTTCTTGTGATAATTTGTCATTGTCAATAAAATAAGAAAAATTAGTGCAAGTAAGAAGAACCTGTCAAAACTTAAAAGAATTATTTATTAAAACATTTTTAACTTATTTCATAATAAAGTTTTGATATTAAATTGTCACTTTTTCATCTATTTTCTGTTTATTTATAGTGTAGAAAATTTGAAAAATAATTTATAGTGCATGTATACAAGCAAGGACATTTATGAATCAATCCTTTTTAAACGTTGTTTGAACGAAATATTTCAAAAATAATAATAATTTCAATTGAAAAATATTTTCAACATAAAAAGGATATTTTAAATCAGAACAATATAAAAATCAGATGGAAAATCATGTAAGCAGAGTGACAATTTGTTCTGCCGACTTTTTTATGACAATTTGTTACCAAAAAGTTGTAATTAAAAATTGACACTGCCACTTTAAATTTATAAGTAGTAATAGAAAGTTAAATTAAAGTTAACTGAATACTCATTACCACTAATATAATAAAATAAACTATAAAACATTTAATAAAAATCACATTGAACTTTCTCCAGTTTTATGGCTATATTATTCAGCACTGTCACAATTATCTATAAAATGAATAAATTTTACTGTTTTTCTAAGGGGTAAAGGGTTATAAAGATTTGTCATTCTAATAAATTTCATCACAAAAAGGATATTATACATGAAATTATTAACATTTCAACCTTTTATTATATTTATTTTTTCTTTATTTCGATATCAGGAACTTTTTATTCAAATTGGGAATTGATTTGAATTTAATTATACCAAAAACCAACAAAAATAAAAAAGGTTTATCTAAAAATACAGAAAATTTTACAGGTGTTTTGACCCTTTTTACTATTTTATGCAAAAGCAATTAATTAAGTCAAACTTTAATAGGCCTCAAGTTGAATTTTATATACGATTTCATTTTTATTTGAATTTATTGGGGATTTGATTGAAAGATTGAAGAGGTAATAAATCTTTCAAAATGATTTTTTGGTTGATTTAAATTGTTATTATATTAAAATTAATAGTGATTTAATTTTTTATGGAAATAATTTATTTATATCAATTCTTTTTCGATATAATCAACGAGAATTATGATTTTTAGAAAGTGCAAATTAAGGACGAAAAAAATTAGATAATAAAAATGATATTATATAAAGTTCCACTTTAAACTGATGACGGTGCTAATTACAGGGTAGAAAAATTGTGGAATAATTACATTATATTCATATGATTCTATTATCCATACTTCTAGCCCATTTAGATAGTCATGTCAGGGCGTATGTTATAATTTATATTTTGTTCCTTAGTATTAAGTTTTCAGGATAATATTCGTTATTTAAAATTTTTGATTTATTAATTTTCCACTCACAAATCAAATTGAATGTAATTTAAATTAAATATATGAAATTACAACTTATAAATTTATTCAGTTCAAAGCCAATATTTCACTTCAAATACGATAACACAATTTTACAAGAGGTTTTTCTATTTATCTTTAATATAAATCATTCTAAAAAATTCAATTAATTATCATTTATTTACATGTTTTCTATTTACTCAATACTAAATTAAATTTTTCTATTCTACAGTATTCAATTATTGTATAAGTTATTTCAATCGCTAACTTCTGGCATCAATTTTACTTACCACACGATAAAGACTTAAGAGCTGGCAACGGAAAACCTTGTACATAATTGTACAATTCACTATTTTTTATGACCAGTTTATATCAATAATTGGTATAATTCGTGAATTAAGGTCTCAAAAAAATGAAAACTAATGTCATGTCAACGAATTATGTCGCGCGACATTAATTAGTTTTTAAAACATTCTGACTGAAAACCAATTTAAGAAACTAAATTTTGATGTCAAGAATTTTTGTTTTCTTATGAATAAAGTTAATTAACAAAATTTAATAAAACTTTTTTAAATTTATTTGACCAACAAATTATGAAAATAAAGAATTTTGTAAATGAATTTATGATCTTGAATTTTCCTCAATGATTTTTTTTTTAACAATTTTAACCGGAAAACCTGGAACGTTTTGTTTTACATTAAAAAAAATGTAATTTTATTGTGGGTTGTGAAAATTTATATTTATTGCTGAGAGTTTAATTGATGAAAAATAATTTATTTGAGGTTATTTAACTATTTCTAATTAAACGAAGTGTAGCATGCAATTTATAAGGAATTTTACACTTAGGTATAATATTAATTTACATTTTAAGCATATTTATTATGAAAATAACGCACTGCAATTTAAAAACAAATGCAAAATCACTTTTTTTAAAATCCTTTATTTATTGCAAAACATTAATTATATTTAAAATCGTTTTCATACAATAAACCATACAGAAATCATATAAATTGTATGAAATATGTAATAATTATTATGGTATATTTGTAAATCAATTCAAGATTTGTAAATTATATTATGCAAGATTATAAATTATTGGATAATTTGATGGTGTCAATTTTAATTCCAAGAAAGGGACATTAAAATAATAGTCAATTATTCATCACTATATTATTAGGGTGTCCAGATTTAAACACTGTATTAATTATTTATATTTCTAGCTATCATTTTACATATAATTATTATTCTCCCTTAATATATTATAAAAATTACAGCAAAGTGTAATCAAGATTTGCCTTTATATTAATTTGAGCCGTTAGCGTTTCTATTGATAATCTTGATTTGTCGTCAGTCCAAATTGAAATAATTAACGAAAAAATTCTTACGATTTTCACCAATTCTTCAAGATTTTCCATACTAATTTTTTGTACTTCATTATTCCCAAATACTCAAGTTATCTATCTTCTATTTCCAATAATCAATTTTAGTCATATCACAATAATAATTTAGACAATTTAATTTTTTCGAACAAAATCAAATTTGTTGTTCAAGTATAAAACAGATTCCCATACATCATCAAAAACAAAATTTTCTTTTAAAGATATCCAATTAAATATTTTGAATTCTTCGATTGTCTCAGTCCACTGTGAAATTATATTCAAAATTCGTACTATATGTTTTGTAACATTACCCTGATAACAAATTAACGCACTCGAAAGTACAAGGTTGCGATTATGAATTAATATCAATAACTCTATAAATGTTAATATAAAATTAAAAAAAAATACTTTTAAGTAAGTTTCAGAGGACCAAACAGGAGAATCAGTGAAAAAACAGGACTTCGGGGTATAAAAATAATTAAATTGACAGACGACTAAAATGCAGGACTATCTTTCCTAAAGCAGGACGTCTGGACAGCCTAATATTATACAACCATTAACCTTTTTAAGTTGTACTATGTTCGGCGTAGTAGAATTAAAAGCATGACGATTCCAGTTACAAGTTTATATTCATTTAAGCTTTTGTATAAAACGTACATAATTGAACGCCTACATTATTTAGTCCTTTTACAATAAAACATATATGACTTTCTTCCTCTTTATACAAAATAAGGACATTTATTAAGATTTATATGAAGAGTTAATTATTTAATATTTTAATATTATATAATCATTCCAATTATTTATAAATAAAATCGCATTTCCGTAATTAAAGTAATTCTAAATGACAATCAAATATTATTAAATTTTATATTTAAAAATATAATTATTTAACACAATTAATTTAAAAAAAAATTAATTAGCAATTAAAGTTGTTTTTTTGTGACAAATTTTATTTTTAATGAAACTCGTAACCACAAAAACCAAAATAATTAAAATTTAATGAATACATTTTTAAATAAGTTAAATGTAATTTGAATTGTAATAATTTTAAAAACCATAATTAGTTAATTAGATTGAAAATTGTTGAGTTTTTTGTTCAATTTGTCTATAAATTATTAAACTTTTTTTTTTTTAAATTTATTGATTGATATCGCAAAAGGTTAACTAAACCTAGCAATACAACCGCTCGTTATACGGATTTTTGGAACGCCTTCTTAAATGATTGATGTCCCAACATAATTCGTTATACGGCTGTGTACTACTTTCTCGATGCAAGTTTATGTTCCTTTGGTATAACAGCCAACAGTTAACATTAAAGAACTATCGAATGCACTTTCTTATTTCGAACAAGGTATAAACATCCTTCTTCAAAATGTAGCCCTAGGAATTAACTCAACCATTCCCAGTTATAAAGGACTGCAAAAAGAAAGAGAAAGCAAAGCAAGGCAAACCTTTTTGTAGCAATTTTTGAAATTTTAAATGTTCCATTATTTTAAATACCGACAATATTTAAGGTAGTAACTTGTATACAGAAAGAGAATACGTCTTTCGACTATTATCCCCATAAAAAGTCATCTACTCTGTACTGTAGTTTTTGTAAATTTTATATTGAAAATAGTCGTCAGATGTATAAAAATCATTATAAATCATAAAGATTCATTATGATTTATATTTTGAAATTGAAATGTATCAGTTGTGAATAATAATTTATTATCCAAACATTCAAATAAACCTTACAAAAACGATTGTCCTGTTTTAACAATATCAAAATTCGAAGTAAAATTGCAAGAGTTATGTAAAAGTATAAAATGATTTTTATTTTAAAAAATTTAAATATTAAATCAATTTATAATAAAACTTGATTTATTAATGTTCAAATTAGAAAATATTCATAATTTAATCTAAAGATATTTTCATTTAATGATTATTTATTTATTTCGATTTCTGATCGTCATACTTTCTATTCCATTTGACATGGTTTTGTATTGAACTCAGCTTTAAATTTCATAAATTATTTTTTAATATTAATTTATTTAGATGACAAAATTCGAATTTACATAGCAATAATTTTGTTTAATTTTGAAAATTTTAATTTTAATGGTTATCTATAAATTAGAGAATAATTCTGACATGATTTACAATAATATAAATTTGTTATCTAATGAATTTTCAACATAATTGGTAATCTAATTTAAAATATTACACAGCTTTTTTGAAATATTTTTTTTTCTGAGAACCAAACCTATTTAAGAATTAATTCGACATATTACCATTTTCAGTATTAAAAGTGTCCAACGTAGGCTAGGCGTATGCGTCTCGTACGCAGCAATATCTGCTAGAACCGTTCATCAGATTTCAATGAAACTTAATATCATGTGATTTAGTTACCTAAAAAATTTTTACCCCGTAGTTTTATTGAGTTCATGGGAAACTAATATATGAGCAGCTTATAGTTTCCAAAGATTATTTCATTTTTCATATCTTCTGTACCATATAATAATTCGTATCCGTTTTCAATAAAATTCGTGAATACGGATGTGTTGTCCAAAGTAGAGGTTAGTAGCTCTAGGAGGTCCATGCTAAAATTTCCAATTAATATTTCAAATGTTATAGATCATTAAATATTATCCGACTCCAATGAAATTTGGTACAAATATTAGTTTTGCAATCTAGTTAGGACATATAAAATTTAGGTTTGGAAGTTTCAGTGGGTCCCTATAAAAATTACGAATTCAGTACTTCCCCTAGTTAGCAGCTTTTTATATGGTTTTCTTTATTTTTATTATTTAAATATATTTAATATCAGTAAAAATTCGGAAAAAACAACTTCGTATTTAGCAACTATTTGAAAAAAGCTACTTCGCTGCAATTATATTATAATTATTAGCAAAAAGCAATACTTAAATTTCATTTTTAGAAAGATGTCTTATTACTTATTGAATAACTATGATATATGAGTCAAGTAATGAATAGGTGATAAAATAATTTCTACTATTGTCCTTGAGGATTCTCTAGTTTTTGTACATCACATTCAACAATTATATCTGACATATTTTAAAGAGTATTGCTTAAAAAACTTTAAGCGCGTTATATTTGTTTTGAGCTTTATAACTCCCATGGTACGTACTTGATATGAATATAATCCTGAATTTATCTTATATGAAAACATTTGACATTGACATTATGCTATTATTAAATAAGATAATTTCAAAAAGAATTTAATAAACAGAACTTTTTTAAAGTCCTCATGGCACAATTTTGGTAATGTTCGTCTTACAACTTCTACTACTGTAATTTTAGTTACAGTTTTGCGACGTTGACGTAAGGCTTACATGGTAAAGTAATATAATCTGCATTACAAATTTTAGTGGCACAGTGATTACATCAAATACTGAAGCAAGCATTCAAAGAACTACAATATTTATAAGTGTGTTATGACCACAATAAAGGCAATTAAACATAAATAAATTAAATTGTATCCTTAATTTTTGTTGTATTTTCACCACAACTTGTCAAAGTTTAATTATTTTACAAGCAAATTTTTAAACTAAATTATGGTGTGTTAATTGTCCTGCCAAAATTTTAGTATTTTTATAAATTTTCGTTAATTGCATTTTGTATGTGGTTTTTAGATTATTTAGCAAAACTATATTTTAAATAAATTATATTTAATTTGTTGTTCAAATAATTTTCATTATTAAAATTTAAATTAAATTTATTTGGGAATTGTTGATAATCAGAAAATAATGGAAATTTAATGAGCCAACATTATTTATTTTAGAATTTTAAATAAATAATAATCTAATTTTGTGTATTAATTTCAATTGACTTTCCGGAATTACTTTAAAAAATTGTCAAAATTTTATCTCTTACTAAAAAATATTATACTAAATTACTAAAATTTAGTTGATTTTATTATCCATTCAAAAAAAAAAAAAAAACTTTTCATATTAAGGAAATGAAATAAATATGAAATTTATCTAGAGGCAAGAAATATAAAAATATATAAAAATATCTCATGATATATTATATAATTTTCCTGTAAATTTTCACTTTAGAAAATTACATCCATTAATCACGACGACTAAAGCATTAAGGAAAGTACCAGCATTTATGTTCAGTATAAAAATTGTAATTTTTGGCCAGTTGTTTCACTTAATGCTCATTTATGTATAAAGTTAGATTCGCCAACAAAATTTTGAGATAACAAAATTGCGAATTTATGAATTTTTGAATAATCAATCTTATAACTTTTTTGGAATTTTTTTTATTATAATTTGTATTAAAAATAAAAATGAATTTTGTGGAAATATTCTGAAGAAGCTAATAATTTTTTTTGGTATTATTTGGTAAACGTTTAATGTCCACAAACACGTCCAATTAAATAGATTGCTTTGCAGTTGTGTCTATTTAGCGAGAAAAAATATTTAAGTAATTTATTATCAATACTAGAATGATGATAAAAAATTCCGATTTTTCAACTCTTGTTCTTTATATTTCTCATGAATTGAATATACATTTAACCTCAAGTTAAATGGTTTCGGTTTAACACGATTGAAGAAATGATGAAAAATTCCATTTACACCACAGAATATTTCAGTTTAATACAATTTCGTAATCGTGTTGTACGGTTACGATTTTGGCTATTTCGATTTACACGATTTTTGGGTCATTAATCTACTATGTAAATCGGGAGTTAGGTACAGAAGTGCAGTCACATCTTTCAAAGAACCTAAATAAAATTGATTTTTTATGGTTATTTTCATTATTTTTTACATTATATTCCAACTATTTGTGTATGTCATTTCCGTTCCATTTTAATTTAATTAAAATTATCAGAATTTACCAAAATTTATTCTTTTAACATCCTGTTTCCAAATTACACACATAAAATATATTAATTAATCCTTATTTGAAATATTTTATATAGTTTTGATAATGTTGAGATGGATAATATTAATGACCTTTGCAGGAGTGTTGTACTAATGACAATATCAAAAGCTTCCACGACATAATTAGATCGTTTGTTCCATCTACAATATGAATTTAATTAATTTTATGACCTAATCTGGAATTTTTTGAACACAAATTGTTTAAATTTTGTTGAAAGACATTAGGAGGAAATGAATCTAAAATTTGTTAGGAAATGAATCTAAAATTTGTAATTTTAGGTTTTCATGTATGAACCTTATTCACATGTAATGAAAAATAAATGACAATGAGCTTTTACATGTCAAATTATTAAAATTTGTGACTGGTCCAAAACTTATAAAAATAATGGAAATTTTTAGTTGCTTAAAAAGTTATTTTCTTTGGTTTCACCATATTTGACAGTGCCTATAACATTTAGGTATATAATTAATACCTAAATGTTATTTAGTAATTAAATCAATAATTTTTAACTTCCCAAAATTTATCTTCCATTTAAACTAACATTTTTCCTCTACACTAAGAACTGTCATGTCTTGAAATCTCTTTCTTTGAGGAGACGAATGCGCGATATAGGCCGTAGTGCAATCGGAAGAAAAACAAAAAGAATTTTATAAATTGCAGGATTGCAGTAAAAAAATTATATAATTACATTTATTTTAAGAAGTTTTAGGCAGTTTTGAATTTTATTTATAATTTAAATACGAAAATATATTTTTTGATCACACTCTACATTCATAAACGAGCGTTTATGATGGAAGCAGATTTAATGATACCATAGACATAAATATATTTTAGTATACTTTTAGAAGGTATATTAATTATTTTCAATAAATCTATAAGATTAAGTTTGTTTCCTTATCAAAATGACAGCAATAATTACTGATTTTCAAAATTTATTACAACATTTAATCAATTTTGAGAAGAAAATTAATATAAATAATATTATTTTCTTAAATACGATATTTTATTCATTTATACTTTTTTTTTTTGTTGTTCTCATTATTTTAATATTATTGAAAGCTATAAAAAAGTCTTTTCAACTAAGAGTCCTTCAGTCCAACAAAAAATAAATAAACATTTTCTTTACAAAATGATTTTATGTCCTTTGAAAATGCAAAAAAAAATATTAAATCAAATTTAAATAAATTCGCAATAAATTCTTCTTTATTTTTCACAGATTTCTTTTCTACTTTTGTTTTACATAAATATTTATCCTATGGTGATGATGAATATTCTATTTTAGTAAACAGATCTACAAATTTATATACAAACAAAAAAACAAGAACAACAACTTTTATCCTTATACCAAAAAAAAAAGGACATTTGTAATTTTAACGAGGATACTTAAAAGTCAACATAGAACATTTTTATGAATAATCCTTATGGCTAAACAGGCAAAAGAACATCGTAGAATTTTACTAATACTATATACAAATCGTTTACTAAGTCAGAAAAAAAGCCAGTAAAATAGAAAAATTTATTCTTTTTAATTTGTCAACAGATAAAACAGCATCATGAAAAAATTGTGATAATTATTGGGAAAATAACAAATTTTCGGTAATGGCGGAGGTATTTAAAAAGGATTTGTAATCAATTAAGACAGCAAAAAGAGGAGAATTAAATAATAAATAAAAAGGATATAATAATCTGAAATTCTTTTAATCTTAAATGTAAATTAGCTAATGGCACAAATTATAAAAATTTCACAGTCTTACAAACAAAAACACTTAATTGATTTTGATTTAATATTAGCTTAATTTGAGTAATTAAAAATAAAAAATTTTCACATTATATTATTTAAAATAAGAAGCTAATAAAACTGTGTTAATGAATAAAAAAACTTGCTGGAATGTGAACAAGGATATTTGTAGCTTCTCAAGGATATTTATAGCTTCAATCTGCTTAGTTATGATTCATAAAATAGTGTGATTTATTCATTTATTTTACTCGGAAACTTTCATATGACATTTAATATGATTTATTAGCACCAACTAAAGATCATGAAATGAATTAGATTGGTAACACCTCATTCAATTTGGACAACTTTGAGATATTGCTGGACACATCTAATGGGGAAACGGACAAATTAAAATACATTTATTAAATATTTTGTTCGGAATTATATTTTTCGGAACTATTATTGTTTTATAAGAAATATCATAAATTAAAATAATTAAATTTTTCAGAATTTTCTTATTTTTTTTATGAAATTATTATGCTTTTTATAAATTACATATATAAAAGAATGAATTAACGAAATTATTTTTCTATAGAAATTAAAATGCATAAATATTTTAATTTAAAAATTTTTCCTTTCATTTTAATTTAAAAATGTAATTATTTATTTAAAATTGACAACTTCATTTATTTAATGTTTTTATAGTTATTATTATTAAAATTGTAAAAAATATTATTTTGTTTTATGTTTAACGATTTTCTGATGTTTCCAACAATGAAAAATTGTATAAAATTTTCAAAAGGCTGAGAAATTTCCATTGAAAATTTTGATACAATTTGTCATTAAAAAAATGTTAATTTAAATAATTATACTAAATCAAGAAGAGGAAATTGTATTTAAGAGAAAATGGAATTACACAAATTCATATTATGGAATATGTTACCATTACTGAACGATATATGTAATCTACAGATTACTTAAGTAAAAGTATTAACTGGTATATTTCAGTTAATATTCCGTTGTACACTTTAATTATAATTAGTGATTAGTGAATAGTTAAGTGAAATTCGAATATTTATATTTTTTGGGAATTCCCCATAAAAATTATCTTATTTTTGTAATAATTTTAAAATCAACCAAAAATGGTTCGATTGTTGTAATTTATCGTTTGCAATTCACTATCCACACATTTGCATTTTAGTTCAGGTAATGTTTCATAGAAATTCGTTTAATAATTTGCACCATTTGAAGCTGAAGTGAGGAATTTGAACCATTTGAATATGAATTATTATTGTACTAGGGTCTAAATACTATGAGTAGTTATTTTTGGAAATCTAATTTTATAATATGGACTCAATTAATCTATAAAAATTAGTTTTAACATACAACTATATGAATGGTATCAATATATTCTTTTGAATTGTTTTTGTATATATATTGAAAAATCTGATATCTGAGGAACGTTATACTCTAATGAACCGTCGTTTCATTTAAATTTAACTTATGCAAATTAATGACGTTTGTACATTAGTGTTAACATATTGAATAAAAGTCATATTTAAAACGAAAGTCATATAAGTTTTTTAGCAATTTACAGATAAAATGATAATCTTAACAAAAAATAAACTATTTTAATGTAATTTGCAAAATATTTTCTATATATTCTTCTGAAGTGAAGAATTTTAATGTAAAATTATCTATCAAATATCGTTCAAGGGATATAGACTATGAAAATATCAAGGATTAAATTGCAAAGTTCAAAAGGAATAAAAACTTTAAATTTTATGATGATTATTTATATTTTTTTAATTTGATTTTCATAGATCTTACAAATAATTAGTTGAAAATTATGGATTTTTAAATTTTTTTTGATATTGCACTAAAAAAAAGTTGTTAATTTTAGTATTACTTCAAACTACTTTGGAAAAGCACACACTCACTGTTATTGATAAGATGATGATGCAAAATTTAAAGGTGATACCGAAACATCACAAATTAAGTAACAATATTCATTTTCGATATTCATATTCATATTCGACAATATTCATTTTTATCATTCCGTATTTTGAATAACTAAAAAAAGGAGTAGAGGTTGAAAGGTATATTTCTGGAGAAATCGATTACTCCTTTTTCAATCTGATCTTCTGCGGAGTGGATACAGAATTGATGTAATTTTTGGAAAACTGAAATCATCAAATTATAGTTTTCAATATTTTCTGGGCATTTTAATCTTTATTATATCAAAATTTACTTACAATAATGAATTGTTTTTATAATTATCATAATAGCATCCAAAAACAGTGAAATTGCTTTAGGGACCTTCATTTTAATACCAATTTTATTATGTCTAGTTCGGAATATAACATTAATTTCTCGATATAATTTATACTAAGTAATAAATTACTTCAACAACTAAAATTTGACTATTTAATTTCTAGTTTAATTTTAAAAATAATAAATATAATTTTTAGTTATTTATTATTAATACAACTCTTAATTCATTTCTGTAAGTAAGTTTTACATTAATAGTAGAAATCTATTATTATATGCAACCATCATCCACTAAGCTCCTCTATGACTTCCAGCAAACTTTTTCGAAAATGTGTTAAATGTTTTCTCATTAATATCCTTTATGCAGTGCTAAGATTTTGCCAACTTGCGTTAACTATTTATTATAAAAATAAACTTTTAATAGTACAGAAAAAAAAAACGAAAATCTTTTAACAAACTACTTAACTTTTAGTAAATTATTACAACATTAAATCTTTTTTTTTTTTTACTTTATTCATCAGATGACGTACAATTTTATGT
This sequence comes from Rhamphomyia laevipes, assembly GCA_963920725.1. Classification (NCBI taxonomy): domain Eukaryota; kingdom Metazoa; phylum Arthropoda; class Insecta; order Diptera; family Empididae; genus Rhamphomyia; species Rhamphomyia laevipes. The sequence goes on along the minus strand of OY987258.1, from coordinate 54,189,419 downwards.
TTTTAGATCTGTGATTTTTATTTTATATAAACTTTCAAAACTTTTCCTATATATAAGTAAAAATATAATAATTCTAAAAGGTTCATACCTGAAAATTCAAATTTAAAATGATATTTCTATAGGGAATTAAATCATGATTTTTGTAAAATAAAGTTTTAGGTATTCTTATTCAAAATTGTTTGTTTTGAGTTTTTACGAATATAATTTTAAAGTATCTATTAAAATTAATGAAATTATGTGATATTTAAAATCATTTTTATTAAGTAAAAGTTTCAGAAAAATGATCAAATCAAAATTATACTATGAATTAAAGATTAACTTTAAAATGATTGATGGATAGTTCAATTCAATCAAAAGTTCAATTATCTTACAATCATTATGTTAACGAAATTCTATATAATTTATTAAAAGTATCCTTGATGAAGCTATTTACATTTTATTATATTAATTTGATAATAAAAATGTCCAATATGTCGTCCTTAAATAAATAAAAGGATATTTTCTTTAACATATATATATACAAAACTGACTAGAATATTAATTTTAAATTTTAACATTGCCATTTAATTTTGGGTGGGTTTTGTCTGTCACTGGTGAAATGAACATAACAAAATACAATTTATATTATTTTTTCAGAATCGAATTAGCACGTACAAATGCAGAAAAAAAAATGATAATAATGACTAGTCTATTGGGAATTATCTAGCTAGAAAATTCTAAATTGTAGTTTTATAAATTTATTTTGTTTTGTTTGTTTGTTGATAATGTTTAATTTAGAGGGGACTTGATAGAAATGATAGACGAACGAAAAAGGAACTTAACATTCTTAGAGGTCATCATTTTAAGGACGAAAATATTCTATATTCACATAGGTATCAGTGTATGATATGGAACAGATGGAAGAAATTTGAACTGTTGATAATTTTAGTAGTATAGCTTTATATTTCTACTATTATGCTAGAAGCTAGGATTATTATTGAACTAGACTCTATATACTAATGAACACATAAAAACTAAGTTTTGGGAAACTGTTCCGATTAAACACAGTACAGTATAAAATAATTATATATTGAAAAACTTACAACATATCTAAAGAAAAATACAATAATTAACATTAAAAACCTAAAATTACTCGTTAAATTGGACCCAAATAATTTTCCATTAATAATGTTTAAACACTTGTTGTAAATTATACAATACAAATTTGAACTTAATATCCTTACAAATTGATTTTACTTGTAAATTTTCAAATCGCCAAAAGCTAAAAATATCCTTTGTCTCTAACACTATTTATAAAATTAATTTCTCTAAGAACAAGGACTAACAAAATCTTGTATTTTACTTAAGGATTAATAACAACTTACTTAAAACTTATTTTTTTTTAATGTATTGTTTTAGTATTTTCTTCATTCCCTGGAATAATTCTTGAATGAAAATCATATTGAAAAACTACATTTTTTATTGTAATATAAAATTGTCAGGACACTATTTCAATTACCATATAATTTTTATTCAGAAATTTATCATCATTACAATAAAAATTACTGAAGTATTTGAAAAGTTTTAATATATTCTGGGTAGAACATTTTAGTATTAAAGTTTTGAATTTTTTCCAACTTTCTCAGAAATTGATATGTAAAATTTAACAGTTTTTTCGGACATTTACTATTCAAAAAAAAAAAAGAAAACTCTAGTTGAGAACTATTAAAAATTAAGTTAAATAATGATGACGATTCCATTTTACTATGTTACTATTCAAAGGATATTTTTTGCAATAACTTAAAAAAAAATTTGAAATAAAAGAAAGAAAATGAATGTTAAATATCCTAAAAAAGTACAAAACTAAAAACTTTTTGAATTTCAAAATAAGTTGCTTGTTCTTTTTTAAACTATTTTACATTTTAAATTTTATATTTTCGTTATTTTTGTTTTGGTAAAATGCTTCGGTATCTACGTATTAAAATATCATAGTTTTGGTAGACATGAATTTTAAAGAAACAATTTAAATTCATACCACAATCGATAAAAGTATCCTTAACTTACAATACATTTTTTTGTATAGTTAGGAGTGTAAAACTCATCAGCTTTTTAAAAGATTTGTTTTGCTAGGAATTACAGTACAGTAGAATCTCTTTATAACTACGATACAATTTATTTCATTATTTTACCTTAATATTATCTTATTTAACTAAACACTTTATTTAGTAGGAACCCATTTGGAAGTCAAATTACACCTAAAAACCTTGATTATAACTATCCGAAAGAATAAATTCAGTAAATTGACATTTTACTGTCTTATTTTATAAATATATTTTTATTGGCAATTTTATTCTTAAACGTTTTTCAGATTTCAGTTTATTATTTTTTATTTTTTGATCACGTAATATTTAAATTGGTTTTTATTATATTTTTATATCCAGTAATTTAAATTTTTCTTGTTATAATCCTTAATAGTTTTTGAGATAGTCAGGAAAATTTAAATTTTCATATTCTTTTGTAATCAGAAATTTATAAAAGAAAATATATTATTGTTAATAAAAAACAATTTATTTTATAAATAATAATTTATTGCTGTTTAGATTACTAAAATAATTTAAAGAAAATCAAGAAAATTTTAATGAAAATCTTAAAAATATCAATTTAGTTTTTCAAATCATATTATGACAAATAGAAAAAAATATTTTTTAAACCATTTTCAATAATAAGTCAATTCAAAATCAGGATAAAAAATAATGTTATCTAACCGGAATGAAAATGTCCTTGAATAAATTTTAATATAATTTTTAACTATTACGTGAATATAATAATTAACATTAAATATTTGTTTGGTTGTGTACAAATTGTGACATGATGCAAAACATATTATCTAACCGCTGATGTCCTTATTGAAAAACGTAGGATTCATTTTATTGTATTTAATAGAATTAATATATTTAATTTATTCAAGCTGTAATAAACGTCTTATGCTAAATAACCAATTATATTTTGCAAATTATATTTCATAATTTCATGATTAGACGTGGATCAGTAATTAATGGCATCACGAACAGTTAAAATATTAATATCAACTTTCAAATTATAAATTATAGAAACCTTGGTGAATATTTTTTGTTATCGACATTTCTTAGCCAAGAGATTGTACAGATACCAATAACTTAGCTAGATATATTAATTTATATTGCAATTAATTTGGTAATATTCATTAGGTAATTAAATTATGTTAGATACGACTATTTTTTTGGCCTAAATTTATGTCAAGTTCTAAAATATAACAAATTTTTATATAAATTAATATTTTAATGTTAATTAAATATTATTTTGTAATCATTATTATCAATAATTTCATTGTGATATAGTTATGGTCTAATCAAACGATAAGATATTTATAGTAATTTACATAAAACAGAATTGAATTAAAAATTAGACGAATAATGGAACAATAGTTGATGCGAAAATTGATTCCTGAATGAAACAAAAAGTTGATTCAAAATTGATTTAATTTTGAATCAATTTAAAATCCACTTCGTGCATAGCGATTGATTCAACATTTCTGTTCTGTCAACAGAGTTATGTCGACTGGAAATATAGAGAAGCCGCAGAATAGGAAAAAAATTGAATATATCTTATAGCCAATTTCCAAGCCAATATTTTCAGCAATCATCTTTTGACAGAGAAGTATACAAAAACTTATAATCACTGAAAGTGTTTAAATATTAAATACTTTGAAAATGATTACATCTAATTAAATTATCAGTAATATATCATTTTCTGAATGGAATAATATACATATCCACATGGACTGCATGCTTCACACATGACATATTTTACTAACTATATTTGTAATTGAAATTTGTACTCTGCACCAGAGCATTTATGATTAAGAACTTATGATTAGCAATTTTCCCTGTTTAATAAAAAATTAAAATTTTCCTTTTACGTTTTAAACATAATTTTCTAGTTATTTATAAATAATTTTTAAGAAGCTTGAGGTCAGTTTGTTTTCTAGCCCTAGATAATTTTTTGATATTTATTTTACAAGTTTACATACTTCGAATATTTTAACTATTTTCTTCTTTTTAAACTAATATTCAAATTATTGCCAGTCTTCAGAAGTCAAAACAAATTATTTGATATTTTCATTTATATATTTATATATACAAAAAAGAAATAGTCGCTTCAATCAAAAGCGTAATAATTCAAAAGATCCTTAAGCGAATATTATATCATAAAATTATTTATTTTTTACACCTTTGAATAAATGAAATATTAAAAAAAAAAGTTAAGTGTTTTTTTTCTGAGCATAAAAAAATTGCAATTAAAAGATAAGGATTTTGATAAATTGCAAATGATAATGCGTTAAAGTTGAAAAAAGTGTGAATCTTATCTGGAATGAAACTAGTGCCACGCAAATTTTTATTCAAAAAAATTATGAATAAGTTTTTTTGTGCGTGTTGTTTCAATAAATAAGAGATCTAGATAAAAAAAAACACTTTACGTAAAGGTTCAATCATACTATAATATATTTGCAACGTTCTTTAACTATTATGAATAGGTTAGGTACATACTAATAATATGAATGTACATTGTGTACATATTTCTATCAAATCCAAACATTCTGACTAATTAATTTTTGAATATATTCTATATCAAGTACGTTATTTTAAACGGAGGCTGATTATTTGTTTGAATCAGTGAAAATAAACTTAAATAGTTATTATATTGTTAGTAGATACATCAATAAAAGAGAAGAACACATTCACAGTGGATTCGATCACCGAAAACAAACAAATGTTGATGTTAGTAATATTCAGAAAAATTTGAATTACCTTACAAATATGGGTAAACAGTTGTAAAAGGAACCCTACTACTTTCCTCCGTCTTCACCTGGTAATTCAAATCATTATAAATAACAAAAAAAAAAAAAAAATTACAGAATTAAATGTTAGTTCTACACTATGACAGGTTCTACGCAGCCAAATCTCGCTACGTAGAAAATAAAACAGTAGTTCTAGCATAAAAAAAATTAATTGACAGGATACCGCTTACTTTATACTACCGCCACTACTACGTCCCTCCGTTGTCATTTGTCAATTCGAGGAAAATTTATAATAACTTTTAAATAAGATACCCTACCAACAGTCCCTGATTAATCATGTAATATCCAGCCATTTTTTAGTACTTCTTTTTTAAGTTGAATTAAAAATCGAACTTTTCAGCATTAATATTGATGACGACAGATCTAAGGGAACGAATATTTATATTTAAATTCATACGATTCGAAAATGCCAGATATAATTTAATGTACAAATACGATGACTACAATTTCCAGACGCCTCTCAATAGTTTGAGGATCAATAAGTTTGATGCGATCTACATATAGAAGCTGTATAAAATCAACCCAAGGAAGCTCACTATGAACAAAACTTACAAATTTGTACTGGACCGATTCAATCTTTTGTATATAGAGAACACATTATAATATAAGTAAGAAATATTAGGAAAATAGTATTTTTTGAATGTTCGTTCTGAATGCTCTACTGGACTTATAACGAAAGTATTTTTGATTCCATTCTTTCTTGATGTTCAGAATTAAAGACAATTTCTTTCGCTAAGAAAGTATTAATCTTATCTATATTTCTTTAATAGTCTCCTGGGCTTCATATATAAAAAAAGGTATTTTTTATTGTTACCTTACACGAAAAAGCTGTTTATTTAGAAGGAGCCCAAAACTCGTAGGTTTATAACAGTACTGAGTCATAAATTTCAAGAATGTACAATTTTATAATAAATCGTTCATTTTACAATGGACCCACTAAAAATATCAATCTGAAATTTTAGCGGCACTAGATCGAAAAAATAAAGGTGCCCAATTTCATTCAAATCAAGTGCCCAATTTCATTGCAATTATGAATCTAAACCTTGCGGAGACAAATAAAAGATTTCAGTTTCCATCACAACATTTCATAGTTTTTCCATCACTAAAATAGTTTAATAGTTTTTAAGTTATATTGCTTTTATTTTATTTAACAATGTCATTTCCTGTTATATACGTCATTGACCTAGTTAAGAAAAATTTCCTAAATTATTATCAACGTATCTTAAAAATATTTTGTCGTTACGCGATTTTAATATTAAAGGATGAATTTTTTGTACATCTTGGGACTTTTATTGTACATTTTGTTAGTTTTTTTGTGATGCTTTTGTTTATATTTATATAAAAATTGCTGAAATATAAATAAAGAATAGTTGCAGAACTGGTGCTTCGTTGTATACAAACTGTCATCATAGATTTTAGAAAATATTTTTTATTTATTTTCTTGACAAATTTGTTGTCCTTGTTGAGGTTTTTGGAAATATTATTTTGTCATTATTCATTATACAATATTGCATTTTCTATGAGAATTTTTTTTTTTTATTATTTGGTGAGTTATTCTTCAATTTAGTATTTGTTGTGATCCTGAAAAGGTTTTTAAAGTCAAATGGTAACCTATGACCCCTTTAGTATAATAAGTGCAATTATAGCAAAAATAGTTTTTGTTTTAAATGGATAATAGTTTTTGACAACTAAAAAAATACTTGATTTAAAAGATGAAATATAAAAATAGAAATTTTGAAGAAATAAAGAAATGCGGTATTAGAGATTATCTTTTGAATATGTAAGTACATAGAAACGCCAATTGAATTGGAAAGCTATTTCAAACCAAAAAAGGATTTAGCTAACATAGATCACAATCTTTCTAAATTGTAATCAGATAATAAGGTTTGGTAAGCTAGCATTTTGTATGAAGTTCATCGACAAAAATATGCATAAAATTTTAGTTTAATTGCAACATAAACAACATAGAAATGAGTACTGAACTCATATAGTTTTCTATTATTTCAGTGAAGTATGTATTTTAATTGGAAGCTGGTACTATAGGAAGCTATTTACAGCTAGTTCTTGATAGTATTTGTAAAGAGATATTGTGTATCTTTTATGCGTTTATATATTTTACAATTACAAAAATAAATATTATTTATCTATATAAATACTTCTGTAAACACTGTACAAAAAATGTATGTTTACATTAATTACGGGAAAAAAATTGCTATTAAGTGAATTTTGGTTGAACTTTATTCAAAGTTTGCCATAAATTACAACCTACATAAAACCAATGTTTGCTAAAATTATTACACAGAAAGAAAATTTTTGCCAACATTATGTAGATAATATGAGTAATGTAAAAATACAAATGACTTTCGTAATGAAAACATTTTAAGTATATTATCAGTATTCGTTATGTCCTTAACGAATACTTCTGATACTTAGTACTCAAGAATGGTCTTTTATAAAGCAATACACATTAAACAACACATAAGTAACTATTGGCAATTATTAACTACATGTTGTTAAATACATTTTAATATTTTCATAACATTTTTTGTATGATCTTAAAATATTTTCTTATTCATTAAGTTTTTATGTAATACAATAAATTTTATGCCCTTGAGAATTTAAAATTCTTTTTATGTTTTCTTGTAGAAATTTATTAATATGTAAAGATTTAATTTACATATAAAATATTATAATTTATAAATTATTTAAAAATATTATTAAACTTTTAAGTGTTTTATGTTGTATGAAGCAGATTTTGTTGGTTTTAACCTTGAATAATATATTTAAAATTAATGTGTTTAGTCTTGTGGTCTTTCCGAAGGATACATTATTATGTAAAATGTTTGTATAGATAAAATTATTAGACACAAATTATCGACATTTAGTCTGTTGGTCTAAATCATAGAAATTATGTTTCGTAAATTTTCCAAAATTACATTTTCGTTTACACCAACAGTTTTCTATTAGCAAAAATCATTTACATATAGATAGTTCAATCGTATGATAAACTAGGAAATATTTTCCAGAACAAATTATAAGAAAATAATGTTGAAAATTTATTTATAGAGAAGAAAATGCTCAATTACTGTATAATAAAAAAGAGTTTTTGATTTTTTTTTGTCTAAAAATATATAAAACTTAGGTAATGTCAGAATTTATTTGAATTTATTTGAGCATTTTCTTCTCTATAAGAAAATCTTCAACTTCTTTTTATACTTTTTACAGTTCGCCATATGATTGAACTATCTATATGTAAATGATTATTGTTTTTACTTATAAAATTGTTAAGTTAAGGTCTTGATATTTTATAGAACATTTTAATAAGACCTCTTAGCTTATATTAGATAGTATATTCCGACTATTAGAGGTCATTATCTTATTTCGATTTAATTACAAATTATTAGCTGTCAGATTGTATACAAATAAGTAATCGAGTTTCTAATCCTCATCTAGAACACATGCCCCAGCTTCCGGTTACCATGAAAATCAGTACCTGGGATAGAGACAGATAATTTGTTTCTATCAGCGAAATCAAGTATAGGGAAATATATTATTAGTAAGGCTATTTTAGGAGGAAAATATAATTAAGGAAAATATCAGTTATCCCTAAGCTTGATTTCCTGCACTTTATCACATATTAAAAAATATAAATTAAAAGTTTCTCTATATGAAACAACACTTAATAACCCTTACTTTAAAGTTTATCATTTACAAGGTAAATTAACAAGGAAAATTCCTTTACAAAAAAAAAAATTATTATATTTTTATTCATATAATTGTAGGATATTCCAAAGGACTAACATTGCTTCATTATGTAGATAGTATAATTAATTAATAATGAAAAAAACGATGCATTTCCGTAAAATTTTTGCTTGAAGGATAATATTTTACAGACCATGAAAATGTATTTAGATAAGTATTTTTTTATTTATTATTATTTATGGTTTCATTCTTCAATAACTTTTATCCTTATTTCGAATGTGTGAAAATTAAGTACACGAAACACTTTACACTTTCATTAATTCCTTGTAGCAATTTTTTTTATTTTTTCCTTTTTCTGTGATAATTTGTGGGTAGATGCGTACAAACATTATGAAAATTAAAAATATGATGATGAATATTTTACTCATAAATTTTAAGTGCTTGTATAGTTCATAAAAAAAAATAAGACGGATAAAAGCATAACCTTGAGCATTAAATAAAAAAAATGTGTAATTTAGAAAATTAAAAAGTATTTACTTTCAATTTTCTTCAGTAAATTATAATTGGCATCTATAATGTTTAGTAATAAATAAAAATGTTGGAAATACCATGAATTGACCTTATATGTGGCTGTACGAGACTGATTAAAAGAAGGTTTAAGATTATATTTAACTATTGATTAGATACTGAAACTCTCTGATCTTGAACAAAGTTTATAAAATGAATTCATTGGAACACAATTCACAAGAAAATAATTTGCAAGAGAACAGTGCAGATTCTAGAAATTCCTTGTTAGTGAATTTTTAAATTTAATTGGCAAGGCTAGTTTTTTTAGAATAATTAACATCACGATTACTTGTCAAGGTTTATTATTGCTTGAAATTAAATAACAAACTTTCTGGAAAACCCCAAATTTCAACTATTCTGATTATAACAAAGAAATTATGTATATGTAAATTATTTATTTCTTCAAAATATCCTTCCCATTATGTCCTTTTATATACGAGCCATAATTTTTATTCTGTAAATGTTTAAAAAAATTATCTACTCTGACAATTATTGTCCTTTTTGCATTCTTATATACGAATTTTATGTCTTTTGTAGAGTTCTGTAGTTTCCTACTGAATATTGCCTGAATTTATTTTACCTGCTCTTTTTAAGAATAATTTTCATTTTTTTGTGCCTTTCTTATTTGTGTAATGACTAAATTATCCTGAAATTAAAACATGTCCTTGGACAATCATTTATCTCAATATTATTTGTGCCAAAGAAAGAAAATAAAAAGTTTTTTTTTTGTTACAATCTCCCTTAGTGAAAAGGATATTTTTTTTTATATTATAATTATTCTAACACATTTAACAATTTCTGAAAAGTTTCATTTTTCTGATTGTCATGTTGTTTGTTTTTGTAAGGATCTGTACTAAAAGGGAATAAAATTAATGAAAAAAGTCAAACTTTTAGACATTAAATGCGGAAAAAGTAAATTTTCTTGCTACTGGTCTGTGATATACACAGAAAAATACAGAAGAAGATAAGAAAATTTTTAGTAAAGAAATTGACTTAGCAAGAGGTTAACAAAATGTAGATTATTTATGATTGGAGATGAACAGACAATACTGGGTGTAGGTTCTTTTATTTATTTGGGACAGAAAAGCATTTTAGTCTTATTTTTTTTTGTACCTGTTTCACAAGCATCATAATTATAATCAAAAATTCATATTTAATCTTAACAATTTTTTTTTTGAAGTAGTTAGAGATGAATTTATTAAGAATACTCGGGGGAAATTCTTAAAAAATATCCTGACGTAATTCCGCTTTTTTTTTTGTCAATTATACTTTTAGAGAAATTACGATCTTCAGCGTTTTTGTTTCATAATTTTTTAGGTTGTAAAAATTTAATTAGAACAAATTTTCACAAATTATTACAGGTAAATAACTAAAGTTTTTGAGTGGTAGACTAAAATTGAGAGTTTGTTAAAACTGTTCTTTGTAAATACTTTGTAGGTGTCTGAGCTGGACATGAAACTACGAAACTTTAAGAAATTTTGGAATCAACTCTTTGAAATGAAAGAAAACTAAATTTTATTATTGTTGATTTGTGAACTTTTAATTCCATTGCAAAAAATTATACATCACATTATAAATTTTGATTAATTTACCCGAAATTGGTTAAATTGAAAATTTTCCTTTAAAAATACATTGGGAAAACTAATGTCATCATAAAAAACTAATGTAAATTTTACTTTACAAATTATATTAATTATTACTTTACCTTTGAATTCATATCAATCACATTTTCTTTAGCATTTATAATAAATCTCCAATTTTAATTCAATTTAATTAACAAATTATCTTAGCACAACTCTTAGCTCGTATAAGAATTTTCAATTTTATGCTGTCGAATCATTTATTAGAAAACTTTGAATAGCTAGCTAGTATAGAACTTTAACAAATTCTACTTAACTGCATAAAAACTTATAAATTTTTTTCCATTTAATATTATCAAGTTTACTTTTGTTATAAATATTTTTATATTTCAGTTTTGTAGAAGTAAGTAACTTAGAATGAAAATTTATATTTTTATTTATATAGATTTTTTTTTCCTAAAGCTTAGTACGCTAGTGAAATGAAGTGAAATTTTAACGCGATCTCCAAAGCTCTCCAAAGTCTCCGGTGAAATAGTCGTGAAAAACTTGTGAAAAATAGACAGGTTAATTTGACATTTTGATAATTCAAATATTTTGAAATTATTTTGATAATTCAAATGTTTGTTTATGTTTAAAATTTTTTTAAAATTTAAATTTGACTTAAAAATCAAATTTGAGCAAATTTAAAAATCAAATTTAAATTATTGAAAAAAAAAATGTAAATGTCATAATTTCATCGTGAAATAATGTTCAGAACATTATTTCACGATGAAAAATAATTGGAGACTTTTGCGCGCTATCTGTTGGTTGTTAAAAAAAGTAGGTTTTTTCACAACTTTTTCACGATGAACTGCGTACCACTTCAGCGAAATCAGAAGTGAAATTTTTCATTTCTGATTTCACGATGTTAAATTTATATGAAAATTTCATTTCATTTGACTAGCGTACTAAGCTTAACCTTATAAAAGAAAACTAATATAATTTTCTCAGAAACGGTGTTGTTTTTTCAGGGTATATATACTTTAAAATTTCTTGATATCCATTTTTTTTATTTGTGGCATTTCCCTAAGGGTAATTATTAAGAAAAATAAGTTTGAAGTACTTTTCGTATATACAAGAAAAAGGTATTTATGTAATATAATTAGTTTTATTAAAGGTAATAATAAATACAATTTGTAAAAAGAAAAGTTCATCGAATACTAAATAGAAAATCCTTTAAAAAAAAAAGAAAATATATTAATTTACATAATAATTAGTTTTCTTTTTTCGCATAATAATTATTTAAATAATTAAAAGTTTTTAACTTTTTTAGAATACATAATTTTTACAATTTAGTTATTTGAAATTTTTTTACATGCATAAGTCAATCAGGTTACAGACGTGCTGATGGCAGCTTTAATGGATTTTGGCAAAGATATTTCAGTTTGTTTAAGGTCAAAAATTATGAAACTCTTTGTGAGCTCAAAATTAATTTGGAAGTTATTAAAGATAATTTAAATAACTGACCCACCTTTTATCAAAAACCATTTATACATATAGATAGTTCAATGGTGTGGCGAACTATGAAACCTTAAAAGAAAGTTGTGGAAGTACTATAAAGAAAATAAAGTGATCCAGTTTTTCTATATTTAAGTAAATCCTCAACTTTATTTTCTTGTTATTTTTATTCGCAAAGGTTTTGCAGTTCACTATGCAGTTGAAGTCTCGATAATGTAGATGATTTTTGCTATTATATTCGTAAACAAATTGCAATATTCTTATATACCTTCATTCTGTGACAAAAATGAGTATGACTAAGCTAATGCAGCTTACAAATAGAAAAATATTGAATTAACCTAAATCTAAAGCAACCATAAAATATATGACTAGGATTGTTTTAAGACGATGAAAAAACGTATGAATTTTATGTGAATCTTAAAGAAAGGCTCAATATTTAATGATTTTTTTTCAGTAAATTATTATTTCTGACATTGAATTTACATATTTAGAAGTACATAATTCATTTTTATGCTTACTATAACAATTATTACATTTAATTAAGTTAAAATATAGTTTTTTTTATAAAATTTATTATTATAACTTCAAATAATAATAAAAATTTTATTAAATAATTTACCAGAAATTTAATTATTTTATGAATAGTTGAATAAAATTTATTAAGTATAATAATATTTTTTTTATTGGATCGATTTATTTAAATTAAAACAAATTTATTTTATTTTAATTTTGATTTATAATTTAATTTATATAATTTACATACTAATTTATAAATATACTAGAAGCCACTATCATGAATCGCACTAACTTGGAGTTTGTTGCAGAACACTGAAAGAAAAATAAGAGATAAATAATCGAATTAATTTACTTTCAATTTGTACATTGAAGCTATGTTTAAAATTCAAGTTTTAGTTAAAATGTGGAAAAGGAAAGTACTATTTAGGAAAACATTTGGCCTTAAAACCTAGAATATATTTACATACTTAAGAAAAACCTTCTGATATACAGCATTGTCGGTAACCGTGTCCTTGTCAGTAGTTCTTCCTTGACTCGCTCCTTCAACAATTTTAATTTTTAGTGTATTGTATTGCTCTGATAGTGCTGTCTGCTGTGTAAATTTCATTCAATGAATGAATGTTTTTTTACTTCAGGAAAAGAAATCACTCGATAGTGTCTTCATTCGGATAGACTTGTTATAATATAAATTATGAAAAATACATTAAAATATTTAAAAGACTGAACCTTTAATTTTTCTAATAAATTATAGAAATTTAATTAATTTGAACAGACAGAAAAATTATGTTAAAATTTATAGGCAATTTCCAAAGTCTTCACCAATTAATTAACAATTATCACTAATTACAAAATTGTCATAGTAAATTTGGATTATGAGATTAGGACTATTTCGTTTAAATATTTTTATGATATTATTTTTTGATTAATTATCTGGAGAAGAAGTTTAATTTTATGTTAAATTAAGTAATAGATTCAAATTTTCAAAATTAATCATTTTTAGCAATATTTATTTTGTCATTAAATTTTGTAGTTTTGTATGGTACGTTTCAAAAAATACATTTCAGAGCCGAGTTGTACGTATCAGAGAATGCAATTTGAAATCGGTTCATACAACACGCTAGTCGTACCGTATAAAAATATCCGAAATACCTAATAGCTTCGAAACTACCTGAATATTTTATGCATAAATAATCGGAATTTGTCATTATATGGAAAAAGGAAAAAAATCCTTTATCATTATTATTTCCATTTTACTTAATTATTTACTTAAAAATCCTTTTTACTTTATTATTCTTATATATAAAAATTATCATAAATTCTACATTATATAATAGATACAAAGCCATAATCTTTTCAGTGCCTTCTATGAAATTCAAAATGAATTTTTAACCCAAAAAAAAAAAAAACCTAATAATTTAGGTAACCTAATTAAAAGACTAATATTAGAATAAAAATTTATATAAATTTTAATATGAGGATCAATTTTCATCCTTTATCATAATACATATATAAAAATAATATGTAATATTATATAGCAAGTAAATTTAGGTCTACTTAAGTACTATTAGATGTATAATTATTTGTAGAAATATAATTCAGTATTTTATATAATAATATTGGAAGATATTAAGTTCTATTTTGAGAAAAGGATCAAATAACAATTTGGTTTTGAAAATATAATTAATCCTTATATGAATTGAAATCTCAAAACTTATACTAGTTTAATAAAGATTTTTGTTTCAAGGATTGGTTTTTTTTGGTTGTTGTTAATGAACTTATTAAAATAATTTAATAAATATTTAATATTTTATAAATTTCTGTATATTAAATGGAACGAAATTCATTCAAACTTTCATACAAATCAAAAGTGTTTCTCATACAATCACAAAATTCCACCAACTTTTGCAAAATTAGATATTTCCATGATTGTCAGAATTTCCTTCTGACGATTAGGAAAAATTATTTGAAACATAAGATAGACAAAAATAAAACGTTGAAGCCGTTTAACAAATAAACATTTCAAAAACAAATTTCGATTTGCTATTACAAATATAAGCACGAATTTTACAAACATCATAAAATCAATTTAAATTTACTTATTGTTTATTATAATCTGAGTTGTAAGAATGACCCAAATACTGAAAAAGTTTGCTTGGGACTGCTTTAAAATGTATGTATTTAAAATTTGTATTAGTAGTATCGATACATGTCTTCACGTTTTGACTACCCGAAATTTTTGTTTATTGAACTTTAAATTGAAAATTCCCGATTTCTAAATACAGAATCAATGGAGGACACTTAAAAACGAAAAATGCCTAGAATTTTTTCTTGTATAGAGTATGCTACTTTACATATACTACGTGGCTATTAAAAAATTTCAATGATACCAATATATTTTTGTCGAAGATATAAAAATTTCATTTTTTACTACAAATTAAATTATTAAGCCGGTATAACCTCAGAGCCAAAGATTATTGTAATATCAAAATTAAATTAAAATTTTCTATAAAATATTAAGATATTTAGCAATATTAAACAAAATAAACCTTCAACCTTCTATAAAGAAACATCCAAAGGGCAATTTACCATAATAATATTTTAGGTCATGAATTTCACATTAATTATATGCTTCATTTAATAATGTTTTGTAAATATTGTATCGCTAATCGCTTTTAATTTTATGTTCTTATATAAAATCCGAGTTGTGAGTCTATTCAATATTCAATGGGACACAACATAAAAATCTAATTATAATATTTTTGATATGATTAGTTTGTATACATAGAACATAATTTGTCAGATAATGATCAATAATAAATGAAGAAAATTTAGATTGTTAATAATAATAGTTAAATTTTATAGCTAATTTGGAAAATGGAAATTTTGTTTTGTAAGCGTGGTTAAAATCTCTGTTCTAATTAAAGTGAAATTTATATTTAGAAATAATAATTAGTAAAATAGTTTATTGGTCTATATATTAACATCTCAAATGAATAAATGCAGATAAAATTCATTGTTATAAAGTTTCCTGTACATAATAATTAAATATATAATGAAAATGTAAGAGGTTTGATGATTATTAAAATAAGATTATTTGACAGTTTCATTATCTAATAAAGAGTATATAGACATTAAGGCTGTATTTTTCGGTAAATAAATTATGCTAAAATTATCGGTTAAGGTAAACAATATTAAATAAAAGGATTTAGTATTAAATTATTATTAAACTTTTAATAGACTGTAAAATGAACATTATTTTGGTATACTTAAAATGAATGTAAAGCAACTTATAATGTAGTAGAAATAGTGTAGTGCCGAATTGGTGAAGAAAATATTTATTAAATTCAATATAATAAAATGTTCACCAAAATTAATTGTATATAGATCCAGCGAATTGTATTGTACAGGTAATAAAAAGTAAAACAAAATGGCGGCAGTATTATTTTTCATTCCATCCGCCAGGTGGTGATAAGTTTTGTTTTACAAGATTATTTCGTAATGATTTGAAAGTATATTTTAAAATTATGCCTGTATTCAAAAAATCTTAATTATATATGAAATTACAACTACTAATACTCAGTAATTCTGAGGTGTAGGGTTTATTTCTAATCAGTCAAACAAATTAATGAACTTCGTTGATTCAATTTTGTTGTTTTGATTTTACAGTGAAATAATACAAATTTCGTTGTAATCATATATATTAATTTTTGTGTTCAATAAATTCTATATTTAATCACATTTCGTATTATACATTTTCGTCCAAGTGAAAAATAAAATTGAAAATTAATTTCAACAAATTTTTGAAACCATTTTGTATGACGATTTTATGTTTACTTTCATATTGTGAAATGTTAAATTATTTAACAAATTTTGAACAGTTGATAGTTTCACAGTTCACATAAAATATTTTATAAACTGTTCTCCAAATAATTTCAATTCAAAAATGCATACCTTTACGAACATATTGTAACTATTTTATTGATTATTTTCAATTTAATTGGACCCATTATATTGTAAATCTCAAAAAACACCAAGCAGAAACCACTAAATTGATGATTCATATTCGATTAAAGTCAACTTATTATCATTTTCCCTATAAAAAATATTAATGTTAGTGTTAATAACTTTGTTGATATATTCACCTTGTTTGATGATTATTGAAGTTAAGTTCCATTTTCAGGTGCATTTTAACCAAAACCTAACTTGCTATACAATTCGTTGCCAATGTCTTTGAAAATGTTTAAACTGAAATATCTCTAAAAGAATAACAAATCTTGAGTATCATAAATATCACAAATTCAGTAACTTTACAAAAATAAAGTCTTTCTTATATAAAATACTGAAATTTTTGTTTCCCCAAAAAATAATTTAGACTAAATTTTACTACCTGTCAAACCATTTTTGTACTAAAGTGTATTTAAAATGATAAAGTACTAAGGAACTTGCACAAAGTTAGTATCGTAGAAAAAAACTAGGTAGTTTAATTTTAACCTAATTTTGACTCTATAAATATTAAATAACACATTTTAAGGATAATATATTAAACTTTAGTTTTTTTGCTACCTTAAATCCTGTTGCTTTTCCAGCTCCACAATATTAGCAAAAATAATATTTACCAACAAGAATTCATACACTTTACTAAATTTATATTTTGCATGGTTTTTCTCAGAAATTTAATTGAAAAATATAAAATTCTAGAAATCCTTTTAAATATATTTATAAAAAAAAAAAAAGGATATTGCACCAAAAATTTTTAAAAAACATTGAAAATTTATGTATATCCTTGGTTAATTTAAAATTTATGCACTCTAATATTTTTTATTATGTTGTGTATAGTATAAGTAAAAACTTTACCAACATTTTTTTTTCCAAGTGAATTCAAGGCAAAAATGGAATTGTATATAATATATTTCATTAGGAGTTTAGGGGTTAAAAATATTAGCCAAAAATTTTGTTAGAGAAATTATTGAAAATTTAACATTATTTAACCGCATAAGCAAATAGTAAATCTTTTTTTAAAATTTATTATTATGTTAAATGCAAAATTTTTCGAGATTGTAGTTTTTCCAAAATAAAACAACATTTTCCTATTTATTGCGAATGGAAATTTATTAGAAAGATTTTCCGAAATAAAGTTTTTGAGAGATTATAGTTTTGAATAATTTTTAAAGAAATATTATAAGAATTATTCGTTGTTTAAATTAATTATAAGATTATGAAAATAAAGTTCTACAACGAAATAAATATAATTGCATAACTAAATTAAAATTTAAACAAATTTCAGATTGCTAAATTTAGGTAATATTATTTATTATATAAGATATTTGAATAAATTTATGTTATCGATTACAAGAGTAATCATGACCTACTTAGAGCGAAATATATTTATTAATACCATTGGAAATTAAAGTTTTTATTAAGGTGCAACAAAATTATATGATAAATTCTACCATAAAATGTTCATTAATGTATTTATTTTCAAAAACTGATAACTTCTAATTATGTTAAATTAAAATTAATTAATAACGAATTTCAGTATCGATTTTAAATTATATTATTATAAAATTGAAAATTTATGTAGTTACACTTAAAATACAAAAACTTAAGTAAAAAACTTTATCTATAATTCCACATGGCTACAAGTTTTGTATATTTTATAATACATATTCCGATACAGGATGAAAAACTAACTAAAAACCACTAAAAACCACCACTAATATAGTAAAAGAATTTACAAAATAAATTTAGTAAAATTGTTATTTAAACTTTAGTTTTCTTTTTCGTGCCCTTAATTCATTAAATTGAAAGATTGTAAATTCAATGTGATTGGAATTCGATACGAGTAGTAATTTTTCTTTTACACTGTAAAAATTAAAGGATTTTTTTGAAACCAACTTGATGAAACATATAAATTACATTTTAAAAGAGCGACATTAAGGTTGCGATAGTGTGTCATGTTGTGCGACATTAAAACCTTGGTTCTGCTTAAATTTAAATGATTATAAATTAACTTTTTGACTGACGGAAAAATAGTGGACATCATTTTCTAAATTACCAATAATAAACGTTTCAACATTAAAAAGCCATTAACTAGTTACAATTAAATTACACTAGAATGTCATCAGGAAACTTCTAAAACATTAGAAATATGATTCATAGGTTAACATCAGATCTGCCGGTCCTGAGACAAAAAGTGAATTTTATATAATTACATTTAATACTAAATATGTCAAACCAAAATATACAGGCAAGGATTGTGTCCATTCTTAACTTAAAATCCTTCTTAACCTTAACGAATAATAAAAATTTAATGGAAAAGACTGGAATTTGTAAAACCTAACTACTCTCCGTTAATGTATACATCGAAATCATATTACTTATCGTAATATCAACAGTGTAAAATATTTTATCAATAAATGAAAGTTCAATTTCACAATATTTTTTTTATCAAATAATTATCATATTATTTTGTTATGGAGTTTTATAACCTAAAAACCAAAACCATCGCAAATTATATACTTTCGTTAATAACATCGAAAATCAGTTTATTTCTATGAACTGAAGAAAATTTTATATTGAAATCCTCTTAAAGAAAATTAGATCTTTTGGGAAATATTGCGCTAAAGTTTATTATATTATTATATAAAATTCAAATATACAAAACTATTCTACACCAAATCTTAAATTACCGCAGAGAGAAATGAAATGAAAATCGACACTTTACGTAGAAAAGGAAATGTTCTTTTGATTAGAGTGCGATTAATAAGGAATAAATTTTTTAAAGGGTAATATTTCTTATGACAAACTGTTTCTGAGTGGTTTTTTTTAAAGCGTTGTTGATAATGATGATGAAGATTATTGTATATAACACGAAAGGAAAACGTTTAAAATTATAAATCCTTTTGAGAATTCTATGGTTTCTCATGTAAATTAATTGTTTTGGGGTTATTAAAGGAATCTTAGAAACAGGAAATTTTA
Organism: Rhamphomyia laevipes; assembly: GCA_963920725.1. Lineage (NCBI taxonomy): Eukaryota > Metazoa > Arthropoda > Insecta > Diptera > Empididae > Rhamphomyia > Rhamphomyia laevipes. Next base: position 54,169,703 of record OY987258.1, on the reverse strand, counting down.
CAGAAAAGAAATAGATTAAAAAATATTGTTTTTCATACTGGATTTTAAAATAAGTGTCATGACAGTGGCGCTCTTTTAAAAGGTGCAACGGTGCATATGGCTCCAAACGATCAAATCAAATTTTATTTTAAAATAAGCTAATTTTCGGGACATTTCATACCTTGAATATTTAAATACTTGTACTATTTATATATAATGTGATTGTATATAAAAATTTTAATTGTTTTAGCAAATATATTACTGTGTTTCGCCATATCGATTAATGACAGGTTAATGAAAATTGTATGAGAAAATGTATTTTAAAATATGTTCATCATAAAAAATAAAATTACAATTTTACACAGTAAATTAAATCCCTTCAAAAAGATGTAAATTAATTGTTTGTAATTAAATTCTCCCCTAAAGTTTTACATGATTATTTCTTTAAATTATGTTAATTACATTGAAATATGCAAAAAAATTTAATATTACTTACTAAACTTCATGTTACATCTTAATTTTCATTTAATTTTAAATTTTCACTAGCTTCAAATGAAATAACGATTTCCTTAAAACAATTATAATAATTCTTTAGAAAAGACTGACGACAGCTTTACATTTTAGAAAATGGAATTAAGATGTTCAGGAGGTAAAAAAGGAAACCATAAGAAAACGTGATTTTTTTTTATTTAAAATCAGTGAAAATTTAAGTATAAATTAATGTAATTTTTTTTTTTTTTTGGAAATTTTATCTGACATTTTTATTTATCTTAAGTCAATTAAGATTTACATGAATCTTGTACGTTATATGATTTTATGAAATTTTTATACTGAAGGGATGAAGAATTCGTTATGTAATTATTCGATTCTCAATCATAGATCGGTAGTCACTAATTTTTATTCATATTTTGGTCATAACCTTTGATATGAAAGTGAAAATTAATTGTGTATTTTAGTGTAGTTGTGAAAATTAAATTCAAGACTTTAATTTTTTATATTCATCTATTTTGTATCAGTTTTTTGTCATATCAGGTGAATTACATTAATTTTATATTGAATTATCCTTAATGCATTAATATTTCATATAAATTTTCGTAATAATAAATTTTTATTAAATCATTGATTAAGAAATTTTTATCGAATATATTTTCTTATAATTAACTTATATAGTAAATTATATTAAATTTTTTCTCTTTAGCAAGTAAAACGATTTAAAATAATAAAATTTATTATAGTAAACATTTAACAGAAACTCCAATTCTTTTAAAAAATTATATCAAATTAAAATCATGTCCTAAAAAAACCATTTATCTTAATTATTAATTCTCCTAATACAAGTTAAAAAAAAGGTTTTTTTCATCCTAAACAAATCAACATTTTTATAAAAATATGAGACAAAATTTGAATTAAGGCTTTACAATCATTTAAATTCCATGGAAAATGAGTTATTACAAATAAAAAATGAATCAATTCTAAATTTTGAAATATGTTTTGGCCAAATTCAGTTTTTCGAAGTAAGCAATGAAATATTAATCAATATAAAGTGGAATTTAAAGTGAATTATTTTTGAAAGTATTATTTATTATACTTCTACAAGTTTCTAATTACATGATTTATGATTACTGTGAATATCAAGCTCTAATTTTTTTCATGCAGTTTCTAAAATTTAGCTTGAATTTATTGGACACAGCGGATGGAAGTAGTAGCATTCGTTTGAGAACTGTGAAACTAAGTGGTATTTTTTAATTTTGATTGTTTAATTTGTTATGATGGAACTACTATTTCAATTTTTCTTTAGCGAAATTTTGACCTTTTAGAACTACTATTCAATTAGCTGGTAAAACGTTTATGACACGTTCTATAAATACTTTAATTCTATAAATTTTAATATTTTCAATTTAGAATGAATAGAATTACCCAGGTGAAGACGGAGTTAAGTGGTAGCGTTCTTTTTAGAAATGTTTACCCATATTTGTAAGTTAATTCAATTTTTTTTTGATTAATTATATATTCATTTTTATTTAAATGCTTACATAATATTAAGCAGTTAATGTCTAATTACTAGCATCACAGTTTAATTCACTGTGGACAGTAAATTATTCTTTCTTAGCTTGTGAAGGAAGAGCAAGAATCAAGGCTTAATTGGAACTTATCAAGAATTCAGGCTTAATTGGAACTTATCCTATTTTCTTTGTGTTTAGCTCTTCTGATGATAGAATCCCTCTCTTTTTGAATTGGTTTTCGCAGATCCAAAGAGATAATCAGTTTCATTCTTAAGTCACTAAGTATGCAAAGGGAAAGTGTTGCTTGTATCTAAGATTGAATATGATTACATACTACAACATTATACGTAATATTCGCTTTTATGATTTTAATAATTCAATTCAATGTACAAAAACTTAGTTAAATTTAAATGAACATAATTTTTGTATAAGAATCCCAAGAAACTAAACTTGTCTGTTCATTTTTGTTTTAATATTTATAATATCAGAGTTTAAGAATTTTAAAAATAGTCTGAATAATAATTTTTTTCGGTATTCCTTAAATATGTAACATTAAAATACAGTTAAGTCTCATAGGATTATTTTTATTGACTACTACAACAAGTCTCATAAATATGTATTCGACGTATGAAAGAAAGTCTATCAATTCGAGTTATTTCTGAATCGAACAGTGTCAGAATCTTTAAATTTTTCAATGTCCATAAAAATATCAATTTCTCTATAAATTTATTAAATATTTAACAATATTTATTTGTAATTGTATATGGTTTCGTTATAATCTGCAAGTCTACATAATATTTTTAATATTTAATAATCTGAGACTGACGGCGGCTCCACGTAATTTATTATTGTTAATGTAAAAATGTAATATAACAGTGTCAAAAAATATTATGATATTACGAAACAACATGTCATAATACTCATAATCTAAAATTTTTATTACATCATGTCGTGTTACAACCAGCAAAACAATTTTTCATGTTTTTTCTAAAAAAAAAAAACATTTTTACATATCTAAACTTGATATAATATTAAATATTTAAATGATATTTTTTGGTTTTGCTATTTCTGGAAAAGAAACTTCTACGAATATTGTTTAATAAATGGAAATTTATTATCCAAATAAATAAATAAATATTTTCGTATTTAATTATGTAATTTTTAAAATGAATTTTTTCAATTTTTTTATCATTTTTATCATCTTAAGGTTCATTTACATTATGCAACGTTTTCTTTTCTGGGCGGTTTTTCGGTGCAGATACAGAGTTCAGCTAACTCCAACGTTTTTTCTAATAGAATTTAGATATGCATCAGCATTTTGTCATGTGTGCAAACGTTTACTGACGAAATTTTAAATTATTATGTATTCTCTTATTAATTTGTTACTTATTTAATTTAAAATATTTTATTCTTACATTAAACACAACTTTAATCATTATGTTAAAATTTTTTATGTATGCATTAGCGTCGTGAAAAAATGTTATATTGAAATATTTGGGTCAGTTATTTTAGCCGCTGTTAGTTTGCGACGAGAAAATGTTGCATATGTATATCCACCTTTAAGTGTTCAAGCGAAATTATTCAAAAATTTATCATATGTAAGCTAAAAATATGGAAAATTTTTACTAATGCATTACCTAATTCAATTACGAATGTATTTATATTCAAAATGTTTGATATTCAATTAAAATTGATTCGATCAAATAATTTTGTATGAAATAAATGCTACTCTTATGAACCATTTACATTGTATTTGATTTGTGAACTGAAGGATGATAATATAAAATATACTTCGGATTAAGCTATAACAACAAATCTAGTTCATAAGTCATAAGTACATTTTGCAAGAAGTTATGATCATTATATTCATGAGGTGACTATGATAATTTTTAGTTAAAAGTTTATTAAATAACTTTAATAACTTCTCGATACAATTAAGTGATGCATTTTATGAAAATTATTTGAAATTTATGGTGTAACAAATTAATTTCTATAGGTCAAATCGAAGATCAGCTAGTTATGTACTCAAGGATTGCTTTAAGATTATATTATTTTACTGAATTCAATTTTAAAGAATTCAAATACATAATTATAAAAATTCGAAATATAAATTTCAACATTATTTTCAAAACATTTTGAGCTATACTTCAACCTTAAAAATTTTAGCAGGAGTTTTATAAGTTTAATATTGAAAATCTTACTATAGTCTAAATCTAAACAATTTCAAACTCTTAAGAATATAAATTTTTATAACAAAGTGGCGTATATAAATGAATCAATGATGAAAAACTTTATTGTGTATAGACTAACAATTTTCCAACACAAAAGAAAAGTAAAAATGCTTAGATAATATTGATGATACTAAAATAATAAATATGACCATTAGATAGTATCAGAAGATTTGTAAGGATATAAAACGAACACATATAAAATAACATACCAAAAAGTAAAGATTTCAATGTACAGACAGCTTTAATGGATTTAATACTTTGCAATAAGTTGAATTTTAGTATTGTAACTTTTGGACGGAGAGATACGAGGAAGAAAATATATTTAGCATTATGTTCTACACAGGACGAAGATATTACAGATGTATATGTTAAATATGAACTGGTTTGCTTAAGTGGTGCATTGTTAGTACCACCACAATATATACACGTATATAACGTGTGGAATTGTGGTAATGTGGGGTTGGTAGTACAAGTATTTATAGGTAACATAAAAGTTGTATATAAGTTAAGGGTTTTTGCAGAAATATATCGGATTTGATAAACTGCTTAAGGATATCCTTTTGTGTACTGAATATATATTGATAAAATATTATCGTACATTATATAATAATAAAATAGCAACACAAATAATGTCTAATATTGATAGAATTTGGACAAAGATTTTTCTGAAAATGCATTTAACTTTGAAATACTAAATAGTAAATATTTATTATATAAATTTTTGGAAGAAAAATTGAAGTAATTATGATGTTACCCTAATTTATTCTCTTAAAGTATAGAAACTTTAATGTTGGTTTTGATTGTAGGCCAGAATTAGGCCCATTGTACCCCCAAGTCCAGTTATCCTTTATACATGTCGCGATGACTGGTTACTAATTCGATCGAATTTTAGAATTGGTTTTCAAAACTCGTTTTCATACAGGCGTTCATGTAGTAAGAATTCAAGTATTTTCGTCGTAGGTGCATAAAACAAGGACAAACACACAAAAAATGTTCAGTTGTCTCACATGTTTATCTCGGATCGCGTTATATTATAACCATGATCACTCAGCATTGAGTGTCCTGTAAAGAGCGCGATCACCAAATCTAAGATTTTGCTATTTTCAACTTCAAATGTTAATTTTTAATATTTTATGATAAGAAAATAATAACTTTCAATTTGACGGTTAGCTTTACGGAGGCCATTTTAGTTTTGCTTTGACTTTAGAAGATGATTCTTAAATATTCGATGACAACAATTAAATAATTTATTTCGGATAATATCTTATGTAATTTTTCAGTATTGCTTTTACATTTCTTTAATTAATTTCTGGTAAGTTCTATAATAAAACTTTGCTTTAATTAAACTTTTTCGTTCAGTCTTTTCTTGATAAATAATTTATTTATTTTTTTTCACAAAAATTGAGTTAAAATCATTTAGAAATTCTAATTTATATTAATTCTATATTAAATTCAAGATTTAATTTATACTCTTTAGTCTTTAGTATCAGCTTGTGTTTAAAAATAAATAAATCTTATATACATTTTTACAGTTTTTGTTATAAACAATTTTAGAATATTGATTTTCAGAAAATACCACCTAAAAAATAACGATTCATTTTTATCTGTCAGCACCTGAAACATTAATCATTTTCAGTTTATATATTATCCTTTTTTTATTTTTTTTTTGGCAGAGGGGTTGAAGGAAAGGCTCAATAAATCTAAGGCTAAAAGTAATTTTTCATCTTTGTTTTATCTTCTATATGCCTGGCATCCATTTTTAGTCTTTAATATTAGAAGAAAATGATTGATTTTTATATGTTAAAAAAGGATATTCGCATAATATTTAAGATTTATGAAATTTGAAAATACAAAATTCAAATTTCTTGCTGTAATATACCTGAATATTAAAATGTATATATAATTATTACAATTAAGGAAATTTTTTTTTATGTATTTATATTAGAAAATTTATTTAATATCCTTAAGCTATAAGGATCTTAATGAATTCGAATGTAAAATCTTTGAATATAGATAAATAAGTTAAAAAACTCATGTCAAAATTAGAAAATAAATAAGTTTTATATTACGTATTTTGAATTAGATGAAAAGGTTTTGATCATGAGCCAATTTTATCAAACTTCTTAAGTATAGTATTAATTGATTTATTTTCGATATTTTCCGATTAAACCTTACAAAATGATCCACAATTATTGGTTCTTTTAAAAAAGTAATACAGCGTATATAAATGTCATCGCTACTGATAATGAAATGCCACTGATAATGAATTTACGAGTTAAGTGCACATATTAAGTGTAGTTGGTTATTAATGTTTGTTATGATAAGACCTTTTTGCTTACTTAGTTTAAACAGTGAATTTAGGATGGTAAATTTTTCTTTATATCTAGCCTGAGTAATGATATTTTAATATACAGGTGAATAAAATATGGAATTGAATACTTTTTAAATAAAATCCAGAGTTCTGAATATGACAACGGTTTCAATTCATATGATTCTGTAGTTTATCCAGATCTTAATATAGATTAAGAAAAGAAGATATCGAATTATCTCTATTACTCGACCAGTTTGTCATATATTATACCGTCATTCTTAAGTCTACTGTCTGACAAAATGTATTTAAATATCCATAGATTTATAAAAAAGTGTCTGACACAGTAATTATAATAACCACATCTGTGTCAGACAAATATTTGTCACAGAAAGACATGAAATCTTGTCAGACATTTTTGGCTAACATGTCCAAATTTTTGGCACGGCACCAAATGTGTTAAATAAATAAAAAAATAAAGAAAATTTTTACCATAAACATTTGTCACAAAGTCGAAAATAAAAGATTTATATTTTTGTTGTTTTGGTTCATGTTGGCAATCGATAATATTTCAGTTTTTTTTTAAAGAACTATTGATGATGCTATTAAAATGTTGGTGAAGATTACTTTGTATGACAAAATGCTTATAAAACAAGTTTTCTTAGGATACGAAATAACAAAATTGTTTTAGAAGATGTTAATATTTGTGAAAAGTAAGTTCTTGGTTCTTCACATGTTTTCTAAAATCATCGAACCTGAAGTAAAACCAATACTGACTACTTAATTTGATTCTAATTCTGAAGAATTGAATTGTAAAATTTAAAATAGGATAATTTATTAAGGACAATCGTGTTTTTGATAGAAATATGATTTTGTATTGTACAGATTTTTATAGCAAATTCGGTTTTGTCGGTTTTGGTTCCACTTCTATAAACTGCTGTGACTGTTTAGTTTAAAAATAAGAAGTAATTAAGAAATAATTTTTGTTCTGCATTACAGAATATAATTTAACTATTTAACTATGTGCAGATAAATTTTCTCAGTGGTCTTCATTTTATTGTAATAATCAAGTTGATTTTATTAATTAATTAATTAATTTATTACAATTTCTTGGCTTAACACCAAAAAATCCACAACAAATTTTTAATATTTTAACTTTTTTATATTGATCAATAAAAAATTGATGAATATTTTTAGAAATATCATTAAATGATGAAAGAAACTAATGAAAAACTATGAAAATAAAAACTTTAACTATATCCAATTTAAATAATTCAAAAATTCATACTTAAGTAACTTAATGATTAATTAGTCATTAATTAAATTGAATAATTTCAAGTTATTTCATAAAAACAAATTAATTCGGGTTTATAATATTAAATAAAATTTAATAATTTTTTTTGCTAAATTTTATAGAATTGATAGCAATATTATTTGTCTATATACAATAACTAAAATTTATATTTATTTATCAATATTTCTATGTTCTCTAGCATAAATTTGGTTATTTCTAATTCATAGAATTCACAAAACAATTATAAACCAATTTTGCATAGTATTCCCATTTCCAATTAAATTATGTTTATCCTGAAGAGAATTTCTACTCCAAATATTTTCACTAGTTGTTAATTTTGGATATAGTTTTTCTTTTATATAAACAATTAAAAATTCATTTATTTTATTTATATTTAACTGGAATTTAATGTTTTTATTCATATTTTTCGTTAATAATAAGAATTTTTTTATTCTTTCGCATATTTATTTATTTGCTAATCTGGTTAGTTGGTTGATTTAACTGGCGAGTATGGAATAACACGATGGCTATCACAATTAACACATTAGCAACATTTTCCTACCAGTCACATGACCACATGGTTTAGCTACGATAGTGGCTTTAGATCCATCCATCTAAGATCTCTAAGGTTATAAAATTCATACCTTTCAAGTGTATTGAATTCTGGATCTTGCTGGGCACTTAACAGGTAAAATTTCCTAAACATTTCGAAACTAGTTTAAATGAAATAACTAGTCTGGCCGCATATAGGCCAGTGCTCCAATTGGTTTGGATATGTCTCTTCAGTATAGCTTCAAAATATTGTCTGTATTATTTTGGTTTTGATGGTTATGTTTTCTTGGTCGTTCGGCATATGGTTACGTTTTTCCATGTTCCGTATGGTAAAGTACAAAAGTACCGAAGGAAATCTGTAGTCAAACTTTTGAATGAGGTATCTACCAGCTCTGCTAGTGATGCATCTTCTTATTAGTAATTCATCCGCATGCTTATTCATAACTTTACGAGTTTAGGTTGTAAAAAATTCCATAAATGTTAATTTTAATTTAAACATGAAAATTTTACTTGCAACAAACTCATTAATATCATATAAAATTTGATATTATGCATCAATAAAAATTAATTCTTAAAAAAATATTTTTTAATTTTTCTTGTATTATATCATGATTTTTAAACAACAATAATAAAATGGAAAATATATTTTTTGAATACAATGAAAGGACATGGTTTCGAAACAATTTAATAAGTTTTTGAAAATAAGGACTTAATTTAAATACATTTAAACAATATGGTAAATTCCAAATGAATGATTTTTATGAAAAATGTATACAGTGAATATTTATTTAAAACATGAAATCCGATTAAATATATTGGAAATATTCGATTTAATAAAATTATAATTAATAAAAAAAAATGTGATTAAATTTATATATTTTTCATAAGATTCGTAATCAAAAGGATTTTATTTATAATTGATCGTCACTACTTTTAGATTATTCTGTATACAAATTTTATCAGTTGGATGAAAATTATATTTTGTCCTGTTTTTATCTCTATTATAAAACTGGCATTTAAGTCGACCATTATTTGGTTTAATCGTTAAGTAATCTAATTTCCAGTCTAATTTACCGAATATTGTGTTTCTTATATTGCTCAAAGATCGAATAATTGATTTTAGTTATGATAAATTTAAATTTTTAGATTTCGACACCTCAAATTTACAGGACAATCTAAAATGTTATTGGTAAAAAAAAAAGTTAGTGTAGGTTGAAGACAATTCAAAAAAGAGTAGAAAAGAAGTATTACATTTTTTAATTAAAATGAATTATTAATTTCAATTTTGATTAATGACATTCCATAAATTTTCGACAAATAAAAAATCTTGAATTCATTACTCAATCACTTTACCGTCTATCCATCATTTTTAAACAAAATTTAATCAAAAAATTCACTGTATAAAATATGTTAACAACTTGAAAAAGCAATGTGAAAAGTATCACACATTTTCCTGATATTGAATTTATAAGTGTATATAGATAACACATAACCAATAAATTGGATGTTGTGGTTGGTCCTTTTGGGCATGAATTCATTTTAATATTCGTAAATGATTTCGCATAAAGATTTAAATAAACTTTTTTATATTGATTTTTTTGTTTATCCTTCATTCTTCTTGTTGTTGGGTTGGTATATATTTAAAGAACCATCAATTTTCCTGATCATTTATCAAACATATTTTACAATTTTATTAAATAACTTTCAAAAAGAAATAAAAATTATTTATATTTTACGACTTTGCTTATAAATAAAAGTGATTTGATTTAATTGCTATTTAAATTTAGTTATACAACGAAAAAAATAAATCATTAAATCGATTTTTTATGATTTTAAAGAGCTTAGTTGATTCATTATAAATGTTAATATAAAGCATATTGTTAAGGAAATTAAACAAATCTAAACAAAATTTGAAAATAGTAAACTATCGTAATTAAGAATCCTTGATATTTGACAAATAAACTGCAATTAAATATGTCACAAACAAATAAGAACCATTTTAAATTGAAAATTAATAATAAAAAAAAATTATATTTCATTTATGTGATTATGAAAATTCAATGAATTTTCTAAAATTTTACCTTCAAGAGTAGTTTATTTTAGTTGAGGAGATTTTCTATTATATAATTTCATTTGTAAATCATGTTTATTTCAAGGACTTTGAAATTTTAAACAATAATTTCCATTTCAGTATAACCAAAATGCCTACAAGAAAATATTTAGTAATAATTCATATAATTTTATATATCATACTTGAAAATGCCAAATTGGATTTTTGCTCAAGTAGCTAGAGCTCTACTATTTATAGGATACAATAACCTGAATATTCAAGTTTTTCGTATAATTCAAAATTTTAAATTTAGGATGAGTTTTCATATTTTCATTTAATGTTTGTAATAAGTAAAGGACTTTTAAAATCCTAAATCTTACCAAAATCATCTTCAAATTATTACCTTTATGTAAAGTTGAAATTTGCGAAGAAGTTTAAAAAAACATTTATGACAAATTTAGGATTTTCAACTTAAGAATAATTTTTTTTTTTGGAAAAGTAATAAAAATTTAAATTAATCTGATAAGGATTTTAGATAAAATTAATCGTTTTTCTTGACAATAAACTTTATTTGTTTTGTAATTTCAGTTTATCCTGTGAAATTGATTGATAGAGTCTTTGTCGGAAATCCTCCTGGGTGTCTATCCTAATCGGTATAATAAAGAGTTAAATATTTTATAATTATATTTATGAAAAAGTGTTGTGATATTTTATGTGACAGAATGAATTATTTATGAATTATTAATTTTAAACCAGGCTCACAATATCATTAGCTTAACATTCTAAAATTTTGATTAGAGCTATTAAAATAATACCAATTTATAGATTAATTATTGTTTATACTTCCTTATTTCAGAAAATATTTTTAAATCATTACAAAATCAACATTTGCTAATATTTGTTATTCTTCAATTTATCATTCTAAAAAAAATTATAGCAAATTTCTTTGCTAAAGATGAAAATTATTCAACATGATTCGTAATAATATTTTTATTAAAGCTATTTACACCCTAGGAAAATCCTCTTAATAATAATCAAAATAAAAATATTTTTTATTAATAGATTTTTTTTATATAAGGATAATTTCGAGGATATTACGTAAGAAATTAATGTTTACTGAAATATATTAAATGTTTTTCATATTTATTATTATTATTTTTATAAATTTTAAGAATTATTTTTATTTATATATTTTTATAACGAAAATATTTTTATATTTTCGTAGCTTTGTTCATAAATTAACAATCGTATATTAAGGATGTAACGTTGCCAAATATCCTTAAGGTTTATTCTATTTAGATGTATCTTAAAAAACATATGCTTTCGTAATAAGTGAAAACTACATTTTTATTATACTCGTATTTTATTCTAATTGATTTTTCTGTAATCTCATTTATTTCAAATTTCTTTATTGATCGAATAATTGTCATTGCATTCGGAGTAGCTTTAGTAGATTCTGGTATCCATGAAAATAATTTGGAATTAAATTTTAATAGCAAATCTTTATATAGGAATAAATTAAAATCTTTAAAGCGTATTCCAGTGAAATTTAAATGGTGAACATTATTGATTTTAATAAAAAAAAATGCAATGTCCTTTAAAATGAATTTAAAAAATTCTTCATTTATTTTCCAATACACATAATCAAACTATGAAAAGTTATAAGTAATAAAAGAACAAACCAAAAATGTTAATTAAAATCAATAAATTAAATTTTCTTTAATCAATTTTTAATATTAATAAATTTAATTATAAATAATTAAATTTATCGATAGAAATTATAGAATTTATTCAATTTACTTAGTAAAATGATTTATATAACTATAAATAAAGGAAAAACCAAATTTAATTGTAAAATTTTCCATTTATTTTCTTGTATTTTCAGAACAAGATGTTTAATTTGTAGGAACCCACAATCAATTTATAAAATTAAATTCAGTGATAATTAATTATTTGTGGTTACTTATTACTTTTAGTGTATTACATAACTTTAAGTGATAAATTTACCATCTTTGAAAATAATTTTCTGTAGGAAAATATTTATTACATTCATTAAATTATATTTTTTAGCGAATTGTTTCATGGATGAGCAAAATCTGTGGAACAATTTTCAGATTTTAATATAATTTTTTATTTTAAGAAGACAGAAACTCATAAAATAATTTCTTACTATTATTATAATAATTATTTTAATTTAATGTAATTTATGAAATTTAAAGCAAACGAATTTATAAGGAATATGCTAATGCTTTCAATGATAATGATAAAATTACATAGACAAAAATGTATTTAGATAGGGTATCGGGTATAATTATTGACACCCTTAAGAAAAATATGAGTTCACATAAGTTTATCTCATTTAAATACATTTTTGTACTACTGTGAGTAAATGCAAATCAAGCTTAAAATGATATCAATAAATGTCAATAGAAGATATAGCTATTGACACTGTTGTACAGCTATTAATAGGTCTAGAATTATAGTTATTACCATAGTATTCAATCTATAAAAAAATTAAATGTATTTATTGACACCCTCATAATAGTGCAGCCATTGTCAGGGTGTCAAAAGAAACTTTGATGGAAAATAATTATTGAAACCTTGGTGTTCGAAATGATTTGAATCAAAACTCCGTCAAATATTGGCACTACTATTAATAATTTATGTCTAATTGAAAAATGTCATGTATTATGCTCCTATGAACCAAATATCAACAAAAATTTCCAAGTTATAATGTTGGTACAGTCAATTTCATAGCTTCTGATATCTTCTTTTTCAACTTTTCATAGCTTCTAATATCTTCATTTTCAACTTTTTCGAATACATTACATAAATACCATTCATTGATTACCTAAAGAATGTTAAAATCTGTTCATTTCACAAAGCGTATAACAAAAATCATTCAATTTTTAAAATTTGTATTTTGTGTGTTCTGATAAATTATTTTGAATTAATATGGAATTTATCAATTTACTTGAGGTTTGATTGTCGAAATTTTATAATAAAAGGTTCACTACGAATTGAGAACTCTAATAAAGTTCCAAAAATTTTCCACATGTTATTTCCAGAGAGGTTAGACTACCTAGCACTGCCTAGATTGTGAAAATAATATTTAGGAGCAACGCCAAATGATATTCAAATGAAGCGCTTTTGTTTTCTTGGTTCCTGTTTTTTGCAAAACCAAGAATCATAAAGTTTTTCTTTCTCTTCTACTTGGATTAGAAATTGAAACCGATTTAATATTCCTCTAGCCCTTGTACCATACCTGATTAATTGTGCCATATCTGATTAAAAAGTAATTTTGTATTTTCAAAGATTTTTAATTATAACATTTTTCGGTATCATTTATTTCTACTTTATATTAGTTTGTCATTTACTTTCTATAATTAAAATTGAAAAGTTCTATATATAAAATTTATAGGCAGGATATACAAATTGTAATTAAAAAGTTTGTACGAATAATTTTCAATATTTGTTATGTTGTAATTTGTAATTGTTCATTTTGAAAATGTTATGATATAAGTTAATGTTAGTAGCATGTAATTAGATACTTTGTGGTATTGTAGATCAATTAAACTATATTTTGACAAAACGATATTAATTAGTAATTATAAATGTTTACTTCATAAAGTTCTTTACAAATCATTTGCAATAGAAAATAATTAATTAGTTGTGATTTTATAAAATAATTACCAAGTCAATAAATTTCCAGTAAATTGAATTATATTTTAAAAAGTTATACTTAAAAAATCATAAAATCTCTGAAATTACATCTAAAATTATAGACTAAAGTAAATTGTAATACGTATCAATAAAAACTTTTTTAGAAAATATCCTTAAAAGTTAGAAAATAAATTGTAAAAAACATATATCCTTATAAACCAAAAATTAAGGAACAAAATATTAAATTTTCAATTAAAGATTTTAAAACTTAATTTTCTTAGAATTTCCTAAAATTTCTTATACAAAATGAAGAAAATGCAACTCAACACTTTAATTCATTTATGACTTTTCGTACCATTATCTCAATGTTTTACAAACAGCATATAATAAAGGTATATATACTCTCCAATTACTACTACTGGTTGGTCCTTGTATTCAGAAACTTATTTCTAATATCATTGCAATAAAATCTTAATTTCATTTTATTTTTTTATTATGTTGTTTTGAAAATTGTTTCCTAAGAAATGTATATAAATAAATTTTGGAAAGAAAAAGGATCTTATTCAGGATTCTATATAGAATGTTATGATATGAAGGCAATATACTGTTCATTTGCAAGTTGTGAATTATAAAATTAGGTTATTTAATTATAAACCAAAATTATTCATGTTTTGTGTTTCATTTATTATACTGAGTGATGCTGGATGATGTGGACAAGCAATGTGCCATTAAGATTGAAATGATGCATCATAAAAACGAGAACTTTTTAGTCTTGTATAAGATCTCTCATTTTTCTTTACGATTTGAGTTCATAAATTCCAACTTTAGAAAGATTTAGAAGACGTTCTAGCTAAAATTTTGTTTGAATGAAAACGGATTAAAATTTTAAGTTCAAATGAATCAATTCATTCGATCATTGACAATTGTCGTTTGTTAGCTATGTTTAATGTAGCCCACAAATTTTGTACGGGGGTTAACGTTTGTTTATTTCTTTATAGTAGATTGAAAGTGTAAAATCTTGTTAGTGTACACCGAAATAGAATTCTCAGAAATAAACGTAATCCAAATTTTTAGGTAAATCTTTTTAAATAAAATATTATTTTTTTTATTTTTTAGCAATTATTTAAGAAGATAAAAAAGATTTTTGTTTCAACACGTGTAATTTTTACAAAACATAAATTTCGTTTTATATTAGTAATAAGAAGTCAGTTTAATTTAGTATTTCAGTATTTTTGATGTAATTTTAGTATAAATATTATTTCTGTATAACAATAAGAAGTATAAAAGATACCTATTCTAACTTTAAATTTATTTAGGTTTGTGTTGTGCCTATCATCACCGTTGAAAATGTAAAGAAATTTAGAGTTTTTGAAATTTTCATTCTATCACTACAAACTCTACTACTTAATTATCGATTTTGATAGATTAAATACATCAATTTCATAAAACTTCATGTAAATAATTACGAAAATACCAAATAGAATTAAATTTTTCTGCATAGAGTGTTTTTTAAACAGCATCATAAAATCAATATATTTTTCCAAAACTTAATCGAAATTTGAACAATTTCTGACAGCAGCAGCGGTGTAAAAATGATAAATTGAATTTTAGTATTTTTATTTATTTCATTTTACATAATTTCCCCTGGTATTACAGAGATACAAAATTATTCTATTCACTTTGATAATTTATTAAAATTTAAAATAATATTAAAATTGAACAATTTTTATTTTTATATTCATATTATAATTAAATTTCAATTTGAATAAATTTTCTCATTTGTTTTATTACTTTCAAATATTTAAAATGTTTAAATTATCGAAATATCCATCAAAATTGGATTTATCATTTTGAATTCGATATTTTATTTAATTCCATATGTAACAATATTACATAAAGTAATGGAAAACTTAATATCGTTATCGAAAAATGTAATTTTTTCACACGATAAATTATTTATTTAAACGATGATATTTTTTTCGATTCTTTAGGTTTTTGATTTAGAAATGAATTAAATTCAAAAGTTATTTTTAAAATTTAAATTGAAAAGTTGAATTATTATTTCTTTTTGGTATTGTAAGTTTAATTCTTATAAATACTCGCTACATTTATAGTAAATAATGGAAAATAAATTTTACAGGATGGAAATTCGAATTAATTATTAGTGTAAGAAAATGGAAAAAATGTAAATTTTTAAAATTATAAATCCTCCAAATACGCTCCCAAAAGAATTGATTAAAGTATGATTGAAATACCGTGACAAGTACATAAGTTAAGAGCTGGAATGAAAGATAAATCAAGGTTAAAATTTCATGTAGAATAGTGCAATAAAATTTATATAATACTAATAAAAATGATCTGTTAATTTGATAAAACTGTCAACAAAAACCATATAACTTTATCAATGTTGTGATTACTTAAATGTCACAAATTCCATAAATTTCCTTTATATAAATAATTATATCAATTAATAAAATATTTCATACATTTAACTTAAATTGTCTAATTTATATCGCAAATTACATTTTATTACATAAATATAATTTTTAATGCAAAGAAAATAATTAATATTTAACCCTTAGATTATTTTTTTCATCAAAATTATTCATCCCATCTGTTAAAATTTTCTTAATTCCTTAAAAAAAAAATCAAAATCTTTAAAAACAATAAATAAAGAAAACATTAACAAAAATAAAAAATCTTTATTTGATATAAAAATTTTCATGTAACAGCCAAGAAAATTGTCACGCACCACAAAAGATCAAATCTGAGGAAATTCTTTGTGCGAAAAGTTTACATTTTAATTCGTGTTCAAAGGGGAAAAATTTAAAGGATTCTAATTTTTATGAAAAAATAATTGTCTTTTTTACACATTTTCTGTGTTGAATATAATTTAAAATTTGAAAGGGGACCGCGTAAGCATTTCTTTCGCAACAGCACAACCGAACTTTTACATGTAAAATTACTAATTGTGTCACATATTTTTACCTTTAACTGGTTCTTTCTGAATGACTGCACCTGAAATGTTTTATATTGTTTTTATATTTCTATAGTTCGCAAGGTTTTAATATGCGTCTCGCATATCTAGATAGTTACATTTTATATAGGTGCTAACATTGGGAATCTAAAATATTACAGATTGTTCTCTTTTCTGTTTAATCTATAAAAGAAACACTTCTTTAATTACTAAATAAAAATCTGGCACCCTTTTAAAAATATCATTTTTTTTAAAAAAAACTACATTCAGTTTTAATGTTTCTGTATGTGTGTATATTTCAATTACTTTAATGTGTGATTTTGTTTTTTACATTTTCATACCTTCATATCCTTTCTATTGTTGTCAAACGAACCAACTTTATCCTCCCACAAAAATAAACTTATATCTTCTTATGAAGCCTTGAAACGTCATATTTTTTCGGTCTAAGCGTTTTGTTTTAAAACACAAACAGGATAAAGAACAACAGAAAAATATTTTATGTAATGAAAAAGTAGACGTTGATAAATAAAAGCATAATTTAATAAAGTTTCAGGGTTGAGAGTTTGAATATTAATTAGAAAATATTAAAATATAGTAACATGCCAAACTTAAATTTCAGAAATTTTTTTTTGTTTTTGCTACTTTTTAACATGAACTTTTGAGAAAAAAATGTAAATTTTTATGAATTTTTAAAATTTAAATAAATTGAAAATTTTAATTGGTAAAGAACGAAAATTTGTTTTGAAAAAAGTTGGAGCGATTTCAAATTCTGGAGATAACAACTATGGTGTAAGTTTAGCACTATTTATCAGACCTCGTATCCCTGTTTAACTTGTATATATAATTATGATAAGAAACGAGGTTACCACATAAAACGGGGACTATCAATGATCACTCATGTTCACTGTCTTATGTTTTTTCAATAATTTATTATTCGGTTCAAACTATCCAAACCACAACTTTATATTGGCTTTCCTCTCTGGCGTGACTGCATGGATCGCCGTATTCAATTATCTTGCAATCTAAAAATCCTTATCAATCTTAACGAAACCCCACCATTAAAAGGCTAAGGACTTTTTTAATATTTTAAAATATTTATTAATTTACAAAAATAATTGTTGATATTTAAATGGTAACAAAACATTTTCTAAAAATTACATTTAAATTTTCCATAATTTTCAAGGTCTAATTTGTAAATTTGAATTAATTGTGATTAAAAACAAAATAAAACTTTTAATGAGATTTAATCTATTTTCATAATTCCATTGAAACTTTGTAAATTTTTAAAAATATTAAGCGACAATTTATCGATTTTAAATATATACATAAAATTTTAAAGGATTATTTTTGAATGTGTAAATGGAGAAACTCATTAAACATAAATTTCGTTTGCCTATCAATTTAATAATTTAACCGCCAGAAAAAACGAGGTGTCAAATTTTATTTCTCGGTATATTCAAAATTTATATTACAGTGTGTGAAAGTATAACCGAAAAATAAATTACAGAATTCATTATTAATTAGGCTCTAATGGAGTTCTGTTTTGTTGAGATTATTAATCAAAATAATTTGATTGATTCGTCATTAAATACATAAGTAAATATAATCGATTTATTCAAGGTTTTATAAAATGTCATTTGAAAAATATAAATTACTTTTGATTTAACTACTAAAAAAAATCATTTTTAAATGGAAATTGTATCATTAAAATTGAACTTTGTATTAAATTTTAGGGTCTGGCTGATATGAAATGCAAAATTTGAATTAAATTGTCGATATTTTTTCTATTAAATTACTATTCTGTTTATCTATACTAATTATAAATTACGAGCAAACTACTTTTCAAAGCGCTATGTGAATTAAAAATCATCAAGATTATTTTTTCCTTAATGGAGAAAGTATGCTATTAAAACAACTCCAAATGATCTCCCATAATATTTTTTACAATTCGAATCGTAAACGAAGCATATTTGAAGCTTCTTATTGTCGACATAACAAATTTTGAAATTATTATTACTTTTAAATTTGTTACACTTTCTTTAATTTTTAAAATATAGATTTAATAATTTATTTATTTATGTCCGGACACGATAATTAATTAATGATAAATTTGACCTACTCTAATAGTTCAACCTCAGTACACGTAAATTAAATGTTATACATAAGAAATTTAAAAGCATAAAAGCAAAAACTTAAAATTAAATTTTAATTTATTATGCCAAAAATTTAGAAGCTAAATTTATAAAAAGACTATAGAAAAATTTAATTAAATCACTGCAGACTTTAAAAATTGACTTTAAAATTTGAAGTGTTTTCATATTGCTTAAGTTTCCTTTCAAAAACCTGCAAAACATTAAAATCAATCAAAAATGTGGCCTTTGTATGAGCTTAAATTTTACCCGTTGGACGGATATTACAAGACGTTAATGTTGAACGCATTTTTTTTTTGTACAACGGTCCAGAAAACAGATCCAATGAAATTCCGAATTTAATTTTGGTTTAAGGAATACTAATAATTCTTATAAAAGTGATGGAGGTTTTGTCGAGCTATCAAGTTATTCCACTCTCATTTTGTATGTAAACCAAATGATATCTAATGAATTCGTGGAAAGAAATTTTTAATACTTTGATTAAAATTGGCTTGGTATATTTTAGATTTTCTACTGATTATAAAATAATGCCCGGCGTAATGGAAAAATAATTTTAAATTTAAATAATTAATCAATTAAGAAAGCAAAAACCAATTTCAAATTGAAGAAAATAGAATTAAATATTTTTATACTTGCTATTTCTACATTTTGTAAATTATTTTGGCGAATAAAAATTTAACTGAAAATTTAACTGATTATAAATTTATTCCATGAAAATCTTCTCAGAAATTTATATTTTCTTAATATCCATTTAAGTTTATTATTATTGAAATATTTCTTATTTATGGTCTTGATATGTGTCAATAAAAAATTATTCAACTTTTTTATTAAAATTTTTTAATGCCATGTAATAATAACGAAATAGACTCGCCCTTGAATATTTAGCAGTTCGACAAATGAAATAGAAATTTATTATTAAAAAAATTTGGTATCATTTACTTTGAAATGAGAATATTAAATTTAGTTGTAATTTAAAGTTGAATTTAATATTTTACTGTAGTTAACAATAATTTGAAATAACCAAAATCACATTTTTGCTTACCATTATTTAACAATATTCCCAATTTAACTTTCCATCTCGTAATAATTGAATAATTCCATGAAGACACAAATTTCTGCTATTCAATAGTTCAATTTTGTTGTAATTTTCCTCAATTAAAAATCGAATTTTCTTTTCAATTCAATCGCAATTTTGTCTAGAACTTTTCGGTAACAAAATTATGTTTGTAAAAGTTCTATTTTCTATCGTCCTTTTATCATTAATTCAAGGTTGTTTTCTACTAAGAAGGAATATGAAAGTGTAAT
The DNA here is from genome assembly GCA_963920725.1 of Rhamphomyia laevipes. Lineage (NCBI taxonomy): Eukaryota > Metazoa > Arthropoda > Insecta > Diptera > Empididae > Rhamphomyia > Rhamphomyia laevipes. The sequence continues at coordinate 54,149,191 of OY987258.1, read as the reverse complement.
TTATATTGAATTCATTTCGATCTGTATAGGAATAATTGGACCTTTGAAACAAAATTATTAATAGTTTATTCAAAGTTTTCAGTATCCTTTTATATACCTAGTTTGGAGATAGTATAGGTTTTCGTTAACTTTGGACATGAATATTAGATTTAATCAGATTATTAATTTCAAAATTTATAGCAAAATTAACTTTAAACATTTCAGAAAGATTTTTGTCACTTGCTTTGTAAAGTTTTGTATATCAATTCTGCATCTGAAAAGCTGGAGTTACGTCAACCTGAGATTAAGAATTACATACGACAGTCAAATTAAATGTTAGTAAGAAGACAGACCTATAAATATGACTTTGTAAATTGGGTGCCGAAATTAATTATTAAAATTTTTTGTGGAGTTTGGGAGTACGACGTTTGTTTATTATAGAATATTGTAAGTTCCAATGATATTATTATCCTTTTCTCAAATTTTCTCTATTCCTTTACGGTTTCAAATTAAATTTAATCTTAATTCAATTTATTTACAAAAGTGATGAAATTTGCTTAGTCACCATATAACAACGATAATTCCGTTGGCACTGGTTACTAATAAAGCCAATAAATCTACAATTGAAATTGAATTATTTTAATTCGCCAAAAAAACCTAAATATTAATGATTCAAGAACAAACCTTCAATAATTAACCTTTAAAGTAAATTTCACTGAAAACGATGAACTTATACACCTGAGTAAAATAAGAACTTTATTTAAAAATATAATCAGGCCCTGAGCAACTTTTTAAAAGATAATCTTTAATGACATTCTTTATGACATTATACAAAATTCTATGTCAATGTTTCCGCGAATTTTCATTTGTTGATTTGGTAAATTTTATATTATTTTTCTTTGAAATTGAGTTGGAAAACCATCAAACCATAATTTTTTTTCATATGGAAAAGAATTTTCTTTATTTATTGATTTTGAATTTCAATCTGTTAGCTTTTCGGATTATCAAAATATATAAAAATTGCTGCTTCCTTACAATCAAATATTTCTTTTTTTCTGATATGTTGACTTAAAAATAATATTTTGATTATTTTTTTGAATTAGACTTAACTTTAATAAAATTTTGGGTGACGGAATGGAATTTTGGCTTTAGATATTTTTTTCATTCTTTTGTCAGTGGAACAGAAATTTGGAAAAATTCAATAAAAATATGTAAATTTTTTAGAAATGTTTCCCGGAAAAGAAATTTGTGAATCAGTAGTTGAAATTATTGATAAAATAATACTTAGTTCTAAATAGCATGTTCCTTAAAATTGGTTCAATGAAATTGGACTTCGACTTAGGTTCGAAATAAAATAATACAGAAAGATAATTTTTAAAATATTTCTTTTTTTCAAAACAATTTAAAAGTTTCTTTATTTTTTCCACAAATTTAACTCAATTATACAAATTTTATTTACTGGACCTTTAAAAGCTAATTTAACTTCTACCCTTCCTCATAAAACTTATCCTTTTAAATAGCTAATTTCATTCAAAACTCTACGCTCTCCTTTAAAATAAAATTATTTATTCTAAAATAATAAACTCAAACACTTTATTAAATCATAATTTGTCACGAAAAACGAAGGATGTCCTTTTTTATTAGCAAAATTCCTTATTTTCTCTATAGGTTATTATAGTAATGTATTCAAAATGAACTGCGCAGCAAAACTTCTCTGTATAGTTAGTTTTATGTAATGGGAGTTAGTGTAGTAAGTTTTCGGAACATTTATTAAATTTTGTAGTGATTTGGCGCCAACGAAAATGAAGTTCTTATCTTTATTACTTTTCCTACTCCGGGTCGAACAATTTTTTTAGAAAATTCACTACCTAGTTTAGTTGTAAATGTACGCCATCTAGTTACTAAAACTTATATTATCATTATTTTATGTTAGATTTAAATATAAGATTTACAATTCAAGTTCAAAATGAAATAATTTTACAGGGCAATTAAATCTAGTGGCAAAATCATGAATTTAAAATCAGCTACTTAATTATATTTCCCATAATGTAAACTTTTAGAATGTTAAAATGAAATTTTATATTAATAACTTTGTAATACTCGATGTATGAAATTGGCTTCGTAAAACTGACAGATACCAAATTGTATTAACTTTATCGCGTTGAATCTAAGAAGAGTTTAGCTGTTTAGCTGTGCACATACTAAAACGGACTGAGAGACAGACGAATAAAACATTAATAAAATCGGTAGTTTTGTTTCGCAATAAGCTATTAAAAAAGTGAACTTTCTTTGCTTAATTTTCTTTTATCCAATTTTCTGTCTTGTGCAAATCATTAAATATGATTTTTCTGAAATTAAAAAATCATGACTTGTTATAATAATTCTTAAATCGAAAATTATAAAGGAGTGACGAAAATTCATAACACAAAACTTGCTCGTCATTTTATGTATTGGGGATAGTTTTTCATTCTACTCACCATTCCATTTAATTTATATTTAAAAGGGTTTTCCACATCATTCTACCAGGACGAACATTTTCTATATTTTTTGTCTTGTGTTTGTGAAATCTTTCAAATTCATTACAATCAGGACATTTTTAAAACATCACAAAAATAATCATGTAAAAAGAAAACAAGGGTTCACAATTCCAATAAAGAAAAATTCTATTTAGATATTCTATTAGAAAGTCCTGAAACAAAACAAAAAAAACATCAGTGAACTAAAAAAATGGAATTGCTTAAATTTCTGTAAAGTTGATTTGTTTGGACTTCAAGAATTCAATAAAATCACAACAATCTTGTAGTTATTTCATTCTTAATAAAAAAAATTGTTTTTGTGTAAATAAAAACAGTGATGCCAGATGTTTTAAGGATTAAATTAGTATTTTCAAAGGAAAATATTTGGTTCCTTAAAGAAATATTTTGTTATTATTTCCCCTATTGCAAATTATATATGAATTTTTCAAAACTCACTTTATTATTCAATTCGTCTACACTACAAAAAATCGTACTTTTCTTAAAGGATTATAAAGAATCATTATGCTTATCACAATGAATAACAATTTGCAAAAAAAACATACTAAAGGGAACAGTAATTATAACGAAATTACATTGAAAAAATAATTAATTGTTTGGGAATTTTGAAATTAAAGATTGGTGTAAATGTAAGGACTTTATTCACCAAAATTCTATGGTGGTATGCAATATGTTTTCTTTGCAATATTAAAATTAGTCTTTTGAGATTGTAATTGCACTTTTTCCCATAAAGTTGGTTTTAATTATTACCAGATGGTAAGGATAAGTTTAAATATTTTATAGAGCAATTTAAATTGTAAAAATATCAGTCCAGCTGCAATGGTTTCATAATTATTGGCTATTGTACTAAATATCATATTCGGTTAGGTTAATAATTAGGTGTAAGAAGAATGTCAATTTAGAATTCATATTGAATATTGAAATAGCTCATTTACAATAAGTAATTTAATTATTTTAATGCAGCTACCATTTAAAATTTGTATTGTAACTTCTGTTTTATTCAACTATTGATTACCATTCCAAAATGAAAGATAACATCGAGTAACGCTTCAGATCAAGTTATTTTTTGAATTTCCCTATAACGCAATGTAATTTTAGATTTCTAAGAATTACCATATAGTAGAAAAATCTAAAAATTTAAATAAAATTGTATTACAGAGACGAAAGGACATATTTATTTGTATAAGATAATATTCTTAAAAATTACAAAATCTGAATCTAGTTCAGAAGGATATGCTAAAATACAATATTGTCACAATAATAATCAGTGCATAAATTATTAATACATAAATTAAATATTCATAAAATATCGAAAAATTATCTTGAAACCATTCCTCATACCAACAAAATCGATGATTATCTGTGCTCTGTACATTGTTATAAGTTTCATTTGGTGTCGTCCTTTTTGCTAAGGTGTTACCCATTAAAGGCAAACATTGAAAGCATTTTTCTCTCTTCGGATAATAAAACATACAAAAGATCGTACACGTGACTTGAATTTTTTTTTATATATATTTTTTTTATTATATTTTTTGACAACCTATCAAAACAAAATTTATTCTTTTGATATGACATTTTCTAATAAACTTCAATGTTTTTATCTGGCGTACAAGTTCTTCCCCCTAACTCGGAAAATTAATAACATAAAATTTATTATTATTTATGACTATGTAGCTATAAAGGATATTTATATATAAATGAAAATTTTCTGAATTTTCTTTATTTGCTAAATTTATAGCAATAAATTTTTCAATGTGCCAAAGTTTGCCAAAAGGATATGTCAATTATTTATATAATTTTTGGGGCGGTAATTTCAATTTATTTTGCTACAAATTTAATAGTTATTAATTTCTAAAAATATATTTGATAGGTATCTAATAGCTAAAAGATATTGGTACATACTAAAACATTGAATTTTGGGGAAATTATTGATTAAATAAATGTCAATAAAAATTTAATTAAAATGTTATCGTTTTTATTAGTTTTATGAAAACTGCTGAATAAAAATGTTATCGGAGATAATTATATTTTATTTATTTATGATTAGTGTTTACTGAAATATTTTTTAAATTATGAAAATATATGTATGCAATATGATAAATTTTTCAGTGCTTTGCTTCGTGAAATCTCAAATTACAAAGAGTGTAAACGATAAATTGCCATTATGATAATTGATTTTATTTAAAGAAAATGGTAGCGAACTGTATTTCAAAAATTCTGAATAATAAGTTTTCCTTACCTACATTTAATATTTGGTATATACTTCAAGTCAGTGTAATATTCTGTACTGATCGATTTTGCTAGTTTATAAAAATTTAGCAAATAATTCGTTACTTTTATAAAAAAATTAACCATTAAAAGGATACAGAAAATGGTGCTTCACACAATATGCTTTCTGCAATGCTACTCTAGTTATGTATGGTAATAAGATATAAACGCTGATTGTAAATATGATATATTAACTAACAAACAGTCCAGAATAAATCATCCAAAAATTTCAATCAAAATGAGTCGATATGTAAGTCTGCGAATTAATGAAAACAGACGATATGAAAATGGCAACAAAATTAATTGTTGATTGCTTTAGGTCCAGATTCGAGTTTTAGAATGTTTCACAAAGATGAAATTTGTCTTACATTTTACAAACTGTTTAAGACAGTTTGAGCTATTTATTAACAGTTCTAGTAAGGATAATCGGCTATAACCACCAGAAAGTAGATTATAATAGTATTGCAAGAACAATCATGGAATAAAGTGTCTAAAGCTACGATTAACTGAACATAGAGAATATTAATATAAGAAATAATTGTCTGAATTCAAAAAAATTCCAGAGTTTATGTTAAAAAATACGCCACTCAATCGACTAAAATGAATAAAAGTTGATGCTTTGGACTGGCTGGAGTAAAAATAATAATATTAGAAGATTTAGTTAACGATATTTTCATATTATTAAATTTAATTTCGATTAAGAATAATTATAATTAAATTTTAAATTAATTTTTTAATTATGACAAATTATTAATAGCCAATTAACATAACTTTTATCATAAATTTCTTCAGAGTTTTTGTTGTGTCCTTTTCACTTGAAACAAAGTTATTTTCTAGACGTATACAATTTTCTTTTAATATGGTTTTTTTAAAAGTCAAATGAACGAGTCATAATTAAAGCTATACCCAAATAACACCAATTACTTTGGAAAATTTTCTTTTTCATTGTAATGCAAGATAAGAAAACTAATTCTAACAAAAATTTACTTCCTTTAGTAAAATTTCTAATAAACTCTTTTCCTTTAGTAAAATTTCCATAGAAAAACATTGGTTATTTTCCTTGTATATAGAAGAAGATTTCAGATTACTATAAAAGAAGTACCAATAAATCTAAGAATTTTAGAAATAATCAGAATACAATTTATATAGAGAAATAATTTAAAGATTTTATTTTTAACCTAAAAACTATTGAAAAATTATTTCATGGTTGGGAAAGTAAAGATAATTTTAAATTTTCAATTTACCACAAAATTTTGGATTATTTTGCTATTTATATGGTCGGAAAATGTAATATTTTCAATTTGGTTTTTCTGGTTTAGGATAACTTACAAAGAAATTATTACCAGCAACAAAAAAAAAACTGTAATAAAAGAAAAACTGATTTTTATTTGAGCAATTATTATTTTACAAAAGACTCAGTCAACTGTGCAGTTTCAATTATACTGGCAAAAGTTACTGGAAAATACTGGAAACTCTGACTGAATTTTGTTACATAAATTTTGAATGTAAACATTAAATAAAAAATAAAGGAAATTGATTTTTTTTTTTTGAAAATACTAAAGATTTAAATTCTTGGATAAAATTAAAGTAAATTTTGATACTAGAGACACCGCGCGAATTGCATTCATTTTTGTTATGCAGTTTTAAATTTTGTATGAATTAAAAATAGTCAAAATTACTAATTTGTCTGTCAATTGCAATAGGGAAAAGGCGACCTACAAGGTAAGAATTGAATAATATGATAATCAATCGAAAATTCAATTTTTGATGGTAAATTTTAATAATTTGTAATATTAAATATTGAAAAATATTTAAATATGAAGCAAAAAACCTAAATCAATTTCTGAGAGTACAATTAATTTGGCGGCAATCTACGTGTTAATTAAATCATTCATTATGAGTGAGCTATTTTTTCATTATATATATATATCAAACTTTTTAATATATTTATAAAAAAATAATTTAATTAATTATATTTCTCTAAAAACTACATCAAAAATTTCCATTGAACCATTTTAATATTAATTCATTATTTCTTTCCGGACTATAAGTTCAATTTAATTTATTTCAATTATTTACGAAAAATTTTAATTGGTTTTTATTTATAATAATTCATTGTAAATTTTCATGATTTTCTTTATAAAACCAAAAATAATACAACAGAAAAATCATTTATAGTAAAAAAAAAACTCTATAAACAGGATCTTATTAAAATCCATTAGTTCTGGCCAATTAATTTCCCAAAAGCATAAAAGTTTAACATTAATTAATATAATAGGATTTTAACCTTTTTCGTTTGTTGCCGCAATAATAATAATACCAAAAATCAGTGTTAGGTTAGACGAAATCTAATAATAATAATAATTTATATTCAACACTAAAAATCTAGTTTGTTTTAGTTCTTGTTAGTATTCAGAGGGTTCAGTCTAATAATTCACAGCAATAGCTATAAAAATTTGTTTCGGAAATAAATTTATTTGATTTAGCCTCAGAGTTAGTGTGAGAAAGAAATGTTTTTTTGACAGTTACTAGCAAATTTAGTTATAACAATTATTTTTAATTAATTTGGTAGTTTTTCTTTTTTACATAATCATTGCATGAATAGAAAACATTTTCACATTTATTAATTATTCATAAAGGATTTAATTGTTAAGGATTTTTTCTTGTACTTTCCATAATCATAATAGAAAATATTTTAATTAATTTTTACGTGTAAAATGTCTTAATTATTTTGGACTCTTGAGAAAAATATTTAAATATTAAAATACATTTTAATCAATAAAAATATTGGTAGTTGATTTAATTAAAGGAAGGCCACAAAAATGACATCGTATCTGCATTACAAGGACCAGATTTACTTCTGGACATATTAAATTATAAGAATGCAGTGTTTTTAGATAACGAACGACTTCTTTCCCTTCGGTGGTGGAAACAAAGTATCGGTTTCTTTCTCAGGTACACATTTGTTTGGTAATGAAAATTTTGAGCTTGTGTCCTGTTCGACATTGATGCGATTATTAGATGCTCAATTTCTATTATCTGACTAACTAAAATTCGGTGATTAGCTTAAAACATTTATTACATTAAAAAATCCGTATTTTATTAAACTGTTAAGAGTTTAAATAGCAATGTCGGATACATTTTCATAGTATATTCAGTTCACTGGTTACTAAATTTATAACTCCAGAAGAAATAATGTTTAAATTTCCCACAAATATTTAACTTATAAATTGATGTAAACACGTGTAATGTGCCTTAAGAAATTCCATTAAAGGATGTCTAAAATCGAAAATCTTATCATACCACAGTAAAAGTGAAATTAAATTATTATAACGAGAGTTTCAGCCAATTTTTTTCCAGGCTGAACATTTATACGAAACGAATCCATAACTTTACTAAAAAAAATGGAATCCAAAAAGTAACTATAAATTTTATTAAATTAAATTGACAAAGGCTGGATCACATGTGTGTGTATAAGGAAACTTCTTTATTTCCTTTTTTCCTTCGGATTTATTTATGTTGGTACTTAAAACGTATAATAAGAAATAACCCAAACAATTATTTTAACCTCCTCACTCTTACCTAAACTTTACCTTTCCCAATAAATTTTTCCATATGGTTAAAATCTCAGAATATTTTTGGTAGGATACAGATACAAAAGAAAAGAATTTTTCTTAAAAATTTCGTGCCTTTTATTCACAAATTTCCCTTCGATTCGAGATGCGATGTAGGGAAGGAAAGAGTGTGTGCGTTTGTTGTAAATAAATCCTTAAGGAATTCCTTATGCGCAAAATAAATTTTATCATTTGTATATATAACAATAGTTAGAAATTATAGTAAGTTTTTTTGCGGTGGTTTAATGCTTTAGAGAGGGAAATGAAAGATTATTTGTGAAAATATTGAGAAAATATGAAATTATTACCAGAACATTTTGGTCTGAACTGAACAATAATAAATTGCAAGAAGTTTTTTTATTAAAAGAAAATAGTGAAGAAAAAGAGTGAAGAAAGTTAAGAAAAATATTAAATAAATATAATGAAAATTTGTGTTCTGAGGTGGTGGTTTTTAACCATCTTAAATAAATAATCTAATTTAAGAACAACCTTGAAAATTATTTACCAAAAAAACATAAAATTTATGGAGTTTAATATGAAAACTTTAAGATTTTTAAAAAGAAACTATTTTTAATACAATTTTTTTTAATCATTTATTTTCTTTTTATAAGAATTTTTTAATACACTTCTATCTGAATGACTGTGAAACTATCGTTTAAACTTATCAAAACAGCTGAACTAGTCCACACTTTGAATTTAACAATTTGTATTTAGCTATTTCTAGATAGAAACTAATTAAAATTTATAAAATCGCCTACAAGCAAAGGCAGTTCCTGGTTCCCACGTAAGAATCATAATTTTCATACCTACTGAAATATGTTATTAACCTCAATTTCACAATATTTATTTGGCTTCGAGTGGACAACAAGGTTCGTAAAATCAAGTTTTAGCTATCACAGACTAAATTTTCTTATGTGTGAAAATTTAATTTTCCAGATTCGTTTGATTGGCCATAAATTTCATAAATAAAATCTTAAAGTGAAATTGTTTTATTGGATTTTAATTTAAAACTTATTTCGTTCAAGACAAGGTCAGTTATTGATTTCTATTTCCGGGATAATTTTGAATTACGGACAGCATTTATTTAATAATAAAATGAACTTTAAGTATAAAACAAAGTTTGCAGTTTTCCGCACATGTATCAAATAAAATTGGAATTATGATAGTTTTAAATTGATAAAATACGCTCCAGGATAAATCGAACACTGAATTTTAATTGGATAACTTTTTTCATTATTTGTATTGCTCGTACCCTCACATAAATTTTAAAAATTATTGTATAAATAAATAAATTCACTTACTATATATTTTCTTGGGTTGTTTTTTTTTTGGTTGAAATTGGAAACATTTTCCGGTTATTTCACATTTTCCTCACAGTAGAGAACACTACATTGAATAATGCATTTCAAGCAGAAAAAAAAGATAAAATTTAGAGTAGAAAATCTTTTCCTTTTTCATATGTTAAGATCATAAAATCATCATCATTATTTTTATTTTAGATTTTTATTTATGAATTGGACTTGAAAATATAAAATTATTTCTATTTTAAATTTGTACGTTGAAAATGTATCTAGAAATAAATGAACCCAACCATAAAAAAAAATGTGTTTTTATTTTTATCGATGTTTGTATTTTCAATTATGCTTAAATTATTTTCTAATAAATAATTCATGAACAAATCAATTTTCTTATGTACTACTAGTAACTAATAAAATTGGAAATAGTTTCTGATAATGAAATATTTCTTGTAACTTTAATTTAAATGGATTTGGAAATAAGGATTCTTTCCTAATAAGGATTATTTCCTATATAACTAAAGTTATTTATAATATTAAGTACCAAATATAATATTAACCTTTATTGTACTTAGGCCAGAAATAGGCCTACTGTAAACCCCGAAATCTTCATGTTACACATGCTCTAGTTGTTGACTAGAGCCTACAATGCTTTTGACCGAAACAGAGAATTTTAGTTTTTATCCCCAAAGCCCTGCTTCAAGCAGATCGTTTATGTAATAGGAACCAAAATATCTGGTCCGCAGATGCAGTAACACATAAAGTGTTCAATCGTTCCAGTTTGTTCAATTCTGTTTGAAATCCAATTCATCATAAACTTCTTTATTGTGATATTTTGAAAATATCACAAACTTTGTTAATGTTGAAATAATAAAACCTCTAAAGTCCATAGTTCAATTTCTAAAAAGGAAAACTGCGTTGATAAAGCTGAAGTGAAATTTTTTATATTTTAGCTTAGAAATATTCAAATTATAATTTTTTAATTGGTAGACTCTGGTAAGTTACATTACTCTCCAGTGAAACCATTTTGCCAAATTGATATTTCTAGTCTGTGTTATTTCGGATTTAAATTCTGAAAATATCTTTAGATTGAAATTTCTATTATATTATTACTAGTACTGCTAAAAGACGTTGACTAAAAATATGATAAAAATATATTTTCCAAATAGAAGAAGCACACTCGTTAATATAAACAACACTAATTTGATTGGCTATATTAAAAGCAACAAGCATCGATCACTGTCAACATAATTTAGCTTCCAATTAAAAAAGAACTCTATCAAATTCAATAATGTCAATAGCCTTACACTTCATTATGCTTTTTAATGACTTAAAAGATTAAATTCCTCTCTGCTAATTTATAATCTAAAATGAAAATAATTATTTCTGATACATTACTGAAACAAAACTTAATGTTTTACCCAAAAACTATATTTTTTACGGTGAAAGCATAAACTTTTTCTTTTTGGTAAAGAATTTTAATATTCAATTTGCCAATATTGCATAATATTAAATTTTATCACTCAACTTTTGAACGTAAACGACATACAGTAGCACTTCTGCTGTCATCAAAGTCCACAGTTCCTTTTGGCAATAATAATATATTTTAAAACTTTTCATTTATATTATATTTATACAAAATCTAGCGTAGCAGCTGCAAAACTATGCCAATCTTAACAAAAAAAATAGAATATAGAAAAAATGAAATACAACTTTATCCTTTTCTTTATTTCTCATGAGTCGTTGTTCTTATCGTCATCATTTCGAAAGAATGAATTTATTATAAAGCAATAATTTTTATAGGATATACAGGAAGTATCGTTCCGGAAGGAATTGCACTGTGTATTATTTATATTTTTGCAAAAAAAAATTTAATCGTTAAAAATGTAGATGAGTGAAACATATTTTATGGAATTGGACAGCGTTGCAGTATGTGTTCATCATGCATAAATGAGTAGAAAAATATTATTGAAAGATGAAACAAAAAGTTGAAATTTTAGTTCTTCTTTTTGTATAAGAAAATAGTGTTTTTAAAATGCAATAAAGAAAATTCATCAATCATTATTTTGAAATGGTTAAAAAAAAGTTATAGTATGAAAGAAAGAAATTAAGAAGTTCTAGAAAAAAAATAGAGAAAATTATAAATTAACTCTTTACTTTTCCGAAACAACTGTTTCAGAAAATTTATTAATTGATTTTTATTTGTGAAAATAAACTGAGAATTAGTGGACACTAGAACGACTTTATTTTGAAAATGATTATTTGTATAGTAAATGAAGTGAAAGTAAATTAGTATTCAACTAAATGACTTCGAAAAGTACTTTACATTTTCGATATTATTTTACTAGAAACAGAGTACAATTTAAACTATGTCTCCTAAACCTACACTCGAATTCAATGCAGACTATTATACAGATTAAAAAATTCTTTCAACATCGAATATTTGAGCTCTTGAGATCATCTTTATATTGAGGTTTTGAGGATATGAAGAGATCACTCACTAATACATAAAATTAATTGTTCTAAATATAAGGATATGTCCATTTCTCGCAGTTTACAAATTTCGGCAAGTACATAGTTTTAAAAATTCAGAAATTCTGCTTTATCCAATAAAGTTTCCATTTGTATTGTATCGGCACCTGGCTTACTAATCATAATACTGTAACTAAAAAGTCGAATGCTCATTATTTATGTTGTCGAAAAGTATCTACAAATTTTCTAGCTTATTTTAATTATATTTTCATCAATATTTTTTAAAAATTTTCTAATTTAATTGAAATGTTTAATCATGATAACTTGAAATTTATATAAAAACTAATGAAGAATTGTTTAATATAAATCATAATTATTCAGTATTTATTTTTAATTGTCATTCCTTTCCATTTGTAACTAAAATTCCACGACAAATTGTGGTAAAATTATACCACTTCTTATTCTACTTAATCTGCTTATTTAAATATACTTCAACTTTTAACTATAATTTTCATATAAAATGTTTGCATAACTTGCCTACCGATATGAAAAGTTTCCATACAAATTTTATTTACATATGAAAAAGGTAAATTAGTTAATAGTTTTATTAAAATTTATGAAATTCGCACGAAGAAAAATAAAACATTTTTATTTTTATTTATAAAAAAAAAACCACAAATCATCAAACTCGACAAGCAAACATTATCGCTATAAGAGCCTATAATTTTGAAGCTTTGTATCTTAAATATAATTTGCCAGGTTTTCATGTTTTTATAAGGAAAACTTTTAAATCGCTAGCACTTAACTTGAACACGTAGCAAAAATTTTTGAATAAAAATATTGTACAAAATTTGTTTTTTTCCAGTTAAATTTGTAGTATAAAAAGAATGTGGAAATCGGAAGCAATTGAAATTCGTTTCATATTTTCATGTGAATTTTGTTTAAATAATGAGAAAATGATTTAAATTTCAAAATTTATTCACTTGCGAAGTTAAATAGTTTTAATTACTTTTTGTTCGTTGAAATTAGTGTAACTGCACGCAGCTAAAATTTGATAACAAGTAGAAAATATTTAAGTAAAGTACGTAATTAATTACTAAAGTTTTGTTGTACGAATACAGAAAATAAATATTAATTTTTCCTAAGAGAAATTTGATTATAAATATTTTTGTGAGCGATATAAATGGTAATTTATTGAAACTAGACAACGTTATCAATTTTATTAAACTGGAATAAAATTGTTAAGACAATTTAAGGATAATGTCAAATTTTCCAATAAAAAGTAGGACTTTATAATCACTAATTGGAGCTTCATTAATTTGTGGAATTAACTATGTATTATTATTACCTTAGTTCCTCATAATCGTAGCCTAAATAAAATTAATTCGGTATTAAAATTGGTTCATTTATCATCCAATTACTGATAGTGAATCGTTTTAATCATTTTCTTATTGACACACTCATCACTGTGTAAACAAACGAAGGAAAATTTTCAATAAATAAATTTTTAACAAAATTTATTATTCTGTATTCAAATTTCATGTTTGAATAGCCTACAAAATCATCAGAATTCCTTCAATATTTTTGATACTAAATATTTTGAATTATTAAAATTTGAAGAGGCCTATTATTTTATATATTATTTAATGATTAAAACTCATTAAATAATAGATTATATCCAGTAAAACATCTATAAAGCCTAAACCTTTCATCGACTTCAATATTTCGTTGGTTTAGAGTGACCAAATCTTTTGATTTATATTTAACCAATTCTTCTTATATTTCATAAAATCTATATTTATTTAACCATTTTCTTAAAACATATTTTATGTAATATCCTTTTAAGCAAAACATTAAATGCATAAAGCTACTATAGACTCTTGAAACCGATTATTAAAATTTAAACTGAAATCATAGAATTAAGTGTACTGCAAAATATTACAAATTTTATCAATAAAAATTCATATTTTAAGATAAGAAAATTATTATTTTTCTAAATTATGCTGACTTCCTGTAAATTTAATACTAAACCAACAAAAATCAATTTTATGTTTATGAATAATCTATAAACTTACGTTAACGTATATAATTATGTATAGCTAATATAGTATTTAAGGAGATGAAATGAGGATGGCAATCGATGGAATTATTAATTTTATGATATGACATGAACTAAAATACTGAAAAGTTTTTATATATGTAAGTGAATTATTGGTTAAATAATGGAGTAATCAATGAATAAAATGGAGTAGAGTCAATGATGTGTCCACATTAGCTGGTGAACTGCTTGTTGCAGAGAAGAAATTAATTAAAATAGTTTTAGAGTGTGATTTATATTTTCAAAAATTACACATTACGCGAGCTTACTTTTTTCCAATGTATTCTTCACAATTATACCGAATTAAAGTAAGTAATCAATTTGAAGAAGCATTGAATTCTTTACAAAAATCATCTATTTATTAAAAAAACAGCTTCATTCTTCTACAAGCCCAGAAAAATATATGAAATTATCTAAAAATTACATTTACGACATGTAGTCAACAAAAATTTCACAAGTAACATTAAAAATGTTCCATTTCTACTAAATAGTTTAGCAATTTACTTTATATTTCTTGATATTTATGAAAATATTCATGTTCATCCCCTTATAATAATAAAAACCATATTCCTTAGCAAGGGCTTTGGACCAAATGGTTACTTAAAGTATACTACAAATTTTATGACATAATGTCTCCAACATAAATTTATACAGGAAATTATTGCAAAAATATCAAAAATTATGTTTAGATAGTATAAGGACATGACTTTAATGTAATACTGAAAACTCATTGATTGAAAATTTAGTTAACAAGAAAAACTATATTTTAATTTTTGTATAAATTGAAGTTTTTGGGAAAATGGAGATTGATAAGTTTATGTATTTATTTTATAGACAAAAGACTTTTCCTTTTAAGTACTCTCTGGATCTGTTGTTAAATGACCCGAACGATAATTTTTATATATTGGTTTTTATATGAAATTTGATGTTCTGTCTATTTAATATTATGGTTAATAAAGAAAATTTTATAGATTGAGGGCATAGAAAAACTAAGAACTAAAATATTGTTAAATAGAATAGTTAATTTTTATGTTCAATAAGTTTATTTTGTTTATTATATTTTTAGGAGGAGCAGGGATTTTATATGAAAAAGGGAACAAATTTAATAAATTGATAAAATGAAAATTTTCATTTAATTAAAATACATTTTTTTTATAACTTCGGAAAGTAATCGGACGGAAGGAAACGTACGGAAAATAGTTTTAAAAAATTAATCTTTAATTTGATTTAAAATTTAAGAAGAAAATACGTAAAAAAGTAAAATTATTTAAAAATATATTATTTTACAAGGAGTTATATGGATAATTGTGATGATGTGTTGTGTTGAAATTAAAAATTACAATAATTCCTTATTACTTTTCCGACTATAAAATTAAGGTCTGCGTTACGTTAATTTTTAGGTATATATTTTTTTTTAGTATACTCTAATAACATAGGTTTTTCAATGTAATTTTACGCACCCATTTCAAATAGGGCTTCTCATTTCCCGTAAATATTCAAATCCCGGGATTCCGGGACAAAAATGTTTCATTTCCCGGGATCCCGGGAAATCCCGGGATTAGGTAACAAGCAAGAATTTATCCAATTAGGTGGGAAAAAATGTGTAAATTCAAAAAAATACACAGAAAATGCGCTTTTGATATTATTATTTTTAATAACAAAAAGATAAAGAAATTATATAGAAAATAATTCATAGAAACTAAGACTCTCAAAACAAAACAAAGATAAACTTCATTAGCATTAAATTTGATAAATATAAATTTTTATAGTAATATTTTTTTAAAAATATAAATTGATAGTAGATTTACATAAAGTATTTTAAATTAGTTGAAATTACTAAACATATGTTTTAAAATTAACGTACTTGGTTTTTCACATCCTTGTTTTTGTTTATACTAAACTATAATTAGTTTTCTTGCACCAATCTAATAAAAAAATCACAATTTCAAGAAATTACAATGAACAAAGGGGAGTCCCTTAGATGTTAAATATAAAATATCCACGGACAAGTTACAACATATAAATCAAATTCAATATGTAATAATATTTGATCTATCTGGGACACAAACGAAAACTGCAAAATATTGGTGATTTAAATCCAATTTTTACCGAAATTCGTTACAAGAGGGAAAAGGAAGTAAATCGTACTCTAATTTCGAATGATAATATTTTCAATATCTTTAAAAATGGTAAAAAAAAATGTTAAAAAAAAATTACCGGGATTCCCGGGAAATTTCATTTAAATCCCGGGATAACGGGATGACTTTTCACCCCCGGGATCCCGGGTAAACGGGATCCCGGGATCCCGTTTGAGAAGCCCTAATTTCAAATCTTATATCTACAATCTTTGTCCAAATGTCAACTTAAATTTCGTTTTCTTTTTATTTATGTCTCCAAAATACAATGAAGAAGAAGGAAATTTTGAAGAAATACTTTTTCATTTCATAATTAAGAATCCTTAACTTTGGGACAACCGGAAAGGATTTATAAATATTACAAAAATTTGATTTACTATTTTGACATTCTTGAACATATTGAAAGGAACAAGGAAAATTTTGTTGGTATTCTATTTTCTTAAATTTATATTTGCTAATTAAAGTTAAATAAATAAAGAAAACTTTTCATAAAAATTTATTATTAAAGTTTTTCTTTTATAAGGAATTTATTGAAAATTTTGTAAAACATTTTTATTTGGTTGTTGCTGCATATTCAAAAGGACATACAATTAGACTAATAATATTGTAGTGTAAATTAATAATAATAATAGTTTTACTTCAAGGACATAAAATTTATTTGCTATGATATAATTAAAAACAATATAAAAATTAAATTTTCCATATAAATTTTCAATTAATTTTATCAATTGAAAACCATTTTCTATCTAAATAGAAAATATTTTATTGATTTGATATATAAAACAACCAGAAAATTAATTTAATATTTACAGGATTGTTAACAAATAAATTCTTGTATATTCAACCATTTTTTATTATAAAATTTTATAAACTGGAAAATTTTATGTAATTTCATTTATAGAAATCAAAACCAAAAATTGAATATAAAATTTCATAGAAAGTATAATATTTGCAATTAAAATATAGAATAATTTTGTTAAAACTACCAATAAATATTGATTTATATTAAAATATTTTTAGTAATGATATCAAATTCAATCATACTTCAGTAGTTAGTAATAACTTGAATAGAAATGCATTTTCGTAGCAATAGTTTACAATTACAATGAATTGCATTTAATCAAATAGTTTGAGAGCGTTTACTATTATAGAAAAAAGTTAACAAAAAATTTCAATATTTAGTAATCAATTTTATCATATTTTCATGGAGAGACATACAAACCTTAAGGGTGTCGTGTTATGTCATCAAGCTATATATTACTTGGCTTTGTAAGACTTCAGAAAGTGTACAGAAAATGTTGAAATAGACTTTAAGAAGGGGGGAAACAATGTTAAACATCGCATTATCAGTGGACTAAAATTAGTTAAGCCTGTCGAGTTTAACTAAATAACTTAAACTGACATTCAATTAGAAGATTTTAGTCATTTAGGCTATGGATTTAGGCTGATGTGGACTTAATTTTGTCGTAGTTTCTAATATGATTTTAAAAAAAGGATTTGTAATATATTTTAAGATTTACAAGCCCCATGAAAACATTTTCGTAGTAGAATATTAACTGAAATTGTTTCCGTTGACACCATCCTAGCTTTATAAAGATCAATTTTGGTTATTGTTTTCAGAGTATTTAACTTTATATCTCAATTTTGTAGCCTTTATTGTATCTCAAGCTTTTCTCTTATTTTTTTTTATTTACTTTGAAATAAAATTTCACACTTAATTGATTTTTATTTTATTATTTTGGTTAAATTTTCCAAAAAAAAAAAAAAATTAAATTTCCTTATACAAAATTTTCCACGACATATAAAAGTAATTTTCATTTTACATAATATTCACATATGTAAATATGTTTAGTTAATATTTTTTATATAGTTTTTTAGTTATGTTTTGTTGGCCTTCAAATTTTTTTATGAAATTTTCCTAAAAGTTGACGATCGAATTAGTTTATAGTCCATTAGATTTGAACCTTTTATTTTCACTCTGTAAATGTATAAATAAATTATTCATAGTTGATTTACAAGCCAAGTTTATATTTATAGTTGGTGGTGTAAGTTCAATTTGAATTGATGAATATTGGCTGAATTGTGATAGCTTCACATTATTTTATTGTTATAACTATTTGAATTTTATTGATGGAGTTTATTTTATTAACCATTGATATTGACAAACTTTATTATGAAATTTATACTTTGACCTTTTTTTTATTAAATTTGAATATAGTCATGCAAATTATGCTCTTGTGACTCTATAGAAGTAAGGACATTTTTATTATATGGAGCATTTAACATTATAAGTTTGTGAATTTATTTTCCATTACTGAATTGATTAATTCGGTTTAATAAAAAGTTGACATAAAAAAGTTAAACAAGGAAATATAAAAATTGAATTATTATTGTGTAATTTACTGACTTGTAATTGCGTTTTATTAAAGTGGTTAGCGTCATCTTTGTTCTAAAAAGCGCTGAAGTGTATTGAGAGCTACTATATTCGATGCGTCTACCGTTCGGAGGCAACTTTGCGAAGATATGAGCAAAATAGAAGTAGTGTTCTTCTGTACACAACATCACTACAGTTTCTACAATAGAACTTTACAAATGTTGTCGAGATGTTTTTCCACCACATTGTTTATTCACTTGGACTTTTGCAGTTAACACCTTAGATATCTGTTCATGTAGCTTTTTATACTGCTTGATTTGCAGTAAATTCTTTACATTATTCTCAATCAAATAATTTTGTACTAAAACCTATGCAATTCAGATGAAAATATTACAGTAGACATAAGACATTACCGTCAAACTGAAATTATCATCTAAAATGCATTCAATTAATATGCCAAAAAACTAACTAAACTTGATTGAAAATGTCTTTTTCACGCACATTTCCATCGAATTTAAGAAAAAAATAAAAATACAAACATTTTCCATTTAAAATAAAGAATATATTTTTTTTTTGAATTAAGGATGACATTTCAATTTTCTAATACCCGGAAAATCATTCTTTTATATTTTATTATTCCTAATGTTTCCCTTTTATTTCCGGTTTCAATTTAAATTGAATTTAACAAATTTACGTAAACAAAATAAAAAAAAAGGAAAATGTATTTTTGTTGTAATGGTAGATTTATCCTTCAATGTTTTTCTAACATTTTCCTTATCGTTTCATCACTTTAAAAGAACTTTGTACTCTGTGTTTTCAAAGGAAAAGTCCCTTAACGCATCCCTTTTTTCTTATTTTACAGTCTTCAGTAATTGAATTTGATTGCCTTTTAGTTTTCTTTCATTGGGGTTGACCATAAAAACCTTATATAATATGCCAGTCATCAAACTTTATCCGGCATCCCACAGAAAAGTTATCACTGATGGAATTTGTTCTGACATTTTGTGCTGAAAAATATATCATTTTAGTAAATTTGCAAGAAAATTACACAATGTTAAAATGAAACAAGTTCATTAAATATTAAATATAAAGTTTCTCTTTTTATTTATCCATCATTCAAGATATAAATATTCAAGACATTGAAGTCATTACGAATTCAAGGTGAAGATCAAAGGCAAAAGAACCATAAAACGTTCTTCGTATAATACAAAATTATTTTTTCTCAAATTCTCTCATTAAAGACAATATTTCCAACCCAGTTTCTCAAGTAAATTATTTAAAGATTCCGCTTCACAAATCCATTTTTACCAACGTTTTCATTTATACAAATTAGACTTTCGAGAAATAAAAGAAAATGTAAAAAAACCCTTGAAAAAATCAAGGAAATTGTTTCAAAGTAAAGGACAAACCAAGCAAACAAGAAAATTATAGTTAAAGAATATAAATTCATGGGTGATAGAGTGAAGTGAAATCATGATCAAAGTTTATTTCCTTAAATTATTAGGAAACTAAAAAAAAAAACTATTTTTTGGAGCTTTGAGGGATAAAATTCACTGGAATTTTGCAGAAAACTATGCGGAAATATAAACATCTTATGATTATAACGCAGATTTTTAGTAGTCGGACAGATGGGTGAATAAAAAATATATCAAAATTAAGAATAAAAATGGTTCACATAATATTGAATGATGGTAAAAGAAACAATATAATAAAAACATTTATTTTTATTGCTATGTTTCAGCTTAAATAAGCATAATTTTTGCATAATTTTGTAATTTCTTGTTGTATAAAATGAGGGCGCAAAAGTCAACAGCAAAATAATTTAGCTATTTGGATGGAAATAAAAAAATATGTTTCGAATACTGTCACAAAACAGAATAGATAAAATAAAATATTGGAGGTTATAGCCCTTTTGTGACTGGTCTATTATATAATCAGCCATGTAATTTGAAATTTTCTATATTAATTTTTAATAGAACCAATGAAAAATTAATTTTTCAGACATAAAAAATAGTGATTCTGGCAAATCTGGCTTCACCAATAGAATCTTTTTGAGTAGTTCTTTCAAATATTCTTAAAAAAAATTGAAGCAATAAAATTTAACATCAATTTTATAAAGAAACATCAAAAATAATTTGTCCAATTTTAATGATTCCGCAAATATTTTTCTTGAAGAAAACATTACTCCAATTACATTTTCTTAATGTAGATTAGATAGTACAATTTTGTATATTAACCGAATAAATTTCATAAATTATTTTCTAGTAATAACAAAATTGGAGTCCAACTAAAAGATTCCTACATAAAACAACTAAAAATACAAATTTTCTAACAACAAAAAATTATATTATGAGAAACTAAAATGTCAACCACTAAGAAACCAAAATTAAAACAATATTTTATCATTTCTCATGTCTACCGAAATGTCTACCGAAATGAGAAAAATGTAATTGAATCTATTTCCATATTAATATGATATTCTAACGAAATTGTTATAGAAATAAGGAAATTAATGTTAAATTGTTGCTATAATAAGGAATAACTTAAAGTAATAATTGATAAGGACAAAATATGAAATAGAATAAAATTTCAATGGAATAAATAATCTTCAATCTTTAGTTCATTTTAGCTCAGAATAAAATTAAATATTTGACTTTCAAGTTTTTTTTTTAACATTTCCGAAACTATAAATTTTCTGAGTTAATTTGGAAAATATGATAAATAAAATTCTTTGAATTAATAAATAAAATAATGAAAATTGTTAATTATTCGAAAAATTATAGTTTAAGTTAATGTCAGAGCCACAAAACAAAGTGTAAAGGAATTTACCACAAATTTCATAATGTGCAGAACTTATATTACATCAAATTTTTCGTTGGCTTTAAAAGTCTAGTTTAGATTATTTAATTTTTGAATCTATAAATTGGCATGGAAATATATAAATCAAATGTCTAGAAATAATGAAATGGGCACTGCAAAACGTTACCAAAATTGACAATGAAATACCAACGTTAATTGACAACTAGTAATTTATCGGTCATTAATTTTTCTGCAGAATTACTGGAAATCATTTAATGAGAGAATTCAGAACATACCCTCTGACTTCCCAGAGGGAAATAATTTTTTTAATGTTTTTTGAGAAAACGTCTTACACTTAATAACGCCGTGTTTTGTACAACGTACAATAATTATTCTTTTTTCATCATTTACTCTATTACACGAAACCAGCAAACTTAGGAAGACATTACGGAGTAACACTTCAAAAGAAAAACAACTTCGAAAAATGTTACAGAGACTGCAGGAAGTTCGGAACTTCGACAGGAAGCTTTCAAATCAATTGAATATACGCAACAGTTCTTTTAAGTCGTCATTTTAGATAGTCAAATCCTTCGCATTTAACAAAATTAGCCTAAAAATCTAATCAAAATATCAAATGACATAAACTCTGTAAGATAATAATGTAGGGAATCATAACTTTTAAGCTTTAATTTGAGGATTGAATTAATATAATTTTAATATTTACTTTTTACTGAATATTTCTTATTAAATTAATACAGGTCAACCTACTAACACTAGCTCATACATACACTGTAATATTGTCAATTTAAAACCCATAATTAATGTATATAAAAATTCCTCTAGACTTTTTATATACCCACTCAATTACTATACTTTCAAATCTGTATTATTACTACACGTTTTTTCAGTTTCATAGAGCGGCCAATTAAATAAATTTGATTTGTTAATTGGTTTAGCCTTTGGTTCCACACAGTAAAACCTCTTGGGTATAGAATGAAATCGAGACAAAAAACTCAGTAAACAAATTGCCACCCTGTTGATGACACCATAATGGAGGTAAATGTGTATATAAAAAATCGATTCAGTAGTTCATTCAAAACCACAAAACATCAACAAAAAAAAAGTTTATTTAAAAAACAGCTTAAGTTTTTGATAGTTATTTATTTCATCGCTCTTGTATATAGTAATTTTTTGTGATGGCTTACCCACCACTTTACAAATGGTAATTTGACTATTATGTCAGTGGAAATGGTTGGTTCAGTGCAGGGATACTTTTACTAGTGAACATGGAAGTTAACATCTAAATTGACCATCCACTTCCACTGTAACATAAAATATTGCGTGTAGGAATGTAATAAAAAAAAAATATGAACTTAATTGCTCAATTATAGCGTAACAAATAATTTTTCATGGGCAACTAAGCGAGAATTTAAAATTTACTTTTTTTTCTTTATAAAAATAAGCGGACAAGGACTAAATTCATTTACAATAGTATTTGAAATTTATATGTTGTTAACCAACTTTAAGATTATAACAAAAAATTCTTTTACATAATAAATAAATTTTGAAACTATTTATTCAAATTTCGCTTAACCTGGAAAATAATTATAGATTTTTTATGATTATTTTTATTTTTACATAAAAAAGGAAAATTTTAAGTTTTTGTTGATAATATTTTTAGGAAATTTTCTTCAGCAATTAACTATAAGAAGCTTAACAATGTTGTGTTAATTTTGGAAAATTGTTAAAATATTGTTGTATAATAAATTTATTGTGGATGCTCTGTTTAATGTAGAATTATAATTAACTAGGTTAACTGAAATTTATTATTAGAAAATATGTAATTAAAATATTCATGGAATTGCATAAAATTATCTAATTAATTGTTTAGTTCTTAATTCAGTTCTGGAAAATTTTTGAATATCGAAAAGATAATTTGATTTATATTTTTTGTAAATTGTTTCATAATTATTTTTGTTACTACTACTAATAATTATTTAATTACTTAAAGATAAAACAAAATTTTGCCATTAATTAAAACTTTAACAAATTTTGGAAGTTTTGTTGTAAAGTTGTGAGTTTTAATAGA
Organism: Rhamphomyia laevipes; assembly: GCA_963920725.1. NCBI lineage: Eukaryota > Metazoa > Arthropoda > Insecta > Diptera > Empididae > Rhamphomyia > Rhamphomyia laevipes. The sequence continues at coordinate 54,125,534 of OY987258.1, read as the reverse complement.
TGCCCAAGTCCCAAGCAAATAGAAAAATAAAAATCTATTACATGTAGATTTGTTTAGAAGGAACCTCTGTAAACAAGCTTCTTTTAAAGTAATAGCAACTAGTCAAAAATTTTAAGAAAGTATGAAATTGCTGCTCGACATTATTTTGAGCTATAAACATTCTCTATTTCGGGGATACCCTTTACTTCAAAAAACTTATCCGGAAATATATTTATCTTATGAAGATGACGTCGCAACTTTTTAATAATGGAACAGATGGAGGCAATATAAAACATATCAAAATTTGGAATAAAAATGGTTCATATAACATTGAACGATCATAAAAGAAACAAGCTAATAAAAACAATTCTTTTTAGTGCTAATGTTTCAGCTTAAATAAGCAGAATTTTTGTATAATTTTGTAATTTCTTCTTGTATAAATGAGGGAGCAAAAGTTACTATAAAAAAAATGGTTTAGCAATTTGGGGGAAATAAAAAAAATATGCTTTGGATACTCTCACAAAATGGAATTAATAAAATAAATTCTATAGAAATATGAGAAAAACCAGACTCTGAGAATATGGATATAGTTAATACTAAATAAAAAATCTGATTTTCTAAAGATATAAAAAACCGTACAAAACTATTTTAAAACCAGATCAATTTCTTAAATAATAACTAGCAACAAATGAACATAGTCAAGATTTTGATTAAAATCTCCTTGTATACAACTTATATTTATATTCTTGTCTACTAAGGGCGAATTTCACAGTGGAAGCTTAAGCTTAAGCTTAACTAAACCGATTATGTAGCTTAAACCTGCAACTTAAGCTCACTGGATTTCTCAGTCAAAAGTTTACCTAAGCTTAGCTAAACCAAAAAATGTGAATTATTGTGAATGATAATTGAAAATAATGGATGTGGAACATAAAAATATATAGTAATAATGACAAATATCATTCAAATATTGTGAGTTTGTGTGTTGATTCTGCAATATTAAAATCTTACTATATTGAAAAGCGTATATTTAGTTTACAAAATATTTAAGCAATCTTGATATTATCTAGTAATTTTTTTTTTATTACGGCTGCTTAAACTCTATTGCAAGTTATTTTAAATACTTTTCAAGAAAAAAGAAACCAGACTAGATAATTTTTGTTCAAATTTTAAATCAATTCTGCACTATTAAAATCTACGAATTTTTTACTAAATAAAATTGTTTTTTATTTCTATCTTTGTTTTCTAATTTCGAATAACATATGTTTTCATATTGAAGTATCAAAAGTGAAGCTTAAGCTCTACATATCTGCGGTTTAAGATAAACCTCACTTTAAGGAAGGCTTATCTTTAAGCTTGCACTGAGAAACCAGAAAATAAGCAAAGGCTTAAGCTTCCACTGTGAAATTCGCCCTAATAGTTTATCCTTAAGCTTCAAACAATTTTCATTATTTTTAGATGGCATTTTTACATGAGCTTTTTCTTAATTCTGTTGTAAGCATTGAAAAGTGGGTAATTATAATTATTTAAAGCAAAGCGTTTAAATTTCGGATACAGTTCGGAAATTTGATATTTAAGTTTTCCTTAAATGAATGTTAATAAAGCTGAAATAATTTTGAATTTAAAAATCTTTGATAATTTCATACTCAGCTTTAAAATGAGTACCAGTAAAGAAAAAAAATATTTCCAAAATGTAATTGTAAATTTACGACTGGGAAAAATATTATCGGTTGAAACCATGTGTTGACAATACCACTTGGAAGCATAGGGCTTCAAGTTTTCATTACTAAAAGCCATTAACTTGTTCCAATTAAAATGTTTTTTCGCTATAAAGAAACTTATGGTTGTTTATAAATTAATAGGTCCAAAAATGTTATGAAACATCTTGGCAGAGGTAAAGGCTCGATTTGGAATGTAGCGCCATTGTAAATATTTTTAATTTATAATTTTTATGCATTTGAAAGTAACAAAGATTTGCCAACTAAAGTCAAGATATTTTAATGAAATTATAGAGTCCTTCAATTCAGTTCTAAGAAATTGTGTCACAAGTAACAACAATAAAACTTCTTTTCAATAAGGAATCATAATTTTATTCCTTGTGTCATTTAGAGTTCAAACCATAGAAAATTAAAAACTTTTTTGAAAATAGAAAATATTTTTAGTTTGTGCACTTGATAATTTTCATAAAAATTGCAGTGTGAATTACATTTTATTTTGTTTGAATCATTACATTTTTTTGTTACAGAAATGTATAATTACAAAAAACAAAAATATTAACAAAAAATTTTTTTATATTTCTTTTTAAATCCTTTCATTTTTTTTTAAGTTTATTTTAATATTTTCACTTTCAAATAAATTATAAAAAAGAAAACAACAAATCCATTTCAATATTGTTTTTCATATTTTCCAAAAACTGAGAAGATAAAACTGTTCTATAAAATGTGGAAAATAAAATATTTTTTTAACAAGAAAATCCTTTTTAATGTTTGATGTATGTTTTAAAAAATATGTTAAAAATAAATAAGATTTTGTTAGTTTGCAATGTACATAATCATTTTAAGTTTAATTGTTGTTCCTTTTTTACAACTAATGAAAAGATTTACTTTAATCTAAAAGAGTTTTACATGACAAATTTTCTGAATATGTTATAATAATAGATTTTTGTGCATTGAGTGTAAATAATACTGCAATGTGTGACCTGTTAAAATAAAGTGAACTTAATGCATGAGAGCCAAGCAGCCAAGTGAGTTTCCATCACTTTATTATAGTTTACTGAACTAAAAATACTTGAATTATTATTATAAAACTTGTTCAACTCAAGCTTTATGTTAGCAAGATAGGAAAGATATTTGTAATATAACCTGGATATACTAAATACTTGACAGTTTTTAACTAATACCAAAAACTATGTAATACTCAATACTTGACTTACTGTGAACAACAAGGTTTTCGATAAATTATAAGAAATTTAATGGAGAGAATTGTTCTTTTTCTTTAAATTAGCCTATTTGATTAGAAGGTTTTATTTATTAAGTCTATTTAACGCATTTGTTTGCTACATAATTTACTAAAACTTTTTGTTGAACGCTCAGCAAATATTAATAAAAAACTTCGCCTGATAAGAATACTTTCATTTTTTTAGGGTTCGGAAAGTATTAACGACATCTGATGCCTGGGAACTTTCAAGTCAACATTTTTGTGGTTAAAACATTCACTTAATTCATTTGAGACAAATTAGACGAATAACTTTTGTTTATCTTAAAATTATTATTACCTATTTAGCTTAGCTTGATATTGTATTATTTTAGTTTTAGAAGTTTTTATTTGACAGACTATTCATATAACCATGTCCAGAAGATAACAAGTAAAATTGGAAACTAACAGAAAAACTAAATAGCAAGAAGAATAAACTTTTTGTATGAAAAGTTTGTTTAGGATACATGACACATAAAAAATTGTTATTCAATTATTTTTATTATAATAAAACAGTCTGATAAATTTAAATTATGGATTTACAGCCTGATAAATTTACATTTATTAAAATTGTTTTACTAAGAAGTATACATCAGTCTATCTTAAAGCTATTATAACCTTCTCTTTAGGTCAAATATTTTGCAAAAAAGTGAATCCTCCTTCGACATTTTCTAAATATAACCTTAAAGTTAATAAAAATTTCCATTTTATATTCATTTCATTACTAACCCAACAAGAAACACCAAAGAAAATTTTCCATGATAATTGAAGTTATTTTGCATAATAATTTTCATTTTTTGTATATAGTTGGTTTTGGTTATTATTCTCGCCCTGGTTTCAGCTTTTAAAAGGATCTTATTCAATATATAAATATTATTTAGAAATTTACAACTTTTACTTAATATAAAATTTCCATTTGTATCAGTTTTGTCCTGTTTTGTTGTATATATTCAATTACTTCGTACGCCTTAAAAATAATTCAACAAAGCCAAAAAAATAATAATATTATACTTGATAAAACTGGTAAAGGCTAAGTTTCTTAACAAAATTGTTGTTCCTTTTTATTTGGTAAAATTATTTAATATAATCAGGTTAACCAGGATATTTTTTTTTTGGTTTAATGAACCTTTACTAAATATACCAAAGCATGAGAAAGTGATTTCAAAATGTATACGCAAGAAAATGTTAAATAATTTCTATTTAAGGAGAAAGGACATAGATTTTGAAGTAATTTATAATAATATCTTTATATTATTTAGAGTTTATTACAAAAATAATTAAATTCTTATTTTAAATTAAAGTCGAATTTTGTGGTTTTTTTTTTAATTTTGTGGTTTATTTTAATTCTGAATTTCAAATTGTAAGAGACATTTAAGATATGAAAACTGGCAAATGAAATGAGATTTAGAAAATGAATAAAATTAGATAATTTTTGTAGGTGTTTTTGTAATAAAGAAAAAATATAATTGAATTTAACTAGACACTTTTTTTTTTACAATAAGGATAAATTTAGAAAATTGTATACAAAAAAGAAATTTATTTATTTGGAATTAGGGTGAATTTTTGAATAGACTTTAATAAAGGATAATTTTAGAGTATATAAGGAATGAATTCAGGATAACGAAGGGAATAAATTTCATGTTTGTTATTTATTATGAAATAATAGTAGAAATATTAAAATTAACAAAGTTTTGTCAATCAGTCAAATAAGACTTGAAATTATCACAATTTTTCTTACATTATTCCCAAAAATAATAATTTAAGAAATTTTTTCAATATTTGAAGCTTTGGTCGATAGATAAGCGTAAAAAATAAATTCTAGGCTATTATTTACAACTTTATAATACAAAATAAAACTATTCAAAATGATAAATTCGGAAACCTCTTACATAAAGTTAGTCAGTTTCGTTACCTTTTTGAAATAACAAATTTAGTTTAAAATCAACTAATTAAAATTTATAAATTAAATTTAACTAGCATTTATGACAACAACATTAATGTCACATTTAAACATTTCATAAACAAATTACTTACACTAATGATAACAAAATATTTACTACCACAAAATAATTTCTAAAGGACATCTTTCAAAAACAATATAATTTTTGTGGTTTCTGTATATAAACAATTAATGGGCTTTGTATATTTATGTATTTATATTTATTTTTCTTGCATTTAAACTTGTCACTTGCATATGACACTAGTATTCAGAACAAAAAGTCATAATTGTATACGAAATTTTAACATTTACCCTTCCTTGAACAATATTTTAACAACTAATTTCGCTTTAAAAATATTACAAACAATTCCAATTAAATTTACTAACTCTGGGTAATCAAGAAATTTCAAATTTTATATCTTCAAATGTTAATGAACATTGAAATTATTCAAAGCAATGAAACTAATCAAAAATAACTAACAAAAAAATTATATAGAATTTTGATTGTCATGTAAGGATTTTGCACCCCATCTAATTTCTGCATAGAAAAATTATTTTACTAAATCCCTTTTTGGATTTTATACACCCCTTTTACAAATCTTAGATCTACGATTTTTTTAGGACTAAAATTTAGTATTCTAAACAACCACTTTTAATATGTTCGAAAAGGACGAATAACTGAAGTTTTATTCGTTATTAAAAATATGACAGCTAATTTAGTTTTTTGTTTATTTCTAAGTAGATACGTTTTTAACGCGACGAGTTATGGAAAAAGAACATATTATTTAAATTGTTGTGATGGAAAGACTGGTCGAATTGATTTTGGTGGTTTCATACTAAAATTTCCGAACTATATTTAATTGGTTCTATTTCTATAATAATTTCCAACTTATATAAAGAAAATTGGGAATTAGTAAATGCTTGGTGTATGTAGACTAGCGAGTAAATTGCTTTGGATTCTTATAAAAAAAACCAAAGGGATTTGATTTTTGTTTAACAATCTCCAAGTTTTGGGTTACCACTTTTTTATATCGAGTTTCTATTTATATATTTTTGCATTATACCACAATTTGACATCTGGCTGAGAACTGAACTATAATATCCTGTGGTGACACCAAGAAATTAACTCGAATACCCCTTAGAATTCATAACATTGTATGAAGTATGATGAAATACAAAAAGTATGTTTTGTGGTTTATGTTGTGTATTTGTACTAGATTCTGCAACACTTTACTAATTATATAATAAATGTATAACAAGAACGTCAATCGTGCGGCAAATTTATATACATAATTTTATTATACGCAAATAATAATAGGGGCGACTTTGCTGGGACAGTCAAGTGAAATATATAATTTTCTTTTTCCTGAGAGATGATTGTGTATGTAATTTTATGGTTGATAAAGTTGATATTATTATGTATAGTAATTTTGTGTTGTTGTGGAAAAATATGTGGACATTATAAAATATTTGATTTCCTGGGTAGAGTATAGATCTCTTTTGATTTAGTAAAATTATTTAATTTGGAGTTCCACTGGTAGAATCCTTACAAAATATACAATTTTTTAAAAGCTACCGATTGTAAAATAGAATTTACAAATGTAACACAGGAAAAAATATGAAAAAGAATCAAACTTTCATTAAAGAAATTTCCCTCTTAAAAATTCCAATGTATAAAAATCCAAATCAGCTGATTTTAATTTTAAATTTCCCCTTAATTTTTTTGAGTTTAATCAGCTGATTTGAGCTATACACAACAATATAGCATTTGGAAATGGGAGTAAATTATTGAAATAAAAGTACTTTTTCATCAGCTGATGTTATTTGAAAATAAATGGGAAATTCTGTAAACTAACAAAAATAAAATTTATAAATTGGGGAAAAAATTTGATACCGTAAAAATAATATCGTAAAAATATTGTTCTCTTTTACATATAAATAAATGGTAAGTTAGTATAGTTATGCTATAGTAGTATCGTATCGTGAGGTGACATGCGCGGCTTCGTGTATTGCTTGCTATGCGCATTCATTCAAATAATTTTTATATTAATTTTATTTAACATATCAATGAGTTTTTTTTTGGGTTTTCCTCTTCTCTAGAAAATATCCTTCGCTTCTGCTCTGACTGAATTGAGAAAAATCAAATTATTTTCTTATTAAATTTAATTTTCGTTCTTTCCTTTCTTTACTTGAAGAATTTCAGATTTTTGTTACTCAAATTTTTCTTTTCTTTTAGAAAGGAAATATTTGAATTTCCCAATTTATATAATAATTTCCCTTCGTGAAGAAATACCCATAAATTTATTGCTGTATGTACTAATGTACTAGTACTAGTACTAGGTCGATGTCAGTGAGATCACATATTTCCCTCTTCATAAAATTCAAAATAATTTGGATATATACAAAAAATGAAAAAAATTAGTCTACCGGAGACATTCCGTCATCAAAGACGTATAATTATTATTACCGAATATCGTAATTTTTCAATGAAAATTTATGAAATTCATGTTCCAACAGAAAAAGGAAATTCAGAATTTCAGAAAATATTTGTGTAATTAAGTGAAAAGTATAAATTTATATAAACTTTTAAAAATATTGTAAAAAATATACAAAAATTTTAATCCAATTCTCTGCCGTAATTATTATAAAATCGTTTTTTTTTTCGGAAATTACTACTCATACAGAAAAAAGGATATCCGATTTAGAATGACGAAACACCACCTTTGAATTAAATATTAATTTTTCATAAAAATTATTTTTTTTATGTTCGTTCTTTTCTTGTCTTCATTTTGCTTAGTAAACTATATACGTATATACGTTACGTATATACCAGTTACCAGTATTATTATAAAAGAATTGATATTAAATGTTAAACTTACTATACAAAAAAAGTTGAACAAAACACGAATGTATGTAGTAGGTCCTTTTTCCTTGTGTGCTAGAAATGGTAGGTAATTTTCTTATCAATTTTTGGCAATCATTATAAATTGCACCCATAACAAAAGGACGTAAGCAGAGAATAAATAGAAAATCTATAAACATATTTTTTTATAGTACAAAAAAATAATTAAGTTTTAAAGGTGCAAAAAGGACTTTTTTCACACACAATTTTATCGAACGTTTTTTTTTATATATATAAAACTAACGACTGGCAAAATACGTTTTTCTTTTGCCAAATTGAACGTTTATTTTGGAAAATTTTACTTCCTTTTCTTGTGGTTCGATTAAAGATATTAAGGACTTTGCATAAAACATACTTGATGTTAGTAAAAGGAGGTGTTTTTTATGTGTATGTGCTATTAATATTTGTTGTCCACCGGAAGTTTTATAAGAAATACTCTTGTTTTTTTTTCATCGTATGTAATCCAAACAATACAAAAATATTAACAAAAAAAAGAAATTATATTAACCAAAAAAAATATAAAGGATTTTTTAGGATCAAATAAGAAATTATTATGTAAAAAAAAAATTTAATAATAAAACTTTTAAAATTCAAAATACCAAAAATTAAAAAGAAAAATATGATAAAAAAATTGTTGATCCTGTAATCATTTCGATATTAGAAAAAAAATAGATTTTTCTTAAGTCCTTAAAAAGTAAAGCTCCACAAAAAAAAACTTTATATTATTTACAAAAGATTTGTTTGGGCAAAAATTTTCTTTCTAAGGACAACAAAAAATATTATTATTAAAAAAGGTGCTTACACACTTAAATCGAAAGTCCTTTTTTTTTTTGAGAGTTTTAGTTTTTCACTAAATCTATACAGTAAAATCGAAATTTCTGAAGAAATATTGTTGAGTGGATCGAAATCGAAATTAGAAATATCTTAAATATGAGGAAGTATTACAGAAATATTTTGCAAAAATGATATTAGTTATGATTATGAGTTTCTAAGTAGTATTTTTTAGGCCACTTCTGTGTAAATGATAACGTGATTCACAATCATTTTTGGGAATGTTATGTAATCATAAAAATAATAAAAGATATTAAGTCTTAAACGTTTTTTTGTTGTTGTCCTGTTGTGGACTAGTGTGTATCTGTATAGTAAAACTAAAATGCGTATCATAGAAATACACAGTAACATAAAAATATTAGAAAATAAAAGAAAAAAAAAAGGATTATCTTTTATGGACTTAAAATAACTTGAAGTAAACTTAAGGGAAAGGAAAAAATCTAGGATGAAAAAAAAAACTTTTTGAAGTTTTGGAAGATGATATTTGTATAAAGGTTTGAAAAAAGTTTTGAATTTAATATTTTCGTCATTGTTTTTTATATTTTGTATAATTTTTTATTTATTTTTTAAAGCCTTTTTTGAAATTTTTGGAAGATGTAATATCAGAGAATATCATCGTTAGCAATATGTAAAATTAGAAATACTTTTTAAATTGATTAGATTAAGCCTGTTGTACCTCAGTTACTTCAGTTACAATCGTCATTTGTCCAAGAGGATAAACATTTATCTCCTAATATATCGAGTAGGTAGTTGTCCGCAAACAATGCCACCAGTTATTAAGTATATTAATGTTCCGAGAGGTTTTTTAAAGATTTAATAAAGATTTTTTTTTTATTGTTTTCGAAAAACTTGAATATTCGATTTTTTTTAGATGGTTCTGCAATAAAAAACCTCGAATATCTCATACACAACTCGCAAAATAACTGGCCTGTTAAATGACTTAAAAAAAATCGGAAAACGTGATAATACTTACTTCTGAGTTCTCTCGATATTAGGAGTCTGACCGTCCGGAATACTTTACGCTTCTACACTCTACAGATTCCTGGGTATAAACTGACCAATTATTAGTAAGGTAGGTACAATAGATCTCTTTAGGTCGCAGTCTACGGAGGCGGAGGTTCATATATCTGCCTTTACGACCCAATAATTATCTAAGTATATATTTAAGTTTTATGTTTCTTCTACAATACTTAAAAGGTGTTACCTACATCTCGTATCCCATAATAATTCCCCGTACTGTCCCCGGGGAACCAATCGATAAAACAGTAAACCAATGATAAAACAGGTGTCGAAATAGTCTGTAATAATGAAACTATCAATCTAATAAATTTTCATTTAATTATTTATTTATTTCCTTTTTGTTATTGTTATATCCTTTTTGTCTCATTTTTATTTTGTTTATTATTTACAATCAATTTATATTGTCGACCAAAACAAAAAACCATTTTTGAAACTGATTTTACGGGTGCTCATCATTAACCATTGAAAATTCAACAACCTTTCTCTTCTTAAGAAACTTATTTCAAGGATATTTATTATAATTCCTTCTAAAGAACTGTTTATATTTAATATAAAGTTATATAAAATTGGGATGATGTCACGTTTCTGCATTTTATTTTATTTATATTATTTTACGTAATTTATAATATTAAAGCTGGTCTGGCCTTTAGCTTATTTTCTCCATTATATTCAATTTTTCTATTCTGTTTATGACTTTTATGTTTATATTTAGTTTTACTATTTATAATATTTTATCTTTATTATTTTATTTGTTAGAAAATATACAATTTTTTTTTATAGAAATTGAAGATACTTTATTTGTTATTTTTGTAATTAACACAGTGTGGGCCATGTATATATGACACAGTCACCTGTTTTGCTTGAAAAACTTGATTATTTATATTTGTTATTAAGTAAAGCATCGCTTATGTTTCTCGTAGTAAATAGAAGAAATATTACTTGATTAACAACGGCTCTATAAATATTAAGATATAAAAAAAGTTCCCATAGTAAATAAAGAAGCTTACAGGCCAGCAAATCGGTCCTATTGATATGTCGAAATCATGAAATTATTCCCTGTGTCCAAAACTAAATTGGCAATCAATGTATTAAGTGTTTGTAAACCAAAAAAATGTATATAATTAATAAGGTCAAAGCTTGTTTAACATATTTACAGTAGTTTTAATGTTGACCCTAAAATTTCATATTTTGATATATTAAGATATTATGTTAAGTTTCTTTTATTGGATTATGAACAATTTCTAGTTTTATTACAGATTAAATTGTATTTATATCATTAAGCACACCTGATAAAATATGCTCTTATAAAATATTTTATTAAATTTTTGTTAGCCCCTGAAGAAACAGCAATAAAAAAAGAAGGATTCATTCTCACCTTAATATTATGTAATGAAAATTGAACATAAATGATATAAAAGGATATTAAAAGGATTTAATGGATTAAGGAACAGATTGTTAGGTTTTCATTATTGTACCTAGATATTATCAACATAAATAAAATTGTATTTTATATTTGTGGCATAGAGAAATTAATAAAGAATTTTACTTACAATTTTTAGATATTGGTGATGTGCTGAGGAATTAAACCGATTTTTCCCCCTATTCTTATACTTAAGAATTTATGGTTCATAGCTGAAGATTATCCATTCAAAGAATTTGTTCAGAACTGATTAAAATTGTGGTGAGGAAAATTTAAAAAAAAAATTGTTATTTACAATTAAGGTCATTAGAATTGATTAACCCCATAATTAACTGAATAATTTATCGTCTTGAGTATTAGTCGTGCTGCAATTATCGTGTCGAGTACTTGATTTATTGTGAAATTATATTTACACTTTTAAATTATCTTTGTTAGAATTTATAGTGTGTAAGTTAAAGTTAATTTAAAATTATATTTTAAATGTTTTTATAAGGAAAAGGTTATAATCCTATATATAATTCTGTTACAAAACATAATTACATAAAATTTTTAAAAAAAGAGGACCCAAATAATTGGTGTCATAAATAATTTGTATAAAAACTAAAAAAAAAAATTTAAATCTTATTTTAAATTACAGATTGTAGATATTTTCATATTAAGCATTTACTTTGGTAATACCAAATTTTTCATAGTTTTTGGGATGTTAACAATAATTTTATGCTTTTTATCCTAAATTTTTTTATGGAGCAAAGAATGAGGTATAAATATAAATAATTTTATAACCATTTCACTTATAATTTAAGTAAACTTTAATTAAAAAATATACTTTTATTATATATTTTCATTAAACTAATGAATAAAACTTGCTCTTCGAATAAATATCTTTCTCGCTTTCTTTTATCAATATAATTACCAACTTTATGAACTAATTTTAACTTTAGAAGGTGTCAAAATATATCAAAAAACTCATAACTATTTAATTAATCATTAAAATTATAAATAAATTTTATTATCTAATGTAAAACTTCTGCTTAGTTTTATTAATATCTCATTATACATAAAATTTCTATACAAAATTATAATTCGCCCCCAAAAAATGAACTATTATAATTAAGATTTTTAAAAAATACACCTTAACCTTAAAAATAAATCTTTAAAAAAATAAACCTGAAATTTCATTGAAAAATTTTATATAATTAAACCTGACATAAAAAATCCATATCGAAAAAAAACTTTCTATTTTTAGATTTTCATTGCAATATAGGAAAAAAATGTGAATTTTCTTTACCTCATTTTCCTCGCCTACAACAAAGATTTTTTTTTTTTTTTTTAATTTCATTATTGTTGGGGTTGATATTACCCTAATGAAAAATTCATATTTTGTCTGCTTATTTTGTAGAATTGTACAGTCCAATTACAAAATAACAACAAAGAATACAATAATTTAGGTGTAGGTAAATGTTGTTTAGTCTGAGTCTTTCATATTCAAAGAAATTGAAAACAAAAAGCTATTTAACTCTTTTTGTAAGTCAATTTGGAAACAGCTCATTTAAATTTATTATTAATACTTTCTATAACCTTCAATTAATGACAACACCGGCGTCAGTAAGTAAAAGTATTATTTCATATAATTTTTTGGGTAGAATGACTTTGAATATTAACATTATAAAAGAAATTCCATGAAATTTATTATTTATTAAAATGGAAAATAATAATTTAATTTGTCTTAGAATTTTGATATTTATGTATCGAAAGTCTTTATAGTAAGACCTAATTTAGGTATTAGTTGACAATTATTATTATAATGTGTAGGAGGCTAAATCAGAAACCAAATAAATATTGTACCAAAATATTTTTAGTTATTATTTAATGATTATAGGAATATTTATTACAATAATGTTGCTGAAAAATATTAGGTTTATAATAGTAATCAGTCTAAGAGTCAGCTCAAAGGAAATTTGTGTCGATAGTATAAATGTGGCTATTGCCTTCAATTAATGATACTATTACTAAGATTTACATTTTGTTTAGCTCAGTTTTTCATAATTAGTTACTTAATAGCTTCACCGAACTTTTTATTTCACAATGTTTGATTTGACCCTAGTTTTAGATAATAGAGTCATTAACTATGGAATTTTGATATGAACAAATATAGAACAAGAAATATTCCTGCTTTTTAATACTTTTTATGAACAAAATAAAGTTCATATCCTTTTAAGCTCAACTTGAGTTGAGGTTTATGATAATATTAGTCAACGCATGGAAAGTTTAAGAATTATCTGCCACATTTTGTGACGAGCTGCGTTTCTTTGTTTTTTAGATACATCTACATCGAAAATAAAACGTATTTAATTTTGTTTTAAAATAAAGCAGCGTACCAGTAAGGCTACAGAATAAATTTACAAGAAATCAGTAAAAATTACAAGTTCTTAACAATAAATACCTAATGTAATTGCGACTATTAACTTAAATTGTAATAAAATATTTTCAAACATGATTTACTTAAACCTATAGTATTGAAGCATATGAGCTATTTACATTAATATTTAAGTAATTTATTTTCATTTATATGCTTTATTACAAAAACGATTCGTTTGTACATAATTTTAATGTTGTCAACATATTAAATAGTTATCATTATCAGCGTTATTCTGTTTTGTCCCTGAACTATTATTTAATAATATCCTACGTCATTAAATTATTATAACCTATAAAAATATTTTATATAATACAATATAATAATTTTAGCATCAAAATGGACAGTTTTTAAATGGACATTATAATTTTTTTTATATTTATAATTTTTTATACTAATGTCCTTATGACATAAAAATTTGACTGATTACCAAGTCATTTGAAACTATGTGTCTCTGCTGTCTTCTGAACTTCTGATACTGACATGAAAGGAAAAATATTTATCATCATAATAATTTACTACAGTGACAACAAGAAATAAACAGAAAATATTGAAATAAATTAATATAATTTGTTGATGTATGGTCAGGGTCACAATATTTCCAATATTCTTTTTTTATGGTGGATATAAAAAATTGATTACGTATATAAAAATTCATTCTGAATAAAAATAAATTTCAGCTATTTTGGAAAATTAATGAAAATTGTTGATATATTTTGATAATTTATTAATGGGAATTATAACTATTTAATGTGTGGAGATACTACCACAATAATGTATCTACTTTTATGTAAAACCCTTTGGTTGCTACACACCCTATCCAACTTAACTTGACTTACAATATGTTTGGTGATGGAGAGGTACAAGCAAAAATTCTAGGTACAATATGATTCAGACAGAACAACTCAACAGTTTTCGGTATTGATGAGCTGTCAACAAAATTAATATAAATTATATGGATATAAGTTGTTAAAAACGAATATTTAAACATATTTTTCCTTTGTTCAGTGGAAAATTTATTTACCACAAAAATCCCAGACAGTTTTTGTTTTTCTGAAAATTGGTCAAAAGAATTTCGTTGTTATTCAAAATTGAAACAATTTATAAAAGAATTCAAATTTAAAAAACTTTATTTTTTATTTATAAAATTGTATTTTCAATACGCAATTCATTTATTATTCTTTTGTCACGGTATCGTTATAATAATTCTTGTGATTTATATGGCACTGTATTTTTTACCCAATCGAAAATAGAATCAACGTAATTCAATATTTATTATGCCTTAACAAAAAAACAAATAAATATGATAATTTTTCGACAAAATAACAATACAAAATTGGATTTTTGTCACCAACAACTGCTGGTGTCTTCCTATCATGACAGATATAAAAATCACTTGGGATCGATAAGTAAAAAATATTAAGTTCAAAAACCTTTTTTTTTTTTGTTGTATTTGCACAAAAAAAATATATTCAAATCCTTCAGAAACATAATAAATTTCATTTTTTTTTCTTGATCCTTGAAGAAGAAAAACGCGTTTAGTTATACAGTTTTTACGCAGTAAAAGTGTAACAAAAACGAATACTAAACAATAAAACAGTGTGAAAAATATCAATCAATTTTTTATAAAAAGAATCAAATTCGATTTACATCTGTTTAAAAAATTCCATTCTAGAAAATGAAATAAATATAAGAATTTATAATAAAAATATAATAAGAAATATTTTATTAACAAAACATAAGAAAATTTGTTGTGGAAAATTACAAAAAGTAAAAAACTGCGTTCGATTCTAATTTGCAATCATTAAATTTCATTTAAATAAAATTATTTAGAAAAAAAAATTTGTTCTATTTTTACATTTAAATTAGAAATGTACGAGGGGATTATCACTTTGATTATTTGTATATATTTTTTTAAATAATGGAAAATTGAAGATTGTTGACTTTCATTTTACTTAAGTAACTAACAAAAATGTATTACTAAATACTAAATTATTAGGTAATCCTGGATCTAATTTCTTTCCTTATTCGCTTGTAATAAAACTCTTGACATTTTCCATAAACACTGCGAGATAAACCATTCAAAATTGTTATCATGACACCAAATATTCTCATCATATTTAGAGAGCCAGTATCATTGGTGTTTTTTGGCTAAATTATTGCCAATTTCGTTTTTTCACCATTTTCTGCTATTATAATATTTGATTATGAAATGAAGTGATTCGGCGGCACTAAATTATAATGTTAACATCCTGAATGGCTTTGGAATCACATAATATACTTTATCTAATGGAATTTCATCACAATTTTTCTCTTTTTAAACCTTTTTCATATTTATTCATCATTTTTTTTTATTTGTCATTAAATATGATAAATATCCTGTCATCCTTATCCTTAACGCCAATAATTTTTAGATAAATCACACAAAATTAAATTTTTTACAAGATTTCTTAAGGTTTACCAATCCTTAAGCAGTGCACAACCCCTTAAAATTATAACTCTTAGAAAAATTAAACAGGTTAAATATATAAAAGAGGATTAAATGAAAACGTAAGCTTAACTTATAAGCAGCTTGCAGTTCATTTAATTATTTGAATGCATATCAGAAATTCATGTTTTTTGTCTAGAATTGTCGTTTTTCATGCTGCTGGTTTTTACGGTTTGGATAACATCCGAATGACATTTTTTTTATAGTATCTAATATTTATTACTACTAAATAAAAATTGTGACTTAATTTAACATTTCATTGAGATTTTGTTTATTTATTTTTTGCTTCTTTTATGGTTAAAATATTTTCATAGTTTATAGTTTTCTGAGTTTACCTAGGGTCATAGTAAGAAATGAACTTTAAAAAATATCGATTTAAGTTGTATATAAGTAAAATTTTTACATAAAAGTTTAGCAATTATTTTCAAGTGTGGAGAGCAGGCCAATAATATTAATTTAATCTTTTGGTAAAACTTTTCGTTCCTTAATTTTCCTGTCAATTTCATAATTCAATAAATTTTGATAAAGAAATTTGACTTTTTTATTAGATGTATTTGTAGAAAAATTGTGTTTTCCCTCAGAAAACTCGCACGTTTAGTAATAAAATTAAATTTAAAAAAATTTATATTTCGTTTATTTATATTTATTTTTTAAAAAACCTGACTAATAAATAAATGATTTTAATTTATCAATAAAAAAATATTTTAAATAACAATTTCGTATATTTTCCAATTAAGAATATTCGTATTTTTTTTTTATCTCATAAATACATAATGAATCACGTTCGACCTCAATATAGATTTCAACATCAATCGGAAAATCTGGGGGGCTAAAACAAAAATATCATAAACAAAATTATTGAATTAAAGTTTTACTAGTTTTCAATTTATTTAATGTTTTTGTCGGAAAATGGAAAAACTTTCGGTAAAAAGTGAAAAATATAACGATTATTTATTTTTTAAAGTCATGGGATAATAATTATAGTAAAATATAATTTGCAATAGGACTGTCAAAGCCAAACTACATAAGGAAACTATTATGTGTACCAAATTTCACTCTGAAACCAAACTAAAATACTAATATTTTTCACTTGACAATTTTCCATATTTAAAGAATAGAACAATACCAAAAACAATTTTCATTGCAATCAGAAAATACTACAACATTTCACTTGTAATTCCCTAAATTATTGGATATTATCCTTCGTAATTTGATATTATCTTTAGTTACTTGTTAAAAAAAAATGTAATCTAAATTACTAAAATAATCGTAACAACTTTTAAACTTGTCTTCCTGTCATAATCTAATTAAATCATAAATAATTTATATAAAATATTTTAAGAAAAAAGTAATAAAATATTTTTAGTAAAATTTTCCATGAAAATTCCCATGAAATTTGACGATAAAAAATAATGTTTTCTTTTTATGCAATTATTGTGTGAATCTGTAAAAAATTTCAAGAAAATTTTCAACACAAAATTAAATTTTACTAACAGATTATCATTAAAAATTTATTAGAAAAAGGACTACCCTCAGTTTCATAACAAAACAAAACTAAGAAAAAATTAACAAAATAAAATTATTTCCATTGCAATTATCCTTTTTATTTTTTTGTTGTACTGTTGGTTGAAAGGATCTCTCCCATTTTATACAAGAAAATTACTAAGGAATTGTACAAAATAAAATATAATAAGAACATTTTTTATTTTTATTTTTCCCTTATCCTTAATTTTTAAGTTTCGCTTTGTGTACCAATAGGAGAAAATGAAAATTAATGAATATTTTTCTTCTTTTATTAAATTTAATTAAAAGATTTAGAGCTGAAGGTTTTGTTAATTTGTTAGGTAATGAAAATTGTAACGTAAATATTTCAATTTTGTTAGTGTTTTGTTTTGTGAAAAGTTCATAAATTTAGGTAAAAATAAATTTTAGATATTATGAAAATTTAAAATGAGCAACAAATGAAAGAGAAAACAAATTGAAATTTAGTTGTTTTACATTTCTAATATTATTTATTTATAATGTAAAAGTGAAAATTTCTACACAGGATTTTCATTTTTAAATTATAATTTATGGCTTTCATACTTTAATAATTATGAAATCAAAGATTGTACAATAAAGTTTATTCCTGTTACTTACCTCATTTCCACTTATACTTTAATAGTCCACGTGCAACAATTTCATTGATTGCTCAAACTTCGTTTTTTCTTTTGTTAGTTTATTGATTAAAAAAAAAAAACTGGGAATTACGAAACCCTCTACGTATTTATAAGTCAGAAATAATTGAGCCATTGTACACTACAATCGAATGCAGCAACAACAACTTGTCGACCCATCCTACTTCTTTAATGAATAAAATCATCTTGGACTGCTTCAATTTTTCTAAATCTTGTTATGTTGGATGAAGGATAATGACATTACAATATAAAATAAAAATCTATAGAGACATTCGTGGCACCTTTTCGTGATAGTTCATCTGCTTTTTAATTACCTTCAATCATACAATAACAGTGTGGCCAGAGAAGCTTTGCTAATATTTTAAATTTAATAATTTTGAGTATATTGAGATATTAGCCAATGATTTTAAGACAGCTTGACTATCCGAACGTACATATATAATTAACCTCGTATCTCTTAATTTTTGCTTTAATTAACAAAAAAAAAACTATTTAGATAACGAACATTATTGAAATGAGATGAAACTTCTTCTCCAATACAAATAGCTAATTTCATTCAATATACCAAATTTTATTACTTTTTCTTCGTAAAAGTAATGTAAAATAATCACTTTTATTAATTCAGAAAGTATATTTTTAACAAACATCATCAAGGAAGTTACTTCTAGTAATTTGGTTCAATTTGTTAGATACCTAATACATATTTCAATAAAATTGCTTTGACCCAATTATCAATTCAGTCTATTTATTTTATATTTTCTTCAAAAATTTGATATATGAGAAGTTAGTGACAGTCATGGTAAGTTACATTCTTGAAATATTTAATATTTATTTGAAAGTTTGACATTTAAGGAATAATCTATAAAAGAAATATATCAATTTGATTTCCTATTGACCCATTTTGCTAATAAAACTTTCAACTGTGCTTAGAATGTTAAATTAGGAGGTGTTAAAAAATGTTTTTCAAAAAAAATAAATACCGGACGTGAAATGATTGCCATTTTATCGTCCCTAATAAGAATTATTGTTAATCATACTAATACTAAGCTTATTCAGTCTGTAGTAGATGAATCTTTTAGGTTGGTTAGTGAGCTTGTCTTTACTTGTAAAATTAAAAATAAAATACTTTTTATTTAATTCCTTTTTTTAGTTAGTTTTATAATTAATAAATTAAAGAATTGTCGGACTGGTTGGGTGGCAAGTAGTTAGCGTATAAAGCTAACACGACAGCGGTCGTACCACGGATGGTTTATTAACTCACTAAGGTATGTTATATTTTATATGAGCTGTAACTTATTATTGAGTTTGTTTTCGTATAGCGAAAAGGATTAAGTAAACCCAGGAAATTAAACTGCATTTTTAGACTACTTCGAAACCCAAGATAAATCATTTTTTTAATATACGCTGCAAGATAGTAGTAAAAAAAGAAGGTTTTCTAGAGTGACAACTTTAGCATTGATCATTCTGCTGCTCAGTTACAGCCTAAATAACTAAATGTATATAAAATTCATTTTAAAACACAATTGCTTAATTTTAGATCGATTTTTTTCGTAATCTCTACTGCTGACAAGCTAATATTCCTTATTTTAAGAAGTTCCTTCTGGATCAAATGAATTTCATCTTTTCTTATATTATGTATATCTAAAAATTTACAATTCATTAAAAAATATGAATCCTTTTTATTACAAATGACACATTTAACTTAATTTTAGTCAATTTAGGACAAACTTTTTGTTGGGGCCAATTTATCAAGTTCTTTTCATTTTACTTAAGATCTGCACAGAATTTTAAAAGAAAATTGATTTTTTTTTTATTTTGTATAATCTAAAGAAATTTTAGAGTTTTGAACAAAATAAAATTGGATACAAAAAATTCCTTGGGATAAATAGATTAAGTTTAAATTGATGTCCAGCAATATTTTTTTTATTAGTATATTATTGCCAATCATTTTTGAAAGTTTATTTATTTTGAAAGGATCATTTTAGTTATAAAGAATTTTGACTTTTTTTTTTATTTGGGATTATATGATGAATTGAAAAAAATTAAAATTTATTAAAATATGAAAATTAAAGAAAAACTTAAATAAGTTTTTTCTTTTGTAAAAATTATGTTTTTAGTAATTTTAAAATTTTAAATTAAAGTAATATGACAAAAATATTGCAGAGTATTTAAAGATGTTACCAAGGATCTGAAATGTTTATAGTAATTACATAAAGAAATTTCATTATTTAACTAATTCTAGCCTAATTTTATTACTTTTCCAAAAGATACGATTATTAATTTTCCAATAATTATAGATAAGTAAGAACTCTTCAATATTCTGCAACAAAAAATATCCCTTTTTCATATTTGAATTTTGTAATTTATTAAAATATTTTTACAGCTGCAGCAAAAATTGATTATAAAAAATCATTTATGTATTTTAATTTAGTTTTTCTGTATAAATTTCCCTTAATTTTAGAAAAAAATTCAACCACAAATTTTTTTTTACCTCCATAACGAAAAATAACTTTCCAATTTTCTGTATGTTATTTCCTAGCAATTTAATGTTTTTTAAAGTCAATAAATATTTCAGGAACATGAAAAGGATAAATATTTCAACGACACATGGGGTTCTTACCAAAAAAAAATTTAAGTATTTATTTCACCTTTTTACTTTTCAACAACCACCAAATTTTCATATAGAATTTTTTGTAAGCTTTTCGGTAAACAATTTTTATTTTTGTTCTTGGTTTGAAAAATGTATAAAAAATATCATAAACCGTAGAAAAGTTAATTTTGAAAAGCAAAAAAATAATAATATTTTTGTTTCATATTCACCCATATATTTTCAAGGACATAATTCTAATACCCAAGGGAAATCTACCTGAAAGAGTTTTATTTTTACTGAGTTTTATTTCGGAGTGTTAAACTGAAATAATTCTACAAAAAAAAGTCAAATTATTAAAAATATAAAGAAAAAGGATATATACGTAACGTAACGTATATATTCGTAAAAATGAAACATTTTTCATTCACGCGACCAACAAACGCAACCACAATAACGTGTTCCAGATAAAATATGAAGCATATTTTTTAAATCTACGACATGGCATTTAAATATATTGAAGGATTTCGTATTTTGGTTATTATGTGGTAGTGTTTTGAGAACGTATAGAGAGAAAAATAATTGAAATAATAAATAATTAAATTTTGTATCAATGTTTTAATTAAAAAAGGATTTTCGTTATGATTTTTTTGATTTTTATTCAGATTAGTTCTGACTCCTGACGAATCCTGATTAAAATTCTTCGGTAGACGTAATTTTTTTTTTTTTTAAATATATAGGATAAATTTATTTGACGCATGAGGATTAATTTTTTTGTTTATTTTGTTTTCTTTATTGGTCTTTGCACACCATTTTATTTGTGGATTTTCTTTTTTAAATTTTAAATGTCTGATTTTCAATAATTTTCCATATTGTATCAATTTTTAAAGGTATTTTTATGAAAGAGGTAATCCTTGATAATAATAATCTCAAGAACTTGCATATAGATGATCTATTTTTAAATCTCTTCTAATAATAAAAATAGTACACCGCCAGGTGGTGCTGTGCTAGTAGTAAATCAATACAATTAAATTTAAACCCATGATGAAACAGTCTTTCAAATAGTACTTTATGTTGTAAATTTTAAATTCCTTCTTTACAATTTATGTTCTTGAAAATTTAGAATGGTATTTCATCATCTTTCCTATCAACGTAATATCATAAAAATTCCTTTGAACAAATTAAAGCATACTTTTGAAAAGATTTACAACAAATCCCAAATGACTAATTTACATAAATCACCTACAAAAATCAGACAAGATTGTAAAAGATTTTTCGGGAAAATTAAAAAAACCAAAAATTGCGTTCAAAGAATTTCAATTAACTTGAAGACATTTGTATGCTGCAATAAATCAAAACCTTACATTTGAAATAGATTCACTAAAGAAACGTGTTGAAATAACTATAAATTTTATTTAATTAGCATTTCTTTGTTAGGCATTATTTTAATTATATTACGTTACGCTGTTATCAAAATCGACGATACAAATTCAAAGTATCAATTGGGAAAAAAATCATATGTCCTTGTTCCCTGGAGAAACAGTGGAAACCGAATGACACTAATTATCAAAACAAATTAACAATTGTTTAGACAGAGGACACTAACTTAACAAGACACTTTAGTTTATTTAGTTTCCGAACTTTTGTGACTAAACAATATTAAATTTATGTTTTTTTTTCTGGGTCATGTGTTTTTGTTAGTTCGTTGGTTTGATGTCCATACAAAATGTTTACATAGGAATTTGAGAAGTTTGTTAAGATTGAAAGCAGATGTTTATGTTACTAATGATAATGATTTCAGGGTAGCGAATATAAATTCTCATGAAGGGGAGATGTTGATGAAATAAATACAACTAATATTTATTATAGAATTTGTATATAAATTTAGTTTCCAAATATGCAGAATATTTTTTGTTAATTTAATACTTTTTGCTGCTGAATTGTAGGGTACTATCTGAAGAAATTATAATAATTTATGTTTTATTGCTAAAAAGCTATTGACTTCTTTAAAGAATTTAATATTCAATTTAAAATTTAAAAATTGTTGCTATAACATTTTTCTGGATCTACAGAGTACATTGAGTAAGGCATTTATAAAGATCGATAGCGCAAGAATGAATTTTTCATATAAAATGAATCCAATTTATTTCCTGTAGATTTAGCCTTTACCATTAAGCTAATTATCCAAGGCAAAGTTGAAGGGAGAAGAGCTGTTGGTAGAATGTGTATGTCCTGGATTGAGAACATAAAAATTTGGACAGGGTTAAACTCTTTTTACGAATTAGTTAGGAAAGCTGAAAACCGAGTAACATTCAAAAATATCATCAATAACATCAACAACAGCATATAATTGTTCCAAAGTCGTTTACATCCAATAGTGGATTGCAGTCAAAGAAGAAGATTAAAGAACAATAATTTCGTTAATGAACAGTGCCTGAACCTGTAGTGAAATTGCGAAACACATAAGATCATAATTAGTGGAATGTTCAAAGGCAATACAAGTACAATATTGGTCATAGGCCCTTACTAAGTTAATTTAACATAAAAACTAGAAATATTTGATAGCTTTATTAAAGAAACAATGTAAATTTATTATAGCTTCGATTTATTAATGATATGAATTTGTTGTATAAAGTGATACTTATAAGCTAGGCAGTTGGTGTCACCTGAAACAGTCGTTCCTATGCAAATATTACAGAAATTTATATATGAATGACTTTTTTGGTCACCAAAAAAGTTTACCCAATAATCAAATGTAAACTGTACAACTGTTTCCATTAAATGTTTCCCTTTTTTTTTATCGTTACATACATTATTATATGTTTACGTACTATACACTCAAATTTTTTGTTTGATTTTCTAAGATCAACAAATAATAATAAAGCATCAAAATTTATGTACCTATTCATGTTCTCCACATAAAAATCGGAATTAAATTTTAATATTACATTAACAAATTTATGTTTTTCTTTTGAAGTTCAAGAAAATAAAAACATTTCTTTTTTTTTCTCAGTTGTTTATATTTCGATTTTTATAGAGCATTTAATTGCCACTTTATGTTTCATGTTACATTATGGCTTTTTAATGCCTTTGTGTGTAAAGAGATTTATTTATGAAAAAAAAAACATACAAATAAAAAAAGGGGTTACTTCCATAGATATTACCAGAAAAAAAAAATTGTAAAAGGAGTAAAATAAATAGGCTAATAGCTTCGGGTTTTCAAAGAAAAAAGAATTAAAATTGATATGTTTTTGTTGGTTTTTTTTTATTAATTGTTGTGTATTATAAATCAATTTTAAATTGTAATTGACTTAAAATGAAAATTTAATGTGTAATTTAAGATAATAAAAAAAGGATAACGCGGAAAATTTTTATAGGTTTTTCTTTTAATTTAAATATAAATTAATATATAATTTAATTTATAAAGCTATTAGTTGGGAAAACAACGAAAATTTTTAATATACTTTATTATTAAATCAATTATACTAGGAATTATTAATTAGTATTCGTTTTTCCCAATATTTGGAGCAATTAAACAATTAATTTTAACAATTGAGTTAATAATACAAATTTCATTCATAAATTTTAGGTTAATAACTTCAATAGATCCATATTAAAAATTCAAAATTCTGATATTTTTTTACAAAGCATTATTTACACACAAAGCCATTTTTTCGGATACCTATGGTTTACCAGTTTTTTTCTATTTTTCATTCTATCAAAAATCAGTAATCGAGTAATATCCAATTACCATAAGAAAATTAGTAGCTGGGATAGAGACAGATAATTTGTTTGGATCAGCGAAATAAAATATAAGGAGAAATATATTGTAGATATTGAGACAGATAAGGCTATGTTAAAAGGAAAATATCGATTATCCTTAAGCTTGATTTCTTGCACTTTCTCACATGCTTAGAAATGATTTTACTATCCGCAATGGATTAGGCTCTAATGTTACCATCACCGAAAACAAACAAATGCTAATTACTAGACTATAACTGATTAATACAAGCTGTCAAATAAAAATAAAAATATAATAATTAGAAAAAGAAAACACTAAAGCTTGAATCAAGAGGTCACCACAAACACAAGGGTTCACAGTTGAGAAAAAAACGCTACCTGCTATGTACGTTGCCTCATGTTTATTCAAGACATTAGAAATTGAATAACTAAGTTTTTGAAACAAAGATTTCATAGCTACTCTTATTATAGATAACAAATTATTAAATGTAGTAAGAGTTTATCTATAACTTAATATCTGCGTTATGTCTACGGTAAGCGTAAAAATAAGATTTGAAAATAAACTTTCTGTGATTTGATGCTGTTTCTTCTCCATAATTTAGAAAGACGTATGTACTTCATTGCGATTAATGTTATTTTAATTAACTAGAGTAGGTACAATATGTTTATAAAGACCTATACGTTCGTGAACCACTAGCGGTTCCCCTCTTCAATCCAAGCCAATCTCAAACAAGATTTAGGTTTACAATCTTAAACAGCGATAATCTTTTTAAATAATCGCCATCAGGTCATCTCATGATAGCATTAAGTATAAATTCTTTTTAATATAAATGTGTCTAGGTCATACAAGTATGACAAACTGTTTCTTTCTACTGCAGGGAATTGTATGATTAATTCTAATAGACCATTAGCTCAATTCATGTATCATTAATTTCTTAATTGGTTTTGGAATACTGCATCAGTAAAACACAAACTAAAGTAGCTAATATATAAAAACTCTTACAAATATACAAAAAATTTAAATATTCAATAAAAATTAAATTTAACACAGTTTCATAAAAAGTCAACGTTCATTTATTATTAACATCTGTTAATATTAGACTACAAATTATTAACTTTATTTTCAATATTTTTGTAAAACTAATCATAATAAATTGTAGAAAATTCGGAAATTGTCAAATCTCTAAAATTCTGGTATAACCAATTTTAATTAAAAATAATAATTGAATTATTTTCCTATACCAAATTGAATTTCTCTGCTTAATCCTAATAAATTTATCAGCTTATAAAATGCTCACTGACCGTAAAAATTTCCCAGATTTTCAAATTTTCGTTTTTTTTTTTTTTTGTTTTTTGGTTATGAATATTTTATGAAATTTATAAATCCACTAAAAAAACATCATTGTCAGAGTATAAATAATTCGTTCATTGGCAAATAGCATTTATTAAAAATGAAATAATTTTTTTTTATAAATAAATAAAGACATGACCGCATTTGAACTGCAAATAAAAAAAGAACATCGGAAGTGACATTATTTCCATTTTGCACGCAAGCAAACCACAACATTTCAAACAATTTTGATAGAAATGCAATTTTGGAAAAATCACGCCTCTAGTAAAATATCATAAAAATTATTGAATATTTGTTTTGTGGTTATATTGATATCAACAAAATTGTGACACTAGTTTAATAATTTGCACTTTAGTGTTTCAAATCTGACTAAATATCAGCAAGTGCTCAAATTTGTATGTCTAATTATGTATTAAAGTTACAAGTTGTAGGGAAAGAAAACGTTGTGTTATTAGTTTGAATTATGATTAGAATTTATGATCACTTTACCCAAGTGAATGTGCATGGCATCATAATCTTGATTTACGACAACTTTCAACTCAATTTTGTTTAATTAAATATGAATATGTATAAAGTATTGTAGAATATAAATAATCCTTTAAATAGTTTACAAATTTTAAAATTATATTGGAGTACGGGTAACTATTTAAGGTTAATTTAATTAAAACAAAAATGTCAGACTACTTTAACTTTCATATTGTAGCTTGATTTTTTTCATATGACTTTTCATAATTGAAATGCCTGATGTATTTATTCACCAATATTTTTAAATTTAACTCAATTTGGAGTTGACCTTGAAGTTAAGGATGTTACACGGTTCTACATTGAAGTTAAGTATTGATTCTACGGTTCTATATTCTAAACAAAAAAGTCTCAATCCAAGATTAGTGAAGAAATCTAAAATTAGATTATATTTAGTTAAAATAAAATTATAAATAATTTAAAGAGATATCTTGTTAAAAAAACCGAACATTATTTAACAAATATGTAAATAAATAAATTAATAGTTCAGAACCACCGGAATTCAGCCTTTAATTTGTTGGAGCAACTAAAAAATTGTCGTTCTTCTGTGGCAACAATCGCAAAAACTTGTTTTCCACTACCAGCACAACCAAAAATGTTTAATGGCAACTAGCTGAAAGTGGAACAACTAAAAACCTGTTTTCGACTAGAATATGAAATATAATTAATTTAACCCACTAACGTTCGTCATTCTCATGGGCACATTGGGTTTAAGTGGTCGTTTTTGTAAGTGCGTGTAAGTGGTCGTTTTTAAGCAATGTGAAGTTTAGTGATTAGTGATTTTAGTTAAAAATGACTACAAGGCCCTCTGAAGGTTAATCAAATTATTTTAATTAATATTTCTATTTGTATAAAATCTACAGAAACATAAATTTTATTATTAAAAAAATCTTAAGTACATTTTGCATAATAATTTTACATATAAATTCATTTTTGATTCTATAATTTTATGCAATAAAAAATCCAGTAAATTTTTTTTTTTTCTATAATATTGCGGATTTCCTTTTACATACATTCCGATCCGAATGCTATGAAATCATAAATCATATGATAAATGTACAAAAATTATTATATCATTCTGCAATGATATTTTGTTAATAAAAAAAGAATGTTAAGTATTAAAATTTCATATTTTGTCATAAAATGAAAAAATTTATCATTGCAACATTTCACTTTCAATAAAAAAATTTCTATAATATGAAAATGCAGATAATTTCATAAATTTTTAAATGAAAAGTGACGGAATTTATAAAATTATACATTAAAATCATTCATAAAAAATAAAATTTATTATTAAACCAAACAAAAATGTATTTTTGAAATTCAGTCATTTGTAATTTAAATTTATTTTTTTAAATTAAGTAGTTTTGTGGCGATAATTTTGAATTACTAGGGAATTTTCATTTAATAAGTTAATTTCTTATATTAATATTGAAAATTTGTTGTTACCATTAAAGTTATAGCATTAAGAAATAAAAAATTCTTATGTCTTCGTAATTTCTATATTTATATTAAACTTATATTTTTTTTTTATAATTATTTTAATTTAACTTAATTTTCTTCGGTTTTTAAAGAAATAATCCATGAATTTTTGGATTAAATGATAATTTCAAATTTTAACACTTGTGAAATTACAAAGTATATTTAGAAATACTCTGAATTATGTTTGCAAATTCACTTTAGAGGTGCTACGAGTTTGTATATTTGCAATACCTCCTAACTATATAAACTTATAAGTAGTAATTTTTATTACAGAGGTTAATAATCGATTACTATTTTTTGAAAGAAGTTATTTAATTTTAATAGACTATGTAACCAATTTAATATTCTATATGCTAATTAGTAATCGAATGTAATATTAGATACCAACTAGAAAGCTAGGTGTAGCCTCTTCTAATAAAATTAATCATCAAAATTCATTAAAAAGATAAATTAATTATCTATGCATTTTGGATGGTAAAATATTTTACAATATTGATAACCTAGCAAAAACAAGAAGCTTGTAAAAAATAATTAAATATCAGTTCCAAAAATTGATTTTCAAATAAAAATATTATTTATTTCCAACACTGTAGAGGTCTCACATATATCAAATACAAATAATACTTGATTGTATTAGAACCACTAAAGGTTCATGCACTGATATTAGAATTAAGCCTATGTATTGTAACCCGTTCACATCATACATACCGTCGTGACTGGCTGAGCCAGCAATTCGACATTTCGACAGAATTTTATAATTGATTTCAAACGTGGAACTCCTGTTTTAAGTAATGAATCAATATTAAAAATTATATCATATCAAAAAACTAGAATATTTGCAAATTCTAAAATTAGAGACTCCTCTTCTATTTTGATACCATTTATATTATTATATACAATAATATCAATTTCAACAAACATAATTATAATATTGATTGACAAGGTTTCATTTTATTGAAAATTTAACATTACACTATCAACAATATCATAAATATATGTACAAAATAAATTTCATAAACAAAATTCTTACAGAACAGAAAAATAAAATTTGAATTTTCTAATTTTTTTTTTATAATTATCGTTCTTTCATCGTTTTCATAAAAAATATCTTTCAACTCTTTAAATATTTTATTTAGCATAACACAAAATAATGAAAAACTGATTCACTTTATGAAATCTCAAATGACAGATGGATTTTTCCTGCTATTAATAATAATAGACTGTATACAAAATTCCAAAGCATTTAAAAAGAGCTCAACAAAATAAGTAAACTCATAAACAAATTAAGGGAAAAATTATTTCTTTAACAGGCTTTTTTTTTTAAAAAAAATCGTTTTGAATAAATTAGTAAAAAAAAAAAAAGAATTTCTTCTAAATACATTGAAATTCATTAAAAGATTTTGTATCTGTGATTTTTTTTTTTGTTTTTGTCATTTATGTAAAAAAATATCTTCTTTTTTTTTAATTTAGCCAAGAGTGAACGGCAATAAGAATTAAGATCCCATAAAACAAATTTGGCGACATATTAAAATTAATGTTAAAACTGCTTTGGCTGTAATAGAGGATTTCCCTACAGATTTTTTTTTCTCTTTCGGTAGGATTTCATAAATTCTGTCATTTTTGTAGATATATAGTTTTTTTTTGTTGCTGGGTACTTTTTTCTATTCATTTTTAATAAATAATTTTTTATTTCTTTTTATGTATTTTAGCATATTTATTGAAAGAATTGAAAATGTGATTATTATATTCAAACTAATTGTTTGCCAGTAAGAAATTACGTTTTTCTGGTATTAAGTTGTCAATTTCCTTTTAGTAGTTTTTAGGATGCACGTCAGCCAATCCAACGGAACTTTTTTTCATGAATGATGTCTGTGCAATACTTTGTATGTTGAGTCCGCCATGACGCATTAAAGCTGAAAATTCTCACGATGCACTATCAATACATCATTTTTGAAGCTGCTATATTTTATTACATGGAAAGAGACAGAAATAGCTTGCAAAGTTGTAGCTATTTTGATTATTAAATACGCGTTACTGAAGAAATACTAAAGTATACTTGAGGTGTAATTGACATATTAATGACAAATTTCGATCATCCTAAGCTAATTTGTAAGTTTACCTAGTAATTTTGTAACTAAATATTTTTAAATTTTAGATTAACAAAATCTTAGTTATAAATTCAATGTTGAAGATTAAGATTTTTACATAACCTTTGCTTTAATTTAATATTTTCGTCATAACTTTTGATAATTTCAGGCATTTTTAATAGAATTATTCTCAAAACTTTTAGAATTCATAATTCTATTAAACAATTAACGAAATGTCAATATTTAACATAATTTTTTTTAAAATTATGTTAACTTTTTGACATAATAAAACTTCTAACAAACTCTGACTTTTACAATTTCTAGTCTTTATTTATAGGATTTTTACAATTCTATACAGAAGTTAAAAATTTGGTTAGTTTTTTTTTACGTAGCTACATCTTAAATTCATTTGGGAAAATGTGGGTGTATTTTTAGAGGTTGGAATTTAGCTGGGAATTAAATATGAAAATGTTTATATAAGTTATTCATAAGCAAATATTTTTGATATATTTTTTTTTGGAGTTTACTTTTAATTTAAATTTTTTCCCATTTTTCATGAATTTATAGAAGATATGATAAATTAATGTAATCATGTCAATTTGTTAAAGTTGTTTATATTTGTAATATTTTGTTGGGTTAATGTACTGCATTTATTTTAAAAATCCGATGGAAAATTATATATTAATTTTTGACTGTACTGAGTATGCTTAATTAGAGTGCAGAGAATGACATAAATTATACATCTGAATAGCTAATGATGTAAAGAAGCTTTAAATGTTAAAATCAAATTATCATATCGAAATTACTGAAATATAATAAACCATCACAAAATTATGCTAATTCTAAACTAAAAATTAATTTATATTTTATTAGATTGGAGATACTAAAAATAATTTTATTTGTTATGAAATTTTACTTTTAACTTTTTAATTAACTTACCATAAACTTATTGATAGTCTCATTATTTCTATAACGAGGAAAAGTAATAAATATTGATCTGATAATGGTCGAAATCATGAACGTATTCCATATCTAAGAAGTTCCAACTTGACAAAATGATTGGAAACGCAAAATATATCTTGATATTTTTAATATTGTTTACAACTGTGTCCATATAGTAAAAATCGTAAGGAAGCTCTAATATAAGATCAGTAATGTAACTCAATTCATGAGGACAGTGTGTATTCTTGACTGATTCTTCCTACTATCACTCTAAAATCTAATCTGATTTAAAATAATTTAGATTGACCTCTTCGTTATTTATTCAATATTCCTTAAGAAACTTGACTGACCTTTACCAAAGTTTTAAATGGAAAATCAGGTGAATTCTATTATGTTTTCATTACTGTAATAATTCGGAATTCTGAATTTTTACATTTTGTCGTATGTTAAATATAGTTTAATAATCACGAATAAATTACAATTTCAAAATAAATTAATGATCTATTTTTATGATTATATTAAAAAAAATATGAATCCATAGCTGGATAAAAAGATTTGTCATTCCAAACAAAATAGTTTTCCACATTTTTTATTACAATTTTAGTTTTTCTAGAAATTTTCTTGTGTAATCTTTGAAATTATTATTTATAATATTTTTCTTTGATTTATAACTGGCAGGTGCTAGTAAATATTAAACTAAATAATTACATTTATGTTTCCCTTTAATTTTTTTTATTAAATTATCACTGAAATATTAATTTTTGTTATGCTCCGTTCCATATAATCTACCCATAAAACTCATGATATTCGAATTCGTATACAGTCAAGATTCGTGGTATTAAAATTGAAATTCATCCAGAAATTCAATGAATTTCATAAAATAATGTAAATTTATTGTCGGTCCATTTGTTTCTTTTGTAAAATTGTTTAAGTAATTATTTAACAATATAAATATGGCCTCCTCAGTCATTAATGGACCATTCGTTTTAAAGTGTGGAAATGATTTAGAATTTAGTATTTAAGACTTTATACAATTCGTCCACTACAAACCAAATAAATTTAAAATTTTTGATTTGTAAATGGGAATCGAAACAGCCTACAAATAAGAAACTACTAGTATGGCTTCGGCTACGTTTTCTTTTTATGTTATATATAAATGATAAGAATCTTAACAAATACAAAAGACATGTGCATTTCATGAAAATTCCCATATGAATCATACTTAATGGAATAACAAAATTATCCCAAAAAAGTATATGTAATAAAAATATTTTCTTTTGCACTTTTGAAGGTTATAATTACAAAATGTCTATAGATACGATTCTTTTTGGAGGTGAATTTAATGTCTACGTGTTGTACAAACACATTTTTATGTTACTTTCGATGAGATATAAAACAAATATTGTTTGACATTTTGGTTTTTCGGAATTTTTCTTGTTTCCTTATAGTAAATATATATCAAAATGTTGTAAAGTTTTGAACATTTTCTTTGGAATTTTCATGAAAATAGTGAAAATTTTATTTTGAACACGAAATATAAAACATTCCATTTTTTTTCTCATTTTTTTTATAGAATTAGAAAATCTTATATAGAATGATGTTTGAATGGAATTCCCATTAATCCTTTTTTAGATATAATATCACTCACTACACAGTGAATA
The DNA here is from genome assembly GCA_963920725.1 of Rhamphomyia laevipes. Classification (NCBI taxonomy): domain Eukaryota; kingdom Metazoa; phylum Arthropoda; class Insecta; order Diptera; family Empididae; genus Rhamphomyia; species Rhamphomyia laevipes. The sequence goes on along the minus strand of OY987258.1, from coordinate 54,093,019 downwards.
TTTCTTATATAAATATTTATATAATTTTATGTTTTGGTCTAAAAAAAACAGAAGAAAAATATTTTCCGGTACAAAAATAAAAATAAAATGAAAATTTATATGAGAAGAATTCAGATTGATTTTAAATTAACTATAAAAATATGTGAAATTTTTATGCTGAAGAATGTTTATTGAGTATATATAGAACAAATATGGTAAATTTATGTTTTTGGAACACTTCATGGTTTCGTTTTTTGTTTTTATTATGTGTAAGATGAAAACGTAAGTGTGGTTTTTTGGTAGTTATTGGAAAATTTATTGTTCATGATAAAGTATAATTTAAGTTTTTTTAAAAAGTTATAATATTTTAAGTTGAATAAATAATGATTTGTTAAACATGATAAAGAAAAAACTTATAATCGATTTTGATTAATTCAAGTTAAAGTATAAATTTTCAATAAAATACATTAGAAAATATGGAATTTTTCAGTTATTCTGATATTGCAATTAAAAATTTGTATATTATGCCATTAAACTTAAAGATTCTCAATGATAATTTCTCAATTTGCATTTATTTATTAATTGCAATCCTAATACAAAGACTGATTATTCTGTTAACAATTTTCGAAATTTATGACCGAATTTATAAACCATGAACATCAACGAACCTTTTAAAGCATGTTGAATAGTATCGTAAATTTATGTGGAGTTATATTTAATTTATATAAACAAACGCTTACATATACATGACCTTCGGCAACCAGGAAGTATATATACTTAATGATAAAACATAACCTGTTACTACTAATGCTACCAACAAAACCAAATAACAAAAAATTAGTAGGTTTAGTATAAATATGGTTTATAAAATCGGAAAATCTCGAGGATTACCATCATTTTTTGGTATGATTCTTTTACAAACAGATTTAAAATAATGTCATTTATAGTAACCAATTTAGGTTACTATAATAAACTTCATGAAACCATGAAGTGTTCCAAAAAATAAATTAATGAATAATTTACTAAATTTATTGTAATTTTCGAAGTATTAATAAACACAAAAATTTCTAATTTCAGATTTTATCTACGAATCAATTTAGAATATCTCCTGAAAATGAATTTACATTATTTTTTTACTATAAATCTATTAGAAAATCCTATAATTTGGAAATATAAGATCAGTAATGCCACAGTCAAATTACCTGCCATAATAATCTCGGCCATTTCGAATCACAAAGAAATGTTAGAAGGAAAAGAATTCTAAAGATTTTATTTAGTAAAAAATGCAGAAAATTCACCATATTAATAAAGGATACACGAGTCGAATAAACATATAAACATTAACAAAAATGTCTTTCTTTGTAGTTCAAAATAAGTACAGAATTTAAGGAACCGAAGAAATTGTAATTAGGATAAAGAGCAGATTGAAATAATTTATTATGAATCATATTCAAAACAAAATAAGGATAACGATTTTCTTTTCTATTTAATCCTTTTTTTTAAATGTATAATTATGTAATAAAAGAAAGGGACAGAAAATATTTTCAATTATTTTATGTAGTGGTTTTATATAGAGCACAATATTTCGATCTTATTTTCCTTTCGTAGCAAAAGGAACAATAGTGAATTTTCCTGTTTTTACTTATATACAAGTTAAATGATTATAGATAGTATTTTTTATAATATCCTGTTTGTGTCCTAGAGCATTTTCAGGTAAATATTTTTAAGTTCAGATGGAAATCCTTTTTTTTATATATAAAATAAATAAAGGACTATTTTAAATAGGAGCTTAAAAGATAGTGGAAATTAAAACTATGCAAATTTAATAAGAAAATAATTTGAGAAAGTGAATTTCCTTGTACATTTTTCTAAATTAAATTTCTTTCGAATTACTTATTACAAGAGTGACCTTAATTTTTTTTTCATTTTCTATATTTTTTTTATAATCTTCTTTTCTTTCCAATTAAAATATTCGATATTTTAATTTCAATTTACTTAAATATGTTAAAATTAATTATTTATTTATATCCAGTTCACACGATTTTCCTGCACTGTCTATTAATAAAGGATTAAAACTTGATTACAAATTTCTGCTGGTATTTTTATTAAAATATTAATTATAAAATTCAATTCCACATTTCAGCAAAATGATTATACCTGGATGAATTCAATCGATATAAATCCTCCTTAAACTATGGATAGAAAATTTCTATATACATATTTTTATATTCTGTGTAAACCATCAAATATTTACTATTACATCATAACTTTTCAACTCTTCAAATTTATTTATTTTTGTTCTTTTGTATTATGTTTCCATCAGGGAAACAGATACTTATTTGCCGGAAATTTAACATATCAAAATTTCAAAACCCACCATAATCCTTTGACATATATATATGTAAAAAGGAAATGTGGTATTTTCTAATCCATATATAAAAAAAATGAAAATATGTTTTTTTTTAATGTTTTTTTTATGGAAAAAGTTTTATTATATCCTATCTAAAAAATAAATAATCTGAAATTTTTAGGGTTGATAAACTTTTGTAAAAACAAACTCTCATGTTTAATGCCAAGAAACTAATAAGCATGAAATATGTGATGACACTTTTAAATAAAAGAATTGCCGATAGTTTGATTTCCGCCTCTAATAAATTGCTTATTTAATGGAATTCTTTTATATATTTATTATAATGGTCAATAAAAATATTGATAAACTGTTTCCGTTCTCTCATAAAAATTGAAGATATCTGCTGTAAAAAGCATATAGCTATTATGAATATATAAAGGATTTTTATATTAGTCAAAGAATTTTATATATTTTTTATATTTTGGCTTTAATACGAACAAAATCTTTTGATTTTAATTCCAAGCTGGATAAGGATATCTTTAAATATATATTAGACGTGATTTACAAATAATGAACGGCCGCCATAACCCATAAAATGCAATTTTAACATAACCAAAAAGTCGATTAATAATTGACTTAATATTTAATTAAATTTGTATACCTTTTCTAACTTTGAGCAGCTAGCTTTTATTCGTTCTTTATTTGAAGTAATAAATTCGCTAAAGTTAAGCTGAACATCTCAAGCCGAAATTTAAATCTACCAATAGTTCAGCTATCGAGAATTGTCTTTATGATGCTGAAAATATGCTCTACAATAGCATTTATACTTGGGGGTGAAACAAAATTATATTGCTCTATAAAAAACATTAGTAATCGAGTTTCATCGTGTCTGTCTTGAAAGGACCTTTAACTCGTCTGTCTTGAAAGGACCTTTAACTGTTCAGTCTTATTTCTCCAAGCTGGATACAGGACATTCATTTATAAAACTAGTCTGTCCCGACAACTAGACAGTTTGCAAGTCTAGCTCACTACATTTACATTAACAAGCTAACTAATTCATCATTAATTACATATTCAAATTGAGGGGCATATAAATGCATGATAAAAAATTAATATTATGCAAAATGTATATCAAAATATCAATTTTAATGAAAATTTACAAGACATTTGAATTCTATATACAATTCGTTACACAAAAATTTCACTTTTCAATTTAATAATTAATACAGCAATCGAATTGCTATAAATTTAAATTTCAAATTTCACCTGTGGTTCTAATGTCATACCAAAATTTCACTAAATTATATCTTTCCATGACGAATTCACAATTCAAAATTATGAATACGACCTGTAATATCAAAAAAATGTCCTTGACTTTATACAATAAAAATTATTTTCTTTTGTAATTTTGCCAAAAACAATAATAAAATCAAAAATTTTCCTTGGAAAATATTCTAAAAATTCTTTTATTATTGATTTGTATTTTTTGCTACCCTTGTTTATGTCATAACGAAATGATTTGACATTTTTTCCCTCTGCATAACAAGACCAAGGATATTAAAATAACAAGTAAAACATAAAAAAAAAAATTTGTTTGATCGTTTATGTTTCTGTATATAAATCATAAAAATATAGAACGCTTCCAAAAAAAAAAATTTCATTTTTATTGCGATGATATTGATAAAATATCACCGGTGTGACCAGTAATATTTTTTGATATCTTTTCAAATAAAACTTTATTGGAACATCAAAAATTGATATTTATGGATCTATGTTGTTTCAGGACACAAAAATGTGATTTACTGAATGATATATGTAGAAAAAGTGTTTGAGGAAGATTTTAACTTTTTCATTGTAGGTCTTTTGAATCCTTTTGTGTTTGGTGTAGAAAATAAAGGATAGATATATACATATATTGATTTATTAAACCTTGAGTTGATCAAAATGAAGTCTATTAATTTTCTTTTAAAAAAGATAATTTGATATTATACATATATGTAGTTTGATATTATGTCAATTTTTGATATATGAGCTCAAGATTTATAGTTTGAATTTTTGAAATTATTGAAATTATGTATCATTGTTTTTAAATCAAAATCAATACTGTAAGGCTTTGCAGAATTTATTGTTTTTAAGGAATTTCAAAATATACTTTTGATTTATACATATAAAAATTGTACTTTTTATCAGGGATGGAAACCGGTTTCGAACAGAACCAAAAAACCATTCGAATCAGCAATATTATTTTTAGAAACCGAAACCAAAACCAGAACCATTATTAATTTTTTCGAAATCGAGGCCGGTGGAGCCTCTAAAATTTGTTTACCAGATCTAGTTCAACTTTTCAATAACTTAAAACTTCAACTGCATGCAACATTAAAAGAATTGTAGCTTTTTTATCGTGTTCTGATATAAATGTGACATCCGCATCTAAGGTTTAAATAATTAAATTAAATTACTTTAAATTATTAAGAAGCAGATTTTGTTATCTGAACCACAAAAAATGAACCAAAAGTTGGTTTTTGGAAATATTTATTAGAAACCAGAACCGAACCGAAACCATTTTCATAAAAGAGCAAAAACCAAAACCAGAACCAAAAATCATTTTTTTTTTTTTTGGAAAACCATTGAACCGAACCAACATGTTTTTTTCAATGGTTTCCATTCCTGCTTTTTATATCATTTTGTATTTGGTGGAAGGATAATTTATGATTTTTTATTTTCAATTATTCACGTTGAAGTCATAACTTATGAATTTTAATATTAAACTCAATTTAATGAAATATGACACTAAGACCGAATTTATAAAACAAACTTAGATTTCATATTTATGAATAATAATTCGTGATATTTTTAATTCATGTTTAATTTATATGAACATAAACCTTAAAAATGACTAAATTGCAGTTTATTTACTATTTCAAATATTGGTATATCATTCATCACTAAAGAAACAAATTATGTTCAAGATACTGGACTGGATTAATTTAACAATTAAAAATATGTTAGTGTAATTCCATAAAAAGGTGAATTAGCTATTTTATTATGAATTGTCAAATTAATCTCCAAATGCCACATTGAGTATTAAACGAACACTTTAAAAAAAATATGAATCCTTGTTCAAAAATATTTTCATTTTTCAAATGGCACTTACTAGAAAAACGTAAAATCCTTTTTTATCCTTTTTGTGAAATTTTGTAACAAAAAAAAAAATTAGTTATTTAAAATAAAAACATGAACATTTTTTTTTTTTGGTATCCTTTACACAATTTTTCAATTTTGTTTGTTTTCCAACATGTTTTTCTTAAACAACAGAAACTATGGAAAAAGGAAAATTTAGTATTAGAACAAAAGGTGTTGTTGTCAAAAATTTAAAACATTTTCTTTTTTTTTATAAATCATATATAAATGCGGTTAGTGGTGTTTTGTATGTGTTAGGGGATTGTCAACACAAAAAATGAACATATAAAAAAAGGGTACAATATATTAAATATTTATTTTGTCCTTTTTCACATTATACTCGAAAAATTCACCTGATCCTGATAAATTTTTGCATTTTTTTCCCAGGAGTTTATTATTGTAGGCCATAATAGAAATTTACGAAAATTTATTTAACTTAATAATTTTGGTTCCGGGTAATATAGAACCAAAATCTCTTATTAATATTAATAATTCAATATTTATAAAAATAAAATTTTAATAAATTATCTTTATTGTTTCGGTAAGTGTTGTCATTTAAACAAATTTTCAAGCAGTTTTTTTTAAAGGTTTAATAAAAATAGTTTTTGTATTTCATGCTATGGATGTAAAGGAAAAAGCTTTCGAGACCTCTTCCATTGAAAAACTCCTTAATGAAAAACGATGAAAAAGGTTTTGAGCTCATCATTTCGATGAAATGATGAGGTTAGATGCAGTATGTCGTGAAGATGACCTAATGGACTCAGTTTATATTTTAAATTCTTTTTTTGGTTGTTAATTTATTGTTAATTTGTTAAAATTCTAAAGTTAATTAATTAAAAAAATCATAAAATATCATGTTGAGAGCAGCATTTGATCCAAATTAGAAGCTTAATATAAACTAGAACTAAATAATCGTAGATTGTACCAATTATCAATTTATCAAACACAATCAATATTTATTGAACTGAGAGTTATGGGTTAAGTAAAAAACGTTGATTTTATTTTGTATATAAGAAGTTATATCAAAATTCCATCTGTAATTTATTATTATTTAAATAAAATACTAATTGCACAACGTTGAGCTGTTAAACCATTGAATTATTAATTCAATTATGACACATAATCCTTGAAAATACTTAAACTCAAAATTATTTAATTTATATTTATTCAAAAAAATTTAATTTTAGTATCATAATTAATGGTCTTCACAAATTAATTATAAATATTCACCTTTTTACTCCTAATAAATTAATAAACAAGACAACGTTCTGCCTTGTAAGCTTTTTGAAATATTTTGTAAGTATATTAAAATTGTGGTGTAATTTATTCATTAAATTTAATGACAATGTATAGTACAAAATACAAATATAATCCACAAACATAATTTGTGTATCCTTATCAATGATTATTCTATTTTAACTATCCAGCCAGCCATTTTGTCACTGCATCAAAATGAAATAAATTGTACTTGTTTGTCCTTTTCCTTTAATTTAAGTACATGGTACACAGTCATTTTGTGTATTATGAAAATATTCAAGAGGAATTTTATATGATAATATTTCACAAAATCTCCCCAACATAAGTGCAAAAGAAGTTCAAGTACAAAGTTAACATACATCATATTTGAGAACATAATTTGCAATGACCTTTTTTATTAGTTGTTATTGTTTGTTAAAAAAAATTTGTAGATAAATTTATGATGATATGCTTAAACTTGATAGATTTTTCTATAATGTTCAATCTATTTTAGTGCTGAAATCTGAAATAAATAAAATTATATTTTAAATTTTGTCAGGGTTTATAGGGGAGTTTACATCAAAGTGCCTTGAAAATTTTAAAAGTTTTTTTGGAACAATCATGTTTTATTTAAATTTAGCTATCCTGCGAATATCGCTAATATCATTAATCATTTCAAATTTTCTGAAGGTAATATTAATCATCTTCTCATGTAACATTAATTCTTAAATGATGATTTGTTACAGATTGAAGGTTTCACATCCCTAAAGTTTTTTGTCATCATATTCGCCGGCCAATAAATCCGGCTATTCTGTTCCTTGGAATAACTCTTCCTCTCCAAATAATAGTTTAACCAAATAATGTTCATTAAACGCATCCAGTGAACAACCCAAGGGCAATTAGATTGAGCGATAATATTTTCGATGCCAAGATAATTGATGGTATAACCTTAAAAGTTCCTTAGTTTAGTCTAAACTTATTTTTTGGAAGCAAATACGCTTTTACAACAAAACTGCAGTATTCCCTTTTTCCCGAACTTTTACTTTATCAAAATATAAAACTATATAAATCGATTTTTCATCATGATATCAAAAATATATACAAGACAAATTTCTTTTCTTATCCATTTTTTTTCTTCATTCTTTTGTATAGTCTGCATTTCTGAAATTGCCGGAGCACTACATTTACACATCACTGAAGGATCAACATAACGTCTCTAAAATGAAAAAGTTAAACGTGCCACAGAAAATTCAACTTTTATATTCTTGTAAGTGTTATCAAACACATAATCAAATTATTATCACCTATTTTTACTTATACATATTTAAACAAACAATTTTCCTTGCAAAATTGAAAAAAAAGGATATTCTATCACATCCTTTGAGAAACTAAAACTTTGATTTTCGAGATTAAACATGTTCTTCAATAGCAAGCACTATACTTATATAAATTATTTTTGACTTGTTATGATAAAATTATGAATTCTGATTCACAAAATGTTGTAACTTCAACAAGTGTAAATAATAATCCAAGTAGTAGGATTGGTCTACATCAGAACAGGTAATAGTATGAGAATTATAAGAAGCAGCAGCAGTAGCAGTAGTAGTTCAACAAATACATTACAAAAGAGTTACACAATCACTATTTAACAACAACGTCTATACAAGTTTATTGACCATTGAAGAGGTTTATTTTAATCATGCTCGAAATTATATTATGTAAGTTGTCAAATGCCAGACAAGCAAAACAGAAAATAGATTAAAATTTAAATTTATAAAATTAATTGGTGTTAAATTTTGTAAATCAACTAAAAATTATGGTGGATGGTGGCATAATTTTACTGAAATTAATTAGCTATACGTTTTTTTTCTGTAACAGTTTAATTTGTTACAGAAGGTGTCAAGTGTCCAAGTGTCAAGTACTAATTATTTAGAGAAATTTATATCTTTGAGATGGTGGTGGTGTATGAAAGACGATTTTGTGATATTGAAATTAATGATTAGATTAAATACATTTGTCTAAAAATAGAAAATTAATTAATCTTAGTATCGAAATGAGGTCATAATGAGAAATTGAATTTTCAAATTTATCAATTAATTATATTTTTCTTGTACGTGTTGCAAAATACGTTAAGTTATAGTGGCGGGAGAGCACCACTGGGTCAATAGTGTTAACCGTTTTTATAAATAACTAACTATAAGTTGAAATTAAGGTGCTTTCTAGTATGCCGAAAGATTTTGTAACTGCAGCAAACTTGAATACTTCAATTTCTGCTAATTTGTTAACAAATTAATTTCAATTAATAATAAATTGCAAAATATTTGTATCATTCTTAATACAATTTGCAAAGCCATATTGAATACAAGTTTAAATTCTTAAGTCATGAATTTTTAATTAATCAATGTTTCTTCAGTTTTTAACATCCTAAAAGAATCTTTAAAGAATTCTCGTCACCAAAGTTACCTGATTGACAAATTTCAAACAGTTTCCTCAGAAAACTCACAAAATTACAATTTTAACATCAATTTTCGTTGTTATGAATTTTTCCATCATGGTGTATGATGGAAATCCAGCAACCTCACAAAAAGTATTTTATCAGAGTCAATATATTTTTAGTTTCTTCTTGTTATCTTCTTGTTTCTACTAAAATAATGTTTGGAAAATATTATTAAAATTGTTTAAAAGAAGCAATATAGTAAAACTATTCCAAAAGAATTCCACTTTAATCAGAAGTTTCTTTCACCAGAAAATGTAAATACTTTGTTAAAACTTTATTCATTATTATATCAAAGTTTTTGTAAATTCGATAAAATGATATTAACAAATTTATTTTCATATTTTTCCAGGTAAAAGAATCAACCGAAATGTAATATGCAAATCGAAGAATAATTTATAATGCTATCATATCTTCAGTAGTTTGAAAGAATTTTGAAGTTTGAAGAAAAAAATTAAACTTAACTTGAAAATTTCGTAATTAAAAATCAGAAAATTATATTAATATTTCGAATCAAAAGTACAGGAAATAATGATGTGCTGCAAAGATTGAATTTCAAAAGATTTATTAATTGAACAGAATTAGTTCAGAGTTATATACGGTAAGAAGGAATAATTAGAAGGGATATAATGTAAATTTGAGTATGTATATAATATTTTGTGATAGCTCCCTCACATCTTTATGTAAATTAACATAAATGTGCCATACAAATAAAAATCATAAATATCAAATGGAAATTAATATTTGCCATTAACATTAAAATCGTTATAAAATAATATCATTTATTACACTAGCTAACATAATATTATCGTGTTACAAATTATGATTTTATTATACTGTTTTAAACATAATTTATATACATATGTGGTTACAATGCATAACAGCATATAAGTCGAATTTTATAATAATATTGGAATACAAATTTTATAATTTATAAACAATTATAAACAAGATATTACAAAAAGTATAATAGCATATCTTAATTAAGTTCACCCTCAGCATTCGAAATAATATTTTAAAAACGTATATCTTCAAAAACATACGACTAAATTCGATTATTGCAAAACACTTTTGTGTTTTGTATAATACAAAATAATGACAAGTTATCTTACATAACGAATATAAAATATATTTTAGTTAATAACTTTTTTACTTACTGCTCTCTTTATACAAAATTTTCATTATATATTACTTATTGACAGTATGTAAAAATTAGTTTTTTATACTTTTTTTCAAAAATTTATTTTAAACTTAATTTGCTCATTCTGAAAAACTATAAAAATCGAGTTATCCTGTTATGTATTGTTTCATAATATTAAAAGCATATATATATATATATCTTATGTGAAAGAATACTTCATATTATGTAAACATTAATACTGAGTATAATTTATAACAATAACAACAATAATAAAAAGGATTAAAAAAGTCCTTATTCTTATTCTTTCAAACATTTTCACTTTATTTAAGATGACATTGCCTAAAGGTACAAACTTAAAACAACAAAAGTAATAATTATCCTTAACGTTATGTTATTGTACGTGGTTTATATTATGTAAATAAAGTTTTGTTTATGTATTTGTTTATATAATATGTTTATTTTTGAAAACCTATACATACTAAATGCACGTGATGTAGAATTTATTATATGTTAGATTTTGGCCTAGTTTCAGAACAAATATAACATCAGTAAATTTAATGTTACTAAAAATTTACGTGTTAGCTAAAAATTGAGGTAAAAATGTAATACAATATAAAAAAGGAGTGATAAACATGGAATTTTTATTTTAGTTATTTTGGAACGATCCAATTATAAATATTTAATTGATAGTCATGATGTTGACCTCTTTCTACTTTCTATATTACATGAATTTATAGGAAAATTGTAATTTAACTTGTAAAAATAATTTCAAAAAATGTAATTTATAGTTTTGTCAATCACAATTCTCAGTTCCATCATATTTTTATCATTACTTAATTTATTTAAGCATTTCTAATAGAAATCTTTATAATATAATTCAAAATAGTTTCGAGAAATTGTCTAAACATAGTTTATTTCGTTCCGATTCGACCTATTTGTCCACTCAATCGATTTGTCATACAAAATATATGAAGAAGTCAAATTTGAACTTTTCTGAACGAATCGAAACTGAATCGATCAAAACTATGTAGCTCACACTTAATAATCTTTTTCGTAGAATCTTGTAACTCGTAAGAAATGTGCAGAGAATTTGTTTAAATTAATATTTTTGGTTCTTACTTTCTTCATCCAAATTTCAATGAATTAGCTAATCCATAAATTCGATCGTGAAGAATGTTAGTTTTATAATGAAACTCTTGGTTTATATTAGCATTTTTCAGGGAAACTGAAAGCTGTACAAAGAAGTTTAATCCAAATGGTCGACTTTCATCTTAATCTAAATATTTATGGAAGTCTGTATTAATTTTGAAAGACATATTTATTATTCTCTATAACGCAAATATCCATTTGTATAAAATATAAATGAAAAAAGAAAATTAATTTCGATACAATTCAAATTTTCAGCCAATCAAATTTAATATTGTTATGCTATCTTTATAAATCTATCCACCACTTTTCCAACAAAAAAAAATCACATTAATAAAAATATTGTCTTTTTATTTGTATAAGAAAATGTCAAAGACAATGTCATGATAAGAAATATTTCAAATAAATTTATTTAAATATTATAATTTAACATTTTCACATTTTTTTCTTCTTTATACTCCCCAATTTTGTTAACTTTTTTGCTGGTTCATCGATTCTCCATTTTGTTAATTTTATATGACATTCAAATTATTATATATAAATTTTACAAAATATAAAAAAAATTATCTGAAACGTTGGAATTATTTAAATAACATAAAAATGAAAAATTTATTTTCGTACTTCAATGGAATATCAAATTTATGGAAAATGGAAAATCGTACTTCAATTGTTGTGCAAGTAAAGTAAAAAAAAAACTCCCCATTACAGAAATAAATTAAATTTTAAAGAACATACTTTTTTCTTTTTTTTTTTGGTTATGCTTTTATGTTGGTACCAAATTTAAGTTTCGTTTAACAAGAAGATTTATTCATAAAATATTGGTAAAAATCAAAATTGTTTATTTTTATAACGAGTGGAAAACCCATTCGTAATGAATTCTTTTCCATTTTTCTTATGGGCAGAATGGTAAATTGAAAATTTATGTAATGTAAGATATAAAATAATTAGAGATATTAGGAGTTTGTTAGCATATTTTCAAAAATTATTTACAAAATTTTATGTTTTCTAATATTTTATATGCAACATATAAAAAATATCTCTTAGCAGTTTCGTTGCTGACAAGAAATCACTGCAGTTCTTTGGAAAACAAACTGATATCAAAGAGATTAAAATAATCTACAATTTTTGACCAGTTGTGTTTATACAAATTTATGGTTTTTCTAGAACGTTTCTACAAAGTCTATAGATTAATTCCGTCCCGACCTCCAATACCATAATTTAATTTTGCTTTCGATAAGAGTTTACGAGTACTTTTATTAGTTACGAGTTCTTTTATGGGTTCGCGAAATGTTCGCATCTCAACTAAAAAAGACTGAATATTCCAGCTTGTAGCGACATAGGATTATCCAATTACTAGAAGCGGTGGTGGAATGAAATTCTCAGCAAACTAAGTGATCTATTTCACGATAAAGTTAATATGTAATATTATTTGGGCCAGCAAAATGACTTATAAATGACTTATGCTACCATAGTTCTACTAAAATATTGAATAAATCAAAAATTTAATATCTTGTTTTTATAAAAATTTAAATTATATATTGATAATTACTTTGTATTTAAATATTTTTTCCAACCCCTTCTACATCACCAATAAATCAATGTTTCCATACTGAAAATTTTCTTATTGCTTAGTTATTTTATTTATTATTTTTTTGTTTATTCTTCTTTTTTTCGTATTTAATCAAAAAATGAATATTGATTTTAATAAAAAAAGTTAATTTATCATCAACAGAAACTTAAAGAAAAAACGAAAAAGGAATAATTAATGAAACTGAATTAATATTAGAAATCCAAAAAAAATATTTCATAATTTTTATATTATGTAAAATAATTGTTAGTTAGAGTTTGTTCCATTTCCATACTTCGATTTCATGTACCTAATAAAAATTTATGACGATACAAAACAAGTTAAATTCGAATAAATTAGTTTGAAATCACTAGTTTCTAATGATGAAAAAGTTTCCTGTTCAGGAGTTTATTAGAAATTTATGGACTTTCAAACTTTATATGAATTTCGGAATAGATTTTAATAAAGAAACAGTTTCAAGAAACCCATGGCATTTATCCTAATGAAATAATAGTCACTGTGAATTTATAATGTCAGTAATCACACAGTACCAAAATCTGAGCTATTTACTGGGTAAGTATGTAAATAGCTTATGAGGTTTAGCTTATGAGGTTGATTCCTATTACAAAATAACAAAAATATTGAAGGCTATGTACAAAGTATACCGAAAATGTTGAAGCCAATAATTACACATTTCAATTGCGCCGATAAAGTGTTGTGACTATTTTGGATATTATGATAATTCTGGACCTAGGTAAATTTTGCACTCATTCTATTTAGTATTTGAATTAGCATTAAAGGTAAAATTCATATACAAATACAACCTCATCAAAAATTCGCAATATTTCATGCACTTGAACCAATAATTATTAATTTATTTAATTTAATTAATTAATTTTCCAATCATTTCTTCTCGGCTCAATTAACTACAAATATTTTGGGTAAGTATTGCATTAGATAGGTCAAGAATGAATGGTAATATCAGACGCAGCTAACAGAAATTGAAATAAATCTTTTACTTTCACTGGCAATTTAAAATTTTAGGATAAGATTGATGAGTAGTACGAAGTTAATAATAATACTGAATTTTTCCACAGTATCAAGAAATATTCGTTTACCCTGGCCTTTATTAATAATATTAATTATATAAAATTTAATAAAATTATAAGAATTACAAAATTTTATTAATTTCACCATTAAAATAATTAGTTTTCACCAAAACTTATCTCATTTTCACCAAATATTGCGGACAATTAATATTGCTAGCTATTTTCTGAGTAAGTAAATGTAAATAATTTAAAAAATTTTGTTTAACAAATTATCCTTTTTTTATATAAATTTAACTTTAAAATTCCTGAAAGTTCTTTTTTAATATAACAAAGTTCGTAGTAAGTTATAAAAATAGACTCGTAACTAAAGATAACCAGACTAATAAATAGTATTAAAGAAAATTTTGGTTAGATAAAAAATAATAGTGTAGAAAAATTTATTCCATTTTCATCTGTTTTCCTTTTATTTTGTTCTATATAGGAAAAGTGTATATTTAAATAATATATTTTCATTGCGCATTTAAAGTGTTGTAACTTACCTGAGGTTATGTAAAATGTTTATATAAATAATTTATATAGTAAAAGATTATTTTTGTATTTTACTAAGTGTAATTTGTAATTTGAGATAGTTTTTTTTTATTTATTAGATATTTTGCAGTGTTAATAATTTTTCATGAAACATAAAACATTTTAATTTTTAATATTATTTAGTCATGTAGTTAAAATCCATTAATTTCAATTTGTGTCTTAATATTTCAGGGTATTATTTTTACTGGGGGCAAAGTATCCATTAACCATTTAAAGTAGCAATTTCTAAAAGATTACGTTAATAAGAATATAAAAATTATATATAATAAATATATAAAATATAATATTTAATTTTGTTGGGAATTATTGTAATATTTAAAATTATTTATATTATAAATTGAAGGAGAAGTGAATAATCACTTAATTGAAAATAATTAAGTAAAATTATCATTTTAACACTTCATTACTGGTCGTTATACATTAACACTACACTGCTTTGAAACCAATTTTAGTTCATTTTAATTATCAACTATGTTTTTATAAACATTATTATTAAAAGTATACTTTATTTACAGAATTAGTTTATCTGGAGCATGCTTAGTGGCAGCGTATTTTTTTAGACAAACAAATCCTTTGAAAATAACATTTTGGAAAACTGAAACTCTAAGCTAATATTAAATATAGGGTAAAACAAAGGGCAAATGATAAAAAATGGAAAAATTGTACACTTTTTCCATATATACTAATCAAAATCTTAATGACATTTGGACTGCGAAAACTTAAATAAAAATGATTTGAATACATTGATTATTGATTAAATAACATTTGTATTTATTTTACTTCAACCATTTTTGAAATTTGTTTCAAATTGCGTAGATGAAGAGTTAATGCAAAATGTAACACAATCCCAATTGAACTTCAACAAAGAAAGTTGTTGGTACCAGTTGTACTCCGTCAAAAACGCAGTCGAATACCTACACAAAATACCAATACTATTATGTATATCAATTTTTCGTGTTATTCTTAAAATAATTTGAATTACAGTCATCTGGTACATACTGAATTGACTAACAAAAAAATTTTGTCAGAGCTGATAAATATGTGAAATAAAAATCTTATTATTTGTATTCATATTAACTTTAATATGAATTCATATTAATATTGAAGGCAACAAAAAATAATATAATTTAGGCCTAAATTCAGGTCTTAATATAATTCACATTTCAGTAATTTTTTGTAAATTAATTTATTTATGCCTAGTTTATTAAGTGCGGCACTGTCTCGTTAGTATTTTACAATAGTCTTTGTGATTATATTTAAACCAATTAAATTCATTAGAACACGTGCTATCCAAACTACTAACAAAACAACGTATTCGATTCGTCAGGCATTAGACTCAATTAATAATTTAGTAAATCTAAAAAATGTAATTATTGGTAGTTATTTAGAATTGTAATTTTATCAAATTAGTTAAATTATGTTACTTAAATTTTCTAAATATCAAAATTACCCAATTTTCTATTTCCGGAATTTTGACATGACCTATTTTTCTATAAATAAATTTTCTGTATTTCAATAAAATAATTTTACTAGAACAATCGTTTCTTTAATTATCCACTTATACAAAGTACACACATTAATTATTATCCTTAATTTATTCAATTTCGATCAGAAAATTTACAATTTAAACCTCGTATTAAATAACCCAATGTACAATTAAATATATCTTCATATTATTATTTTTTTTCTGATTAATTATTTCCTAACAAAAATGGTAAAAAAATGAATCCTTAAAGTTTTTTGTTAGTTTTCTTTTTTGTTGCTCGAAAAATTTCCGTGACATAATAAATTTTCTATATTAGAAAGATATTTTTACTTATATATACTATTAAAATATTGATTCCGAAATTTTACCATCCTCTTTGCCACACCTCTAATACCTTGATAGTAAATCATGAACCACAATACTTAATTTTTTTTTTTAATATTACCTTTGCCATTAAAATCATTATTTTAAGTATATAATTTTTTTTTTTAATAATTTTTCTTTTTGCCTGAAGAATAGAAAAGGACGAATTTTCTAACCATTCTAAAAATTACTCTGTTATCTGTCTCAGTTACCGAAGTAATATTTCATCTTGATTTTATCTTTTTATTTTCTGACATTTTCCTTTAAGGTTAGGTTCTGACATTTTCATTTCTTTTGAATGTGTATGTGTAATTTTGGTAATATGTAATTTTTGATAAATTTATATCCTTTTTAAAAATATATATTTTCGGTTTTTCGTTTCTGATATGAGTACTAATAAAAAGAAAAATAATGATTAATGTTAATGGAAAATGGGAGAGTTATTACGAGAAGTATAGTGTAGTAAATGACATGAAATTCATAATATGAGTTAATTTTTTTAGTCTTTATGGAAATCAACAGATTTATAGTGAATTTCTGTATATAGATAAGTAATAATTAATCAACTGATTGGCATTGACAAGCCAATCCAACATAATAATAATACCGAAACGTAATAATATTAGTTTTTCAATAATGGCATGTTGAACTGTAAACGAAGGGATGCTAAATTTAGCACAGTTGTTTTCAAAACTGTGACGGCTTTACCATTACACAGACTTCGTTATAAATTATCATGGAAATAATGTGGAATATCCTGTAAGAACACGCACATTACTCGCTTTTCGAGTAATCGTTGTAATCGCAATTATAATTCTAAATATTGTCTGCCGAATAGCCTTGACCCAGTTTATGAAAAACTCTTTTACATTGACGTAATTTTTTTGCAAATTGTTTAATGTTTAGCGGATGGCTAGTTTAAATCGCTTGTTTTATCTAAAAAACATACTTTCGTAAACTTTACTGAAGTTATCTGTAGCTAACTTACCATTGGATTTACAATAAAACATTCCTAATGCGAATTCACTCTGTGAATTTTAAAAGATAGCAAAACCATATTCTGAAATTTACATTGCTTTACTTTTGTATTTGCACACTTGTCATAGACATACCGCAAATAGGATAATTATCGTAAAATCCTTGCTGACTATATAATTTTATCTTAATTTGTAAAACTGAAGTTAAATTAATCAAAAATCATTTTGTAAATAATCTTTTTCGAACCTCTCAAGTCTAACCAAAATTATAGCAATATGAAATTTTTAATTTTTAATAATATATCCGAAAAATCATTAAATTTCCTCAAATATAATTTCAGTAAGTAGATATACAACAATATCTCCTTATTTATGGAAAAGTATGAAAATTTTCCAAATATGAAAATAATGAAAAAAAGAAAATTATTTCGGATCCTATTCTCAGGCATCAGACACAAAAAAAGCCTTAAATCTACCTTCCCTTAAATTATACGTTTTCTACTAACGATTTTCCTCTTTACACATTTTCTGTATGGGTTGTCGGAAAATTTATTAGACAGTGTGTTTTTCTATGATCTGAATTTTACAGAGCGGTATGGAATGTGTGGAATACTAAATGAACAGGATCATAATAATTTTCATCATCACAAATTATCTTGTATATTTTTATTTACTGTTTATAGTAAATGGAAATTTATCTTTTTTCATTTTTGGATGATGGGTGACGGAATTGGAGGGATTGAAGTTGTATAATGTTATGTGTTCAAAGACAATTTATTTTGGTGACTTCAAATCATAAAAATTCCAGAAAATGATAAATCTTTTATTTTGAGAGTATAATTTAAATTGTCATTATGACAATGAGGAATATGTTTTTGTTGGTTTTGGAGATATCAAAAAAAAAAAAATGAAAATCTTGAAAATGATGTAAAAGAATTTGTTTATTTACGGAAGTAAATTTGATTTATTTTGTGTAGCACTTTTTTTTTATTATTTGATGCTTTACTAATTTATAATGTAGAATTTTTGATATATTTCTATTACCTAATTATATGAGATAAAAATTATATTTTTTATAGACTTTGTAATGAGAATTATAATTTATGAATTTTGTAATTATTTAGGAGCTAATTATTAATAAATTATGTGTAATGCTACTAAATATCAATTAAATTCGTTAAAAAAATGAATTCGAATAACGAAAATCTTCAATATAAAATAGCGTATTGTCTTAATTAAGATGCCATTTTCTTGTAATAAAAGTACTAATTATTATAATAATTATATAGCCTAGCCAAGTAATGAGAAGTAAAGCCGTTTCGGTTATATTATCATATTGAAATTAAATTACAAAATTATGATAAAATATTTTGAAAAACTATTATTGTCAGACTAGTAGAATAAAATTAGTCAGCTTCAAGCTATTAGTCATTTATTATTAATCAGAAAATGTTGTTATTCGTTTATGATTTTTATATAATTCGAAATTTTAATAAGGACTTACTGAAATTGTCAAGCCCAAATTTTATAGGGACCGACTATTATAAAACTAATAACTTGTACTTAATTTCATTGAAATTGAATGATAATTACATGCTCTAAACCTAGAACATAAAACAGATATTCTTCCGGAACTATAAATTGCTCATATATTACTTCCCCTTGAACTCACTGAAGCTACTTACTTCAAATTTCAGGAAGACTAACGAGACTTTGTAGATGTTCGTATAAAATACGAACTTTCAATAAACGATTTACGAGACTTTGTAGATGGCAGAGATATAGAAATTATAACTTTCCCAAAGAGTATTTTAAGAGTTAAAGAAATATTGAACGTAATTTCTGTTAATTCTGCCGGAGCTGAAAGAAGATTTGTCGAAGAATTTGACGGCATTCAACATGTCAAATCATGATTACGAATTACGATTAGAATATAATCTGTCAGGTGTTCCACTTGCGAAACAAGCAATCCCCGACGTTGCATATACGTAAATACATATCTAAAAGTTTTTTTTTTTCCAGGTTGTTAAATATTTCGAATATCACCACTGGGTATAGACTTTAAGAGAATTGAACATATAAAATATAATATCGGTTTTTAACATGGACTCACTGAAACTACCGATACCAAATTTTGCAGCATAATTACGATATTTTCTATAGCTTGAACACAATGAAATAATACAATTTTTCAGAATTTTTTCCGGTAGAGGAAAAAAACATGTCTTTCAACATAAACGGGAAAAGAAGAAGTTTTAATGAACCTGTGTGCCAAATTTCATTAAAATATGACAAGCGGGTTCTAGAAAATGTTGCTGTGCACAAATTAATTTTGATCATACGCGCATTCCGATACTTCGACCATTTTTTTAGAGTCAAGTAGTCCAGTGAAACATTCCCAGTTTTTCAAAATACTGGGCTGCTGTTATCAACAAACAGAAGGCCAGTATTTTGAAATTTTCTATCAATAAATAAAATATTTGAATAATCATTTGTACCTAAGAAAATAATTAAAATATTTTAAAATGCCACATTTTTCATATTTATGTAATTAACTTTTACAAAACTAATTAAATATTTTAATTTGTCTTCTAAATACTACAAAAAAAATTAAATAACTAATAATTATTTGCTTTATATAATATGAAAAGTTTCATTTTAATTTATCCATTTTCTATCTACCATAAAAAAAACCACAAAAACCATTTCACATTCCATCCATAACTCCAACAAAATTTATAAAAAACCAAAATTATACACGATTTTACTTCAATTTTATATAATAATTATTTTCCTCAATGAATTTTCTATTTTTCCTCTTTTCTTTTTTTTTTGTGTATAGAAAGAAAACTCTTTAAAAACAAAATATTCATTAATCGAGAAAATGTGTTACCATAAAAAAAAAACTATATTTCACATAATTAATAAAGTTTTTCAAATATACAACAATAATAAAGACAATTTTTCAATTAATTATGAAGGAAAATGGAAAACACACACAAATACATACATATTAACAATTTATTGAATATATTTACACAATCAAGATAATGAAGAAAATTACGGACACATGAATATCACTTTTGATATTAAGTTTAAATGTGGTTACAGGGTGATTAATAAATAATTTATATTTTCCAAATAATAAAAATTAATGACAAAAGTTTGGATACTAAAAAATTTGATGAAAAATTTTTTTTTTTTGTTTTGTTAATTGAACAATTTATTAAGTATAGAAAAAATATTTTCATTGATTTTCCAGATCAATTTATTTTTATGTGGATTTTATTAAGTGAAGAAAAATGATAATAAATTGATTTAAAAAAGCAATGAAAATTGATTGATTAGATCAGAATTTAAATGGACTAATTTACATTATTCGAGTACTATTTTATTTTTGATCTTGTAATCCAATGCACAAACCGAATAACTGACGTAATCGTAATTTTCCTCATTATTTTCATTATATTTATTATAACCAGTTCCGCAATGTGAGCTTTAGAAATTACCTAGAATTTAAATTATATTCTGTGGGCAGAATTATTTAAAGGCATTCGTTGATAATCCTATTAGTAATCAGAATTTGTGGTACAATATTAGCTACTATAAACTGTCATAAAGTTGACACCTGTTTCAATTAATTTACATGATGCAGAATTTTGATATTATGATTTTGAACAGTCACGATTCATTTTAAATACTTCCAAACTTGCGATTTTTTCTTAAATTATAATACTTCACTTAAGTGACACAGATTAGTTTTAAGCTTATGTCAAACAAGTGAGTACTGTCAAATTTAAATAGATTATTATTTTTGTAAAATGCTAGAAAAATCAATTACTTAAATATATTTTTAGCAGATATTAGCCTGTTATTTAGTTGAGAAATTGGTACGACACTGTTGTAAACTAATGAATGATTGATTTAAACAGTTTAGATTTAGAGTTTTTTTTTAATGGAAATTAATAGTACATAATTTTATCCTTGGAATTTATAAATAATTCGTCTAATGAATATCGTAAATGTTCTGTCATTTAATAATATTGATTTCTCTATTACATCAAATTCATTACAAAAATCATGATTTGGAATAATTTGAAATTCTTTGAAAATTTATATAAATAATATATAATTAAAAAAAGATGTATAAAAAATGGATAAAAATAGATTCTGACATTGTAAATTGAAAATGTAAATTTGAAATATTGAATTAATAGATTTAATTTTGCTGTAGTAGTCGTAATCTTTGACTATTCGAATATTACTGATTATATGGAACTAAAAATGTATTGAAGGATTAATCAGCTACTTACTTAATTTAAACTTATGTGTTGTGGTACCTTGATATTTTGTAGAATGATTTCTTAATGAGAATAATCGATTTTTATGTAATTGGAACCCAAAATTATATAATAATCTTAGAAATCAATGGTTTCATGTTATATAATTATTCAATTAAAAATTAAATATAATTTTATTCACGTTTATATTTAATTTCTACTAAATAAAATTTTATCGAGGACCACATTGAATACTTACCAAATCTGAAAATTTAATTATATTTATTATTTATTTATAGAGCTTATAATTTTTTTCTATTTTGACTTTAATGTTAATGTGTTATAATTAATTTGAATTATTTAGTGAATAAAGAATAATAAATTATTCATTAAAATATATAAAATATAATATTTATTTAAATTAACTAATTGTATTTCATTTTCATAGTTTAATTTTAAATGAATTTCATAATAATATAAATAATTAAAATTATAATCAAATATTAAAGACTAATATACAATTTTAATATTGATAAATTTACAATTTTATTAATATTTTTTGAAAGATTTTGATTAATATTTTATTTGTTGATTTGGTTACAATTAAAATGTCGCTTGAAATTAATTTTATTATTAAATTTATAAAAAGTTTAAGAGCAATAATGTCGGTATCATTTTGGTAAACTCAACCAGCGTAAAAATGGAATGAAAAATACTGCAATTTAAAACAATTGATAAATTTCATATCAAATTCATAATTGCCTGTAAAATTTCACTTTTGAATTGTGTCATTTTGTTATTATTAATTAAATATTAAAAGACTGGTGAAACTGGCAAGGAATGGGGGCTACGGATGATTATTTAGTAGCTTATCAAATCAAGAACCATTAAGTATTTATAGTAGGCTGCATAGAACGGTTGTCAACACACCAAACTGTTCTGGGGAATTCCGAATCCTAGAAAGATATAGAATTTTTTTCAGATTATTCCCTGAAATTGTTAAGTGAAACACAATTCTCAGAAAGCATGCATCAAAAGTTGTGAAGAGGAGTAGATTCAACACTACCTCAACATACAAAAGATGTGAAGTGGAAGAGGACTCAGTGAAGTTCTTACCATTGTCAACAAATAAGGCTCAGGAACCAGGGAGGTAAGCGGCATAAGAAATACTAAAAGAATTAAGTTCTTTAGAGATCTGAGTTTGTTCGACACGGTACAATGACGAAAAGTTGGTCGACTGAGGAGTACAAAGAAAATTATAATAAGGCTTCAGTTTATGGTGGAAAGTAGCAGCATATCCTCTCATATGAGTTTAGTTAAAAAGAAACTTTTGTTATAATTGCTTGAATTATGCTACAACATTTTTACAATTTTAAATATTTATTTTATTAATTTAATTAATAAAAAGAAATTTTATTTATTTTCCTCATAACTTATAATTCTTTTCCTTTTTCTATTTAATATTCACTCTTATTAATAACTTAATAAGTTAACTTAACATTTTACATCTTAAAACTATAATTTCAAATCATTTTAATTTATTTGACTTCAAGATAGAATCAATTAGAATTTAATTTAATTTATTAATTAATTGATTCGAAATTATTGCTACGATATAAAATATATTAGGTAAATAATATTATTTGATTAACTAATTAATTAAAATTTAAATTGAATTACTTACGATTTTATTGAAATTCAAGGTTTCTTGGGTGTGAGTTTGTTGATATTATTATATTGACTAAGTACAAATATTTTTACTCTATTTTTAATTTACTAATTATGGAATGGAAATATGTTACAGAATAAAATATATAATAAAAAATTATGAAATTAAAGAGAAATTATTTTCATAATGAACTAATTAGTATAATTTTTTTAACATAATTTTATTTATAAATAAATTGACTTTCTTCAATTGGAAATTTGTGGTAATAAAATTTATTCATTTTTCAAAAATTGTAATTGTTAATTAAAAAATTAAATAGAATTGACAAAAGTATTACAAAAATAGTTGAATCTGATTCCAGCAACATTTAATAAAACAAATTTTAACAGTATTCAGACAAATCTTCAAATTTGGGACAATTACTAAAGTCACGTCGGAAAAAACTGGTTTATTGATTTTATTGAACTATAATAAGTGGAATTAATTGCACTTATTATATTCATAAAATTACTGCCCAATGTCCAAGTCCAATGTGCGATAGTCAGTCACTACTTATTTAAGAATTTCTAATCATTCAATTTCTAATCCTTCTAAAATGGTGACACCAGCTCTAGGGTCGGATATAACTAATTTTATTGAAAAGTTAATATTAAAAATGACTCAATGCCATTATTTTTCAACAGTTTCTCTCAAAAATATTCACAACCTTTCAATTTATATTACATCCTTTACTGTAATAATTTTTTTTAAAAAAATATAAATATTATTTCTGTCATTTTTTTTTAACAGTTCAATGATTTGTCCTGAAAGCTGCTATTAAATTATTTTATTCTTTACATTTTTTTCACTGAACTTTATAATAAAAGTTATGAAAAAATATCCTTTAACACACATACAAATATATGTATATAATAAATTATTTCCTATTCAATTTTCCCAATCTCAAACCTCCAAAAAAAAAAAAAAAAATGAAAATATTTTACAATATCTATTGGAAGGCAATGAAGCTAAATATTATTAATTTTTGGCAAGAAATAAATATAAAAAATAAAAATAAATATCATAAATAATACAATAAAGTCAATATTCCATTTACACATATTCCGTATTCTTTCTATTATCCTTTTTTTCTTATCCTATATTTTTGAACGAAACAGAAGTTTCAATTCATTCTTATAGCAATTTAAAGCATCCGTGTACAATTGCACAAATTCCTGATAATGGTCACAAGAGCATTAGGAATAGCTAGAAAATTTCATATTATTATTTTTTTTTTTCTCAAAATTGCCTAAGATAAAGTTTTTATTTTTATTTTTTTCGTAGCCTAGGATTGCTCATATTGGTTGTTATTTCGTTTTTTTTTTGTTGGCAATATAAGAAATATATTTTTTTATATAATAATAAGTGAAAAAAGAACTTTTCGTGCTAGCCAAAAAAATAGAAAAATATTGCGATCTTCTGCAGTTAGGTACTAAAAATAATAATCGAGGAGCGGAACTACTGTACAATAGTTTCGTGACAATGCACTAATGACAACAGTTTTGCTATCGAAATACAAATCTTTTCTCAAATTATCTGGAAACTTGTGAACCAAAACTTTAACAAGGATTTTGTGGACAGCATTGTGCATACTATCAATAATTTGGAAGTGTTGGTGTGATATTCAAAGATTCTTTAAGGACCACTTGGATTTAGTTGATTTTTTAAGGATAATTATCTACATTTCAAATTAAATTAAACTATATTTTAATCTAATCTTTATTTATAGAGCAATAAATAACGCTTAGACCCTTAAAATACAGTTTAATTTAATAGTGTTTGGCCAAAATTATCAAAATACAACCTTTTGTTAATGAATTATATACTAGACCCTGAATAATTCATTACCAAAAATTACGTTCATTGCTAATTTTGGGCAAAAACTATAAAATTGTTAACTTTCTTTCAAAGCTATTTCTTATTATAAATCCGGTAACTTCAAAACGAGTGACAGACTAACGATTTTCATGAACATTACTTTGTTATACAACTTTTTGAAAGAGTTTAGTCGAAAGGAATAAAGCAAAAAGTGCTAAACATAAAGGATTCCTTACTTCTCAAAAAAGTCCTAGAAATTTAAAAAAAAAATGATTTTACCAGTGTGTGTTATAAATTTTTTCCAGGATATATTTTCCATATTTTTTTTATATTGTATTTAGTTTTGGACTGTAGATAGGACAATTTTGTTTTTTCTTTGCAGGACATAAAAAATAGAAAAAATAAATTTAAAAATCTAGGCATGTCCTTACAAAAAAGGATAGAAAATTATATGGTGAAAAAGTTTAAATTATTTTGTTACAGTTTTATCTCTTGCTGTTCCTTTTTTTTACTGAATTGCATATGAAAAGAATTGTCGAAGAAAAAGGATATAAACAACAACAACAACAGCAAAAAATCTAAATATCCTTAAAGATATTTCAAATATAGAAGAAGAAAATGCAAAAAATATTTTTATATATTTTTTTTTTTTTCATAATGAAAAAAATGGGTTTTTGTAAGGATATGGACACAGGAGAGAGTAGACATTTTAGGGTGTGGTAGTTTAGAGATGGAAGTACGTGAATTAAATTGAAATATAATAGAATTTAAATATATTATTAATTTTTGGAAAAGCAGTTTTTTACGTCTGTTGACTGTTTAGTTCTCGGGTTGTATTAAGAATACATTTTCTTTAATATTTAATTTTTATTTAAATATTAAATTGAATTAATAACATTTTTTTTATTATATTATTACAGAATATTTTATTAATTTTTTTCTTGATTTGCTATTGTATTGAAAACATTGATAGTAAAATCAGAAACATTTAAACTTTTAGACTTAAAATCGTAAAATAATGACGTGTAATTCACAGTCAATTATTTTACATGGGAAATTGACACTCAATAAAGTAGGATAAATTGATCCTTGCTTGCCACAAATTATGTAAATTCAGGATAAACAGAAAAATGGCAAATAGCTCAAAAAGGCAATTTAAAACAATAATAAAAAATAAATTTCTAAGCTTGAAAAAATTACATTTATCAGACTCTTCCTGAGATTTTAGAAAACTGGAGAAAATAGTGAAAATAGGAAAAACTCAAATTTCCAAGATTTCTATGATTAAAAATGTCATATATTTCTCAATCAAAAATTAATTAACGAAATAATTCGCATATTTATTTCCCACTAAAAAGTGGAATTAATTTACACGTTCGGTTCAAAAGAAAATAAGGATATCTCAAACTCCTTAATTATTTTAAAATAAGGAAATATAATTTTGAAAATAAACAGGAAAACTAAAATATTTACAAATATTTTGGGGGCCTGTTGAAATATGACAATTTTTTATTTACATTTTATAAATGGCATATTACAATTTTTCTGATTGATACTAATTTCAATCAAATTTTTACGTTACGCTCTAAAAAGCATTTTAGTATTCAACATTTAGTCTGAATATTTGACATATCTGAAATTTTATTGAATTTGAACTTTTCTAATGCATGAGATTATTTTCATGTCAACAACGAAATCTACAAAACAAAATATAAAAAAAAGCTAAAAATCAATTTTTTCAAGAGTAAACTTTAACATATTTTGAAAAGAACTATCAAAGAACTATCAAAGAACTAATATAACTTAAATGTGAAATGTGATGCTATTTATTTTCAAACAATTTCTTGTTGACTGTAACAAAGAATTCGAAAGTATCAAATAAATTTATCTAAATATCATTATTTTTATAATAGTATTTTTTCTTTACCAGCATCTGTGTAATATAATTTTGAGTTTTTTTTTTGTTAACTTTTAAAATGCTCAAAAAAGGATATTTTTATTTTGATAAGGATCACATAAATTATGTATATATAATCTTGTTTTATAAACAACATAAAATCATATTGTGATAGAGTAATCAAAAAATGTGTTGGCGCCTGTTTTTGATTATATATTTTTCATCTAACTCTTCAATTTCTTGAATATCCTTACAGCGTGTAATATAAGCTGATGAAATATAATGTTTATGGAAAAAACAAAAAAAGGATTTATATTTTTTTTGTATAGATTCATTTAAAAATATTAATATACGATATATTTTTTTTGGGAGAACATTTATTGGTTGTAAAAATTTATGTTGCAGAATAATTTTTAAGTGAATAGTCCTTGAATGATTTTGTAACAACAAATTTAATAATTTTGAACTTATATATTAGATTTTTTTTTTTAAATCTTATTTAAGAAATTGTAACATTTGAAAAATATGGTTTTTTTAAACAAAAAACACAAAAAATCTTGTCTAGAACGCTCTGCAGCGAAAAAGAATTCAATGATTTGTAGTCATTGAAATCATTATTTCTGTAATTTTCTAAAGTCTGTAAATTTTCTAAATTTTATAAAAATTCTGCCTTTGAATTTTTTGGTATATATCAAAAAATTAAATATAATTTTCTCTGTTTTAAATTTTTTAATAAAGAAAATGCATTTTCTTCATTAGTGTTATAAGAGCTAGTATGAAATTGTAAACTTAAGTAATAATTTATTATCTTTTAATGAAAAATTTGAAAATTTTCAATTAAATTTTCAATTTTCTATGAATTAACTCTTCAGAGCTGGTTGTCAGCTAACGAATATAATTGATTTTATTGTCAAACTTGATTAAAAATATTATTAATTTGGATATAGAACAAATTTTGATAGATTATCGTTGTACTTTATACCATACGTCTCGTAATTTTAGGCTGATTTCAAAAATAATTGTTACAAAAATATTTAAAATTTAAATATTCCTTAATTTAATATTTACTTAATAGCTATTTAAATTTTAATGATTGAAATACTTAACAAGTTAGAAACTGATCAAATTATGTCTGGAAATTATAAGGTTTGACGTGGTCCAATTTTGATTAAACTATTGGTAATTTAATTTATATACAAATTCTGACAAACAAACAAATTAATATATAAGGTATCAATTTTATCATCAGTAACAATAGGGTTAAATCAAAATTCATATTATCTTAATGAATATTTGAACAACTCAAGGACTCTTCATGCTATAAATTAATTATATACAGTGAAGAGTTATCGAATATTATGCTATTAAATATACTAACTTATACAATATAAAATATCATAGAGTTTATTGAAAATTTCAGTTTTGAACATTGCGGCTGTGGTTCTTATTAAAATAAATTCGTTTCAAACAAAAATTTTACTTAATATTGGAATTTATTAAAATGTATCAAATTAATAATAATAAATTTGATCCTTGTGATAATTAAAATGCTGAGGATGTGGATTTTAATGAAAATTTAAACTAAAAATATTCTTTATAGAATTAGGCAAATTTCATTGAACAGTAATCTAAGCTCGAACCAAAAATTTGACTAAAATAAACATTATTTGTTAGCTGTTGTTGTGAAAATAGCCGCTCCGAAGATAACTAAAAAATTAATGCAGAATAAAAGTTGCTAACGTCGGGGAATTTATTTAATTTAATCAGTTTTCTAACAAACTATCAGGAGTGTATACTAAGTTTTAGATCCCTAGGGCACTCAGGATTATATTTTACATAATTTCCTAAAATTTGATAGGAACCCGCTGTATTTAGACAACGTTGAACTTATCTTTTACATTTTTGGAAGGTCCACTAAAATAAATAAAATAAAGGAAAATTGTTTTATGCAAAATTCATTTATTTGACCGATTTTGCGATCACAATACTGGCTGAAGCCAACTTGATAAATGAAATAGATATTGGACATCACTGAAAACTTTTATTTACAAATTATTGAGGTTTGCATTTCGGAATTAGGACATAATTTACAATTATATTACAATAATTGCCTTACTTACGTAAGTACTTGTCTGAGTTTTATTTATAAATTCATCCTTTAGTATATTTTGTCAGCCTTTAGTTACCAAACATTTTGTAAATTAATAAATAATTTTTATTGTATCTTTAAATGTTTATCGTTTACAGCATCACCAAAATAAAATTCATCACCTGTGTCACCTGTGGGAATTCAAAATTCGAAACTTTTAATGACGGTACCCAGGTATATTCAATAAATTGTGATTTATAAATGCGTTTTATGTCAAATAAAGATTTTTTTTATTTAAATATCAAAATTACCAGAAGCTAATTACATTCATAAATTCTGTCTACTCAAATTATAATATGAAAATTAATTTAATTTAATAACAATAAAAACACCTCTCTAATTAGGGAAATGTTATATCACTGAAATTATTTGTTAATTTGCAACAATTTAAATATAAAACTGTTAAAAATTTAACTACGTTCTTATCGCAAAAATTATTTTCCAAGGTTTACGCTAATTATGAAAAGCACGTATGAACACAAAGAACACAAATTATAAAGTTTTTTGGTGTAAAATTGTGCGTGACAAATTTTGTTTTGTTTCAGTGTATAAATTTTGTATTACATGATGGTAAACACTTAAGATATAAAAATGGAATAATTTGAACTTTGTAATGATAATTAGTGGTTAATCTTAGGAACCAATATAATAGGAAAAGTGTTTGTGAAGGGTGGGTATTCGCCGGGAACGTTTACTAATGGAAAATTAAAACAAAATGGTTTAATACTGATATATGTTTTATTGAATTACTTATATGGAAGATAATGTTCGCCTCGGTTTGCCTCCCGAATGCAGGATATTTTTATAATATTTTTCAGTTTTATGGTTAAATTCATTCGTCACGAATGTAATTGTTTCTAGTATTTTGGTATAAACCTTGCTATCACCAAATAAGAATAAGAGTAACTCTTGGTTATGGATATGCAACGGTGACTAATGAATAATCTAAAAAAATTCTGTTGAGGATTTTCTATTCAATAAACGATAAATCATGAGTTTTAATGGTACATTATTTCTATTCAAAATTTCACGTAATTTTCTAGACGTAACAATAATCCACTATTAAAATAAGTTGGTTTATCGAATATTTGCCCACAATAAAGTTTTCACATCTAAACTTCACGACTTCCAAATATAATCTGTCAAATTGCGTATTTATCAAAATTTCAACCAATCAAAGTAGCAAACCGTCCTAGCGAACACACCATATAAATATAATAACGAATATAATAACAACACAAAGCATAATTTCACTTTCGAATATTGAGGCTTTAATTCATGTAGCTTGATTTCGCGACACTATGCAATCCACACTTGAGTTTAGAGTACCAGTACCGGAAATTAATTTCCAACGAATAGGAAGAAAAACATCCCTTGTAGACCGAAACATAATTAAAGACCGACTTTCTATTTTTAGGTTTACTTGAAAATAAGACTTTGCGTCTGAAGCCAATAATATCCGACTTTAATATACCGATACACAACTGTCCAATTTGATGAATGAATACCCATGAAACAATTACTATTTATGTCATCTAAAGCATTGCATTTATTTACTGCAGTGATCTCTGGACTGTTCGTAAACCGTTCAGTCAGTAATCTCGCACCAGCTAAAACTATCTCATTTAATTTTTTTAGAAACATAATTTCGTAAGAAATTTATTTATTGATTTTATATTTTTATTTCAGATTAGTGAAAGATTACTTCTCTTTAGTATAAATATCCTTGAAGGATAAAATTGCAATTTATCTCTAGTTAAATTAAATTTCCTTTTATATTTTTTTAATCAAATCCTTGGATTAACTACTTTCATTTCAAAATTTTCATTTTAAAATGATTAGTATTTAAACATTTATTTAATATTTTTCTATTTCTACAAAAGAAAATTCACTATAACTGTACAAACTATAAAATTTTCCTTTTATTTTTCATGATTTCATAATAATTCTATGATACTAATAAAAACGTTTATGTACTTTTCAAATTCAGCTTTATCTATAGCAATTA
The DNA here is from genome assembly GCA_963920725.1 of Rhamphomyia laevipes. Taxonomy (NCBI): domain Eukaryota; kingdom Metazoa; phylum Arthropoda; class Insecta; order Diptera; family Empididae; genus Rhamphomyia; species Rhamphomyia laevipes. The sequence continues at coordinate 54,061,603 of OY987258.1, read as the reverse complement.
ACTACTAGTAGTGCTTCTGATAGAATACCGGATGCTCTTTTAACAATTGTTTTACTGTGTCTATGGGATCACAGGTTTTTCATAACATTTTTACAGATTGTTGTTAATGAATTAATTTTCACTGGCATTTTGTTTTTGATCATTTTCAAATATTATTTTTAAATATTATTCTGTTTCTGTGGAAATTTTTTGTTATTTTTTACTTCATCTTTTTTCTTTCCTTCGAAAAATATGATAATAAATATTATGCAATATAATTTTGATAGAAACGAGCAAACCATAACTGACGTAACTGTGGAATTGAAGTAATCAAGTGCATAAAGTTTTGTGGAGATTTTGAAATTTTACATTGCAATTTGTAACTATCCCAACGAGGTAAAATGGAATCAGAAAAACATTTATGTAAAAACATCTTTAATTCATAAAATTAATGTAAAATTAAATGAATATCTGAAAATAAAAATAAAAATTAATTTCCTGTGAAAAAAATATAATTGAAAATGGAAAATTAATAGAATATAGGAAATTTTTGTGCTTTCATAATTTATTATGACTTTAATCTTTTTAAATATTATTAATCATTTTTGTTCATTCTTGTAACATCTTAACAATCTGTATCGTTAATTCAAAACTAGCGTAACTGGAATAATTCGATGTCCCCGGTCCATCCATACTATTCGAACCCAAAATGGAAACTATTTTATTTCAGTTCTAGTTGGAAAGTTTATAAAAAATTTACATTTATTAGAATTATAATTTATTTTTGCATCGTTTCAAATTAAAATATTACGTAATAATTAGCAAAAATAATTAGTAATAATTAAAAAACTAAGTTAGAATAAATAAATTTAGTTACATAAGCATTGTAACTGAAATCAGTTAGAATACTTCAGAATTTTCATCAGATTGAGTTACAATATAAATATGATTATCGTGCATCAATTCCAACTCGAGACAGAATACTTTTGAAATTAAGTTTTAAAGGGATTGCACTATTGCAAATCAACTTACACGAAAATAATGTCACCTTATTTGGAAAGTAATAATACGAATGAATAATGATTTGAGTTAGAATATTAAATGTTGTAATTTGACTTGTAATAGAATGGTAAACAGTAGAAATAATTATTAATACAATAATTGGCGATTTTCAGCCACGAGTTAGAATAGAAATGAAAAAACTATAACTTTTTTACTAAACGTCTGAGAGCTTCAAAAATTTGCTAAAAACGACGACTTTAGTATTAAGTATTCAAAAATATGACATATTCTAACTTGACTTGGAATAGTATGGATCGTGGACAACAAATTATGGATTTTAACATAATTGTACCTCATTTAAATGAATTGTTGTACTATTGTGGAGCAAATCAAGCAATAGTGATTTAGCTATATTATAATTAATCAATCAGAAATTATGTTAATACCGTATACAATTTAATAATAAAAATGCAGTTTTTCTAAAAATTGAAAAAAATGTGTAGCTATTGAAACTGTGGTATATTTATTGGCATAGACGGGGCAAGGAATACCAGTCAAAAACATTTCAGTAAAAAAAAAAGGAATTTTTGTCAAAATAATAAGGAATCCTAGTCAAAATAATTGCCTTTTCAGAAGGATATTCAATCAAAAAACTGAAAAGGTATTTCAGCCAAAACTTTTTTGACTGGGATTCCTTTTGGAAGTTTGACTAGTTTGACAGTACGAATAGTATAACTGAATAGTATTCAGTAAAATGTTTGATGTTTTATTATTATCGGGAAGAGATTTCTTTACACTCTTTTCCTAAAAAAGGCATTCCAGTCAAAAAAAGGCATTCCAGTAAAAAAAAAATCCAAATACAAAAAAGGAAATTCAGTCAAACTTTTTTCTGACCGAAATTCCCTTTGTTTTGACTGAAGTTCCTTCTTTAAATGGCATTTCAGTCAAAAAATTTGTATGAACTTTTTTTTGGACTGAATTGCCTTTTGTTTTTACTGGAATTCCCGGAGCCGCATAGACTGTGGTATTTGTTTGAATGAATTTATTGGTACTCGAAATATATATATATATTGTCAGGATGTCAAAAAATTATTCTGATGTTAAACTATTATTGACACATTGGTTTTAATCTGTCAATAATAAAATATGTGTCAGTCAAACTTCATCAATTATTGATACTACTATATTAAAAATGAAATTATATTTATGTTCCCAAATGATTATAGCTTAGTACTGCCATTTTGTACAATACATAAGGATATTTTTTGACCAAAAGAAAGAGGACATCCAGGCGCAACTTTTTTATATATACGTCATATATATAGCCCCAAAAATTTATAGGCTTTACCTATCGGTGATTTAATTAACATTAAATATAATTCTGGTGAGGAAAGACTTAAATTCAAAGTAACTTCTTTTAAACGCTATCAACATTAATATTATTCTATCCGTGTTGAGTAAATATGAATAATCATGCATTACAATTAGAATTAATGTAGCATAAAATTTAATAATTTTAGAAAGAATTAATTTATATTAATCAACTTATATATTTAAATTAAAGTATTTATACATTTAATATAAATTGACCACCTAATAAAAATGTGATAAATTTTGTTTTAAATAGAATTTTCCATTTATTAATTTATAAAATTTTCATTTCAATAAATCTATTTTAAGCATCAAATTTATACGCCTTGTTAAATTTTCAAATTATTTTCGAATCATTCAGAATTTTAATCAACAAAAAATAATATTTTTTCATTAATTAAATTCAAATCTAGGCAAATCATTATAAAATTTTAATGAATATTCTTTATTATAATATAATTATTATGAAAATATATAATGAAATTTATAATAAATTAAATTCTAATTCAAATAAATAATTTTCATTATTCTTGAAAAATATTTGTGGAAAATTAATTTTTAAGTACTACTAAAAATATCATTAATAATAAATTTTATGAAATTCATGCAAGAATAAATGAATAAAAAAATAATTTTATTGGATGGAAAATTAATTGAGGATTTATTAAAACTAATATTTAATATAAATTAATTATGTAAATGAGAAATTAAATGATTTAATTAGGTATATTAATTATTTAGTGAGTATTTATTTAACGTATACTGAATTGTTATAGATTTCATCAATATAATTATATCCGTTGATGGTAATTGTAAAATTAATAATTTACGTAACGAAATAGTGACAAATACGATTTTATTATTTACTTAAAACATAATTTTCTTAATTAAATTTAAAAAAAAAAAAATTATAAAATTATAATTTGTTTAACTGCTTCGTGGCGACTTCTTATATCAATCAGTTTTGAATATATCCAAACGCAATAGTTAATATACGTTAATAGAAAATATTTATTTAGAAAAAGTTATACCATACCAACCAAAATAACTCAAAACCTGAATATGAAACTGTATTCAAGACTTGATAACATTAGGGAGGCAAAACAGGATACCACAAGCTTGAATTACAATTCATGTAGGGCTTGAAATCGAAAACGCTGACTTTTTAGCGAAACAGTGCAGCTGATAGCTTGTACGGAGTATCATGCTGTAACATCAAGCAATTTTAAAAGGACCAAACAGCGCAATCCCAACAAAACTATTGGACTAGACGAGTAAGTTCGAAACATTCGAAGATGTTCATACCTGGCTCATTTAAGAAACGAGCTGCGGAATTCCTTGAATGGAAGTCAGTATACTGTGTAAGAACTACAAGGACTTCTGTGATGGCGAAGATGAGTTGGCAGAACACATACTGAGTGAATACAAATAATCGCAAGATTACGTTTATGACATTTCGAGTTACATAACTAAGTCCTTAGGATCGTGATCCTTGGAACTTAAGCAGGTGTATTGTTTCAACGGCATTAAGAGTCTGTTATGTGACGCACAATTAGAAAGAACAATCAAAATAAGTCGTATGGCTGCAGTGTTCAGAGCTACTAGTAGTCCGCCCTGTAAAATAAAATCTAATTTAGATGTATAAATTGTTTACCACTAATCTATTGAAGCCAATATAATTTATTAAATTCGGTAACATACACACTCCCTCTTTATACGGCTTAAAGATCCAATTATAAATTGCAGTTTGCGTAATGCTATTAGATTTATTTTTAAAATAACATTTTACTTTAACACCTAAAAAACAATCAACAAACTAATTTTCAGTTTTAAGGGCAATGTTTCCAAATTTTAATGTTATCAACGTAAGCAGCTTCCATTAAATACATAACCAAGAAATTAATTTAAATTATCAAAAAACAAGGTCCTTAAATAAATTAAATTAACTTTAAACGAATTAATTATTCAATTTAAAAAAACCACAATCAAAATTTTATTTGTGTTTTTATTTTTATTTGTGGTTATAGTTTTTAAACTTTAAAATTATTATTTATTATTTTCTGTACTGGGATTTAATATAATTTATTAAATATTAACTTTTAAAATAGTTTACTGACCACGTTAAAAGGTTTTTATTATAATTTATATATAAATTATGATTATAATAAAATATAAAACTAATATTTAATTAAAAATTTAATATAAAAAAGTTCCTGCGATGATGACCAAAATTATTTAATTTAAATTATGATCATAAATTAAGTCTTTAGGGAGACAGGACATAAATTTCTGCCTTATAAATTAATTAATTAAAAAGGATAGTTAATTGTTTATTTCAGGAGGAATCTCAATATTTTCAATTGAATTGTTTTGGACAATGATTTCCAAATATTTGCAAAAGTTATTAATGTGCAACAGTGCAACCACTTTTATAATATTTATTTTAAATTTGTCTTCCACCAGTAGAACCATTACACGCTGCCTCATTATTGTTTGAAAAATGACTCATTTCACTAGCTTAAATTAAAATTAAATTAAATTTTGTACCATACCAACACGACTGAGTTTACTAATAAATATTAGACTCTCTCAAATTAATAATTGTTTTCAGAGTTCTTTACAGAACTTTACTTTATTTATAGTAGTAGTGTACTATGCAGTGATTCATTAGATTCTGAGATCAACTACAGACCGAGACACTGAAGTCGATCATTTACTGACAACAAATGTCTCACTATTGAAAAAGGCCATTATCTTGTTGCAATTAAAGTGTTTCCTCACTATAAGGAAACTTATGATTCGGAATCCATATAAAAAATTAGTAAGTCCAAATTGCATTAAAATAATATGAAACCTCTTGGAGGAGGGCAAGACTCGATTTGGGATTTAGCGACAAATAAACACGCTTATTTTGTAAATAATTGTTTTAGAAGCTACGTTATGCGTAAACCGTGATTAGGGGTGCATTATCATAAAATTTCTTAAATGAGTTTTAGAAAATTGTATTTAAATACCAAAGATTTAAAAAAAAATATTTTTCATGGAATTTTATTTCCTCATAATTCGATATTTTAAAGAACTTGAATTAGTCATGGTAATAATTATTATCGATTTATTCAATTTATATTTTTATTATTTTAAATATTTATGATTTGCTTTACAGAAAATTATAATTTTAGATAATGTTATTCTAGATTACAAATTAATGTAAATTAATATAAAACATTATTAATCAATTTTATTTGCTGGAAAAACCATTTTCCGACTTCATTTAGTATAGTTAAAAATGTATTAAAAAAAGCATGATTTTTAATGTGTTTGTTTATATGCTACATTAAATAAAATCATTTTCTAATTTATTGAAAATTGTCTAGACAAAAGTTTTGTTGTTCTAGAAAATCAATTCAATTTAAAAGCATTTTCTTGAAAAATACTGAGAATTTTATTTATAATATAAATAATTGTTGGTCCATTAAATTTAATAATAAAATTTTATATGATTTTCCATGAAATTTTTTATCATATACAAAATTACATTAAATATTTATTATTTAACAATCCATTAACATTTTCAATAATTAAATATTTAGTACTGAAAAATGTTTGTCAAGATGTAAAAATTTAAATTTTTATTTTACTATAAGTTTAAATAAAATTTAAGGACTAAATTAATGTACTCCTGAATCCTGAATTCAATGATAATGAAAAGGTTGACATTTTGACGAAAGCATAAGAAATCATATCCAATTCTTATTGAATTAGAATTAGTTTATACATGATCAAACTTTCAATAAATGACCCAATAAATTCCTAAAATGAATCCAGTCTGATGGGATTATATTGAAAATCTGAAAGTTTGAAATTATAGCCATACTCTAATTTGAGATCCATCAAAAGTCAATAATAGTTCTAACTAAAATAAATATGAAACTATTTTGTTTCGCTTGGACCAATTGGGTTTAGGGAAAAATCATTACAGGAAAAATTCATCACAGGGAAAATTCAACGCAGCAAATTTTATTGTGATTTAATCAAATTCTTTAAGTAATAAAGATACTTTAATTTTAAATGTAGTATAATTTTAAAATTTAAAGTGTTGTGATGGAGATGCATAATTTCATTACTATACTTTTAAAATTAGAATTTCAAAATTAATTTTTAGATCCGGACCAATAATGTTTAGTTTTTGTAAATTAAATGGCGGAATTAATTCTATATATTTATAAACCATTTCTGAAGATTTTGTTAATTAAATAAAGTAATATATTTCATGTATCTGGAACGGAACTTATCGAAACCTTGCAGTGTCATTATTGTTATCTTAGTTGTCACCAGATTAATTACCTGTAATGAGATTCAATTAACAAATTGTAACAATGTTGTATATCATAATAATCGACATGTCTAGATTGAGCAGGAATTTTTACCATTATCATAAATTTAAATCTAAATTATTGAAGTCAATAAAATTATTTTTAAAATCATTTTTCTTAAACAAATAAAAATTCTAATTTACATTTAAATTCAAATTACATTTCAGAAATATTATTCTTATCATGTGTCCTTTTTTATGGTAAATAATAAAACTCACTCCTTGAAAAATTTGAATAATAATGAACTTTAAAATCATATTATTTCTAATAATAAAAAATCAATTTTTAAATTTCTGATTTGCATTATAATATTTTAAGTTTTCAAACTGAAAAAAAAAACACAATTTTTTTTAAATATTTTAATATTTAACAATTGAAAATAAATAAAATTAAATTTTTGTTAAAAAATCATTTAATAATTAAATAATAATTTCAAATTCATTTATTTATTAAATTATAAAAATTGTAATTAAAATATTTTCCAGATAAAAGAAATAATGTTAAAATGTTTATCATGATTCCATTTTTTGTGAATAGAAAAATTGACTTTTTTAATTGAATTATTTACTCAAATACATGAACTTTTTATAATAATTCGATTTAATCCTTGACTTTTTTATATAATATTTCAATGAATAAAACAAATTAAATTAAAAATCAATTTAAAATTTCATTTTAAATTTGATTAAACAAAGTTTATAAAATTACAATAATGTTTAGTAGATTATTAAATATTTTATAATAAATAGTATAATCAAACAAGGACGACAAAGTTGCTTATGGAAATGTATTAATGCGAAAAAGAGATAAACAATATAGTATAGAATTATTAAAATGTTTATAGGGTTTTATTTTCGGATTTTCATTATGATTAGAATACATACTAAGAAAAATGAAAATGGATAAATCTTGTAATTCTAGAGAATCCCAGACTAAAATGAATACATGGTTTAGATTAGTTTTTAAGGAGTGTGAGCTTATAGACACTCACGCACGTAATACCACTTCAGTCGAAAGCTACATCCTACATCATTATCACAGTGTGTCAAGCCTTCCTTTTGAATGCAACCACTTCAACCATCTTACCCGTGTCCGTGTCAGAAAGTTTTTCTAGAATGACAAATATTTAGATGAATATTTACTTAGTATTGTAACTACAAACTTGATAGCTTGTACAATAATAAATGCAATTTTTTTAGACGCGGAAATTACTTCATTCTAATCTTATGTTTCAATTGTTAATTAGTTATAAATTTGTATAAACTATTTTTGCTTGGACATCTATTTAATGCTTTGCTATCATTATGTGAACAATTTTGTTTTGTTCTTTGTTTCTAATAATGTCTACTGCTTGTAGTAAGCCAGTGATCGCTAATCATTAATTAATCTGTATGTCTATGTGTATTGAGCTTGATCCATTGCGGATAGTAAAAAAAAATTTCACCATGTAGCGAAAATGTGTTGAGGATGAGCATAAGAAGTGGATATACTCTTAATATCATATCTTTCTTTCTGCTTGTTATCAGTAATTCATACATATAATTAGTTCACTCAGAAGCTCTTATTTGATCGTCTTCGATGATAATAATCCTTCTATTTGGATTAGATTTACTAATTAAATGTAATTAATGTGAAACTTAATATCCATAATAAGATTAAATCCTAAAATTAGGAATAAGTTAATTTAATCACATAATATTAGCCTAATATTGTTCAAATCTCTGTTAATTTTCTAAGTTTTTTCACAAGGATATTATAAATAGTTATATCAACAATAAACTGATTGTAAAATATTAGATTAATTAAATTAAAATCTAATCGAATCTGAGATTTGATATGGCGGCAAATTGCTTTGCTGGAAAATTATTTTATTTTGTGCTATACAAATAGTTGCCGAGAAATCGATTCAAATCAATGTAATTTACAAAATTTATATACTTTTAAAACGAAAATATAAATTATTCATAATAGTATGACTTGTTACCATGATTTTTAGTAAATTCAAATTTTTTACTTGTAACTTTTATTGCTTATCTCAAAAACTTTACATATTTCTATAAATAAAATCTTAAACATGACAGTCTTCTATACCTTCATGAAAATGAATTTATTTTAATCTCTTAGTAAATACTTGCTATTTAATAATATCTTTCATATTTTTTTTTTTCAATTATATCTTATTTAATTTAACCTTGACCCAACCTTCGTCAACCTTTATTTATCCTCTTGAGATTTTTGTAACATGCATAAAATATAATGTAAAATTTGTAAATCCTCATTATTATTATTATTTTTATTTTTTGCTGGCCCAGATAATCTCTAGAAAACTACATTTACAGAAACAACTTAACAACAAAAGCAATTAAACATCGTCCTTGCACAGAAAAAAATATTAATAAGGATATTAGAGTAAATAGGAAAAATGGCGGTAACTAAATTGGCACTTTATAATGAACTACTTAGGAAAACGGAATTTGCAAATAATTGAAAAATTTTGTATTAATATTTTTTAAGGGTTTAAGTTAGTTTTTAAGTGCTAATTTATTATAAATAATTAAAGAAATATCCAATAATAAATTTATTAAAAATAGTATTTATATTAACTATGAAAAATTACTATAAAGATGAAATTCTGAGCCAATTATTTAAGTTGGCACTAATTTTTTATAATTATAATTTTGAATTATGGAATTTCTGAAGTAATTATAAACTTTAAAGGACATTTCTTTTAGGACTTATAAAATGTACAAAATTCAATTTATTATCTGTACATCTGCCAGTTGTGTTGACCTTATTATTCTCTCATAGTAAAATTCTACTGTCGTCCTGAATGCAATTGAAGGTTATGCAATTGAATTAATAAATAATTAGCACTAAAATATATGAAAGCCGTGAGTTGGTAAAGCATTCAGCGTTTAATGTAAAATAAATATATAGAGCAAATATTTAGAGGGTCTTATTGATAATTTTACTGAGTAAGCAAAAATTTATATTTCATGTATTATCACCACGACATTACACTAGCTATAAATTAAAAATAAAACTCAGTGTTATCAATAAGAGGCAATTAATTAGCGCATACAGAAGAATACATTTTATTATTTTAACTACATATAAAACTTATATTAAAATGGCCGTCGAACTCTCCAGTCTAAATTTTTTATCCTCATTGTAGCGTGTCGAACCATCCGATTTATCTAATGAATATATGTATTCATTTTAACCGATCTTATCCCACCTGCTTCCTATAAGTTGTCCAGGAATTTTTTTTCGAAAAACCTGGACCTTCTTTGTTAGACCGAGGGACAGTCGCACAGTAAATACTCCACTGACTTTTCCTCCTCACATTCGCTGAGGTTTGAGGTCAATCTAAAAATTCATGAGGATGGTAAGTGGCGTTGCAGCTTCAATGAATAACCTTCATGTCGTTTTGTTCTATTTTAAGAATTTACTTATATTTTTAGTATTTGGGGTCACCAAGAACAGCTAGTGTGTGTTAAAGATTGCCTTTAACTACTTCATGAAGTGCCGTTTAACTTTAAGTGCTGTTTAACTGTACGAACATTATAGTTATTTATTTATTTTCCAAGTTTCTAAAAAGTTTATTAAACAAATTTTGATTTTCTGGATTAGTCAGTCAATATTTTTTTTATAAATCTTATAAAAGTAATCCGATTACTCAGCAGTCTCAATTCTTCAACAAAATTTAATGAATACATTTTTAATAAGAAAAATAAATAAAAACAAAAACTGTTGAAAACTTTATAAAATTTATAGTTTTAATTAAAATATCCTTTAAATTTTTTATAAACATTTCCTGTATTTTACATAATCAAAAAAAAAATAACTACAAAAAAAATCCTTTTAACAAAAAATAAAATTTGTCTTGTTTATATTTCAGTAATACGAAAATTTTGTTCATTTTCCATCTTTTAATTATACAGGATTTTCAGTATAACTTATTTTTTTTTTTTTTTGTAATTCTTAAGTACCTGTAAATTAGGACGAACATTTTACTTTTATGTTAAATAATATTCTGTGACCTAAATGCAATTAGGATGTCCGATTAAGAAAATTAAAATAAAAAATTTCTTTCTTTTTACATTTTTATGCCCAATAAAAAATATTTATATTTCAAAATTTGTTGACCTGTGAAAGATTGAGTTCATTACTTTATTTAATGTCCTATAGTCACTTTGAAAACTAAAATTTAATGCCAAACAAATTAACAAGTTTGAAATTTTTCAACTAAAAAATGAAAAATTTTCTTTTATAAAATGAATCATTGATAGAAAATTTTGTAATCAAGAAAATATTTTCAGTTTTAAGTTATTTCAAATATTTTTTTAAAGAATATTCTAATGACAAAATCCAATTTCAGTTGAAAAGTTTTGGGAATTCAACCAATTTGAATTTAATTAGACTCTGGCTTTTAAAATGTAATGAATTTTTCTGAAATTTTATCTTTTGGACCCATTTAAAACAATTTTTAAATAGGATTGTAGTAATGATCTTCTGGAATTTTAAATATTTATGATTTAAAACTTACCATAAATTTTTAAAATGGTTAACTTTTCAGAAATATTTGGATGTACTTATAGTTTTACTTAATATTTATATTAAATTTGATAATTTATTTTTGTAATGTTCCCAATTATCATACAGTAATTACACCTACCGAATGCCAATATTTGCCAGACATTAATTACAATTTTTATATCTGTTTGGTAATATTTATCAATATTTCTAGAAAATTTTACTGCTTAATCAATTATTTATTAGAACAGATTTCTGGGACAGAACTGCAATAACTTGAAACTTTCACCTAAAATATGTTCAAGTATATTTCATAATTCTTCTAATTATGTTATATTGAATTGACCACTTAAAACTAAATTCTGTAAATGATTTTCGCTCATAAGTTAATTTTTCAGATCAATTAATTTTACGAAGAATTAATGTAAAATTCAAAAAATGGAATATAGTCAAATCAATTTTTGATTATATGTACTTTATGTTTCTGATTATGGCGTGGAACACGGTGTTAAATAATTATTATTCATTACAATTACATTACAATTAAACTAAGTTGTAATGCCATTATCAAAGATTCTGATAGTTACATTACTGATTCCTTTAACAACGTTTTAATAAACTCCTTTAGTTTTAGCTTAAAATTAAACCTAATTTTATTTTGCAATCACATAATTTGTAAAACACATTGAAAGTTGTTTTTTTTCACTCGTTTTTTTTTTCGGAAATAGAATTTTCGTTTTTCATTTGTCCCAAAGAAAACTAAACAAATAAATAAAAATAAAAATTAGAAAGAAAAACTTTCCTTAAGTTTTAACTTTCCAAACAAAACTTTTTCAAATAACAATGTCATCAAGAGAGCGAAACATAATTTTTTTTATGTTTGTTTTAAATGGAACTGAACTAAATCGATGCTAAGGAAATTAATGTAATTCATAACAATAAGTAAAACTTTTCGGTGGATTCAAAAAAATATGTTAAAAATTAAAGTTTTCGGATTTGATTAGCACTTAAAAAAATGTTTGGTTTTGTACAAATTTTGAGAAACAATGTTTTTATTTTTATTTCACATTTGTTTAACTAACGCCATGAATTGAAAGTTTACAGTTGCAAGGGGTTTCAAAATTACACTTTTCATATTATGTTAAAAATATTAAGCATTCATGTTTCCAACGCTGTTCTTTAATTTGAGGCAATGTTTAATGCTGCACCTTACACAATTGTGAGATATAAATTTTCTCCAAAAACAAGAAATTTAAGTTATGAAAAAAATCACACAAAGGAAAATGTATTTAAAACTTTTTCAAAAAAAGAAAATTTTGTCAATTTTCATTTTACGTATATATAAAATAAAGTAGCTTAATATGGATAACTGTACATAGATATAAATATGGATCTGTCAAGGATTATATTAACTTAAAAGATTTATAAACTTTTTAAGAATTTTTAATTTTCCAGTACCAAAAACAATGCATGATTTTCCCATTTACTGTTTTAATTTAAACAAAACAAAATAATATTATAAAAATTATATTTTCCTGTATTCATTTTCTTTTAAAGATTTTTTTTTTAAACAAATTTTTGTTGGAAAATTGAATTAAATCGGATATACGGTTTGCGTTTGGTTTTATTTAAAAAGTTTTAATTTGTTATTCATTATTTTTAGTTATTTGTTCCTTTTATTTTATTCTAATGGATTTATAATTTTCTTGTTTGAAGTAATAAAATAAAAATGTTAACTAGAGGGAAGATATCTTGTAGATATAGAGGTTCAACAATGAATTATTTCCAACATAGATCTGTAATTTGTGGTCTAGGTTAAGATAAACAGGATAGGCGCTATGTGATTGCTGACCCATTATCTGCTTAATTCATGGCAGTAAGTTTCATTGAAATTGAATAATAATTACAATCTCTAGAACTTACTTACTTAAAAAAAAATAGTTTAGAAAATTATGTAATCATATATTATTTTACCATGAACTCACTGTAATTGACTCCAGTTGGAACACCAACTAGATGACTAAACCAAGCTTTGTGTAAAATAAAACAGTTTAAATATAATTTTGATTTTCAATATGAGTCAATTAAAACCTGAGTAAGAACACGCACTGCAATATTATGAAAAGAATAATTGCATCAAAATATTACATATAAATTTTGTCTGCGGACAATTTCTGGACTCTCCGAACTTGAAAACGACTAAAGTTTCAGATAAATCTATTTTTTTACGGTCAAGTCCAATACAACACTCCTAATGCTTTGTAAAAATGTAGAACTAATTTAAAAATTATCTTTTAAGATGAAAATATAAAGTAATTTTTATTTGTGATTATTATTTTTTAAAGAAAAACAACAAAAAAATCAAAAAATTATAAATGAAATTGATTTGTTTTTAAATATAAAAATTATAAATATTACAGGAAAAAATATATTTTCGCCATTTAGCTATTAATATTTCGAACGAAAGAATTTCTATTTCATCTAAATATTGAATTACTTATTTTGGTTTCATTGTATAAAATTTAATTTCTACAAAATTGACAAAAAACTATCAGCTCTAAACAAACTAAAAATATTACTTTTCTAACTAGATCTGTCAAATATGAATTCCATTATAAAAATGAATAATGCTAACTAGTAATTATAGCACTAACTAGATCAGATTTCAAAGAAATTAGTTATAAATTAAGCAAAAAATATAGGGTTGAATATGAAGTTTTTCGATAAACTCTTGATAGGATTTTTGTCAGAATATGTAAGAAACCAAATAAAGAAAAATTGAAATTGAAATATATTAATTAGTATGCTGACTAGTTAAAATTATAATATATTTTATAGTTTTCTACTAATTTTTACTAAACTTTCAATAACTTAAATATTACTTATCAATTATAACTAGTACTACGAATAAAACTATTGGTCGAATTTATCGAATAACTTTTCACAGCGAATTATTAATTTATGAAATTTTAAGTCTAGTTTAATTTAGTTCAAAATGATATACTAAAATTATGATTTCGACTGTAACATTTACTAATAATTTCCAAAATATTGTATTAAAAAATTTCTAAATATGTTTTGAATTATGTTTAATTTCTTTAAAAAAAAAAAAAAAAAAAAAAAAAAAGAGGATCAAAAGAGATAGAACCCAGCAAAAAAAAAAGGAACAAACTTTGAAATTAGGCTTTTTATAATTTCTACAGAATTTTCATTGTTGTTTATTTATCAAGGGTGGAATTTTTTTATTTATTTTATAATTTTCTTTCTTTAACAATAAATTCCAATTAAAATGTGAACTTACTGAGTTGATCTTTTTCCATTTTTCAAGAAAATATCACATTTTTGTATACATATTTTGTATGTATTATGTATTTTATGATTTATGAGAAATTCTCTTTACGAAAACTTAATTTAGTTTAAATATAAAACATTACTTATTTAAATTATAATGAAAATAAATTACTTAAATATTTCAAAACAAAAATTCTGGATAACATTTTTAATATTTTTGAAATTTACTCATAAAATTATTACAAAGTGTATGTCGGTCGTAGTGGAATTTTATATTAATTTCAATTTCAATTAATCTGCATTTGGCTAATAATTTAAATTCATTTTCTATCAAGTGTATTTATATCAAATTCGAACTTTAGACGAGCAATGTCTATCTAGTGAAATTCTAAAATATCTTATTATTTCTAAAACAGTGTACACGATTCCATATTTTTATTGAATTACAGAGAATATTAATTTATATTCAATATGAAAACTAACGAGAGTAGCACATAATCTTCAAAATACTATCAGCAATAATACCTTCCGTATTTGTAATTCAGGAAAAACGTCGTACTAGCAAATAACTCAAAGACTCTGAACCCAAACAAATATTATTATGCATGACGAAAGCAAATTAACCATATTTGTTGAGCTAAAAGCATTAGAATTAGCCTGATATTTATGAATATTTTGAGTTAATAATTTTAACAATAATGGAATTTAAGAGGAATTTAAACGCATTTATTAATACATTTAATTTAATTAATTAATCTAATTAATTTGATCAAAATAATATAAAATCTGATAAAATTTGATATTTAAGTAAGTGCTCTTTTGACTATTATTGGTCTTAAGGATAACTATAGCAAAAATACAATCAAGAAGTTGTTTAAAATACAAAACTTGAGTTTTAATTATATATGAAATGAAAAGCTATTGTAAGAAGACATAACTACGCGACCAGCGGATTGTAAAATATTATATATAGGCAGTAATTAAAAAACGTATTACCAAATGTAGAAATTTTAGATTAGACAAGTTTGGGTGATCATCGGTTTAAGATAAGATTTAAACAGAAAACACAGAAAATTTTCAACTATACCTTTATAAATATTACTTTATCTTACTTGGCTTGATGCTGTGCTGTTTGTGTGCCTTTATCATATTTAAAATCAGATTTTTCTAGTTATAGTTCTATCCGAATTCCGAATGAACGAAACTATTTATATAAAAAATCAACTTAGATGCTTAGATTTTTCATTATAGAGCGATTGAAATCGACATTTATATTTTATGAGTTTATAAATTTTTGTTGATTTATGATATTTGATTGGACCTTAATGTTATTAGTGTACTGTCTACACTCTACACTACCGTCTTTCATAAATTACCAGAACAGAATAAATTTTATGATAAAATTTGTAATTTATCTTAAATATTTTCCAGTGCATTTTATCTATTTAACATTTTCCTCAAATAAAAAAAAATCATTAAATTTCTCTGAAGTACTATCAGTACTATACTATATACACCAGTATTGAAGGTCTGTATACACATTTTTTTTATTATGTATCTACATTATAGCTACAATTTAAATATTATATGCAATGCTGGCTAGACACATCAGAATGTCTGAATGCAAAATTATAATAAAATCTGATTTACTGCAGTATAAAAGCAATAAGGATAACAGGATATATTTTAAGGATATTCATAAAAAATTTTGTATACACAAAAATGTATTTCAATTAATAATAATGTTTGAGTTTGAGTAGAGGCTAATAGCCATTTATAGTTTGTTTTTATATATTGCAGAAGTTTTGATTATTTTGATATTTTTAATCATATTTTTTTTTAAATAAATATGATAAATTGTAAGTTAATTTTTAATATTTATTATAATCAGAAATTAACTTATCAATTCTTAGGTTCATGAGAATGTGTGGTAACAAGACGGTGTTAAGCGATCGCTACTTGGAGTCCTGCTCAATTTCTCTGGAGCTTACAACTAGAATCGATATTGTCAATAATAACATAAAATCTTTTGGTAAATAATTTTTGCAAACATTTTTAAAATTTTCTATAGTTTTAATATAATTTTCATTTTTCAATATTTAGCTATATAAAAATTTCTATTTACATTTTATATTGACATTAAATTAAGTTTTCAATATTTAACGATCATAACTAAAATCTTGTTCATTTCTAATCTTGATTAAAATCAAATATAAAATTTTATAATATGAATTAAAGCAACAAAAAAAATAATTCCAATTTATTATTTTATAAATTATTCATGAAATTTATTATTATATAAAATAAACGAAATTTTTCCTTTTTCATGGAAAAAGGACGTTTATTTAGATTGTCTTAATATTTATATATATTCACATAAATGTGATAGTGTCAAATTAAATGGAAAATTTACTAGATGTCCACACATTTTACAGTGTAAATAGAAATTTATATTAAATGTCAATTTCAATAAGTATTTAAAAGATGAGAAATATAATCAATATTTTCTTAATCTTAGTATTTATTAAACCTTCAACTTAAAACCCATCTTTGTAAGTCAAAATTTCTGATTTTTTATTATAATTGACAAATTTTATTTTGAAGTACTTAAGAGCTTAACAGACTCAGGTTCTTATCAAATCAGAAAATAGATAAATCATTATCTATTTAAAATGTATTAATAATTTACTTTCAAAAACGAATTGATTTTGAAATATTATGTGTTTGGGAGCTCCTGTAGCTTGGGAAATGATTAAACCACCAGTCTTTTAATCCAGTCAATTCAGTCCATTATATTATACCATGATATTTCCATCAGTTCTTTTATGCAGTACGATATGGAATACTAATGGTAATCACATTTATTAACTTCTGACCTTTGTAAACATTTTAGTCATTGGTCATTCTTAACAGAAAGGACATCATTATTTTCTAGTTGTTGCTGCCTGATTAACTATTACTGAAATTTATAAACATTCATTGCCAATAGCTAATTTTTAAACTGAAACACTTTGTATTTGAACTCAAAATACAAAATTTATTTGAAAATATGAAAAATATAAGAAAATTTTTAAATCCATGAAGAAAATAATAATTTTCATTTTGCCAAAAAATTATCCTTTAAAATAATTAAAATTTATCTGAAAATTATTATTTCTTTTTAATTGGAAAATTTTAATTTTAATTATGTATCAAATTATGCAGCAAATTTTTTGAATGTTCTTTTTATGAGTTGTTAAAATAATTTTATTCTTTATATACAAAATTTATTAATTTTTATTATATTATAAACATTTTAATTAAAATTTATTATTTAGAATTTTATATGATCATAAACATTTGATTTTATTGTCCAATTAATTTAATTTAACTATTTTAATTTCCATAAAAATATCATAAATGGAATTTTTATAATTATTAAAATAATTATTAATTGAAAAACTATTTGTGATATTTTTAAATATAAATTCTATGCTCATTTTATTCACATACTTAATTACTGTCTAACGAAGTCGATATTAATTATCTATCAAAGGTCCAATCAAATTTTGATGTCCGATGGATAATTTGATAATTTTTTACATCTAATTGTCAGTTAAAATAAAAAAAATTCCGGTAATATGAATTTGAATTACTAATTTAATTAATAATGATTATCAAAACATAAAAGAGAACGTTTTTGAAATCTACACGACGCGTCTATGGTTAGTTAAACAAGCTACTGCGACTGCGACACTCATTATAGTCCGTTGCTTGCTGTATTCTAGTATCAGTTTGCCATCATTCAGTATCATGAGAATGTAAGAAAAATAGTTTTGGTAAATTTAGATATTGTTTTGCTACTAGGATAATATCAGAATAAATCAAATGCTTCTCCGATGCAACTATGTGCAACGAAACACGTAATATACTACTCGGTAAAATATATAAATTCATATTTTTTACGAAATTGTTAAAAATTTCTATCCGAAAAACTTATTTTACACGATAACAGCTTTTGAAAATACCAATTTTCACAATCTCTTCAATACAATTACCATATCAATATTTATATAAAATAAATATTTTGTTTGATTTACAATTTGTATTCTTCTGAGTTTTTATATTTCAAAAAATAATTTTAGTTTCTAAAATTATATTTCAAAATAGAATAATTTATACAATGATAATATAGTTCTATACATTATTATGTCCATACACTATACAATTTAGTTGTGCGATTGGTTGACATACAACTTATGCAACCAGTTACACACAGCAACAAAAAAATTGTCAAAAATATGTTTCAATAAAAGTTTGATGAACAAATAATTTTAATTTAATATAATTAAATTTTGTTGAAGAATGCAAACTTAAAATTATTTTATTAAATTTTGACATTTTTCGATAACTTAAGGCCCAATCGTAATGTGGGCGCAAACCTTTAGCGGTAGCTGTAGATTGGTTTTTCCCCGCCAAGACAAATCCATTACAAACGCAATGCTGGCGGTGGCTAAGAAAATTATATTTTATTATATTATTATATTTTTTGTGTGAAATCTTTATTATTTATTTAAAATGTCACTATGAGAAATGTCAGTCAAATTTAAAATTCCCCTCCTTTATTAAAATTTTCTAGCGCTGGCGGTTAATATTGAACATCTTGGCTTTGGTTTTTTTTTTCTTAGCGGTGACCGCTAACATTGTGTTTGCTTTCATTGATTTCCATATGTTGAACAATTTTCAAAATTTGCGCTAAAGGTTTGCGCCCACATTACGATTGGGCCTTAAAGCATAATGTTTTTGTCATCAAACATCAAAATACGTCAATTTGGTTGAACCAACCCACCCTCAAACGATACAACATTTTTTAACAATTTTAAAACAAGTTGTACAACAAAATTCAATAGTGTAGGGGCAGATATTTAAAAGTTTTTGAAAAAATTTCTACGTTTACTAGTTGTGAAAATTTAAACATTATCCAAAAAAATAAAATTTTTATTTCATTTTTTTTTTTTTTTTAACTTTTCCCCAATAGGAAAACTATTTTTTTGTCAAAAGAAAACTTAATTTTAAATTCCTTTTATTTTTGTTGGGTTTATTGATTTTGTCATGTGACTGACTATCCAACAATAAATAATACAAAAAAATGCTAAAAAAAAGACAATATGAAAAACTATACCAAAGAAAATTCAAATAAATTTTTGAAATCATTGGAAAATTTTTGAAAATTTGTAGCAATATTATTTTGTATTGTTGGTTTTTTGTGTGTTATCCAAATGCCAACACATTCGAAAACAACAAAAAAGAAAAACTTAATGTAAATAATATAAAAGAAATTGTAGAAAATGATAAGAAAAACTTTTCTCGGAAAATACAATAAACACTAAATTTTTGGAAAACAAAACATATGGAAAATATTTCATTTTCAAAGAATATTATACAAATATAAAATCTGTTTTATATGAAATATTTTACATTGATAGGGAAAGGACAGGAATATTTAATAAATATTTAGTTAGGTTAGGAAAATAAATAAAAATAAGAAATTAATGAAAGTAATTTAGTAATTTTTTATCAAATACTAAATAAAATACTTTGATGTAATTATATACTTTTATTCAGGCAATTGGATTATATTTATTATTAAATAATTGTTGAATTACATCCAAACCTATTAAACCGAACCAATTAACATTATCCTGGAATCGCAAGTAATATTTTGATTTGTTTCTTTTTTAAGTATATAAATAATGTTGCTGTGATATAGCAAAACAACTAATATACCAATGTCCTAGTCCTAATGACTTAGCATACCACTGCAAAATATTATTTCACTCCAAGTTGATTCACTGAATCAGTGAAATGATGAATATTTTGAAGTGAAGATGTTCGGAATTCATTTTAATAATTGGATCACAATAAATTTACAGGAAGTAAAAAAAAATCTACAGCAATAAAGTTGGATTTTATTTGACCAACCAGTAATGTTGATTTCAGTAAAATAGGTACGGTATAGCTCGAAGGAAATTGTTATGTAATGGCTTTTGCTATATCATTAATCATTGTGATATTTAACATATTTAAAGCATATTTGTATAAATTTTGAAGTTTTTGCCATTTACTTGCACTACTTTTAGGACAAGGTATATTGGATGAAATTCCATTTTTATTTTTTCTTGGGACAGAAACAATTTCCATTGGATTATCAATATTTAAAAACATAGTTACAGCTTTATTATCCATCCATTTCACAGCAGATTAGTTTGATTACAATTTGTAAATACATGTTCACCTTTTTGTAGTTTGTCTTTTGTTTTTATCATATCAGGTAAATTTTTTCAATTCGCTGTTACCGTTCCACAAGCGTAAATTCCACGTCTATTTTCACCAATTTTACGCTAGTAATACTAACTAAATAAAAAGTCTGCGCATTATATAGAAAGGATTATACTCATCATTTCTTTGTCGTAACAGTTCATTATCATATTCTGTGTACTCTGTAAAGTGTAAACCTTTTAAAGTTCTTATTGAAAAATAATAGCAAAGCAAAATAGTTAAAACGATTTGCGTTGCGATCTAGTTGGCGATATTTAAATATAAACGGCATGCGTTATTTTGTGTTTTATTCTTCATTATCTTTAGAATTTAGCTAATATAAATTTTGGTGAACTTTTAATACTTTTACTTGAACGAATACGATTCTTCATCATATCAATTTCCGTATATAGGTTTTTAAAAACATTAAATTTGGTATCATTCACAAAGACACCTATTTTTTTTAATTTTCTTGTAGTAATGTAGTAATTAAATAAGAATGGCGGTTAGCCAAGTTGTATCGCTACTATAAAATATGTAATGCTTGTAAAACTACTCAGTATTGTCTGCTTAATCTTAGTTCATTTGACTTAAAACAAACTTTTAAACTGCTGGCCTGAATTGCAAAGGTTTAGTTTTTAAAAAGAAAAATCAATAAATAATTTAATAATTTATACTATTAATAATAATAATCTGTTAATATTTTACAATTCAATTAAAAATTTTCTGAATTAATTAAATTAACTCTCAAATAATTTGTATAATAAATAATTCTTTTTATATAAAATAAATTAAATTATTGATTGTAAAATAAATAAATTTCAATTAATTTTCTTGTATATTATATATAACCATAAAAAATAACCAAATAGTTTTAATTATTTATTAATTATAATCGAACTTTATCAAAATATATTTCGAAAATTAAAATGATTGTCATCATTTTTTTTATATATTGGTTTTATAATTTATAGACGTAATATTAACAAAATGAAGTTTGGTGTTTTAAAAATTTCAATAATTTAATTATGTAATATAATTTTTTTTATAATTTCCCAAATGAAAATTGATCAATTACTATAGCGGTCAGAATCAATTACTATTCTTGAACATAAATTTCGATCTAAGAAATGGTAATAATCATAAGAAATGAATTCAATCTTTAATCTCCATATAAAAGTAGTTTTCGAGGAAATTATATATTTAGCAAAAATTCGTAATGCTAATTCCATCAATATAAAATCTACGGTAAGAAAAATAAAATTTCAAAAAGTAATTAAGTAAAGATCTGCAAGACAAAACTCGTAGTTTGATAACTTAGCCAGCATTTTATAAAAAAATGAATGTAAATCGGTCAAAATTACATCAAATCTCTAGAAAATTTTGATAATATTGAATAATAATTTAAAATTATTCACTGAACTCACTGAACTTATTGATTCAATATTTTTTGGTCATAAGTAAGCTACCATGAGAAAAAGTAGTTGCTAAATTTAATTGAAATCTGAATTTTTGTTTTTAGTATTTTTGCAATTTCTATATTCTCAAGAGCATTAATTTCCATTTACAGAACTTATTTTTCCATCACAATATTCAACATTTAATAGTAAATTCTATAATACTATAATTTCTTTAAAATTTACTATATCTTTTATAAGGTCTAACTAAATTGTCAGTAGAATAAATATAATTTTTATAAAATTTATACAAATTTCTTGATAGTATTTAGTGTATAATGAAAAACCATTTACAACTGAAAAATCATATTGGCATTAATCTTATTAAGTCATTTCTCTAAACTTTAAATGACTTTTTAGTGGAATATTTTAAATCTTTTAATTCGAATATAAAATATTTCATAAAATTTCTAGTATTAAGTCTAAAATTTCAGTTTATTCAAATTCATTTGAAAATATTTCATTTAAATTAACTGAAAACAAAAAAAAATCTTATTATTTCTATTAAATACATTACAATTTAAATTTATTTTATTCACATTTACGTACTCGTATAACAAATTCAATTTTTTTTTTTTTTAACCAATTCCCAAACATTATTCTATAAAATTTCTATGAATTTTCCATATAATTTTATCTCTATTCCAGAGATAGAGGAAAACAGAAAACTTAAGTGTAAAATACAAAAGAAAATTTTCATTTTGGAAAACCCAAGGAATTACAATTGAATATTGCACATTTTTACCTTTAAAAAAAAAAAAATACTTCATTACGAAAATTCATAAAGTTTGTATTGAGAATATTCACTTCATATTTTCAAAATGAATTTACAAAACAAATCTTTTTAATTGTATCTAAAATTCAAAAGATATTATTTGTCTATGTTTTTTACATATAGATAAAATTTGTAATTCAAAGTTTTACCTACTAATTACGTGGATGTGAATTTTGAAGTGTGCTGGAGTAAAGAAAATATTTTTATTGTTATTCAAAAGTTTTGATTATAATTTGCATATTTTTTTGGTTTATGTATAGTTATGTACGTAATAAGTTTTGAAATTAAGAACTTTTTAAATTAAATAATTTGTTTTTGTGTAAGATGCAAGATGTGTAAATTTTATGAGGTGAAAAATGATCATATTAATACAATAAATTTAAATCTATTTATAATTGATATAAAAATAATTATGTAATTTGGTATTAGAAATACAACATAATTGTCGTAAATGTAAGGAATTTAACGAATCATATGTCAAGGAACCTGTTAAAAACTAAAATCTTAAAAGGCTACTGCCACATAAGCATATCTTTCAGAACTGATATAGCACAATCTTTTCAGATTACTGGAAAACTATTTATGGTATGTCAAAGTAAATATTAAAGAATTTGTTAAAATTTATCATTTATCATATTTTAGTAATTATTGGAATTATCAAACCATTTGAGTCGTGAACTCTATATGAAAATTTAATTTACTACTAGATTAACTTGGGTTTGATAATGTACTAGGTCCAAAACTTTATTAGCGTTGGAAAAGTTTGATTTTTGCCTTACATGCTTGCTAAAATGAATGATTTAAGATATCACCATAAAACGAAAACTTTAATAAGAAAATGTAATACAAAGCGAAAGAAGATTGGCACATTCTCGAAAAGAAATTAAAAGTTGAAAGTCATAATCAAATCGAGCTAATCATATTAGAAACGACGAGTTAAATTAATTGTAGTTTTTTGTAATTAATTTTTTTTTCTTACGTTTGTGATTAACATTAAATATATTGTAATTAAATTATTAAAATCCTACATTTATATCATACAATTTAATAAGATACTTTAAATGTTATTCAAATTTAAGAAATTATTGATAATTATTTTCATTAATAATATAATTCCCATATATTTTTAGTTTTTCAAATTAAAATTTCTAAAATAAATTTATTAAACTTACACTTTTCATAATAATAAAATTAAACCAATAATTTCCCTATAATAATATTTGCTTTCCGCAGAATTTTATTATTATTACATAGATTTTTATCGTTTCTATCTTTATTGCTAATAAAAGTTAATCCACATAAGTAACATAAAAATAATTCTAAAGAAAATAATCCTTTTTTTAATAAGCCTACATAAAAAAAAATGTTACTTTATCACAAAATTATTAGGATTCAGGTAAACCATATAAAAATCAGTTGTGGAAAAACTAATACAGGGGGGCATAACTTAACGGTAACTGGATAGTGGTATATTTTCATTATATTGATAAGTTTTTACGTCTTATAATTAGCGAATAATTTCAAAATATTCGGAAATTAACTATATACCGCGTTCGCTAGATTTAACAGCACCAACCTTTTTTAGGGTTTTCTAAGTCAACAATACCGAAACTTTGAAGAATGTCATTGCGAAACCGAACTGTATATTTTATAGCACATCAAAGTATATTATGAACGAAATTAAATTTTTAAACTCCATAGAAATTTATGAAGCCCCATGTATTCATGTAATCTTCAATTTATTAAAAGAAGCTCGCTCTTTTTATTCTTGATTATTCTCATACCAAAAGTATATAACTTTTAATTGTAAAAGATTAAATCCTTATATTATAGTTTCACTCAGTTTTATAATACCAGATATTCATTTCAATACAGAATGTAAGTCGATATTACAAACCGCATTTTTTGTATTATAAAATAATCCAATTAAAGGCAATTTATAAATAAAAATTAACTACCAAAAAATAAATATTACAAAATGGTCGTAAAATGAAGCCTTATTAATAATATTCTAAAATATTGGGCTAATCAAACCACGACGTTGTTAATTTTCACCACATTACTGATGTGATAAGTAAAGTCCAAATGAGTTTCAATCGATAATAATAACCCGTACCATATAGGGTATTCCATACACCATTCAAAATATACATATAAATATGGAAATTTCCCAATAATATTAAATTTTAAATCCGGAAAATTATACTTCAAGGAAACTACAATAATAATTTATCTAAAACAATAAAATATCTGAATATAATAAATACTCCAAATCCAAAGTACAACCAAAAGTATTGTAACATACATTTTCACATAACAAATTTTTATTGTTTATTTTAGATATTAATGCAAACCTTTTGTAACTTGTTAAAATATTCAAAAAACTGTTTTTCATATCAAAAAAATAATTGTATTTAAACTACAGTTCATTCATTTATGAGTTGTGCAAATATTCATAGTAATAATAAAAATGCATTTGAAATCGTGCAAAAATAGCTAAATAACAAAAACTCCAATATGCAATCAGAAGTGATGGCAATAATAAAAATTGTTATTGGAAAATGATTTTAAGGCTACGATTATACAAAAAATAACTACAGAATTATTTAAAAATTCTGATACCATAATAAAATTTGAAAATTATTTGATCAATTTCCATTAACTAAAATTATTTTGTTTTTATTTTTAACAAATCTTTCATCATACTAAAATGAAAGATATGATATTTTGAATTACTATACTAATATAATTAACGAAAAAATGTTTATACGCCAGTGAGAGAGTACAACGAGTCCTTTTGTGGCCTTCGTACATGAAGGTCTCTGTGATCTTCCTCCATTCTAACCAAACAACGAAAAAATTATAAACTTGCCAAAATTTTAGAACGCAATCTCAACTAAAACATGACAAAATATTATAATATTCTGTAGTATCAAAAATAATATATAAGAAGAGATCAAAACTTATATAAAAGTTTTTGTGGGGACGTAAAATCGAAGACACATACTTCCATAGAACCAAAAAGAATAGTTACTTTTTGGTTTTATTCAAGTATGTGTATTTGAAAAAGCTTTTATGATTATTGGATTATGGAATAATTAAATCATGAAATTAAATCCCACAATAACATCTTTTACATGAGTTTTGTTCTTTTTCTATATATTCTTTTTGGTACTATTTAATATTTGTTATTTTTATTGCCGACATTATAAAATCGACTTTAAAATTGTTATCGGAAAATTATTTAGTTCAGTTATTTTAATGTTCTACATAAACATTTTCATTTTATGGATCATTGTTTCACTTTTTATTATGTATTTACGTATAATTATTATTATCTATAAAATGGTCACGGTTTCAATGAAAACTAGGGTACACATATAGAAGTAAGTAGTGTAATACAAAGAAAATGGAAACATTAACAACGGTAATTTCATATCATGGATACACGAGATGAACAAATAATTATTATGTTGATATGCATTGGGTATTTTTTTGCCTCGGATCTACTGAACAGAATTAGATAACTTAAAACTATTTTTGTCTC
The DNA here is from genome assembly GCA_963920725.1 of Rhamphomyia laevipes. Taxonomy (NCBI): domain Eukaryota; kingdom Metazoa; phylum Arthropoda; class Insecta; order Diptera; family Empididae; genus Rhamphomyia; species Rhamphomyia laevipes. Next base: position 54,034,975 of record OY987258.1, on the reverse strand, counting down.
GGATGGTTTTATAAAACATAAAATTTTAAAAATCCAAAATGTATCAAACTTAAATTTATTATAATATTAGATATGAGATTCGGTAATTGAAAATCTAATTTAATATATGCCTAAGTTTCCATTAAGATTCAATTAGAATGCCTCAGTAAAAATCCAGTAGAATAGCATATATCTTGATCGGACATTTTTACCATAACTAGATCAATAAACGGCCGTCGCATATAGTAGTGTGCTATCTGCTCTGATGACGACTTCGTATGACGACATCTATGTCATTCTGAGTCATCTATGAGTTCTGAGTCATCTTTAAATTAGTATAAATAATAAAAAATTCAATAAAATTATTGTGATTTTAAGACTGAGAAAAATTCTAAAGGCCATTTTTATTAAATCCATATAAAATTAACAGGTTCCAATTACAATAATAAAAAGTGAGGAAACCTCTATCATTATTCAGTGAGTGTGTTACTGTAATTTTAATATACCTCGCATAAACGCTATTCAGTTCTGAATTTTCGTCTGTAAAATTATTTTTTAAGGCTACTGAATGATCAAATGAATTACAACATTTTATATAAAATGAAAAATCTCGAAATAAGTGAGCCAAATCTCCATCTACTTTACTTTTTATAAGAATGAATTATCCAATTAACATGTATAAGGAGAACCTTTATTTAGTACAACCTTTAATCAAAACTCAACGAAGTGTAAGTCATCATTATTTTTATATAACATAGTTTCCATTTTAAAATTCAGCATTTATTTTTAAAAAGTTGTGTGGTTTACATCAAAAAGTATCAAATACACAAATACATAACATTTTATATATAATCAGAAATTATTTATCATATACTTCCTTAGCATAAAATTATGTATTTGTAGAAAAATTTACATATTTTCACATAAAACTAACAAATGATATTTTCTTTTTGTATTAAGTTTTGTGAACAAATTTTTGTCTTAATAAGGTTGCAAAATGACCTTAATTCTGCTCTTTGCTCTTAAAAGGTTTTTCCCTTGTTGTATTTATATGTTACTTTAAATTTTTAGTCCTTATATAACAAATTGTAAGAACGAAACATTTTTAATTTTTGTATAGAATTTACAAAAAATTCTTTAAAATATCATAAAGACTACAACAAACCAAAAACGTTTATTGTACTTGACTTATTAGTAAGGGAAAAACTTTTATGAAACAATTTTTAAATAATATAGCTACATAAATACCTACATAAAAATATATATCTAGCTATAAAAACTTCTCATTATTAGCGTTACAATTAAAGCTATTTTTTCATAATTAATTTTTTTGTACAGATTTTGTTGAAAAAGTTTAAATAGCATTGAATTTAAGCAAAGTGAAATGTCTTCTTTAAGTTTGAGGTTAATTTGTATAAAATGTCACTTATCATTTCAATTTATGGTTAAATATCATTTCAATTTATAGTAAATAAATACAGAGTGATTCATAAAATATACAATTTTATACGAAATTTAAATTGAGCCTTTTATAATTTGGGTGAATCAAAAAAGACCCAAATCCAAAACAATGAAATGGGCGAACTAAACTACATATTTCTAACTTTTTCCAATAAAAAGGTGCTAACCGAACCATAGACCAATATAATATGTTTGGTTCGATTCATGTTCAAGTTTTTATTTTATTTTAACTTAACAAATAAAAAATTCAGAGTCGAAATGGAAAGTTTTGAAAAATATTTTACGGCCACGGTTACATTGTTTATAGGAAACTAAAAGTTTATTAAAATTACAAAACACCATATAAAATTCATGTAGAATTATAATGTGACCGGATTTTATTAATCGAACTCCAATCACAGCGTTTGTAGTATCCATACTAAAAAAGTTATTGTTGAACCAAAACCGTACCAACAACCCTAAATAAAAATAGTTATTATAAAAGAAATTTAGAAACCAAAATTAAATTTATCATTGAACCAAAAACCGAACCATAACGAAATTTCTTTTGGTTTTTATACCTGCTTTTTTGTACATCCGCATTAAAACCGAACTGGTTTTATTATTTTTATGCATTCCCGAGCCGTTTAGGGGAAGTAGTTCAAATAAATCATATAATTTGATAATTTTTTTTATTATATTTAATAAAACTTTGCATGCTGCTCAGTGTTGAACTGAATCAGGTTCAATTTAGTACACAAGCGGCACTGTTAATTATTTTATTAATTTTTAATTTGATTTGTCAGCTTATTCAATTATAATTTATGCCTAAGATTTATCGAAAATAGAATTAACGAGAACCGTAGAAATTATAGTTATATTAAAGCAAATTAACTTACACTTCATTAATGATTTATCATAAAAATATTTATTGTAAATTGACTAATATTTGAAAATTATGTAAAAGGAATTTTACTAATATTAAAAGGAATAGATTGCAACTTATAAATAATATCTAGAATTTAAAATAATCCGAAGTTAATAAACTGCCCGGGATATTAAAATTCTAATAATTAATATAATAGCTGCTAATAATAACTGTTTTACTAACCAGTTTTACTGTTTTACTAACTGTATTACTTACGATTTTACTTAAGTGCACGAACAGAGTGACGCTATGAGCGGTGCTGGAAGCTGTGCTGTAGTGTGGTGACGCTCATAGCGTCACTTTGTTCGTGCACTAAGATTTCTGTATAATGACAACAAATGTTTCACTATTAAAAGCCATTAGTTGGTTGTAATTTAAACTCTTCACTATAAAGAAACTTATGGTTTGGAATCGATATAAAATTAGTAGGTCCAAATTGCATTCAAAATGTCCCGAAATCATTTATGAATGAGGTCCCAAGTTTGGTAAAAAAATATTGATTGATAGTATTTGAATAATACAAAATATTGTTTATAATCCATTATCCTAGGGACGTATAGGGACCTCTTTAATTATAATTAAAAATGTATTCACCAAAAAATATTTAATAATTAAAATTTCATCACCTCTGAAACATCCTGTATTTATTGCAATATTATATTATTGAACATAATTTTAACATTTATATTAATTTTTATGTTTTCATATATTTTATATTAAAGTCACTTAAATTTTACCCATCATCACATTTTATGAAACAAAATTTGTAATCTTTTTTATAAATGGGTCCTGCAGAATCAAAGAAATATATTCACAGTTTCCGTTTTTTTTTTCATTAATTTTATATTTCTGGTATGTACATATAATATTAATGCTGGTTAAAAAAATATAGGGTGATGATTATTAAATATCCTTTAGGACCATTTATGAAGAAAATTGTTATTAATAAAGAACAGCACTTCAATAAAATGTAGGTACAATCAATTTTTAAAATATACATATAAAGAATAATTTCATATTTTAAAAAATTGTGCAATCAAAAAGATGAAAATTTTATGTTAACATTAAATTGTTAATGATACAGTACATAATTTATTATGAAATATAATAATAAAAAGTGTATTTCAATATTTTATAATTAATTTTCATTAATATATAAAAAAAATATAATTTAAATAAAAATATTTTATTTTTGGTTATATAAAATTCATATTTAGTTAATTGGATTTATATGAAAAACTTAATTTTTATACTTGAAAATATTTTAAAATATGCTTTTCATGGATTGTTTTAAATAATTAAGGGGAATTTAACATGGACCCCAGTTTCTAGAGGCACAAACTACATAAGGAATCTGTCGTTTGTGATAAATTTAATTCAAATCAGATAATAATTACTATACTTTTATGATCTAGGGATCAATATTAATCAGAAATTTTAGCATGCACCCATTAAAGGTATATATTTTTACCAGGATAGGCAAATGCAGAATCATTAGTGCGACCTGCGTAACAAATGTCATCCAACATTTTTTTGAAATATTTCCGTATAGCATAAAAACACGGCTCTCCAGCTCCACATAAATGGAAAATTGCAACATTGACATTGACTCACTGAAAAGTACCGATTATATTTTCTAAGGGCATCAAGTTTTTTATTGCATTTTCGGACTCCACGACCTCGAAAAGGCCTACAAATTGTAAGAACGAAAAATTCAGCCAAAATATTTTTTTTACAATCAAGTCCAATGCAACACTCTTAGTCATTCTATCTACTTGTAGTATGTCACTTTTTAAATTTAATTTATAAATATTTTTTCGATTTGTAAAATTAATATTTTTCATTGCGTGGAAAGCACATTTTCCATGTAAACCAAACATTTATATATAATTTTTTTTATTATTATTATTATAGGCACTTTCATTATCTCCAGGTATCATTTATCTTTCAAGAAAAAAAGCCTGAATTTCAATTATTTATACATACATGTTTCTATACATTTAAAGCTATCAATATTTCAGGTATCGTAGTTGCTAGCATCATCAGTTTTTTTGTTGCTGGTATGTGATCATTTCTGTCCTGGGTCTGATAATAGGAATTCTTAGATATATAAACAGAATTCGTATTATATGTGACATAAAAAAAATATAAAAATTGTGCTCCCATTAACTATGATACAGTTATGATGGTGCGTCAGCAAAACTAGCTTTAAAAAAAATAATTATTTTTGTGATCCTGAAATTCAGATAAGGATATATAAAATAAATGTTTGTATAAGACAATTGCCATTTTTTTTAAAATACGGTATTGATTTCATTTTTATTTTTTTATAAAAGTTTTGTACATCTGTAAATGTAGATGGATAGATGGCAACATAGCTGAAGGTAAATTAATAATCGATGGGGGTTCATTTATGAGATAGATAAATTGTCATGGTAACAAAAAATGAAGATTGTAATAACAGGAATTAACGATAGAGGATATATAAAAATAGTGGTGACTATTTAATGATTATATTTCGAGGTATTAGATAATATTTTTATAAAATGCTATTATTGAAAATTTTTTAAATCAAAATCTGATGAATTTATTTTGATGTATTTGGTAATTAGTTTTAGATTAAGTTTAATTTTGAAGTTACTTGAGTGTAATAAACATAATCTTGCAACCATTAAAATATCGTCAATTTAAATTCTGTCAATCCTACAATCATCATTAGTCTCGACGTTACAAAGTTATAATATTGAAGATTATGTTTACAATATCTCGTATTAAATATTTATTAATTTGAAATTTATATAATAAAAGTTTAAACATTTATTTTATTATCATTAAATATTTATTTATATAATAATTATATTATCCAATCATGATAAACCATTACAAAATCTGACATAATTAATTTACAAATTATATCAAAAGCCAGAGTGAATATTTAAATTAAAATTGATTGAAAATAATATTTAATTTTAAATAAATTCAATATATAATTTTATAGTAATTTAATTGTTAATATGGAAATTACATTAAATTTAATTTTGATTTACATTAACGAAACTATTTAATTATATTTTTTATCGTAGGTAGGTAAAAATTACGAATAGACACGAAAAGGGCTACACTACACGCTGGTTTCACATAGTAGTGTGTGATTCTAACTCATTAAAAAGACCAAGAGCACGGCAAGGAAGATCACGCTGCACAATTACAATCTAGTCTTAGGCCTAACAAGCAAGTTAATTTATACTAGTTCAAAATATTTAACCCTTTTAATCTGTCTTATGTTCGTGTTACCTAGGAGTTTACTACCCTTTTCGTTGACATGTTGTCTCAGCCTCTCTTGAAGACTTCTTGCAGTTTTTTTAATTTCATTAGCTACGTTGTCCGTTGTAAGATCGCTGTGAAAGGAATCATTTCTTATGTACCAAGGTGCATCCATAATGTTTATTAATATTATTTTTTCTGGAATCACTTTATTTTATTCAAATTACTTTGTTTGATGCAGCCCCAGAGCTGAGTACCGTATAACCAAACTGGCTATAGCATTTTTAATAATAATAATTTATTTTCTGTTGATAATGAAGAATTGCTTCCTCTAGAAGCCAATATTGTCAACAAGAATTATGTTAGATAAGATTAGATTTGAAAAGGTGTTGTAAAGACACCGTAGACTTACAGTGCTGCAATCTAAAAATCTATTGTGCATACCGTGGTCTGGTAATAATGATTGGTCGAGTTCCAAGCTTCTATATAAGCTTATAATTTTTATGATTGCTGTATTTAGTAACATCTGAGTATTTGAAGACCCTTTATCTAAGTATTTCAGCCTTTTTCGGATAATTTTATATACACGGAGTTTTAACTAATTTTATTCAGATGATATCTTACCGAGTAACAGAAACTCTAGAAATGATTGCATTATTTGACAAAGTCTTTCAAAAATTGAGAAATAACTTAGTATGTGCATCTAAGCGTTATAATATCAGAATATTTGATAGTTTTGCGGACAGAGCAGTTACAGTGCTAAGTATTATATGTAAGTCAATTACTTTGTTTTGTAATTCAATTAATTTTATAAGTTTACCAGAATTATGTCGAATTTTCTGCAATTGGATAAAACTTTCAATGTAAATTACATTGAGGATAGTTTTCTAATGAAGTAAATTATTTATTACGAGAACATTAAAAAAGCTTTACATTTTAAATATAGTACTTAAAAATTACTTTAATATAATGATAATAATTTATGAATTTTTTAGTAATTTCTCATTCAACTAATTCCCTTCCTCTTTCAGTACACTTTAATCAAGGACAAAACAAATAATAATTTACCCAAAAATTTAATTTTTAAATATCTATTTTTAAATAGTTCTTTACATTACATTATATTCCCATGCAAATTTTTAAATTGAATTCATACTTTTCATGTAAAAGATTAACATTTGCACATTTTTTACTTGGTCAAAACTTTTGCTATTACATTAAATATTCAAGGATATAATCCGGAAAAAGATTAATAAATGGATTAATATGAGCATTAAATAAGTAACTCTGTAAAAAGTAATGAAAAATATAAAATATTTTAGATTGGACCTCAAAATAGGATTTTTATTCAGAGTCATTCAGAAAATATTACATGACTACAATGTGAATTTTTGGTCATAATTTTCAATTTACTTCACAGTATAAGTATAGTTATATTTACTGAATCCAATTTCTATATTCCCTAGTATAATTTTCACCAAAAATTCATTAAAATTTCTTTAACTTTTCCCACCATAAACGAATAACTTTTACAAAAATATCAATTAAAAACTTTGAACAATAGATTTTACATAAAATTTATTGTTTTAAAACATGTAACTCGATTTTGTGAACATTAAATTTTAATGACATATTATAAGATAAATAAATTAATTTAAGAGTTTTTCTTCTATTGCCATTAAAATTTTAAAGTCTTCTTTTTCCATTAAAATATTAAAGTTTTCTTCACCAGTCTTAATTCATTTCTATATAAAATAAAGCTGAAAATCATTATAATAGAGTGGTTCATATCCTCTTTGACAAATAGCACACCAAAGATTGCCATTTGTCAACATATTTTGCTTTAGACAACATTATAAATTTTCGAGAATACTTTTAAGTTTACCATTTTACAAAATGGTTATAAATTGATTTGTGAAAACCTCGCTGAACTTCAAAAAGAAGGAGAAGAATAAAAACATTATGATTTACCCCAAGGAATTTATTTACGTTATCTAATGTCCAAATTATAAGATCCTATCTCAAATACAATCGATTTTATAGCCAATATCAAATTTTGAAATTTTCGAATTTTTGTTGTTGATAATAACATTTTAAAATCACAATTTAGGGTTTCAATGTCAAGTAATGATTTTAAGAGTGTTTTTCCAAATTAAATTGCTGTCAATTTAATCTCTATTTTATAATTTCAAAGGTTACGACCTAAAATTGATACAGATTTATTAAAAACTATAGAAAATTTATATTATTGAATCATAATTATCAATTATATTTATTTCATTTTTACTCGTACTAAACTACGTTCTTCAGATATAGTTTAAAGGACTAAGTTTAAACGCGTCACCTTAAGAACATATTTTGAAATTATAGCTAAACAAATTGAAATTCTGCCACTTATATAATAATTTGATTACATAAGCCTAAAACTGATCTAAATTCCGTAAAAGCATTTATCTTTGTAAACATTTATTTCCATTTTTTTCACAAATTTGAATCACGTTGTTGTCTGTGTACATTCTCCTTTTAAGGATAATAATATTATCATCTGCACCTGGTAAAGCATTTATCCTGCCTAATATATTAGAACAAAAAGAAGAACATTATTTTGTGTAGTAACCTAGATTTATATATGTATGCAAGAAATCCTGCAGAGGTAATGTCAGTGTTGCAAAATATTTTTTATTTTCGTTTTCTTTTTAAATATTGTGAAAATTCTAAATTTTCCAGAAAAAACTATAAAATACTCGATCTAATAGATAAAACAGGTGAACGAGAATGCGGTGCTATTTACTATTTGTTAAATCCCGAAAGTATGATAATATTTTTCTTAATGTTATTCTTTGGTTTGGTTGTATCATTTTCCATACATCTGAGTATTTGAAGACCCTTTATCTAAGTATTTCAGCCTTTTTCGGATAATTTTATATACACGGAGTTTTAACTAATTTTATTCAGATGATATCTTACCGAGTAACAGAAACTCTAGAAATGATTGCATTATTTGACAAAGTCTTTCAAAAATTGAGAAATAACTTAGTATGTGCATCTAAGCGTTATAATATCAGAATATTTGATAGTTTTGCGGACAGAGCAGTTACAGTGCTAAGTATTATATGTAAGTCAATTACTTTGTTTTGTAATTCAATTAATTTTATAAGTTTACCAGAATTATGTCGAATTTTCTGCAATTGGATAAAACTTTCAATGTAAATTACATTGAGGATAGTTTTCTAATGAAGTAAATTATTTATTACGAGAACATTAAAAAAGCTTTACATTTTAAATATAGTACTTAAAAATTACTTTAATATAATGATAATAATTTATGAATTTTTTAGTAATTTCTCATTCAACTAATTCCCTTCCTCTTTCAGTACACTTTAATCAAGGACAAAACAAATAATAATTTACCCAAAAATTTAATTTTTAAATATCTATTTTTAAATAGTTCTTTACATTACATTATATTCCCATGCAAATTTTTAAATTGAATTCATACTTTTCATGTAAAAGATTAACATTTGCACATTTTTTACTTGGTCAAAACTTTTGCTATTACATTAAATATTCAAGGATATAATCCGGAAAAAGATTAATAAATGGATTAATATGAGCATTAAATAAGTAACTCTGTAAAAAGTAATGAAAAATATAAAATATTTTAGATTGGACCTCAAAATAGGATTTTTATTCAGAGTCATTCAGAAAATATTACATGACTACAATGTGAATTTTTGGTCATAATTTTCAATTTACTTCACAGTATAAGTATAGTTATATTTACTGAATCCAATTTCTATATTCCCTAGTATAATTTTCACCAAAAATTCATTAAAATTTCTTTAACTTTTCCCACCATAAACGAATAACTTTTACAAAAATATCAATTAAAAACTTTGAACAATAGATTTTACATAAAATTTATTGTTTTAAAACATGTAACTCGATTTTGTGAACATTAAATTTTAATGACATATTATAAGATAAATAAATTAATTTAAGAGTTTTTCTTCTATTGCCATTAAAATTTTAAAGTCTTCTTTTTCCATTAAAATATTAAAGTTTTCTTCACCAGTCTTAATTCATTTCTATATAAAATAAAGCTGAAAATCATTATAATAGAGTGGTTCATATCCTCTTTGACAAATAGCACACCAAAGATTGCCATTTGTCAACATATTTTGCTTTAGACAACATTATAAATTTTCGAGAATACTTTTAAGTTTACCATTTTACAAAATGGTTATAAATTGATTTGTGAAAACCTCGCTGAACTTCAAAAAGAAGGAGAAGAATAAAAACATTATGATTTACCCCAAGGAATTTATTTACGTTATCTAATGTCCAAATTATAAGATCCTATCTCAAATACAATCGATTTTATAGCCAATATCAAATTTTGAAATTTTCGAATTTTTGTTGTTGATAATAACATTTTAAAATCACAATTTAGGGTTTCAATGTCAAGTAATGATTTTAAGAGTGTTTTTCCAAATTAAATTGCTGTCAATTTAATCTCTATTTTATAATTTCAAAGGTTACGACCTAAAATTGATACAGATTTATTAAAAACTATAGAAAATTTATATTATTGAATCATAATTATCAATTATATTTATTTCATTTTTACTCGTACTAAACTACGTTCTTCAGATATAGTTTAAAGGACTAAGTTTAAACGCGTCACCTTAAGAACATATTTTGAAATTATAGCTAAACAAATTGAAATTCTGCCACTTATATAATAATTTGATTACATAAGCCTAAAACTGATCTAAATTCCGTAAAAGCATTTATCTTTGTAAACATTTATTTCCATTTTTTTCACAAATTTGAATCACGTTGTTGTCTGTGTACATTCTCCTTTTAAGGATAATAATATTATCATCTGCACCTGGTAAAGCATTTATCCTGCCTAATATATTAGAACAAAAAGAAGAACATTATTTTGTGTAGTAACCTAGATTTATATATGTATGCAAGAAATCCTGCAGAGGTAATGTCAGTGTTGCAAAATATTTTTTATTTTCGTTTTCTTTTTAAATATTGTGAAAATTCTAAATTTTCCAGAAAAAACTATAAAATACTCGATCTAATAGATAAAACAGGTGAACGAGAATGCGGTGCTATTTACTATTTGTTAAATCCCGAAAGTATGATAATATTTTTCTTAATGTTATTCTTTGGTTTGGTTGTATCATTTTCCATATTTTTATCGTAAGTTGTAACACTTTATTTCCTTTTTAGACAAGAAATAATTTTTTTTTTTTATTATTATTTTATCAAAGAAATAACTAAAATTCCCGAAACATTAAACTAAATAATGATTCCATATTTTACTTAAAGTAATTGTGAATTTATATTATGATTTAGAATAATCCTACATATAAAAAATGTAGAATTGTAGAATTACTTTATATAAAAATCATAATTGGAGATTAATATTCCATCCGAATTTGATTAATATTTAATGGAAATTTTGTTATCACTTATAAAGATAATTTATTGACTACAATTTACGACCTATACTATTTTGATTGTATCTCATATTACATGGTCTGATTTACAGCTCTTTCAGAAATACATCATTATTTTTATGGAAGATTTAATTTGATAAGCTTTAGTTAGGAACCGGTGTTTTAATTAACTGCTGACACTGTGGAACTATTGTGATTTAACCTTAAGTTAGAACTCCTATGCAAGACATTACTTTTAAAAAAGCAAAGACAGTTTATGAGTGGGTTCAACAACAGTTCCATTGGGTCAATAAAATTGTGTCCAGTTCCGAATTCGTATTCAAACTTTCTATACAGCGAATTAGTGTTAGAACAATAACTCTCAATAAACTCTAATGCATAATCGTTTTTTACTTTTAGTATAATTACTGATTGAATATTACAATCAGGTATTGAACTTAGAATAACAACAATGATCTTAAACTGTATGTGTTCAGTACGGATGACATACAAATACCGATAGACATATAAAACTGTTTTATATCCTTACCATAAAGCCAAATTTAAATAATAAAATGATTTAATGTAAAACAAAATTCAAATTATTTAAATTTAATAATTTATCGAATTCCATTTTATCTATCAAATTTTTATTATTTCATTTGCAATATTTATAGTTAAAGGTGTGTCACTAACATAACATGAACATTCAAATTTAACTTGAATAAATATCCTTCAGAATTGCATCACGAATTTTATTTATATATGTTTTATTTATCATAGAATAAGTTCGTGTTTGATTATTAAGTTATAAAAGTAAATGCATTATTGATGAGCTTTTAATGTTTGAAGTCATGCTAACTTTCTTCAAATATTTACAATAATTTCCTATATTACTGATTAGTACAAAAAAAAAAAAATATGAAAAATGGAAAATATTTATGTAAATAATTTAAATTTTCTGAGAAATAATTTAAGATTATATTTTGAAAATATATTAATAATAAAATTATCTCAGTTATTGGAATTTGTATTATATGATTTGGATCGGATGAAGAATTTAAAAGGAAATCACAATGGATTTGAAATGCATACTTAACATACACTTGTAGACACAAGTACCACTATTTCGATAATTAATCCTTTATTTTTGAAATTACACAGCTTCTAACATTCAAGAAAGAGATAACTTCCAGAGTCGAATTCCTTTTCCATATATTTCAAAGTACTTTAAATATTTAGCAATTTTTTTATTCTCGATATTTTTGTATAATTCAATAATTAATATCTATGTCTTTCCCATCTTAGAAAATCATCTTCGTACTATCTGTGATAAAATATACATTCGTGCCTTACGATTTTTCCATTGACCCACTCAGAGTTGTTAAATAATGCATTATTTTTGTAATGCATTTTGAACATCATTATTATTAAAATAATTAATTCAATTTGATTTAAAATAATGCATTACTAATGCAGTATTGTTGAATTAATTAATTAAAATAATGCATTAAAAATAACCTATTTAAAATAATTCGAATTATTTGAATTATTTTTGAATTCGATATAATTTAAATTACTTTACGTAATGCATTATTTTAATTAATTAATTCAAAAATAATTATGAATTTGAATTACATAAAAATTAATGCATTATTTTGAATTATTAATTATAAAAAATAATGCATTATTTAATAATGCATTATGAATTTTGATATGTATGCTAAGTTATGATGTTTTAATAGTTATTTGAAATATTTAAAATATTCGCTTCCATTTCCGTTGCGGCTTGAGTGTTAATTGTCTTACTATAAATCACCTACCTCTTCTATTATGTCTATTTAAGCAAAAATTTTACTATTTCCTTCTTACAGCTAGGAAAATAATTATTGATTTTCCTTGCAAGGATTATTATTCTATAAATAAGGCTAGATTTCAATATTGATATAGAATTATGTACATAAATTTAAATGTGGATTATATATTAATAAATAAACTTTCATATCATAAAGAATAGAAAACTTTGAAACAATATTTCAATCATGTACAGAGTTAGTTAGTTAGTTAGTTACGCCAGTTAGACTCTCAATCAATATTATTATATGTATATTTAGTAAACTGTGTTAGCAATCTTAAATAAACATAGAAAATCAAATAATTTTACCATAAACAAATAAAATTTATAAAAAAAAAAATAGAAATATTTTTATATTGAAATAAAATGGATGAACTTTTTATTTTTGATGGATATAAGAGCATGACGAATTTACACTATAGGGAATATAAATATAAACTTTGTGTTAACAGGAAAATTTTATTTATTTATATAAACAAAAACTAATAAAAATAAAAAATAAGAAAAACTTTTTTTTTTATAAAAGTTTTATTAGTTTTCATCAAGAAATGGAAATATTTTTTGATGTTTTCTCTAGAGTTGAAAACTTTTAATATAAATATAATGTTTGTATTGCTTTGCCACTAGATGGCGTGTTAATTAGATTTTTAAATTATAAATTTATTAATTTTTTTGGAAATGTTATGACTATTTTGTTTCTTGAAAATGGTTTACTTCAAATGAGAATATTCTTTTCTGAATTTTGAAATTAACACGGCCTAGAAATAAAAGTCAATTCAATTTTTTTATAAATGATTGATTTGACACTCCATTAAAAAATGTCCTTGGATTTTTATCGAAACTTTTAACGTGGCTTTGTATACATCTTTTTATTTCAATTGGTTTCGTTCATGACCAATCAATCACCTATTTGTCAATGAATTATTTTTTACACGGTTTTTATATATTTTTTGCACGATGAACCTGAATTATGTTAAATGTTACCATATTAATATTGATTGGTTATAGTCTAGCAGTTTAAAATATGCTACACTATTATATGGGTCTAGTTTTTAGCTACATTTACTTGAATTATTTACAGCGATTCATTGCGCAATATTATAAGATGTTTTTACATTGAATTTATCACAAGGTTTCATAAATTATTGAACTGTACATAATACATTGTTGCATACAATACGAATCACTCCTTGTTCAATCAAATAATTCATGATAATGAAACTTTAGTTGTAATGTTGTATCCCAAAATCCTACTGTTATTTATTTCTTTCGATTATTTAATTTTCTTTTAAGCAAGAAATTCTCCATAATTTTTAGATAATTGAACAGTCTACAATATAAAATATTTATAACCAAAAATATTTTTATTTAATTAAATAATAAACCTAAAAAATAAGTATAAATTGCTATATCATATTTGTTCATAGTAGCTTCTCTTTTAAATCTTTCAACTTGTTTAAAACGTAGATTGTAAAAAACTGAAAAAGCTGAATAATAATTTTTTTTCTTCTAATTATTACACCACCTAAAATGAAAATTGAACTAATTTAAGAAATATGCTTGAAGTAGTTAAAGCAACTGTTATAGAAGTTATAATAATTATCCTAAAAATAAACTTTTATTTCCAGTAATTATATAGAGTATTAATATATAGCTATACCAAGAAGTTAAATACTAGAATTTGTAGATAGTTAACTTTAATATAGTGTCATTAAAATTAATATACTTTTTTTTGTCAGGACTTTCCCAATTTTGGGTTTTCTACATTTTTTTGGATGATTTTTGGATACATTACTTGACTTCAATTCTTTGCTAACTTTTGCGGAACTTAATATGATGTGAAAATACTTTCATGTTACTATTTCTTCATAGTCAAGTTTCCATCTAATTTGGGAGTAAGGTTTCCTTTCTCGTTGGTAAAATATAAATCAAAATTTCAGATTTATAAATTATAATAAACAAAACGCTCGAATTATACATTGGAGGTCAAAATAAAGTGAACAGGCCAGTGGTTAAAATAAGTGGCAGATGAATTGTGGTAATTTAATCTTCTCTAATGTAAGATTTCCAATGTACTAGAACTACTTCGTGCTAAATTATACATGTCATAATTTACCCCAATATTACTTACAAATTTTAAATTTTTAAGCTCACATTAATTTCTTCTTCGACCTTTGTTATCTCTGGCTTGTTACCAAAATCTTTCTCACACTTAAGCACAAACGTTCATTATAGGTTGTAGAAGACACTCAAAACTTTACTATAAATATTAAAATGAAATAAATGTTCAAATCAAGTTTAAAAGAATTACATAATTTTTACAATTATTATTTTACATATCCTTTTCTGGTAAAAGGATATGTGATAAAATATTTTATATAAATTATAACCTTTGGTTTCGGATATAAAAATTACAATAATAAATTTTCCAGATATAAAAATGGATTACTTAAAATTTAATGTGTATACAGAGAAAATCGAGATAAAAGTTTCCATTTCATAAAACATAATTTTTGAATGTCAGTTACATTTTATTTCATAACATTAATTAACATATTATTATATTTATATATTTGCTTTCAAGTAAATGGATACATTCTGTCATAACAATTTATATAACATTTTAAGAAAATTTTATAAGAAAATTTAATTTAATTATTATTTATAATAAACCTTGAAGAAAATTCAAGTTTAATAATTTCAAATTATTTAAATTTTTGTATAAAATATAAATTTTGTAACCTCACCCAATTTAAGACTTGATGGTGTCGTTCTACTAGACCAATAAAATATATTAAAAGATTAAATGAAATTTCAAGGTTAATGCTAGATTCAGATGTCTGGTAATGATATGTTTATGAAAATATAAAACTTTTTTTTTATTACATATAAAATGTCATTAAAACACAAATAAATACAAATTTTGTCTTAAAGCGTTTAACTTAGCTATTAATGAATTTAATATAGCTATAAAATTATGTATAAAATTTTAATTAATTTATATTTTATAATTATTTTTAATTGAAAGGAAATTTAAATAATTAATAAATTAATGTGAGGAAGATTGTTTAAAATAATGTAAATGATAAAAAGGATGTATATTAAGTATGAGCAGAAACGTCAAATATGAGCTGAATTATAGGATTATTTTAGAGAACATTATTTATTTCGATTGACACTACACCTTTTCCAATTGTAATTCAGAAATCATCAGTTGTAATTCAGATTAGTCAATTGTAATTCAGAAAGTATCAATTGTAATTCAGATTAGTCAATTGTAATTCAGAAAGTATCAATAATTGTAATTCAGAACATTTCAACATTCGTCGAATTACAGCATTTTCCACAACAAAAATTTTATGTATGGAACGTAGAAGATGTTAATTTACTTCATACTTAGCGAATGTTAAGTAAAATCACTTGCAAAAAATGGGTAATCAATTGGTAAATTTTTAGAGATTGGGCAGATAACACAACTTAACATTGAAATATGTAGTAATAAATGAGACGACAGTATGTGTGTTGCGGTTAGGAGGATATTTATTTCGTAATGAAAGATCCAATTGAAATGTTAAAATGTTCTGAATTACAATTGATAATTTCTGAATTACAGTTGGAAAAGGTGTAGTCTCTATCAAGTCTTGATCTCCTAAAGTTTCATATTCTAATAAGTTTCATTCAGCAATAATTGAACATGGCTAGCGTATCTAAAGTTAAATATTCTCAATTATTTGCCGACTGTTTAGTTAAATAGCAAATTTTCTTAATTTGAATAATGGACATTCAAAAATTGATTCATATTATTATTAAATAAGTTCAAACCTGTCAAACACAAAAATTATAGATTCGAATATAATATGATAACACTCTCCAGGGTAGGGTTAAATGAGCTAAATTACTTAGAGGAATAAATTTATTGGAAAATTGATTAATTTTAATAATTTCCACAATATTGAAATTATAATTATGTGATGAATAAATAATATTCCAGCAATAGAAACTCTTCACATTATATCAAATATAATACATCATCAATAATTCAATTTTTCTACTTATATTTTTATACCTTACCTTCTACATTCTAATTTAGCTAATTTTGTTTTATGTAAATTTTCAATATATATAATTAAAATAAGAAATTTTACAACGCAGCAATTTTAAATTGTACTATTATTAAACATTTATTTTATGTAAGGCCAAAACAATTTTCATTATAAATTATATAGAAATGATAAAATAATTCTATTTCATTTCTATTATAATGGCCCATATTAGAATTACAATTATCTATGACCTAATAAAATATAAACTATAAAATATTATAATAATAAATTATATTGTTTTTTTATATGTTTTAAATTTTCATTTACATAATTTCTCACACTTTCTAACTTGCATAAAACAACATTGGCAACTATATATAAAATAAAAGGTGACGATTAAAATTAATAATAAATATGAAAAAATCATTTATCAACATGCAATGTAATAGACGGATAGCTAGCAAAGCGACGGATTTATTCTTTGGTTATTTTAGCTGTCATGAAACAGCTAAATAATCACACTAATAATCTCAAAAGCAAGGAGTTAAAGTTCTGACAATTTTGTGCTGTTTCATTTTGAAAATCATTATAATTTCAGATCTAGGATTTAAAATCATTGGTAAAATAGGTAAAAATATGATATGGCGAACAACATTCCATATATGATTTCTATTGCATCCGCGCGTCTACTGTATTCTATCAATCTTACTGTATTCTAACACTATATCAATCTTATTCGTGATCCGCCGTACTTTACATATATTATACATACCGTACTAAACTCGGTTAACATAATTAGATTAGATTAGATTAAGAATTACAGAATAAGTCACTGCGGCTATTGCTGGAACTATTATTAAATTCCGTTGTCGTATAACTCTTTTTCAAAATTTAGGTTATGTATTAACCTTACGAAGTATTTAATAATTGATATCCTGATATTCTAAGAACCCCTGGTTGAACTGTTGTAAACTATTACGAGAAATCCTTAATCATTTCATTGGATGTCTTCTACAGAGATGTGGATGTGAGCTACTCAGCTTATTTATGTCGTATTTAATCCAGGCGGTCGGCTATTCTAAAACCGGTTATTAGATGGATTTGGTTGATTTTAATATAAATCTTTTTTGAGAATCATTTGTTACAATTTACAATGCTGATTGACGGTTGTCAAACCTCACTTCAATATTTTGTGAGTTCATATAAGTTTCTAGACTGCTAATATTTAATATAATCAAAGTAAATCCATTGCTGCTAACTCCTAGTCTATCAAATGTATTTAATATTTTTTTAATTTTAACTAAAACCTACTTAAAAACATTATTTATAGTTCAACTTTCTAATAAAAAATTCCTGATACATTTTGAACTATGTGTAAATAAAAATCCTTGTTAGAAGTATCGTTTTCAATATTTTTACCAAAAGTTTTTCAACAAAAAATTTGTAAATATATTTTACTGTAAAATATATAAATCCTTGCAAATTTTTTTTTTTTTTATTTATTTATTTTCTATTGACATAAATAACATGTTACTGTCAGGATAAATACTATATTATTGTCATCATAAATCTGATATCA
Source organism: Rhamphomyia laevipes (assembly GCA_963920725.1). Classification (NCBI taxonomy): domain Eukaryota; kingdom Metazoa; phylum Arthropoda; class Insecta; order Diptera; family Empididae; genus Rhamphomyia; species Rhamphomyia laevipes. The sequence continues at coordinate 54,016,431 of OY987258.1, read as the reverse complement.
AGAGGGAGAAATATAAGTTATAAAGTTTTCATGTTATTAGTGGATGGCGGAGATTATGGGACGGGGTGGACAAAGATTGTGCAGAAATAAACTTATAAAACATATTATGAAATAATGAAAAAAAAAAAATGATAAATGAGTGAAAAAAATTATGTTGACAATTATATTTAATAAAAGTATTAAGTAATTTTTGCTATTTTTAAAAATAAAGGAAACGAAAACTTTGTAAATATAATTTTATATAGTTTGTAAGGATATTTAAGGATATAAAAGATTTGTAAATTAGAAAAAAAAATTGAAATAATAAAAAATTAAAAAAAAATATTTATAATGTGATTTGACAGTTCTTGTTAATTTATTATAATAGTCTCTTTCGTAAACACTACATAAAGTTAAGTTTTTAGTAAATTCTGTCAACATGAGTAAAACAAGATAATTAATTTCTTTATATAATTAATAAAAAAGTTCTTTTTATTGAAAATTTATGTGGAAATTCATTTTATGACTTGATTAAAATGACATTAAGAAAATGATTTGTTTATTAGTCGAGAACTTTGAAATAAAAAACTGTTTTTTTATCTTTTGGTAGGTCTCGCCAGTCCAATGACAAATTAATCTGTCAGTACTTCTGACTCGATATTCAATAGAAAGCATAATAAACATCCATAATGCAAGTTGCCAAATTAATCATAAATAAGTTAAAAACGGCTCAAGGATGGAATGGGAACGCTCAAAGTGAAGCTATGGCCAGTGCGAACGCTGTGTTATTCCGGGACTAAAAAAAAAAAATTACCACTATCGTTTTTTGAAAAAAAGTGGGAGAAAATTTATATGGAATGAAAAGAGGAAAATAATTTAGATTAAAATATGCAACACAAAACAAAACTCCACCCGTTTGCACACTGTACAGTCTACACTTTAATCATAGCGCTACAAATCACAAATTCCAGCATGTGACAGATTCAGCACCGTTCATGGCATTACTTAACATGCTCTAAGGAAACAAAACTTAGATTATTTAGTTTGTTCAGAATTTATTATACTCTACAATGCAAATCAACGATAGAAAAGCATACAAACACTGAAATTCTGAAGAAACTAAATAAACAAGAAAAGGATTCACTAAGCGTTCATCAAATTTTAGTCAAGACAGGTAGGTATTAGTAACACAAAATAGAAAGTATATTCCAAAATTTATCAATCTCAATTCTTACCAAGATTTCAAAACTTCTGCATTGCATTTTCTTGATTGGAATTTTGTAAATTTATTTCGGATTTTTATTTTCTAATAAATATTCACAATTTAGAAATTTTAATGTAATTCGGATATTACGCAGACAATTTCGCGAAGGATTTTAAAACATTAATTTGTACAACGACATTTTTTCTTTCACAAACTTTTTATTAAGAACACGTTTTAGCTCCATCTACTGAAATTTTTTCTGTCTGTCAGAAGAAAATGTTTTTTTTTTTTATATATAATATTTTCTTTTTTAATTTAATAAACTTTTTCATCTTATAATAAGAAAGTTTTAAAAAGCATTACAGGTCAATGATAATTATACATTATTCAAAACCAGTAAATAAAATCTTTAATAAATTTTGAGTTTGTTAAGAAAACAGATTCAAATTTGTTTATAGATTAATATGAAAATTTCAAAATTTAAATTAACATTTTTTTCAATGGATTTGTGGAAAATCAAATTGAATTCTAGCACTTCGTAAAAGAAAATCAAATTAATTACATGAAACTTGTAATTTTTTAATTTAAATAGCTTGGCTTGACTAATAAACAATTTTTCCACAAGTCAGTTTTTTTATAAAATATTAATAACGTAACGTAAAATGTCCTTAAATAAATTTAAAAAATAATGAATATTTAACTTTGACTATGACAGTCCAGATTGAAAATTATAAACCAAAAATGAAAAAAAAAAAACGATAAAATTTTAAAAAGAAAATCTTGTCAACTTTTTTTTTTTATTCGTTGTCTGTGCTTATCTTAATTGCTTTATAAGGAAAACTTTTTTTTTTGTCAGTGGGAAAAACTTTAAGGAAAATAATATTTTTATCGGAATAAGAAAAGTTTTCTTTTTTTTTTTTTTTTGGTTTAGTTTCAGAAACTTTGAAATACTTCCGTACAAATTTTTTATTTCACATTTATTTATTTAAAAAATTTCTAAGAAACGTCATTTAATTAAATGAATTATATTTCTTAAATTGAAAATTAAAGAAAAATATTTGTGAAATTTAAAAAAAAACATTGGAACTAACTTTTCTATAATGTATAATGTTATGCTGAGCCTTCCATTCACCGATTTCGCTGAATTGAGGGCGTGAGAACTGATTATTATGTAGACTGTAGAGTAGACCTTCTTTTTTATTATCTGTTTAATTGTTGTATACTTCTCAACAAGGATTTCACTTCCTTATCTGTCTCGTCAAATGATTATGTGCCATTGTAATCGTATAATTTAATTATTTATTGAAATGCTGAACAAGTCGGTGACAATACCGCGGATTTAATAAAATAAGTTTGTATCAAATTGTAGTTCCGGCTTCAATTTAATGACTATCAGCTCAGCATTTAAAGCTAATTTGTCTTAGTCATAATTCTTAATGAAAAATAAACGACTTAAAGAATAATTGTCTATATAGCCCTAATCAAATTAAATGTTTCTACAACTAACATTAAGAAAAACGAAATGAAAATTATTATTTTTAGTTGCTTTTTATGTTTTTCATGAAATTTGGTTAGGTGGGTACTATCAGTATTCAATCTCCTAGTTTTAAAGATTATCAATTAAATCATTATCATATTTGGAAGTTTCCAAAATAATAAATTATTTCTATGCACTCATCCTAGAATGCAGTGGCGACTCGTCTAATTGTTCATTTCGTTCATTTCGTATCTTAATATAAAAATCCAATTCGTTTAAAATAAATTTGAACATTATTTGGTATTCGTTTCAAATATTACAATAAATTTTAATTGTGGATATTATTATTATAAAAATGGCAACATATTATTTAAGATTTACTGTTTTTTTTTACCATGAATGAACGCCTATGTTAAATTATCACGAGTCGCCACTGGTAGAATGTGAATAGTTAATTAAGATAATATGTTGTGAATTTATTGATATTATCATAAGGTTTTATCAATAAATAATATTCTTATATAGATTTAAATTTTTTATATCTCAATCATTGATTGGCAAAATCAATAAAAAACTTAATTAATATTTTTTACAGAAAAAATTCCAATATTTATTTATAAATAATTTAATATTCTTCTGTTAAAATAAAAATTTATATACTTAAATTGATTGTACTAAATTCTCTTCAGCAAAAAAAGAAAAAAAAAAAACACAAAAAACTTTAACAAACAATTTATGTATCTGAACATAAATATACATACATTTACCGCTTAATATTTTATTCAGTGAATTTTTTCGAATAAATTATGAAAAAAATACATAATAAATAAACAAATAGAAAAAAAGAAAATGTTTTTTTAAAAAAAAAAAAATTAAATTTTCACACATGTATACAAAATTAATTCAGGAAATTGAAATGCAAATAATATATACAAAAAAGGATTCCGTCTCTCACTTGTGTTATATGGAGTATAATCAGGATTTTATGAGGATTATGAATTGTAGTTTAATGCTGGATATATAATGACCGAAATGTAGTATCAAATTCAATGCTAAATTTCTATGGATTGTAATATAATGCATTTTTAATAGTGAGGCATTTTTGGTTCCTTGCAAATGGCTTCTTGTATTAAGTAATTTGCCTAATCCTAAAATCATGCATATGCAACTTAAATATGTAATCAATTTGTAAGCGATCATGTGAAACGTATCACTGACTTAACCCATGTCAATATAACACATTACAAATACATGACTCTCCCGCTCCAGTATGTCAGTGAGTATTACTACTTAATAATTAAATGCCCTATCAAAATATCAATCAAAATGTATATACAATTTTACGGGGCACAGAAATAATTTATATCGAAATAATTTACATAATATATGAGAAAACGAAATTACTTATATGCCAAAATACACTACATAAGTTATTTCGTTTTCAAAACGAAATAACTTATATGGTCATGAGTTGTTACGATTCGAACCCGAAATAACTTATATATAGGTTATTTCGTGGTACCTTCTCCAAAATAATTCACATATAGAAACCGAAATAATTCATATATAAATTATTTCGTTTTCAAAACCGAAATAACTTATATCATATAAGTTATTTCGTTTGCGTACCAATTTTACGTTGTTGATTTTTTAGTTTAAACTGTCAATTTTAACTGATTATTTTATGATACATGTCAGAAAAGTTAATTTATTTCATTAGAAATTTGAACTTTTAACAGGGCAGTGTTAAAAAACTTTTGACAGTTGTCAAATCATCTCAATAAGCAATTTGTTCAATTATATTTAATTGTTAGTCAATTTTGAATGCGCTCATTGTAATTCTACCATTAATTTTTATAATTTGCCTTTCGCATACATTTTAACAATAATATTAATGTACGTTATATAATTTTTTTATTAAAACAACATTTTTTTTTATTTATTTATCATATTTTATTTAAAGAATTTATTATTTAAAAACAATAAAAATAATTTAGCTTAAGTTAAAGTGTTTCCTGATTGGAAAATGGTAAAATAAAAAAAAATATTTAATTGATCAATTTAAATAAAAAAATAATAAATATTTAAAAAAAAAATACACTTTAATTTTCCAATGATTTAAATAAATAGTAGTACGTACACGTTTAATCCGTAATTTATGTTATTTTTTTCACTTGAATTTAAAATGTTTGTTGAAAACCATTTAAAATTTAAAATTTAGCTCTTGCTGAGGCACACTTGTTGATGTTGAGATTGTGGTTTATTTCACACTTTAATTCAGTGTGTAGTTCACACTACTTAATTTGGATAACAATAATGAATAACTTTTATAAATACTATTAAGTTGCCCTGAAAATGACTACTGATCGGGAGTATAACGTCAAAAATTACGACATATTTAACAAAAAATCCAATTTTTATATTGAATAATGTCTAAACTCTAAACCATTTTTTATATATGAGCAAAATTTGCATTGGTAAAATTCGTACTCCAAGTAGACATGGTGGAACTGTAAGGCAGCGTATTTAAAATTAAGTTGTTTTCAAATTAGAAAATTTCTGTAAATTTGGCAACGTTGTATTGAAAAAAATAACTTTGGCAAAATTGAATAAATGCCTGCACGATTATTGTCATTTCTGTAACAAATATTTTAAATTTATTTAAATCATTTACGTTTTCAAACTTGGGCAGCGAAACGCGCTATCCTTAAACTATAAAAATACTTTACTGTTTAAAAAACTATTAGAAAAATCTTAAATTTCCAATGATTTGATTTCGTTTCCAGTACAAAATTATAAATTATATAATCACAAAATATTATGAAATTTTATCAACCAAAACATTAATGGTCTGATGAGTACCAAACGATTTGTAATATTAATATATTAAAATTGTATTTTAAATAATGAATTTTTGTAATTTAATGTAGCTTCAAAATTTCCTAAACGATTTGCTATTTCAAAATATATTTGAAATATACAAATTTTATGAATTTTATTTTATGTAAAATCAAATATTTATTAAAAATTCATATCGACTTTATTCATATGGGAGTACAATATCCTGTCACAGGATATAAAAAGCTTAAATATAAAAATATAATTTGAATTTATCCTTTAGCAACTAAAATTAACTTTAATAATATTTAAAATATTCAATTTGAAGTATAGAATTAATCATGGATATATAAAATTTGGTTCATTCAAAATATTAATAAATTTTATCTTGATATTATATTGTTAAATTTTCCGGAAAATCTATTAAATTTATGTTAAAATACATAAAATCGATTTATTATAAAGCGATAATCTTTAATTATTTTAGACTATTACCAGAAATTTATTGATTTTTGGTGAAATATATTTGGCTAATAAGTCTATATTTTGATATTAATTATAAAGAGACATTAATGAATATGGAACACAATTAAAATTAATGTTGAATTAAAATTGTGAATGAAATTATATCCATTTTCATTAAATATCAAATATCACATTTAATCCTTAATTATTCATTAAAAAAAAATTGTCCTCAATCATTGATAGTAAAATAAATCCTTTTTGTCGATAAGTTTAATACCATTTTAATCATATACCTAAACGGATTTGGTGAATGGATAATTAAATTAATCCTATTTAAAGCTCTGAAATAATTGATACATAAAAAAATAATCATACAATTTTTTTAAACATAATTATACAAAAAAAAATGATGTAACCAACTTTCGACTTTCCGAACACTTTTAAAATAACTTTCCAGAATTATTTATTTTGTAATAAGAAATGAAAATTTGACTGCTGATTTTAACAAACATACCAGTTCAAAGAATGATTTAAGCAAAGCTACCAGTAACATCTAATGTGGCAACACAGGTACAAGACTATAATGAATGTTTCAATTGCTAATAAGTACTTAACATGCTATAAATATTTTAATTTTTGTGTTACAGGATCTGAAACTGATTTGACATATTGGAAGTGAATGAAACCTTGTTAAGTTAATTCCCAGTTATTCATTAAATAATGATATGTAATATGATGCCAATATTTGTGCAATTAAGAGTTAATTAAGGAGCGTATTATAAAGCTACTGTATTCAGTCTATTTTAATATTATTTAAAGTATTTAGTTCTTAGTTGACTCATGAGTATCATTAATTAAATTTACAATAATGTAGTTGTGATTTTTAGACTGAAAAATTGCTAATGGTCCAATAAATGTCTCACTATTAAATAAAAGCCTACTACATTATTGCAATTAATGTTTCTTCACTATAAAAAAACTTATGATTCGGATTCGGCAACCATATAAAAAAATTGTAATCCAAATTAAAAATGTGAAGACACATCTTTGAGAAGGCCAAGGCTCCTTTTCTTTTCTTTACATGTATTTCACATTCATTACGCTAAATTTAATGTAGACAATTATTCATTTAATTGTAATATTAAAATTAATTTTCACCATTTTTGATTTCCAATTGATTTAATAATGATAAATACCATTATCGACCTAAACAATCTATGCATTAGTAATTTCATTCATTTTCCAATAAAAGAATAAAAAAGCTTCCAATCCTAAGTTCAATTTAAAAGATAATTATTTTCATCCGTACGAGGAATTTGGCGAAATTATTAAAATGGTTTTCAGGAAGGAAACAACCACATCTGAAATTTTCCTATGAAGTTCGGAATGTAATAAAATTATTTTATTCTACTATTTTAAATTTAATTTGAAATTTTGAATAAAAATAGTTATACAATTTTTTTTTTATGTGGATGCCACTCTGTAATTAAATAATTAAATATATTTTCTGATATTTATAATTTTAATTAAAAAAATAAATAAAATTATTTTTATCTTTTACGTAATTTTATCATTAACAATTTACCACATCACCTCATCAAAATAAAAACATAAAAAAATTTATAAGAATTTTAGATAAAAAAAATGTTTTTTGATGGGACAAAAAAAAAAATTACCACTGTCAGTTAAGTGTTTCGTTTCGTGTCTTCATTTATAATTTTTTTTTTATCAGTGGTTAAAGGTCATTTACAAAAGAATTTATATAGAAAAGAAAATGTGAAAAGCCTCCATTTTCACAAAAAAAAAAAAAACAAAAAAAAAGGAAAATTGTAAAGGAAAAATAAATATAATTTTAATGATAAAAATCACCTCTATTGTTATGCCTTAATGAATTCTCTATTCTTAGTGACTAATTAAGTAAGTAAAAGTGTGAATTTGAAATATTATAACGAATAAACTGTTAAAAATTATTTTTTTCATTTTATTTAATTATTTAAAAATTGATAACGAAATTAATTTAGTTAATCTGAAAAGCTCTTCAGTAGGAAAAATTAACTATTTCTTAGCTTTGATCTGCTCGAATTAGCCAATAAAACTCACAACACTGTAATTTAAATTTTAAGTTTTATCAGTATAAATTGAGTTAATGTGTAATTCCTTTATTTCAAAAAAATCGGTGTATTTACATTATTTCGGATGTATACAATTTTAGAAATAGAATAAACTACTGAAAAATGATTCGTTAAATATAACTATAACGAGTTAAATATAGATTTTCATATTACGTGCCTTAAAGTTTCACTTATTCCGCCTACTTATTCCATTTATTCTTTGCATATAGAAAGCCCAAAAATTTCAAACTTTATCCTTCAAACAAACACGACGGGACCACGCAACATTTGACGGATTCAAATGTCAAACAAAAGTTGAAATGTATAAGTTGGACGCAAATGAACAAAATTATGATGGACGCAACACACATAATTTGAATATACTTAAAACTTTTGACGGACGACGGATATGAAATTGACAAATTTAATTGAAATTGACATAAATGTGATTTGAAAATAAAAAAAAAATTGTTTCAAGTTCATACTTCGACATTGCTGGATCGAAAATTGTTATGCGTTTCGTACCTGTGAGTCGCGTCGTCGTCAGGTGAGGTTGTTTAAACTTATTTAAATACATAATATCAAGAAATCTAACAGTCTCTAGTTGATTTTCTCAGATTTTGATTTCAAAATTGTTTTTTTTATATATATATAATTAAACTAGTAATCGACAAACATTAAACTAAATTTATAATTTTGATGGATAGTAAAAATCCTTAAATAACTTAAACTCGTCGATATTAAAATCAACCAACATTTTATCAATGAATTAAGGAAAATAATTTAATTTTCATAAACAGTGTACATTCAAAAACTAACCTTACTTTTATGTGGAAATTATAAATACAACTATTATACAAAATATATTAAAAACAAAAAATGTTATAATACCAGCAAAAAATTTCTATTAAATGAAAATGCTTACATTTTCACATTTTATTGTTGCTTTTCTCTCCATTTATAGAACAATGAACTAAAAATAAACAAAATATAAAATGTTATTATTTGTTGTACCAAAAATACGGAGACATTTTTACTAGTTATTATATTTTCCTTAAAAAGGATATGAAATTACATTTCCACAAAACAACCAAAAAATAAAATAAAAATGAATATACCAAAAAATAATAAAACTATACATACAACAATTCAACTTTATTTTGTTTCATTACTAAAGGACAACGATGTCATTAGCATATTGTCGAGAGACTCATTACCGGTTATACCTGCAAAAAAAAAGTTCTTTTTATGATAAGCCGGAAAGAGGAAAACAAATAAAAAATGAAAACAATGCTGTTCCGCAGCATCCCAAAATAGTAATGACGATCAAAAAGGTTTATATTAAAACCAAAAATTGTTACACTGGTTTTTCAACAAATTAATGGATCATAAAGTCAAGACATGACAATTTCAAGTTAAAAAAAAGTTTTGAACTTTAAAAATTTGTATTTATTATATGAGAAATAAATTTTGTAATGAATTTCTGTAGCTTTGTAGGAAATATTATAAAAACAAAATTGATTTCAGTTTTAAAGAGGCAGCTTTTAATAATGCTACAACTCTAATCGGAATTGTGTTTGTGATATAAATTACTGTAGGCAAGATAAACAAAACGTTTTTGTTAACTACTGATTGCAACAGAAATTGCTTCAAAGGATGATGTGAATACATAAATGATTTAACAAAGCTATACACACTATACAGTAACATCTAATGTGGCAACACAGATACTGGACTGTAATGATTCTTTGAATTCGTCTTAAGTACCTAACATGCTACAAATATTGTAACTTTTACGTTTCAATATCTGGAACTGATCTGACATACTGGAAGTGCCACCATGTTAAGTTAATTTCCAAATATTACTTAACAAAATAATATTTAAATAAAATAGAAATAATTCGGTCATGATACAATCCGTATAAAAAACGCTATGATCAAATGAATTAGTTCGAATAACACATAATTCTAAACTCTAAATACAAACTCATATAGTAGGCTAAACTTGGATAAAACCGCGATACGGCTAAATCTGCGATAGCCTAAGAAAAACGTAACCATGAAGTTTTACATGTGCTACATAATAATTTTCATTAAAGTAATTACTTGATTAAATTATTCTCCTGACAAAGAAACTTGCTCGTACTACTAATTGGATCAGAGATGATATTTTAACATTGTTTGTTTAAATTAATTCTTAATATCACGGTTTTACCAGAGTTTACCCTATATTGCAAAGATCTATTAATACGAGTGAGTTCAGTTATTTTCAGAACTGTTCGGAACTGTACCTAACTGAACAGAACTGTTCAGGAATTCACAGAAACGTGAAAACCAATATGAATAATAATGAAAAAATATTAATATATTTTTAAGATTTGGGTTTAAGTTAAGCCTCAACGTTTCAATGTTAAACAAGTTTCAATCGGTTAGTGAATGTATCTACAATCACATGAAAAAATTTACATAATTTACCAAAATATTAATTTTTTTTTATTATATTATTTTTGTAAGAGCTTCTATTTTGTTCTGTTCATCATTTTTCATTCGGAATTTAGATTAAATAATAAAATAAAATAAAATAATTTTTACGTATTTCGAATTAAATATAACATTTTCTTTGTTATGTAACGAGTCCTTAAAATTGCCATCAAAAATATAAAATTTCAAATAACATAATTAAATTACTTTTATGTTTTTGTATAGCATATTTTACATAATTTTTTATTTTTTCATTTGATTATTATATCTTTAAAAGCTTTTAAAATTTACGCCAACATCAAAATCTGCATTAAAAATAAAATTATTTGGTTTGTGTTTACTTTTTGGTTGACCAAAAAAAAATAATTGAATTTTTTGTATCCGAAATTAATGTACAAAATTTTAAATTTTACTGTTTTATGTTTTTAAAGGCACCAAAATTTTTTTTTGTTGTGGTGATATTTTTCATGATAATGAAAAAAGTTATTAGAAGAAGAATTCTATTTGTAAAAAAATTTATATGTTACCATCATAATTAATTTGAAAATTTAATTTAATCTGTATAAATTTGTAATATAAAATATTTTATTGGTTAATACCAAATTATCAACTTTTATTTAACTTTCAGATTAAATTATATCTTTTCGCTGGAGTTTATAAATTTGATAATTAAAGGATCATTAGATCACTTTTAATTTGAGTATCAAAGAATTTTAATAAAATTTTACTATAATTTTATATATGGATAAAAAAGGATGAACAGAAATTGAGATTGAAGGCGGCTGTGGGGTAGTAGATACTGGGTTCAACTCTAGATCGAGACATTGAAGTCAAGTGGACTCAGTTTTAAATGAATGGATAATACTGGGGAAAATGCTAACAGTTGAGAACATTATTGTTGCCAACAAAATTTCTCACTATTAAAAGTCATTTAGCTTCTTGAAATTAAATGTTTCTTCACAATAAATGTTTCAAATAAAATTAGTCATGAAACCTGTTTGAGGAGGAGAGCCAAGGTTCGATTTGAATGTACAGACATTTCTATAAAAAAGTTGAGATTGAGGTAATTTCAAATCAATGCAATTGGTTAACAGTTTAAAAAGGTATGAAAAAGAGATAGACGTAAATTACAAGAAAAAGATAAACTCATGCTGTCATCAATGAGAAAATCAAAAATGTTTAAATGCTATAGTTTTTAGCGGCTAAAATTAAGGATTATTAATTTGTTTTCTTCCTTACGCGACTAGTTACGATATAGTTATGGTGAGTAAGTAACAAAACTACCCAGTAATCAGCTAAACGTGTAGCAAAGTAGCTAGTAAGATTATTTTTTCAGGAACTTTTAATAAATCAATTTAAAAATTTGAAAACTTGTAAACATTTTACACACTTATATTAAAATCAAACCTCTTATATAAAATAATCCTATCAATAATTTTGATTTTAATCATTTACTGTAGAAATTATCAAATTATTTTTCTATTTTAAAATAAAGACAGACAATTACAAATCCATTTTATTTTATCCAAGAAAAACGTGATTAAACTTTCCAAACAAACGTCTCTTGTGGATAAATAAAATTGATTTTTTTCTTAATTATATGTGAAAAAATTGATAGTACAAATATATTTCATTGTATAAATTGAAATAAAATCATCCAAAATTATATCAAACCTTAAAATCACAAAGTTACTAAATAAATCTCTAAAAAATGTTATTGTATGAAAATGAAAATTGGATATTTGAGAGAACATTTATGAAAACCCAGAGCTTGCTAAGTAAGTACAATATATTTATATAGACTACAATTAAGCAGGACAATATTCGCATAGCAGAACACCTTATTTCAAGAAAATTTGTAGACATCGGTCAAGTTGGTTCGGTACAATAACAGCATAACAACATATTTACTTCGGAATGAATGATTGGATTTAAAGTTATAAAATTGATTTCCTTTATTATATTTACCTTACAACTAAGAAATTTTCCGAATTTTCTATTAAAACTTGAAATACAACATTATTTTTTAAAGTCCTTGGTGTCCTGGGAAAATGTATAACCTCAGCACAAACAAAAGCAAAAAAATAATATTTTAATTTTAACAATAAAACACAATTCCATTTCAAATTATAAAAGTTTGAAATCTATACCCTAAGGGATTCTATTTGGTTGTCCATTTGGGAAAGGTTTTTCTCTTTTGGCCAGCAGAGACATAAAGTTTATTAGAAAATTTATTATATAAAATTCATCAATATAAGTTTAACCTTTAATTTGAGTAGGTTCAATGTTAATGGTCAAATAGTCATTAAATGTTGGGTTAATTTTTTTTTCATATCAAAATTTTGTTAAATTTAATTTTAGTATTTAGTTTTAGATTAATACTTAAAGGACCTACAAATGTTTGTATATTTGAGGAAGGTAAATATTTCTAATATTATAGCCGGATTAAACTAATTAAGCTAATATTAATATTATTAGAATAATCAAAAGATTGTAGGGTTTAACAAGAAAAATTATATTTTTATACATTGGATATAATTAAAAAATAATTGAGAATATTATAATTATGTGTATAAAGAACATTAATGACTCTATTTAGGATAATTAAGTTAACTAAAGTTTAAATAAGTTAGATGCTTAACATTATATTCTTATTTTGCAACAATTACAATTAATTACCCTCAAATTTTCTACTAAAACCATTCCTTCTATTGCAATTTTTTACAATCGTTATTATTATAATTCCTGGTCGAAAGTCACATGGTTGAAGTTCAAGTTATTGAGAATTTCAATTTCAATTTTCATATTATAAATACAAAATAAATTTTCGGAAAAATGGATTTTCTTTATCTAGTTTTTAATATGAGTAAATGGGCATTTCCCACAAATACGATCGAAATGTGTGCTGAACTGAACCAAAATTCCACGATGTTCACTTAAGAGTCTTGATTAAATTGTACGGTTTTTTCAACGTCGTACAAACAAATCTTCCATAAATATCATTACTATTTGTTTGCTGTTTCCTTAAAGCTCGTAACCAAAAAGAAATTATAGCTGTCATTATTGGTACTGTAACAGATGATAAACGACTATTGACAGTATAGCAAAATTTTCATTATTACATCACAGTTACACTAAAGGAACGCGTAAAAATTTTACGTGCTGGATGAGGAATTTTAACTTTTGATCAATTGCCATTAAAATCGCCAACTAGAAATAAGATTATACGATAAGACTAAGCAAATTGTAGAAATTAATAAATTTAATTATGCAAACTGATGAAATAAAATTTAGAGCAAAGAAATTGTCAACTTTTATTAAAAGACAATTAAAAGTTGTGACCTATTAATTTCATATTTTTATTCAAAATTCTTACATAATAATATATTCCCAATAGAAAAATTTAGTTAATTAAATGTATTATAAAATATTCCTTTTTTCCATAAAATTACACCTTTATTCTATATATCTATATTTATATGAAACTAAATATCCATTATCTTTTCTAATCATGATTTCCTCATAAAATATGAATACTTCATTAAATTCCCTTTTAACATATTTTCTTTGTTGTTGTTTATAAAGGTTAATCGTTTGCAATATTTTATGTAACTATGTAATAATAGATATAATATCTATATACATACACAAAATGATTATAATATTTTTCCAACAAAAGCAAAATTAATAACCACAATAATTATATAAAAGCTGCTTACCTTAGGGGCTAGTTATAAATCAGTGCTTTGTACGAAATTTCAAATCCTTTTAATAACTAATTTTCCAACTATGTATTTTATTATTTGAATCACTTTATACTTTTCTCGTGGAAACATAAAGTGAAATTGATTTAAGTTATTTCCATTTTTACATGGGATCTTTCTATTATAACTCCTCGTAATATGGAATTATTTGCAAAAATAATTATTATAAAAATAGAGACAAGGTTTTAAAATACTAAACAAATAATATGGATAATTATCGAGATCACGAAAAATATTAGAAAAAATAATCGATATTATAAAATATTAAAATTTATTTACTTTGTCAAATATTTTATTGAAATATTGAGTGGGATGAGTTCATGGTGTCATGGTTTATATAAAGTTGTTTGTTATTTTCTATAAAATATTACCTATAAAGAGTTTTATGTTAGGTTTCTAAAACATTATACAACTAGCAATAATTTAAATAGCTATAAAGCAAATGATCGGTTTTTCCAACAAAATTACTTAAAATATTGTCAATATTTTATAAATACAGACAAGCGAAATTACATAGCCAAAAAACTATGCCAATTCATCAGCTTTCTCATTACCAATTATATTCCTATGACCAGGAGACCAATTAATAAGCTAATTATTATTATTTGCCTTCACGTAGGATAGTACCACATTCAAAAACCAGTTTAGAGTTAATTGATCTGCTTGCCAGTGTTTTGATAGCCGCTTAACTATCCGAGCAAATCACTATTTTCTTATTACATAAATTAATTTCTACTATTTGTTCCGGGGCAGCTTTTATAGCTGAAATCTCAATCTGGAAAATCGTGGTAGGTTTAATTAGTTTATGTATTCATTTGTTATATTTATATATGTAGTTGATTGGTTTTTACATGATTTTTGACTAATTGGTATAAGCAGGGTGTTTACATTTTTAATTTCCTTCGAATTGACAGATCAAGTGGTAGCGTTCTTTGCAGAACAACAAAACCTAAAGCTAAATTACCATGTGAAAACTGAGGGAAATAGTATAGTGCTTTTCAGAATTGTTAACACTTATGTTTATGGTAGCCTGTTAATTTTTATTTAAATGCTTGTATTAAGCGCAGTCGAGTCTTATTATTAATATTTCCTTATTTTCGGTGATGGAAACATCTGAGCTTAATCCATTGCGGATATTAAAATTAATTCTCAGCATGTGGAGAAATTTCAAGAATCAAATCTTAAAGTTTAAAGATATTAAAATTTCATTCTCTTCTTTTAATGGACTCCACTAACAAATCTCGCTTTAAGATTATTTTTGCTGATCCAAGCAAATAATCAGTTTCATTAGATACTCGAATACTTAAGCAAGTGTCAGGGTAAAAAATGTAATTATAAAAATGTCAATTTATGATTTACTATATTATCAATCAAACTTTTTTTAAACATTAGTGCATTCCTCACTGTTTAGAAGACCATATTTGAATTCACATATTAATTAAGAAATAAATTCGAGATAATTTTAAAAGATTTACAATTTCTTTGCAATAACTACATCAAAATATGAAGGCACTTTTTCATTCAGCTCAAATAAGGACATTTATTGTAATTTCAATATCTACAATAATAAATCTATCAATATTTTTTTCCTAACTAAATTGTTTATCCTTGCATAACATAATTTTACATCAGTTAAGGAATAAAAATGCGATATATCAAACAATTTTCTGATCGAAATTCTTGTTAAAAACAATGCAACTAACAAAAAAAGGATATTTTCATATTGAGAAAAAAGGGTTCTAACGTTCTTTTGAAGTCATAGTATCTGTGTGTAAGTAATCAAATAATATTATGCACATTTATTATTGAAAACATAATAATAACTTTTATGAAAACCTAAAGAATTGATATTTATATATAAAAAAAATGTTAACTCTATCTAAAACCATCGAACAAATATTACAACTTTTTACTCGTATAAATTTTTCACTGAAATATTTCAATAAAATATTTTAAAATATTTCTTTTTTTTTAATATCTAAATATTTAGATTTTCCTAAGGGTTGTTTTATGGTTGTCTACTAAAGAAAACTATTTGTTTGTAAAGAAAACTATTTCAATTTCCTCTTATATATAATTTTACGTATATAAACGCAGTTAATTTAATGGAAAAATACTAGAAATTGTTGTGCAACTAATTAATTTAAATTTTACATTTAATCGTGCAATAATTTTATTACATTCCACATGGAAAAAGAAATTGTTTTTATTAATTATTATTGAAATATTATAGAATTTCAATTGAATTTCTATTGACAAGTATAAATAGTGGCAAACATTAAATATTCGTTAATATAAGAACTGTTTCTTTGGAATTTACAATTTATCAGAACAAAAATATAATTATGCAGATTTGACAGTGTCGTATTTGTTAGTATAACAAACATTATCTAATTATCCGATTCCTAGAAGTATAATCGAAAACTTTGCAATAAACAATTTAATACGAACGTATATAAAATTGGTTAAATAAAATTGCATATTATTTCAATTTGTGAAATGGATTAGACGCAATACCGACAGAGATTGATGTCAGAAGTCGACCTACTTATAATAATATTAATATTTTAATGTTCAGAATAAATTATGCTCTTATTTGAAAGAAGATAATATCTTACATTTTTATACTTTAAATAACATAAATGTCAATCAGTGAATGTTAAAACAAATTTAATTATTTCCATTTCATAATTTAAAGTGTAATGTGTTAATAATTTCTATGTCAATTCGAACTATATAATTTAAAATGCAATTTTCCATATGAATTGATTTTGTAAGTTACGATCAGACTGAATTTTATTTGTTTTTTAATTAGAAAACTAATTTAAAAATAATTTACAAAGTTGTTAATATATTGCAAAACATAAATTAAATCAGTTTATTATGCGTTCTAGGACATTATACATAATGTTCGTGTCATATCCTCCCTAAATAACACAAATAATGTAAAACTACCCAACTAAAGATATTCATGTAAATAAATATTTCTATATCAATTTCAGAAACATAATGTTGCCTATACATTGTACAACATGATTGTCAACATGTTGTCTTGGTAAATTAGACCTTGGTTTTCAACCGACAAAAATGTCATAATATCAAAAAAAGTTTACAGAATCCTGGGTATTAACTGACCAAATATAAGAAGGGTAGGCACATTAGAACTCTTAAGGTAGCAGTGCATGGAGGCGGAGGTTCATACTTCTACGTTTACGACCCCTTTATCATATAATCTAATCTAATATTATTCTAATCAATAAAAAATATTGATAACATAACAACATAAAAATATGTTTTTTGACATGAAACGTTGAGAAATGTCATTTTCTATATACACTATACAACTCACAACACCATCAGCCAGCATAAATTAAAATATTTTAATTTTTCTTTAACCGATTTGTCACTTATTGTCAAAATTATTGTCAACATTTTGTAAACTTACGGAACAAACGAAACAACTTGACGAAGATATTAGTACGTTAATAAACGTGTTTTATATAATGTATGGGCAGCATTAGAAAAAGGAAAAAGGACACTGTGTGTAGGTGCTGATTATAGTTTTATAAATATTTAAATATTCAACATGCAATTTTGATATAATATTTTACAGAGCATTATTTAACTTTGGTATGTAAGCAAATCATGTAAAAATATAAATTTCTAATATACATTGTTTTACTATAATAATTCTTTATGACGTTTTGTATAAATGTCAAATTTTACTTGATTTTATTACATATTATTGTTTTGTACTTTTTTGATGTGTATTGGTAATAGGGGTTAACAAAGAGGATAAATTGAAAAATGTTCAGTGTTTTTTTTTCTGTATTAAATCGTTTTCCCTTCTGTTACGTGGCATAATGACATGTTAGTGTCAGTAGAGGATAAATTTCTTTATGTCATTATTATTATAGCAAATTTTTCTATTTTTTCTGTTTAATCTGACAAATAATATTTTAGAGAATTATATTATTTTGTGGTTATTTTATATTGCTTTCATTTTAAAATTTTATGGTGATTGCATAAAATTTTTATTATTTATAATGACATATTGTATGAAATTTATAACTATGTATTTATTCATTTTTGTAAAAAAACAAAATTGGAACAACAAAAATTCGCTTTTATAGAGAGAGTAAAGAATAATTGAAAAAATTGATTTGTTTTTTTAATGAAAATTATATAAATATTAATTGTTGAGAAAAATAACGAATGCCTAAAGGAAAAAAATTTAAAATTAATTATAACTAAAAGGTGGGTGTATAAATTATAATTATTATAAAATGTCAATTAAAGAAAAACCCTCTTATAAATTTGTTGTTGATATTAATATAACCCTGTAGGTTTTCGTAATTTTAATAAGTCGAATTTAATTAATTAAGTTTTTCTGATATCTAAGGCGTTAGTTTATATAATATATTTAAAAAGATTACTTTTTCAATTTAATTGCAATAACGTACTTTTAACTTTAAACTGTTTTGGTTACATTATGTTTCTATTTGGGATGTAATGTAAGAATTATTCTTCACTGAAATATTTGAAGTTTTATTGAAATATTCGGATGAAGAGCTCTTCGATCATTTATTGATAGAAATAGAAATTATTTGTTAATGCGTTCTTGCTTCTAGTCTTAAATAACATACCAAATACGATATTTCCTCATTTAACCTGTGTTATTAAACGTTCTGGGATAATCCTAATCATAAAAAGTCGTACGATAATTTCAAAAATGAATAAAGCTACAGCGAGGATATACAATGGAATAATCACTGGCCATGTAATTCTTAAAAAGCATGCAATGAGATTAGGACTCACATCGTCCTCCATATTTCGGGGATGTACGGAGGAAGATGAAACGATGATTCACTTGTTGTGCCACTGTACCTCGGTCCAGCAGAAAACGTTCAGAAAACTAGGTAAATTCTTTAAATTCTTAAAGAAGCGGGTAAACTAAAGCCGGCCAAGGTGATTTTGTTCATTAAAGAAGTGGGATGTGTCAACACGCTGTAGAACTGGTACAGTGTTCGGCTGGAGGGTACAACGAGCAGTCCTTTAAAACCAACGAACCAACCTGTGATATTTCAACGTATCATCTAAATTTATTTGACTTATTTTAAGTTATTTATATAATTAACTTTATTTGTCACAATATTTTCGTAAATAATATTATTAGATTTTTAAATAAACATTAATATTTAATTAATAAACCATCAATTAAAAGATTTACTTTATTTTAATTGATTGAAAATAAAACTATCTACGTGTAATTCAAGTGAAATAACAACTACCAACGTAATTATATTAATAAAATATAATTAAAATTAATTATTTAAAAATATTACTTAATTTGAAAACAACAACACATTTTCTTTACTAGCTAGTTTTATATTTATAATGAATTTTAATAACTTTAATTTGGGAAATCCATAGATTCCTGGACAGAATTCCTAAATTGAACTCCACACAAAAATACACAAATTTTCGGTACTTTGTTTTGTCTGTCTATAAAATGAGGTCAAAGTTATTCAAATTTTCATTTAAAAAACCATAAAAAAATTTCATAGTAAGAAATATTTGCAACTATAGAAAATGTCCTTATTTTTATACAAGGATTCTTAATATCACATGTCCAAAAACTTTTGAAATATAAATGTTCAGATAAAAGTAATAATTTTTGTTGTCCTTGTTGTAATAGTATAACGTAAGTTTCTTAAATGTCCTTTTAAAAACTTAACTTTTAAAATAAATACAAGAAAATTAGACGATTTCTATTAAAGATTTACTAAATTTCCAATAAAAAATAAAATAATTAAAATATTTTTCAAATCAATTTATCGATTTTGTAAACAAAATTAATTGATTTGGAAAATATATAATTTTTTTTTTATAATGGTTTTCATTTAGTTTAAACGTATTTGGAAAAAAAAGAATCCTTTAAAAAAATGTTGTTTTAGCTCTTAAGCTGTTTGTGTTATTGAAAGCTCATTATTATTATTCTGCCTTAAGGCTTTAAAAAAGATGATTTTTTTTGTTCCTTAAGTAAAGATAAATATTTTCGTACTTTGGTATATCCTGGTAAGTGAAGCATTTTATTCTGATAAATCTAGTGAAAAGTCAATTTTTCAAAGAATATTTTTTGGTAAATTTTTTTTTTGATATTTATTACAAAATGAAAAGTTTATCTACTTTAGATTATTGAAAATCAATAAAATTATATAATGTTAAAAGATTTATGGATTTAATTTTTTTATTATTTGAAATATTATATAAAAGGAAATTATTTTTAAACATTAAATAAATATAATTTTCTTTTAATATAGTAAATATATTAAATTTTGAGTGAAAATATGAATAATAAACAAATTATATATCCTATAATTGATCCTTTTGTCCTGCAATCAATTTTCTGTCCAAATTAAGTAAATATTTTAAAATGTTGTGTTTTGTAGCCCTTTACTTTTTCCATTTCAATATTTTTGTATTCGGTTTAATTCCTCTTCAGTTTTCATTCTATATCCAAATGAACCAAGAATTCTGATTAATTTTTTTCTAATTGCTAGAGTCTATTAATATACGTACAACGTACCTAATACATGTACCGATTTTTTTGCATCCCAAAAACATTTTACTAAATTCTAAAAGCCTATAACTACTACTACAAATTTCATTAAATCGCATTAAAAGTTTATTCTTTTTTCAAAACCCAAAACTATCTGAGATTTTGTTTTTTATATCCTTAAATTTTATATCCTTAAAGAAAAAAAGTATAAATGATAGAAAAATATAATATAATAAAATTTAACGTTACGGCAATTTAATCGAGTTAAGAATAGGGTCTTAACCTTATCTATCAATTTAAAACAAAACGGTTCATGCCTTTTACCATCATTTATGCTTATTCTTATACTATCATATCATTTCGCCATTTTCTAATGGTACCTCTCTAACCCTTCCCTCGAAAAAGTCTAGGGTTAGCCTAAAACTCAGAGTTTGTTAAAACAGCATTCTAAAAAAAAAAAAAAAATCCCGAATGTTTTGATGAATGTGTACAAACTTTCAAATCTCTTGGACTTTCAAATCATTTTCATAGCGACTATTCTCAATTCAAATACCTATAATTTTATCGAGATGAGCCATTGTCAATAATTCTACAAGCCACGGATAAAAAATGTTATTGCCATATTTTCAATTTTCAAATTCCATCACAATAATTTGTAATTTTTCTATAAAACTCCTCGTAAAAGAAGTAGTAAAACTTTAGTTCTCTGTTTTTTTTTTTTGTTCTTTTAAAAAATCTTTAACCCATCAGGATTAATCCTTCAAGAAAATACAAAAAAAAAAAAAAATCAAATGAAATCCCAGAAAATTCATTTATCTTTTGTGTTTTCATCTTAATTGGATCATTGAGATGAAAATTCGTTTATTTTGTCAAAAGGTTTGTGTGTGCGGTTACGAAAACTTAAGAAATGAATAAATTTATTTGTTTTCTTTGTTTGTGTATTGCAATTAAGGATAATAAAAAATAAAAGAAAATAATTATTCAACTTAGTTTCTAATATACACTCATGAGTGATACACACACACAAAATGGCTGGATAATTAAGGAAAATTGTATGCCTTTAATTTGAAGAAAATTTGTATTTAATTTGAAACCATAAAAGGAGAATTAGAAATATAAATTATTGGTAATTATTAGCATTAATTAAAATAATTTAAAGAATATAAATTATACATAATTTAATTTTAATTATAAATAATAAGAATGACGGATACAATTTCTAAACTCATTTGATATTATGATCTGACTAAATGAAAAGCCGTAAGTAAATCTGTATCCTTGCATTATTTATCCCCTATTTGAAAAATATTTTTTAATTTTGAATTAACCTGTCAAAATTAAGCAAAAAGACGATGCCGTGTAATGAAGCCAATATTTAATAAAACTATAATCGCTTTTTATTTCCCAGTCAATTCAGAAATAATGAAATATGATCAGCGACTTTTACTTCGTATGACTTTAATTAGCTTTCGGTACGTTATGTTATAGTGGTGGCAGAGCCTCACATAGACCACATATAAAAATGGATAACTAACTCTGAATGTGTGTTCGTAATTGCAGCAAAATTGTGGAATTTTCTGAGAAATACAATTCAAGACCTCTGACAGAGCTGTGTAGTAAGGTTCTTCTATAATAAGACATGTACGTCTAACGTATGGCGAGCAGGGTGTCATAGAAGGTTGATTGCAGTTTGCTCTGGATCGCTACAGTTTCTACCTTGACTAGTTACGATTAGTCCAATATTACGCATGCTTGTCGATCAAACAGTGTCTAGAGCGCAGGCCGACTGTTGTCTTGATTAATGCTGTATTTTTTTTCGTTAAAGGTACCTCACATAGTTTTGGTTATTAATTGCTCACGTGTATATATTTCCTTTCCAGCGTTTTTTAGATGCGCTAGGCTAGAGTCTTGTTATTCAATACATTCTTTAGTATTTGTAATTGTAATAGCAGTAGAACCTGTTCGGGGGAGTTCCTTCTACAAGTTTACTCCCATTATATTAAGTTCATACGCCTCTTAGTTGTCCTTAATATTACACAGTGTCTCGGTACCCAGAAAACCTCTTTAATTAGCTTTAAATACCAAAACTAGTGCTCAACTAATTTTCCAATTCAGTAAGTTTTTACAGTCAAGGCTGCAAAATCCAAAAAATTTCAAAACTAATCAATTTTAATAAAGTTTGATTAAAAAAATGTATTGAACATTATATTAGCCTTAATACTTTCTATATTTTGTTATGCATTTCGGTATCATTTGGAAAAAATAAAAAATTAAAATGTAGCTCTGCAATGAACTCTTTTTATTTATATAAAATTTAAAAAATAATCAAAAGTATTTTATTTTAAATCTATTATTTATAGTGTTCTATTTCTACAAGTTGGAAATCAACAGAAACAAATATTTGCACTAACTCTGTATATACATTAAAGTGGATAATACTTGCAGTCCAGAACTATTTAAATAAAATACATAATAAAATTTAAATGAATTTTGTTAATTTTCACAAAAAAAAAAATCAATTATTTGGTTTAAAGTTAAAATTATGGTGAAGATTATTTTTTCGAATTTTTCAATAGTTTTATTTATATAAAAGCAGATTAAGTGAATTTTTGTGGTATTGGAAATTGAATTTATTTTTAAATATATAATTTCAAAAAGACAACTTTTTAAAACACATGTGATAGTCCTACACCCAATCACATTAATCCTATCCATCCTTCTGAAATTCAAATATTAATGAAAAAGAGGCCAACTATTTTCAATGTTTTTCATTTCAAATTATATAATAAAATAAATTTCATTTACTTAATTATTTAATGCTTAAATTTGTATTTCGCTTTTATTCTTTAAATCCATAATTTTCTTTAACTTTTTAACAAAATCTTTTAATATATAAAAAAATAATTACCATAATTTTTCCTTGACTTCTGTGCAATGTACTTTCTATATACGTAGAATTAATGCCACTTAAGATTCGTCTTTTTTTGCTCATATAATAGCATTAATCGCTTTACCAAGAAAAGTACATAATTTTTTCCATTTAAATTGCTCCTTTATCCTTGGGTTTTTGTTTTAAACAAATTTATTACCATCATCAGTTTAATATTTAAAAGTTTAAATAAAATTTATATATTTTAATCAAATAATTTAAAAAAATTATTTAGCATCATATTTTCACCTTTTATCCAATATCATAGCAACAAATTTTTGTTTTGTATACGTGTAAAATGCACAGAATTAATTTTCCCCCATTTTCTAATAAAATCGTCGTATCCTTGGAGTTTACATTTTCTTATGTCTTTTGCTGAATAGAATAATTATATAATTTTATTGATGTTGTTTTTTGTGCAAAGGAAACAAATTTGAAATAGAATATGAGCTAATGGCAAAATGTTTATTTCTGTTATTTCAACTTCTTTCTTTTTTAAACTTACAGAAAAATAAATGGATTATACTGAAACACTTAAGTATAAATACTTCAGCTTTAGCACACTGTGATTTAAAAGATATATTGAGTATACAGCGTACTACCATTTATGGTTGCTTAAGGTAATATCGAAGCTACTGACGAAGATTAAAACTTTTCTGAGGGTTTGGAATGCTTTTCGGACCAAGAGCTTTACAATTGCATAGAATACTCTCCGAAATTTCTTCATTATCCGATCAGATTCGACAGTACCGATTTTCTGATTTTCCAATTTTTCGATTATGGTTAACTGATATCTTAATGTGTGATGGCTTCATATTGCTAACTGCCAATTTGCTTTTCTTTTTTGAGAAATCTATAAAATATGCTTCCTTTCATGTATGTCTGGATAGTTATTCCTATATATATAAATTTTATGAATTTCCTCCGCTAGATAAACGTCCAGTTTGATAGTTTTACATTGGTTAGTTAGTAGTAATGCGGCTCTTAAAATGACGTATGTAAAAAGGTCGCTCTTATAATACTATCTACAATGATATAAACAATAAATTTAATTTTTGTAGTAAAGGATTTTGTTAGTCCTTTTGTCATTTTACTTACCAGTAAACATTTTTTTTGATTCTTTTGTGCACGACTAAATCAAGTTCTTTTTATATTTATACATTTATCTAATTTTGTTATATTTCTTCTACTTTTGACCTATACTTCTATGAAATATTAAGAAACATTTGTAGTATTTACTTTAATGCCATTAAGGATATTATTATATTTTTTTTAAAATAGATTTATTGCTTCAAATCACGCTATAAAAATTATGGCCAGTCAGTTTGGTGTTTGAGAGTAAAAATGTATTATTTTTTTTGGGTAATTTTATACAATATTCTGCCAACACTTTTGAGTTATAAATGATTATCAAGTTTTACTGGTAAATAAATGATTTTAATCTTGTAAAAATTGCACAAAAATTTTATGTCCTTAAATATTTGGAAAGACAAATACAGAATGTTTTGCATTAAGCTAATCTAGGAATAAATAATATTTATAGGTGTATAATCTAGAAAATACGGTGTCAATAATTTTCCGAGTATTCCTGAAATTTATGACTTATTTATGCCAAAAATATCAAGTAGAAGATAGAACAAATAATAATGTAAAACAATTAATATTTCGACATTGTATCACCCTGTACAAAACGATTAATTGTTGTTCTTTACATTAGGGTAATAGAATTAGTATTATAACCAATTCCAGATGGAAATTAAAAGATTTTTTTTTTTATAATTGGCACCTAAAATTTTGTGTTTGAGATAATTGCTTTGTAAAACATTTTTATCTAAGGTTAATTGAGTTTAAAGGTTATGGTTATCAATGTCATACCTTCACAATAAATTTTATAAAATTTAAGTTCATTTTGATGGTTTGTCTGCTTTACCAGAATATCGATTTGGCTTTTCTCTGTTCTATGACCTAACTAAGCTATATTTAACCTACATTCATCAAAATTGAGGTTTGTTTCGAAGAATTAATTTATTGGGTTTGCAGTTAGAATAAATTCCGAATATTTGATAAGCTGATGATTTAATCATTTCGTTGTACCACACATAAATTTGTCTAATGAATTTTAGAGAACTTCCTTATTGCTTCTGGATCTTTAATTTATGCAACTTCTCCTTAATATTGTCTTGTCTGTCACTCATCAACAAGTTTGATACAAAATAATGTAATGAATTTTGGTAACCGCTATTGGCATGTCGAGAATTTTATTACTGCAGTATAAAATTATGATTATTTATTTCAATTTACCCATAATTCATCATTATCTACTTAAATAGATGAAACCCCAGAGACTTTCATAAAGAAATAATTAATTAATGTGCCAAATTGATTTTGTAAAATAAATCTAATTTAATTTTATCAAATTTATTATGAATATAGAAAGCTAAATAAATGATGTATTGTTGTAATTAAATAGCTATCCTCTAGAGATTGAAAATTTACATCACGATGAAAATTTACATCATTTATCGACTATTCTAAATTATATGCAGTTTTTTTTTATCAAAAATTCCATCTGAAATTGAAAAACACCTGAAAATGTAATTCTTTAAAACAACTAAAAAGAAATTCTTATATAATTATTTAAGAAACTTTAAACTATTTTAAAGTGTAATCGATTAAATTTTATTTGAAATTTCCCATTTCAAGATATAAAATATTATCTTTTTCGTATCTAACCAGTGACTTTGGACCTGTAAAATGATAAAATAAATATTTCAACTTTTGAATTATTTGTAAATTTATTATAAATAAATAAATATTTTGATAGGATTTTGAAATATTCAAACATTGAATAAATTATAAATTATATTTTATTTATTTTCATTTTTTTGTTAATCAATAATTATTTGAGTTTGGTTGACATAAAAAGGTATTTTTTTATAGCCTTTAGGGCTAAAAGGTTTTTGCCTGTCACAGATTTATGTCAAGTAAAAAAATATAATCCTTTATTTTCATATTATTCATCTATATATATAAAAGGATGATATTTTTTTTTGTGAATTTCCTTTTGGATTGTCAGTTTTTACTGGACACCTTAAGAAAAATTTGTTTGTCAAGAATTGGATAGAAGAAAACGATTTTTATTTAAACTAATGGTAAAAATTACATTAAATGTTATTGATAAGATAATAAATTATTGTTTGAATAAAAGGTGAAGTGATTACAGGATAACAAATTTTAAATAAAGTAGAAAACATCGAAATTTTTTTAGCAGTAAAAGAAATTCGCATCACTCTTCAAAAATATTGAGATAATATGAATTTAATTTACCTTTGTGAAGTTTGTTACTTTGATTTAATGTTTAAAATATTTGAGTAGCGTGGTTAGCGTACTCATAAAGTCAGAGACAGTCAAGTATTTTTCGTATTTTTCCAAATCATAATTTAGTTGTGACCGTCAGCGCCGAAACGACCATACATTTTCGAGTAGGTAGAGATTCTAAGATCTAAGTATTTTTTCTATACGTTTCTCAGATCTTGCGCGTTTCTATACTTCTAGAAATCATCTTCTCATTATATCGGTCCCTCTGTCACAAACATTTTTGTTTATCTATTAACTTTCCTCTGGAAGTTTTTCAAAAATGATTTTCTTGGACAATAGAAAACTGTGTAGGAATAATATCAAACTATATAAAAAATAAGAATTTTCATAGCCTATTCTTCTTTATAACAATTTTTGATCCACTGATGCTCAAGTTAATACTACTTTGTTATATAAAAAACACATCTCTATCGTAGTATCTTTATAGCCATTTAATTGTTAGACTAAAATGCAACTAGCCTAATCGATTTACAAAACAATTTTAAGAAATCATTTTGAAAAATCTTCTTCGACTACTGAGCACGTATAAATTAAGCATTAAATCATTCATTTGCATAAAAAAAATATGACTTAAAATGTAATGTAAAAATGTGAAATCGTGCTAACCTTTTATATCACTATATTCTTAAAAAAAAAAAACCTTCTAACATTATTGCAACAAAAAATAACCTTTGAAACTTCTACGTGACTGCATTTAATACAGTGAATGAAAAAAATCGTTGGAAAATATTTTTTACAATGCAAGTTACGAAAATACATTTTCCTTAAGTTCAACGATGTGAAAATTATCTTTAGGTAGGTAAATATTGATGAGAATACCATTTACCTTGCGAAACGTATTGTCAGGTTATTCCTTTTTATCTGTCGACATTTTAGAATATCAGAATGAAATTAATATAAAAAATAATCTATCATTATAATCGGAATGTAAAAAATATGTTACTACATATTAGAAAATGAAGGGAAATTAATGAGTAGTGAAATTATTTGACTAAATTTAAATAATTGTAATGGTTATCGATAAATTTTTCATAAATTACAATGCTTTGGTTGGGGAAAATAAAAATTTAGCGATTTACTTTCAGTTATTAATAAATCAAACAACAAAAAAAATCATCAATATTTAGGTTTCAAAATAGCATTACAGCCATGGGAACGAAATAAAAGATATTAGAAAATAGTTAACATAATCTTGAATTAATGTTTAAAAAGTTAGTGGAAGAGAAGGGCCAGTTGTCAGCAGTATTTGTTCTATATGGTGTATCAAAATTTCCATTTTAATTTCCATTAAAAAATTCCAACATAATTTATCTATTTTGTAGTAATATTTGATATGACGGTCATCATATAATGTGAAGTATTTCAGGCTCAAACTTAACGGTAGGTTTTAGGACAATCCAGTACTATCAAGAATCGCACAAAACTTCATGAAATTATAATCGGAAAAATGCCTGTTAAAAATATGTACGCATAGTAATCGCCAGTCAAATTGAACAGTCAAGACGAAGGTGAACCATAAAAGCGTTAATTCCTTAAATTTTATTAACAATAAGTAAATTGATTTACTCACTGACATAAAATGGCTATTATACATCTCCCTTTGGAATTCTAGGCTGCCACGATATTGGTAAAGTTAGAAGATATTATTTTAAGCAACTCAAGTAATTATAACTTTTATAGCTTGGAGGTGGTATGTAAAATTTAAATAATGACAACCCTTTGCAAATGAAATAAACGGATTAGTAAATAGTGAGTTGTACGAAATTACAAAAATATATAAAAATTAAATATTTACAATACAAATTACAATATTTTTTGGATACTTTAAATCTTACTTTCAAAAGCCACAAAAGTGTATAATTTCTCAATTTCAAAGTTTCTACGAATACATTTTATTATTCACATTTTGTCACGTTTGTTATATAGCTACGACATTTAACGACAAATGCATTTTACATCAATGTCGTAAAAGTTTTATTTTATTCAGAAACGATAAAAAGTTTATTTTATTACACTAATTTTGCAAATTTTTTGAATTACGAATTTCTTGTATTCATTTTGACTTTTGCACAAAAAACTTTTTAAATTTTATAAGTTTCATTTATATTTATTTTAATTCTTAAAATTACAACAATTTAGTCTAAAATGTAGGACAATTTAATCCAATTTTATGTAATACAAAAATGGATGACATTAGAAAATGTCTTGAAGAAAAAAATTGTGCTCAAAATTACAGAAAAGCATAAAATGAATAAAATTCTTGAATATGAAAATAGCATAAAATAATAGAAATATAAAATAAAAAAAATTATTTATTTTATTTCTTTGTTAGACAAATTAAAGTTTTTATCAAAAATAAAAGTTATGCTAAAATAGGGGGAGCAGATAACAAGTAGTTATGTAATGGTAAATCGCAGATATTTTCATTTAAATCGCAGATATTTTAAGACATGAAGAATGAATTTTATATATCAAAAATTTCGATAAGGACCTGCCGAAACTAGCGACTATACAAATTATAAAATTGATTACAAAAGTAACCTGTGTAACAAATTTAAATCAAAACACATAATATTATTACTACTTGCTTTCGAACATTAATTCTTACTACATGCTTTAGCAAGAAACCACTGAAAACTTAACCCAAGCGGAAATGTGTCTAAAAATTCATTAAAATCGTAGTAGTAGTTCATGGAAATATTTCTGGGGATAGGACCCTCATATACGTGAACAAGCGGTAGACTTAAAATCTTCTACCTCGAAAACATCAAGGAAATTTGTTTCTTTTTTAGGGCCAAGTCCGTTGCAACACTCATAATTATTCTAACTATTTGTAACATTTATAAACTTTCTCAATATAATTTTAAAGTTTAGAATTTTGAAGTATGTATTTATTTTATAACACGTGCAATGACACGTAAAATCTGGTTCTAGAAAGTTAATATTTTATGGTTTATAGTAACAATAATATGTGTAAGAGGTTTGTGTCATGTTTATACCGCTCACAGATATATTGGAAAACTTATTGAGTATAAGTATACTTATAAAGATTTAATGAAAATTTTGAAATAGTTTTGGAAACATAATTATTATTAAATATTATTATTTAAAAATCGATAAAGAATTTTGTAGTTAAGACTGTATTTGTATTTAACATGATTTTAAACATTTGTAATAATATAAAAATATTAAATTCATAATTTAATTGTTTTATCGTATCATATGTATGTGATTGGCATATTTATGAGATGTAAAATTCTACAGAAATATTACTATTGATTGTCGTATGTAGCGAAACTTTTGAATCAATTTTGAACAGTTTTCAATATAAAATAGATTTTAACTTAAATGAATGTGTCAATTTTGACGTATGATCTAAAACTCACATTACAGTGAATATTAAAATTTAATTATTGATTATAACTTAATTACAATATGAGAAAATTGTCGTATGAATACAATATATTTTATGCCGGCGGTTGAAAACATTTCAAAGATTATCTCAGCAAATTTAATGTACCAATTCTATGGTATTATACTCTCCTGAGTTAATATTATAATTTTATTTTAATTTAAATGTAATACGTAACAATTGTCGTATATACCAAAACTCATGAATTATTTGATCACAATATTAAAATGTATATGCAAATTATTATGTTCTCATCATTCATTCCAATGGCGCTACCTTTGCCTCTTCAACATTCTTCCTCCAAATAACTATATTTAATGCAGTTGATTTTCAGTTAATTTCATTCAGCATCACCTGGAAATCTTAGTGTAAAGCATTTTCCCACCCAGTTTCTAGGCTTTCCTACTGGACGTTTTCCTTCTGCTTTACTCGATAGCACTTTTTTTGAGATGTTGCTGCAAAATGTGCCGCCCATCGAAGCCTATTTAATTTCATAAAAATTACAAGCATGTGGTTCATTGTAAATTTGGTATAATTTATAATTGGTATAATTCATTATTGTACCGTAGTTTCTTCTAGGATCCTTCTCAAAATCTTTCTTATATCTAAACCAATTTCTGTAGCAGCTTTTTCTAATTTTATGTACGATTCTTTAGCCTGTTGTAATCTCCTGCCCAGGATATCGATATCATCTGCGTAACCCTGTTAATTGGACAGACTTATAGAATAGGGAACCGTTGAGATCACAGTCTATCTTCTATGTTCTCATTCTATGTTGTCATCACACCATATGATTATAAACCTAAAAAAATTATTAACTTAAATAAAATCCTAATTCATTAACTCAACTTTAAGCTGATTATACATAAAGAGAAAGTTCAAATAATAAAATAGAAATTAATCCGATGATATTTTGTTTTCAAAGTCAACGTACTCTATCTCAAAAATGGCTTTGACTAATTGAAATTCCTTATAAATATATTAACTTAAATTCATTTTCTATCAAACATAAAATTGTTCCTATAACGAAATAATGTAAATATGTAATATGTTTTCATCAATCAATTTAATATGTTAATGTGTCAAATAACATTTCTATAGTCTGTAATGAAAATGAAAATTATGTAAGTTTACGTATAAATAAATATTTTCCCTGCTTTTCTTTTCTCTGCAAATTAATAGATAGAAAAACTTTTACATTCCATTTGTTACAGTTTTTATTTTCATTTGTCAGATTTATCGTCAATAAATCTTTTTGGCTTAATATCATAATGCGAAGGAAATAATTATAAAAAAATTATAAGGAAATTTCAGGAACTTTAATTTTTATTAATAATCAAATGAACATCAACAAAATTTTTGTAATCCTATAAGAAATAAAATATAATGGCAAAATAAAAGTTTTATTTGGATTCTAATTGGAAATATTTTAAATATCGATGACAGTGATCATTTTTTAATAAGTTAATACCGTAAAATGACATGATCAAAAATTGTATTTCTCTAATTATTTAAACTTGTTTTAAGTGTGGGCCAAATGTCATCCATTTGTGTAAATTTATTTTATTTTTCGGAATTATGTTAATATAGAACCTTTTTACACCAAAATACCAAATTTAATTTTACATTTCAAATAGTCGATCAAAATATTGGTAACTCAAAGATCAATAAATCAGTTGTTTTTACTCATAAATTCAGTAATTTATGAATAAAATTTTCTGATTTACTGGAAACACTCGAGTTCTGAAAACCCGCGAGTTCCTCACCCGCAAAATTTCACAATATGATTCCGATTATCGAGACCTACTTTTGTCAAAATAAAG
This sequence comes from Rhamphomyia laevipes, assembly GCA_963920725.1. Classification (NCBI taxonomy): domain Eukaryota; kingdom Metazoa; phylum Arthropoda; class Insecta; order Diptera; family Empididae; genus Rhamphomyia; species Rhamphomyia laevipes. The sequence continues at coordinate 53,984,008 of OY987258.1, read as the reverse complement.
TTATCAATGCAGTGACGACGAATGTGGATATGCACCATGAAATGATAAATAATTTTGTACGGCATGTGACAGTGACAGTGACAGACATTATGTAGTTCCAGTTCCAGTAGAATGGAGCCGCCATTGCACACACGGTTACTGAAAAAGTCTCCCTCTTAAAAACAATATTTGGAGAACGAATTATTTTAAGAAATTTAATTCTGAAGTGGCCAGTTGTACACCCGATTTGACCACCCCTATTTATTTTCCATAGGGTTTAAATTTCCTAATATTAAATTATCTGCCACACAAAATTGTTCACACTAATTATCCTGATATAAGATTCAAAATATTCGAATTTCCTTATTCAAATTTATAAGGAAATGAAAACCGTCTTTGGTTTGCATAATAATTTACATTGTTCGTTTATTCAAAAAGTCGGATGCATGAAACGTGACACTATTTTAAACCTTATTATAAACGCTAACTTATTGCGTAATTATATATATAAGAAAACCAAAATGTTATCTAGAATTTTCTTTATTTGTTTAAATTCCTTAATTCAATAAATAAAAGTTAAGTTATAAATTTTTCATTTAACATTTCATAGTTTTTCTTATAGTAATGAATTTTTGGTGGAAAATTTTCATATCCAATGTAGCTAGCTAGCTGGATGGTAAAAGTTTTTCAACTTTTCATACCATTAATTTCATTTTCTTAACTGGATGTATCCGTTTTTCATTGTTCTATATTCTGTGAAAAAAATCTCAGTTTTAACTATATACCAACTAAATAATTTTCCAACCACCATTCAAGAAGTTCATGACTTCCACATTTTGTTAAATAAATGGGCATACAACCGCGCTAAATTTACAAAAAACGTTATACTTATTTAAGAATTTTTGGTTTGCATTTTCATTTAAAATAAATTGAAAATTTTCTATTCTTAGAGAAGGAAAATTCAAAAGTGAAAAATACTCACCGTAACAAAAAGTTTTTCCCATACAATTTTGATGGTCGCGATAGTTTTTTTTTTTTTTTTCATTTAAAACCATAGTGAGTTATTAACAAGTCCACCACCAGATGGCATATCGTACCATAAATAATGAGGCGTAAATTGTAACATTGCAATATTTTTTTATTTTTTTTTGCTGGAAAAGTTTTTAATTTTATGGCAGTTTTTAAATAGTTTGGTTGGGTAGATGCAAGGATGTAATGAGATATTGTTAAAAAGGGAAGGATAATTTTATTTTTAGTGTAGTGTGACTGTTGACAAAGAGAAAATGTGGCTTTCTAAAAGAGGAGTAAACAATTTTATCCAAAGTTTTGTGAAAATTATTTTATATTTTTAAATAAATAATTAACAAGGATAACGTGGGAAAGTTTAAAGCTGAATAATATTAAAATATTATTAAAAGTCAATATAATTTTTTAAAGTTTTGTTACATAAATCGTATCGTTAGTAAGGGATACGATTTTCACTGCAAAACTATTATTTTAAACATTATTTTGTTCTCCTTTTGTTGTCTACCTTAATGTTGGTCATGAGCTCAGGATTTGTCTTCTGCTTGCTTACATAAATGTATACGTGCTCTTTAAAATAACCCCAAAGAAAAAAGTCAGGAGCTGTCAAATCTGATCAAAATAATTAATTTCTAAGTACATATCTGGAAATTATTCTCTCATCAAAAAAATTTACTTTAAAAGTGTAATTGTGGCTTCGGCAGTATGAATAGTAGCTGCATCCTGTTCAAACCATATCTCAGGTCTGTTTTCAACTGCAAGACGTAATTATATTTTCAATCATAAATCGAACATGATGTCTCCAGTTTCCGTTACTGAATTTACGACTTTATTTTCGAAGAAGTGCTAATTATCCTCTCGTATGTAATGCCACTGAACATTATTGACGCTGATGAATAGCTTCCGGATTTTCTATACCCTAAAACCTTAAGTTCTGTTTGACAAAGCCATTTAACGATTTAATTGAAAATTAACTTCATCGCTCATCAGATTTTGAATCAATTCATTTTCATTTGATATCACATACTATGATGTCAATAACAGGACTACTAAGCTAAATTAGTTTATTCTATCAAATTATAATATTATGAACCTTGGCGTGTTATTATGAACCTAATTAATAGATTGTCCTATCAATGAAAACAATTAATTTTTGAATTAATAACTCAGAATGTCAAACATATGTAAATGACATCTTCATTAATTCTGCTCAATAATAAGATTATTTATGTTTTCTTTTTATACTAATTTTTAAACTTTTCATAAACTTTCTTATTAATAAGTAATTTAAATTTTATAATTTCTTTTCAAAACTTATCGAAAATAAAAAATTATTAAATATATATTTTTTTTTGTGGCAGATTAGTTTTAAATTATATCGCAACAGTTGGAATAAAAAAAAACAAATCGCTCTAGAAAAACTTTCATTAAGAAAAATTATATAATAAAAATTATTATATTTAGGTCAACTAAATAGAAGAAAAAAACAAGAAAATAAAACTTTTAAGATTTTCTTCTTTTTTTTTTTAATTATAACACTTTTTTTCATAACACATTTTCCTATTCATATAGATAAAAATTAGTGCTCCTTAATGAAAAAACTAAAATAAAAAAAAAAAATTGAAAAGCTGAAATGATCACAAAAATAAATAAATAAATCTTCTTGTCAAGTGCAAAAGGATTTATCTCTCTAATTGGTTTCCTGCTGGTTTTTTTTTAATGTTTTATATAGTGTAGCTTAACGTCATAACATAATTTATTCTAAAGAAATTTTACGTTCAAAATTGGTCAAGTGTCCTGAAAAATTTAATTAGAATATCCTGAACTTAATTGAAAATTAAAATATTATATATTTTTTTTTTAAATGGATGTTGTAGTTCTGTAAAAGATTTTTTTTTGAATTTCTCGTAATTTTCCAGGTGTTGTGCGAAGTAGACTACGAGACGTAGACTACATCATTGTCTATGCGTCGAAAAATTGTTTACTAATAATTAGATTAAACAATTTATTTTATGTTTGTTAATCATTCCAAAGCCAAACAAAACTTCTATTGCTGGTTAAACAATGAAATTGTCTACGTCTAGACTATTGAAGACATTGTTGACCTTGTCTACACCCTAATCGACAATTATCTAAACCACTTTTGTGTGTCTACGCTATTGTTTAATCTAAAGTGTATAAAATGAAAGTCTACACGTAGATTGAAAACATTGTGGACTGTGTGCAAGAAAAACTGTAGTATTAACTTAATATTAGGTAGCATTATAATTAATTTACATTTATTATGTTCCATAAGTCCCTGATTTTAAGCCAACATTATTCTCTTTAACCTGCAAGGAAATATTTCTACTTTTGAAGTTGTTGTGAAATTTATAATTACTCAATTTTAAACCGATTTTCTATTAGAAGTATTCCAACAATCAGAAATAATTTAAATGATATCCTAAATTATATCAACTATATCCTGTAATATTATAATACTGTCAAAAACGATAGTGTTCTGCTGTTAAAATACTGAGAAACAGATTGAATTAAAAGAATTTTTTAATGATTTTGGATAATTGATATCTTAGGACAATTTATGGGACCTCCAAAAATATATTGATACCACGAAATTGATATACTCTCCACAAAATCAATGTTATCATTACAAAAATTAATCTATTTTGTTATACTACAAATATTGAGGTCTAAGCTGTAAATACATTAATTTCAATGTTTGTAATTTCAAATATAAAAAATATGTCATTCTTTGGTCCTTTCGTAATATCCTATTACGAAAAGTACTTGGACTATTGGAAAAAATAATTACCACAATAATACTATATCTCAAAAATTATAAATTTACAAACTTTTTAAAAACCATTATCAGGTACGTATAATATGAAGTGCTTAAAACCAAAATGCATTTACTTACATCTGGAAAATTTAAAGCATCCCTAAAATAATTATTGAAACTTTTCTTCGGAAATATTTAAACTTTTAACATTTTTATTATACTTTAAAGAACTCTTAAAAACTAATATTAATTTCCTATTTTTCAATAAATAACAAAAAAAATCATGTGGAAAAATTGGTTTTCAGTAAAAAGTTTTTTATTCTTATATATTATGCTTTGCCTTAACAAGTCTTTCAATTTCAACTTCCAATATAAAAGTTTGGATAATTCAAAACTAAATAACAATTATTTTATTTCTCACAAAATGATCCTGGAGTAATCTTCCGTATATTTATCCAACATTTATAATATAATATTCAATGATTCGGTAACTTGTTCCGCTATATTGAGTAACAATATTTCAAATAGTAGTTTCGCTCTAGAAGGAATTACGAGATATACCAAGAAGGGCTCCTACTAGCAACCGGTAATAAATCTTTGAAAACACTTCGAAATGAAGTGTTACGGAACTAAAATCTTATTGGGGGACGTGAATTCCCAAAAACTAGAACAATAATTCTGATGAATAAACGAATTACGGATTATATAGTCAAATTATATAGCCACTGGTCAAATTTACTCGGGAAGCATGGGAGATTACGTTAACTAAAGCCACAATATGTAAAGGATGTGGGGAAGTGGGAGAAATACTAGAGCACATATTGCAGTAAGATAAAAGGTTTTTTATGTCATTTCTTTCTGAAATGTAGTAGACGGGCAGGTTTAAACCGTCTAGATAAATTGCGTTCATGAGAGAGATGAATTGGAATTGTTGTGCTCTAGGGTAGAATAAGACATCAAATTACCCACGTCCTGCCCATGTGCTCTAGATATGTAAAGAGGTTCAATTACTAACCAACTAACAAATTTTTTAAATATTTAAATTTAAAATTATATTTAAGCAAATGTTAAAGTAATATTTTATAAAAGTGATCAAGTTAACTAAATTTCCTCAACAATTCAAGTAACATTTTTAAAAAGTGAAAAATAAAATATTATTTTTATTTTAATCCCTTTTTTTTGAAGAATTTTATTCAATTTATGGAACAATAATCTTTTGGTATTTGATTTTGTTGTTAGACTTTTCATTTTTATTTGACTGAACTTAGTAAGTAAGATTTATTCATTTCCAAGTTTCCATTTATTATTTATAATATTATCTTACATTTTGAAATTGAAATTGAAATAAATAAGCTATTAAAATTCGAATTCGATTGTTCTATTCGTTGTTGAAGATTGGTTATTAAACAAATAATTTTTCTGATCTTTAATAGGAGAAAGTTTGAAATACTTTTTTAACATGTTAGCATTAACATTATCACTAAAAAATACTGAAACTGATACTTCAGGACCCTTGAGAGTGGTTCCGAATAGCTATAGCTTCGGAAAGACTGCTATTGAACCTCTTTAATATCAAGGAATTATGTAAATATCCAAAATATGATGATGCAATATAAATATTTGTAAATAAATTGCCTGTATGCCTGGTGTATCGGATTTGTGTCATTATTTTCCTTACTGTAGTAATGAAAAGCATTTCATTACCTTGGGATAATCTTGACAAGCAAAGATTTCTGTTAATATTAATTAATATCGCTTTCATTACCAAGTCTTCTAAATACAATCAAATGAATGTCCAAAATTTATGATTATCATATAGTCAAAAAAGTACATTTTTAACATAACCATCAATTACATAAATTCAATTATTTTTTTTATCGTTTTTACTTCAGTCCAAAAAAATATATAATATTAAATTTATATAAATGTGTTAAATGAAATGAACAATATGGAAGAAATGAGTCCTTTCCGATTTGAAAAAAAATAAATAAAATAATATTAATTTAAAAATTAAACAAGAATAACACAAGTTGTCACCAACATCGTTTACTTTTGGAATTTATCGAGGATTTCCATGAACTTATTGATTTTAATACTTAAAAAAAAAAAAGGCAAAAATAAATAAATATGAAAATGTAAAATATAAATTGGAAAATAAAATAAGTTTTTTTTTTTTAAATAAATTAATTTTACATTTTTTAAATCTTTAATATCTTTGAAAGGAATTCAAAATCCTTTTGAGTGTTTTTTTTTTTGTTGTATTGTATAAAGAATTTTTTTGAAGCCCACAATCTTTATAAAATTAAATTTTATTAATGCTATATACAAAAAATAATAATTATAAAGAATTAAAAAATTTTATATTATAAAATTTGTAATAAATTTTGAAAATAATATTTTGTAAAATTTATTTGTACTTTGAAGAAATTCTAAATTGTTTGCGTTTAAAGTTAAAAAAAAAATCATAAAAGAATTGTTAATATACGTTAAAAAAGAAGCAGCTCACTACACGTACTTCAGCTTTCTTTAGCAGATTTAACTAATAAACTCAATGTAATAATAAATTATGATTCAAAAACATAAATTTATTATTTATCAACTCCCTTAATTGTTTGTTTGGTTGGTTGGTTTCAATTCAAGGTACACTCCGCATGATCCCTTATATTCTACCCTTTAACTTATTCATCCAATTCACCTCTATCGTTAACGCAATTAGTCTAGACGGTTTCAACTTGCCTGTCTCCTCTATCTCGTCCAAAAAATGACGTTCCAACTAAATCGTTTATGTCTTACCGCAGTGCAGTCACAAAGGATATGTTCTTATATTTCCTCTTCTTCCCCAACTCCTTTACAGATTAAAGTTTCCGTTAAACATAATATGTTCACATGAATACTGAGTAGAAAATGTCCACTGGCTACATCGGTATAATGTTAACTCTTAAAAAAAGTTTGAATTGATTCACTGCAACTATTTGATATTATTTTTTATGACAGTACTTATAAACTAGTTCATTATAATTACAAAGTAATTATAGGTACTTCATTGAATAACAAAATATTGTGTTAGTACTTCAAAGTAATTCATTGAAGTACAGAGTAATGCAAAAAATACTTCAAATTAATTACAGAATTTAAAGAATTACTGGAATGAGGTAAAGTAATGCATTACTTTTAATATAGTTCAAATAATGCATTACTGCAGTATTAGAGGGTATTTTTGTACTTAATTTTTTTAGGAATTACAATACCGGACTACATTAAAGTAATTCAAATAAAGTTAACTAGTACTGGAATAATGATGTTTATATACATTACCAAAATAATGCATTATTTAACAACTCTGCCATTTAAATAGTAAAATGTTTTAGAGCAAGCTCTGAATTCTTATATTTTTTGGTTTATTAAATAAATCCTTATTATATCTTGGAGTGAAGGAAGTACTTCGTTGATAATTCTACTTAAGCGTTGATAATTCTACAAAAAACAAGCAATACATTATGTAATCAAAAATGAATTTGTAAAAACAAAATTCTAAATGTAGAGTTATTTTCAGTTCTTTGTATTTCTAAATAATTCTAAATATTATATACAAATCAGTTCTCTTAAAATACAGGCCAGAAAATCAAATTATATCCTTAATAAGGTTCATAATGTTTACTTAATAAAATTTCATATCCTTTTTCCAACAGAACAACTTATCTTAGTATACTTAAAATTTGATTAAGTTTTATATATTTCTATTGAAATTGTAGGTGGTATTTACAAACAAGTACTTTACCTTAAGAAATAACTTATTTCCGATATTTATATCCTTTTTATTGAATTGGTATATTACTTCTTAAAATATAATTTTACAGTGATTTAACTGTAACAGATTTTTTTTTTTTTCAATATTTTTTTATCTTATACTGAACCCTTTTCAAATATCCCTTTCAACAGGATATTATCTTTTTTATTCTCTTTAATGTCTTAAACTCTCATACCATCAAACTAAAAAACTTAAAACAACTACAACAAAATACAAAAATCCTTCAAACTTGAAAGTTTTTCTTGTATTTTTCTTGTTTTTTATTTATTTATATATTTTTTATGTTGTTTATATAAGAAATTCAACAAGCAAAATAATATAAAATATTTTTTGATATAAATCGCATCCTTTTTCGTCATTTCAAAATCATTTATATAAATCCATATGGATTCCGATATTTATATAAAAAATACATATTTTTCTTAAGTAAAAAAAAACTAAAAGATGAACAAAAAAAATAAAAAAATCTGTCGTTTTATTTTGTAATTTAAAGGATAATACTTTTTTGCTTTACCCAACCAAAATTCAATTTGGATCAAAATGAGACTACAATATAATTTTAGCGTATAAAAGAAATGAAATCAATTGAAGTAGATTTTCATTTTCAGATTTTTTCTTTTTTTTTTTTAGAAAGAAAATCAACTTTTCCTCAATATACAAGGATAAAAATATTCAATAAGAAAAATTTCAAAAAAAAAAAAAAAAATTTATATTGTTGTACTATATAGTTAGAAAATGTCAATATATCTGTAAAAGTCCTAAGAACTAATTTTAGGATTTACTTGATATATAGGTGATGAAAACAAATATTGGACATGTAAAGATAAGTTTATTATAACTTGGTATGTAGGTCGAGTGAAATGAAATTCGTATAATAAATTTAACGTCTTTAAATCAGAAATGTAAAGTTTCGCTCAGATGTAAAAGTCATGAAAAAAGGTCCTTTGTTGTTCAATCAACAGATGGCGCGCAAATTATCTTCACTTATTTTTAAAATGTTCTGAGCATTAATGAAATATTGACATTTCTTTTTTCCCAAAATGCTACTTTATCTTTAATTTGAAATGTCAAAATATTAAAATATCAAAATTAACTTACCTAATTTTCCTACACAAACAAAATTTGGAGAGCTTCGGAAGAATTTGGTGATGAAATTTGATAACAGTCAAGCGACATAGTTAATAGTAAATATTAAATATATAATTAAGTTTTATTATAGAAATTCATACATACAGATATTTTCAAACGTCAGACAAAACCGGAAACAATTAAAATGATTGAGACAAGGTTTTCTTGCAGAATAACGCAAACATTATTCGAATTTGCGTATATAAATGTGAATATATACGACGGTGTAATACTGCTGTGAAGGTGCTCTAAGTAGATAGAAACATTTATATAAAATATCCAATTTTTACTTGGCACTTCATGTAAAATAATCTTTTCCAACACTCTACTTGAAAGCACGAATTTCCAATCAGATTGGTTTTCATTAGACACATTATTTTACAGGCTACAAAATAACTATGTAGTTTTACAGAACTATGTAGTTTTAGAGACACTAAAGTATCACAAATTAAAATTACAATTTAGCTTTGTTTATATAAATAATAGGGACGAACGAATCAAACTTACAAAAATTCAAATATTCGATTCGAATAGTATTTATTAACTCAAGATTGATTTAATTTTATAAAGTCATTCAGAATATATTCTTGATCAAAAAAAAGGAAATTGAGTTGATTACAGAAAGAAAAAACTATAATTCTAAGAATACATTTGATTCAGTACTAAACTGTACTGAAAAAACTCTTGTATAGTGCATACCTTGAAAATTTTCAACATTGCTCAAAACTGATGATGTCGAAATTTTCCCCTGTCAATAACCCCCAGAATTATGCGTATTTACACACTTTTTCATATATTACAATCGAACAAATTGTGCGGATGCCTTTATTTTGTTTAAAAATGAAAGTTATCCGTTGCATATATAAAGATAATTCCATAATTCTGAATACATTTAATTCAGAATCTCCTATTCTGATCTATTTACCTGTCATAAGCCATCTACAAAAATCCATTTTTACCAAATACAATTTGAAAAAACTGAATATAAAATTATTATATAGCTCCAAATCCAATAAAATTTTATATATTTTCTGATTATATTTTATTTTTTATGAATTTTACTTGTTCTATATTTAATTTATTATTATTCAAGGGGGACTATATCTAGTACAATCTGTTTAAATCCAAAATTCGATATCCACTCAATAATATCGATGAGGATTAAATGATTCTATATAACAACAATAATTATGAAACAATTTTTATACTTTCATATCTAAAAATAGAATTTCTATGTATATAATATTGAAATATTTATGTATCACGAAAATAAAAATATCCTTTTTTACTATATATATAATAAAAACTTCCTTGTCAATAAATTTATTTTTTTTCAGAAGATATCAGGTTGTGTTTATTTTCTTATAACTAATTTCTAATTCTTTTCTAATATATTTTCCTTATAAAACTCAACTCATCAACATTGTATATATTTGTAACTACAAAGGATTTGCTTATAATACAGTGTTAAATACAATTTTCTTTCTTACCATACTATTAGAACGAAAATATTGGATTCGTTATATTATCATAGAACCTCACCACATTAGGAAAAAAAAACACAAAATGTAAATATATTCGTGTCTAGAATACCTATCCAAAAAAAAAAAAATTCCTAATATTATAATTTTTTTACTTTAACAAGGAATCAAGTCATGCATACCAAAGATGATTTTCATATTAAAAACATTCGTTTATTTTCTTTTCTTCTTTTTTTTTGTTGTTGTTCAAGGATCTCTACAGTTTATTTACGCTGGAAATATAAAAGGAACTGATAAATTAATGAAAATAGAATAATAATAATGGAATGGAAATTAGTTGTTGTATCGTTTATCGATTTTTTATTTTAGTTATTTATATAGACATTCTAAAAATATGACAGGATAATATTATTTTTATATAATATATACATCATTATTTGTGTAAAAAGAAAAACAGCCCTGTTTTAAAAAGGCCAGATCAATACGAGTAAACATTTACAGACACCAAAAATATCAGGAAATCAAAATATTGTTCATCTTTAAGAGCGGCGCTGATGTATAGTAATAGTGTGCTTCGTTATGATGTTTTAGATCCCCGTTTCAAGTGTAATACTACAGAATGAATACGAGTAATATAACTGCGATAAAATATCACAAAACCTATATCATTGAGGCCTTATTCTCACAAGAGGAGTAAAAATGGAAATGATTGATTCTATAATTGATCCTGTGACCGCTAGGATGTATGAACGTAAGTCATAGACATATTGTACCCCTCGAAACCTTCATGGTACACATTCAGTCATTGTTGGCTGAACCAACAACTCTTTCGTCCCGCAGAGAGAATTGTTTTCCAAACCAAAACCCCGGCTTCATGCAATTAGTTCATGTACTAGGAATTAAAACATTTGCAACGCAGGTACATCTGTTCTTCTATGCATCCTCTACATACATTTAATTCGGATCGCCGTATTTGAAAGGCATGATCCTGGCCTGTATGTTAAGGTATACCAGGCTTTTGTTACTTTTTAGGTATATCTTGGTGCCTACTCCACTCGAATCTCCCCCATACATATTTCTAACGTTCACCTTCTTGCAAGCTTCCCAGCGTTGAAGAAGAGTATTATCAATCAATTTATTAACACAACCTCTAGTTAAACATAAGTTCTGCCTAGCTCGTTGGTTTTTTCGTTTCTGTGGCGGTCACTATGGCCTGGAACACTGGAACCTATTTGAGAATGATAATGATAATCTCAATATTAATAATCTAACATAGACGAATATTTGGTATAATGAATATTAAATATTATTGTTGATTATTGAACCAATTTCATTTGGTTAGATATTCTAGCCACCAGGCACCACAAAATATCTTTAACCAGCCCTAACTTTTTGAAAAAGAATCTTTTTTTAAGAATTGGGTAATATTTTTAAACTGTAATTCAATATGCTTTTCTTTATATACTTAAAAGGAAAATGTGTTTTTTTGTAAGAATCCAGATAAAATGTATATTATACCTTTAATAAAGATAACAAGAATTGATCCAGTGATGGAAGACAATTATTTTCTGATTCATTATTGATTAATATTTTATATGGGTATATACAAAATGAAAGTAAAAGAAATAATGGATAATGATTTGATTGATTGTATTAAAATAATACGAATTTTAACTGGAAATATAAAAGGAAAAAGAAATATAAGGTAAAAAAGAAAAATCGTTTTATTTGGGAAGGAATAAAAAGGATAAAAAATTGTATGAAAAATATGAAGATATTTTAATTAATTATCAACAAATAAAAAAGTTATTTAATTTAAATCGCTTTTAGATTAAAAAGATTTGCTATAAGTTGAGATTAAATTGAGAAAAAAATTGGATTTTATAATTATGTATTAATTTTCATTTAAATGAAAATTATACTTGCGGAGGATAAATAATTATTGTTGTAAAAATTAGATTCCCTTGATGTAACTAGAAAGCATTTTTCGAATGCTTGAAGATACGAGATGTTGTGTAATCTAACAAAATGTCTGTGTATTTATTTGTAGTATCAAAATAATGACATGATCTTGGGATCCATTTTATGGTTACTAATTTACTATTTTTCCTTATATAAATTTAGTGAGAAACTTGAATGTATTATTAATTGCAGCTTACGAAAACAAGCATTAATAAATGTAATTGTTCCAGCAGTGAATTTACGAAACGAATACTTTATGATTATTGACGAAATTTGAAACGAAATTTTAGCCAAAATAAATTTCTATATAACTCATGTGATATACGAGTGGCGGTAGCGTAGTAGTAGCTGAGATGTCACTTTAAGTTAATAGAAACATTTATCCGTAGTTGAACTCTAAACCAATATCACTCCTCTTAGTTAGTTAGAAGGAGGTATATCCGCTGTGGCCTGTTCATCACAAAGACTAGGCAATTATCTGGCCCAATTCCATATACTAAACAATATTGCCCACTTCCATTACTGTAGCATCGTAGCGCTATTTAAAAATTTGAGAACCATACCAAATCATCTAACCAATAGTTTCCCAGGATTCTATATATGTTCCAACTTAGCCCCGAACACTCAGAGCTTATTACATATTCCTCTATTCTTACATTTCACTGACATTATCACCCTAGTAAAACCAAATCTCTAATGTAACTCTTATTTAACTCAGTTTTAAATAAATAGTTAACAGTAATAAAGTTTTGCTTTATGTAATTGTAATAAAAAATTCAGACCACTTCCTGATAACAATAATGTCTCACTATTAAAAGACATTTAGCTCGTTGAAATTAAAAGTTTCACTATACAACAAATTAATTAAAATTAGTAGGTACAAATTGCAATAAAAATGTCACGAAACTTTTACCATTGAGGCATTTTGTTCGCAAGTTTCAGTCATACAGACTATATCAGAAATGACGATTATCATACAGTGGACTAAAAGAATAGCCCTGATTTTAATATTAGTTTCAATTTTTCAATTACTGATCTATTATTATACTTCGCTGATGAATTACTTACTTTCAATTAATCAGAATTGTAATTATCTTTGGATTTATTGACGATACCTTGTTAAATATTCACAAAAAGATGAAATAACAATTCTTGTTTTTTTGTAATACTCTTTCAATTCAATTTAATTTAATATTAATAGAAAAACTGTACAGAAAATTAGTTTACATAAAAGATACATAATATTTATATATATTTATTTTTAAATTTATCTTTTTTTCAAATTAAACTTAAACATAATTTTTATTTTACCTATCCTAAATAACCATTTTTTTTTTTATATATTTTTATTATCAATTATTGTAATTTATAGTCAAATATAATCGAATTATAATAAAAAAAATTCAAAATGAAAAATGAAAATCAAACAAAAAATTTATATAATATCAAATTTTCTTCCACCGGATGAGTTTTCACAAAAAATAATAATAAATAAAGAATTACATAAATTAATTTTTATTTTTTTTATATATTATTTTAATTTTATTTTATCATTTTCATTTGTATATTTTGTGGAAAATAAAACAACGAGGACCTAACAAAATAACATAAAATATTTTCAATTTTCAAAATATTTTTTTCAGATTTGGGTAAAATTTATTATCCTGGCACAACCAATTCCAAACTTCAACTATTGATTTTATTGTTCCACATTATTATTATTAAACCTAATATTGTTAATTGCCACGAATTATAAATATTTTGTGGATTTTGTAGAAGTAATTGAATTGGTATATTTGGTAACCATCGAATTGTAGTAGCTTTAGATTTACTAACCTCTTCAATTATTATACTACGATTTGCGTGCTGCATTGCTGCTGGTTTTTCTCCTATTTAACCAAAATATAAAATAAGGTAAATTTTATTTTTATGATAAATAAATAAAATAAATATTTTTTTAATAATAATAAAATAAAGAAATTAAATCAAGTAACCTTGAGTTTTATACAATTTACCTCAATTAATCGAATATTTAAAGAAATGGTTTAGATTATTTTAATAAAGTTATAGTGTAAAAAATCGACAACGATAGAAGCAATGTATAATGACAAAAAAAAAAGGTTTTTCTTTAGACCCTTAAGAAAAGAGTCAACTTTATATTATTTGATTATTTCTAAGGTTTGGGTCGAATTGGGTTTATATAGAAGAAGACTGTAAGTTAATATGATCTTAAATATTTTCTTCTTGGTATTATAATTCCAAAGTCATGAATATGATACCTAAATTGAACGTGGAAGTAATTAGTATAAAGTTACTCAAGGACTGTTTTTTGGTATTGTCTTAAATGTGGGAAAATGTTACAATAACTTTAAAAGTGTTTTTTGAGCAATATATTCAATGACACTTTTTTGTTTGTAAAATGAAAAGACCTATTGCAGCCAAAAGACCTATAGTAGTCCCTGGAAAATTAAAGTTGCCTTACAAATGCTAGTTTGTTGATAAATTCTAGAACATTTATTAGGGAACTGGATCCGATATCCTTCAGTTCTAGAAGCCATTGACCGAATTCTAGTGATGAAAGACATTCACATTCAAATAGAATTTGTTCAGCAGTCTCGTCATTTTCGTTACATAATCCGCATCGAGATTACTGTGACCTATCTATTTTGATAGTAGATGCCACAGTGTCCCGAGAGAAAATTGGTTATTATGCGCACTTGATTATTTGATAGTTTAAGTAACTCAAGTGCCCTTTTATTGGAAATAGAGGGTAGGAATTTATTGGCTTGCCTTCAATTTGGGGTTGTATGCCATAGCATATCTCTTTCTTTGATTAGCCAGTTATTTAAGGGTGATTTAGCCGCACTAAGTGGGATACTACAAAAATAGTATCTGACTGGTCAGAAGATCCGCTGTTTCATTTCCCTGTATATTAGAGTGGCCCACATTAGTGTGACAATGTTTCAAAAAATTCAGGATAATCACGTAATCCAATCAATCAAACAACTCATTTCTGTATTATATCTATAGAAGAAAATAATATTGATTGTAGATATGATTATATGCAGTCAATAGACAACAGCTGCTGAACTTCCATGCCAATGATATGAGTATAGAGTCAGTGTATGGAACATTGAATCACTGGAAAATACATCGAAGCGATAAATATTAAATTACAGTTTCTACAATATGTTAGCAAACATTTATCTAAATAATGAACTTAATTGAGACTGATGGCTATTATCAAAAATAGCACTATAATAATTTCTTTTCAAAGAGCACTAGGTAATTTTTAATTTTGTTACGCCGCTTAACTGAAAGTTTTCAATAACAAATTTCATATTACATTTTTATTAGATCACTTACCTCTTAGTACATGAACATGAATACTAGCCTGTCTAGTATTTGATGGTTTACAAGTATAATTTCCTGCATGATTAAAGTGTACTTTATCAATTGATAAAATACTTATTGATGGTGTCGTTAATATTTGTGATTGCGGTATGAAATTATTTGTGTAATTATTATATTCTAAACTTGATGTTAATGTTGAATTTCGTCTATTTCTTTTTTTACTTCTATGTCTACTATCACCTTTATGATGACGATAACTAATTTCATTATTCATTGATAAATTATCATTTGTTGATATTACAGAAAAACCATCTTGTGCATCATAATTAACCATTTTTTCATTATGATACCTAATTATAATAAATAAATTATTAGTGAAATAAAAATTATAAGAATTTTTTTTTTTTTACCAAAAAACAAATGATGGATTTTCGGTGGCACTCTTAATTTTACATTCTAATCGTAATGCTGATCCTTCATCAATATGCAAATCAGGTGATCCAGTAATTTCAGCAATAGCTTCTATAAAATTATTGAAATTTTTTAAATTTTTATATTCTTAATCATTTTAAATTTACTTACCAACAATATTCAATTCAATAAATATTGATTGTGTTGGATAAACAGATAATTGGCACTCATATATTCCTTGATCATCTTCACGTACTGATTTTATTCTTAACGACCAATGACCCATATGTCTAGCATGTTCGACAAGAAAACGTCCATCAATACTATGAGTTGATAATCCAACAGTTAATAATTGAAAATCTTTACGTCTAATCCAAGACACCTGAATTGAATAATTGAATTAAATTTTTTTAAATCAAAATAATTGATGAAATTTCTTACCGTTTCTGGTGAATTGATTTTAACAGCACATGGTAAAATTGCTACACCACCTTTTTGTGCTATTACTCTTGTACTATTTTTTGTAATAAACATTGAACTAAATGTTGAATCAATTTGATTTTGTAAACTAGATTGTAACGATGGTTTACCAACGTCTGTAAAAATAATAATAATAATTTATTTTTTACTATATTTTTTATATTTTATGTGAATTGTGAAGTTAGTTCTTATATTCTGACTAGGTAATACTCGGTCACTAGAGGATATACTAATGGTTTTTAATAGACAGCATTGAAATAATTAACCGCACTTATTAATTCTTGTCATAAGTGTTTTTTTTTTAATAATTATATTTTACATTTTAGATCATAAGCAAAATTATAGTAATTCCCTAAATGAACCATTACCTTCGACAAAGATTAATGATCGAGTTATTATTTCCATTTTATATTACAAAATAATTTGACCTTATATGAAGGAATAATTAAATAACTAGTCGAGGAAGGCCAGTTGAACTTAACTACCAAATAAACTCAAGTATTTATAATATTTGAAAATCAGTCCGTTTTACAAGGCAAGGGCACGTCATCTTGTATAGTTGGTATTTTTGTTACTTAACTATTGGTAATTGTCAATTAAAAGCAATTTTTTATAAATTGAGTTATTCCAGGCTGCTGTACCTAATCAAAACATTCCTCGCTGTAAAATTATAAATAAGTATTTGGTCATGACAAGAGCCATTTTGTGCTTTTTCTTAATACTTTTTAAGTTTGATTATTGCATTACCGGATGTTATTATCTTCTTTAAATAATGCATTTTATTGAGTTATCGCGTTCATTTAGTAATTAAAATAATTATATAAATATAGCCTATTTTATTTTACTATAATTTATCTATCGAATGGCTCGGAAAAATGTTAGTTTTAGTCAGCATTTTACTGGTGTTAAATATATAAAATTCTGATTAACAAAATATCATTTACTTTCGAACTGGACTTATGTATAGAGTCTTCTAGCTTGGAGACACTTTTGGATTGAGATACTTTTTAATGGCCGCTGCCGCTTTGAAATGTAGAAAAAAAAATAGTTGAAACAACATATAGAAATATATAATGAAAGTAATAAGACAGTGTCGTTTTGTTCTGCGGAAAAGTTTCAACGTTTCTGTTTTGCTAGCGGCGAGAGTATCCCCAGCATTTATAAGTCATTCTAGCTATAAAAGATTGCACATTTACTGTGTACAAACTGGCAAATTGAAAAACTATAAACTATATTTTCAAAGTCTTTCTATTTGAACACCGATTAATTCTATTTGGAAAACAATTCAAAATTTTTGAAAAATGATTAAACTATTTCGAAAAACGAATAATTTAATCTGAAAAATGGTATATAAAAATAATATTTAATTATTTTTAAAATTAACTTACCTGAAAGTATATTTTCTGGAAAACAGCACATTATAATTAAAAATATTCGTAAAAGTTTATTACGTATCACATCAGAATCCATATTATTATAATTTTTAATATTTTCTTAAAATATTTTTCTTTGCATTTGGTATTTTTCTATACATGAAATTTCCTTTTTGTTTACAAAAAAAAATTTCGTAAAAATTTTCCTTTTGTTTATGGAAAAAGTAAATTTCAGAAATTTTTTAGGATCAAAAATTTCATTAGTAAATATTTTTCATTTTTCATTTGATTTTTTAAAATCATTTTGTTTTCATGTATTTTAATTATATTTAATAATTTACATTTAATTTAAATTTTAAATTATATTTATGAATTTCTTGTTTATATAACCGCAAGGTTTTTTTTTTTGGTATGACAATTATATAAATTTAATTTTCCATTTAATTTTCCATTTTCCATTAATAATTTATTCAGTTTTTTTTTTGTTTTTGGGCGCTGAACAACGATCTTGTCACACTGGATAATCAAATAGAAAAAACAAAATTATTATCCTTTTTAATACACTGAGTTGCAATTTGATGATTGTGTCTGTATGTGTGCGGTCAGATACTTTTATCCTGATGGTTATTTTAATATTTTTATACAGATTTTTTTTTAATCCTTGGAAAATTAAGGATTTTTTTATAGTTTCTGTACAACAGCTGTGCGAAGTTTACATTTCAATATTTCAAAATTTGGATGTGATATAAGTTTTTGATGCTGTAGTGGGAAAACTATATTTGAAGGACCAACTACAACATTAACAAATTCATGAAAATTATATGAAAATTTTGTATTTATTTAATTTTATGCGTGAATTTCGTTTGTGTACGACACGATGATGACGATTATTTTATGTTGTATTTTCATTATCATAAATTATTGTCCAAAATTGATAATTCTGAAATTATATAAAAGGATAATTTAATTTTAAAATTATGATTATATATTTTTTTTTTTTTGTTAAGGATGTTGTTAAATATGTAATAATAAATAAATCGTAAATCTATCAGAAATAAATTTTATAATTTTAATTAAAATAATCGGATTTCCTTGTTAAATCCTTCTTTCAAAACTAAAAATTACATTTTATTTCATACGCAGTTGAATTTTCTATGGAAATATAAATTTAAAAATGAATTTATGATGAACTAAGTTTAATGGATTTAAATTAATTGAGGTTGTTCTAATTTATTTATAGATTTTTGTGGAATTGACAAAAGTTTGAGATCAATTGACACTATACTTAAGCAAATTAATAATTTTTTGATATTAATTTTAACGCTCGAAGGTTATTTCTAAACGCTCATAGGATAAATCCACATTTGGCAGAATAAATTAGTTAGCAGAAGATTTTTTCGAAAGTGATTCCACGACATAACACAAATTCGGAATTAAATCTCATTTACAAAAGCGATTTAAGGTCATAATATGAAGATACTGTTGCAGAAATGTTACGTTGCCAGTCAGCTACCATTACAGTTTTTCATGTGCTTTTCTAATAAATTTTGGAAAAACATTACTGTTGGCCATTCAGAAGTGACACCAATGGGTGCTATTCTCTACTCGAGGTTTTTGAATTCAATTTTAGGTAATTAGAATTCATGCATAATATTTTTTTTAATAAATTTCAATTTAATTATAGACTAAGAGCTAGCAAAATGATTTACTTTCGTTGTAGTCACAAAAAAATTAGTAAGATAGATCTTCTAAACTCAATAAATATGAAATTGAAGGTCTGGAAATTTGGTGCCATTGTGTATAGAAAAAACTCCAACTATCAAAAACAGTTAAAAGGATTTCAAATGATTTTAGTTATATCAACTAAAGCTGAAATTTAAGTATGAAATAAAATGCATTTAAAGACAAAATCAAAATCGAGATACTAAATATAGAATATTTAAAGAACTTATACGCAATTTAAATATATCTTTTATAAGGATAATAATTTTCTTGATTTTTATATAATACATTTTCCTAAAACAAAATAGTAAAAACCATCAAAAACTCTTTCTCTATTGGGAAAACTATAATATTAAAATAAATCCTTCTAAAGTTGTACTCATTTTTTTGTTTATTTTTTATGATATTTTTTCTTATTTTTCTATTTTCTTTATATACAATAAGTATATATGAATTTTCCAATTTGGTGAACATATTGAAATTTTCCAGTGAAATAAATCTAAGAAATTTTCTTGTTTGTTAAACAATAAAATAAATTGAAATTTATATATTTTTTTTTTACTATATGCGTTTTTTTAGTTGTTTTAATATATTTTTTAAAGAAAATATCAAGAAAATCATGATTTTCCACATTTTCATATGATGATGATGAAAATGTGAAAAATTATTATTATATGACTGAACATTATAGAAGAGTATAGATAAATTCAATAAATATAATATTTCGATGTTAAAAATTATGAATAAGAAATTTTGAAATTTTATAGCTACATTATTTGAAATATAAGTTTTCCATTATATTTCATTGGAAAATTTCTTTTTATTATTTTTTGTGGCATAAAAAGACTTAAAGAAAATACATAAATTTTGATTGAAAGACGAAAAAAAAATTTGAAATTCCTTTTAATTTTTGAAGTGTAAACTTATCCAATGAGTATTTTTTTATGTTTCTCAAGTTAATTGGATTTATTTGATGTTTAACCATTCGAAAATTAATTTTAACAACTATTTTGCCCCTATTTGAAAATCAATAAAAAAAAAACAATTTGACATAATATATTTCTTTAAATGAATTTTTGCAATGAATTCAATTATACTCAATAATTAAAGTTAATGCCAACCAATAATTTTAGTATTTCCAATTATTTTCCGTAAATACAGGTACATATTACAAAAAAAAAGGTGAATAAAACTAAATGGCAATGTCATTGAATAAATGTGAAACATTTTGAAAATTAAAACCTTTGGAATTCATGACAGTCAGTTTTAAATTTAGTGGGATATAAATTTGATAGTTGATGGTAATATTAATTTTAATTTAAAGTAAATGTCCAAAAGAAGAACTAATTAATTCAAACAATTTTTTTTTTAATCTAGAATTCATTTAATTAAGAAACAATTGATGGAGAAATATTCTGTATAGGGTTTTATCAAAATGTTGTAAAGATCTAACTCTAGATAACGTGTATTATCGGGACACTGAACATTAACAAACATAAAAAATAACATCCTTTTGAAAAATGAAGAGACACTGGCAGAATTATTAAAGATATATATTATTTTTACATGTTAGATCTTTCTCTACCATTAATTATCGTTGATGAAGATGTGAAACCTCATAATAAGTAGCAATTTTACCTTAAATTTATAAAGATTTCATTAATTATAGCCTTTTTTAAAACTATACTTATATAAAATACACACAACTTTTGATGTAGTAGAAATGTTTTCTTTGTCTTGTAAAATTTAGCTTCTGTACTTACGCGGTTTCACATCTTCATCTGGGTTATATCGTAGTATAGATTCTGCAGGGATCTACAAGGATTTTTATACATCCCAATATTAACACTATATGTCGATTTAACGTACGATATAACTTATTCGTTCTACACTACCGAAACGATTACAAAAACTTCTATAATATTGTGTCTTGGATAAGTGAGTATATAAACCGTATTAGTGCGAATATTTGCTTTGATCTATAGAATTATAGAATTTTGATTTTATATGATAATGTTTTCCCCAAAAAAAACAATATTTCTGTATGAATGTGAAGAACATCAACTAAATAAATAATTATTAATTAGTTTTCGATATAAATTAACTACAAAAATGTAACCACATTAAAAATATTTCATTTTTAATTAAGTTTCTTTCATAATTCAAGTTTGAAGTAAAAAAAAATATTTATTTTTATTTAAACAGTGTTGCAATTGCAAGCAAAACTATACTGAATCATGTAATAAATTAAATCTCAAATTCAAACTGTTAAATTTACTTAATTTAATTGTAACTTTCTGCAACAACTTTTGATTTAGTTATAACTAACAAATTTAATTTGTAATACACCAAAGAATTTCTTAAAATTTGCAAAAAAAAAAAATAACAAATCAACAAAATCATAAAATATCAGTTAAATTTTTGGAAACATTGTAAAACTACCCCAAATTTTAGCTATAATATTGTAGAGCATATTCTATCATTACTCCAAACATTTTGATCAAACTTTGTATAATTTATTATTTATACTTTCCATATACAATTTATATACAAAAAATTTATGATTTCCCGGTGGCCAACTGTCATCTATTTCGATTATATCCATACCATAAAATATACAATGCTGCCTGATTGTATTTTAACTTCAGAAGCAACAAAATTTCTACAATATTTTTACCATGTTTTTGGCACACAAAATAAAAATAAATTTTTATATAGAAAATTTTAACTTTTCGTTTTACGTGATATTTTGTATACGTATACATTGTCGTGTAATAATGTCATTTTCGTTGTAATCTTTTCTAGGTCAATGCCAATTTATATTTCGTTTTGTTATATCAAAAAAATAAAAAAAATAAAAGGAAAATAAAAATGTAATAACTGGTGGAAAACTGTATAGTTGTGAAAATGAATGGGTCGTCGTTAATGTTTGTCATTTTATCACGTTGCAATTTTCTTATTAACTCAACCACTAATTAATATTCTTGATGTATTCTGTAGCAAATTGGAAAATTAATTAACAAAAAGTAATAAGAGAACTTAATAAAGAAATTTTTGTAGAGGACATTTTTATTATTTCAATTACTTTCAGTACATAAATTAAAGGATTTAAAGGAAAAATAAAAATTTTTGATACTTTTATAATGCGGATTAGATTAAGTTGCTGGTTGGTTGGTTATAATTGAAGTCTGTGTACAATTGTGGCTTCTAAAGAATATTGCTACTGAAAGAAATTTAATTTAGGATTTCTTTCAAGGAATAGAAAAAAGATAATCATTGCGTTTTATGGAACATTGTCTTTTAAAGATTATGGTGGATTCACAAAAAGAAAAACTATGTAAAACAATATCATTGAAAAGCTGAACTATATAACATGCAAAGCAATGGAAAGCAAAAGTTACTCAACTTTTAACTCTTTCGATTTGCAATGTTAGAAAATGTTAAAAATAGCTTTAATAACTTTACGTTGATTGGTTCAAGTTCCGACATTTTTATTGTGAATTCGATGTGTTTCGATTAATGCTCGCCAATATTATTTTTCCCGTCACAATGTCTGCAGTATTTGTAAATTCAGACGACAAAGCTCACTCTTAGACCTCCTTTTTATTCATATTTGATATTTGTTTATTTCTTTATTCAGCTGCAAATCAATAAAGGAACCGAGATTATATCTCAGTAAAATATTTATACCATAATTTTGTTATATGAGCTGCTTCTTAAAATTTCACATGTGACCTAACTTCTATTAATTTTTGTATTTGCACTAAATTTACTAAGAAAAATCAAGGAAATATTTTTTTTTTTTTTGCGAAATAGTTTTCTAAAATCAAATATTTTAACATTCCATTCTCCAAAGAATTAATTTGTTACAAATTGTTACAAATATTATAATTAAATTAAATTTAAATCAAGTTAAAAAAGTATCTACAAAAAAAAGAATCTTTAGAAAATTATCATTTCTTGTAATATAATAAAGAAAATTTATTGTTTCCTAAAGAATTTTTGTAATTAAATTTTTGACCTAAATAATATTTTTGTAACGAAAATATGTAAAAGTAAATGAAATTTAAATGAAATTTTTTTTTTTAGCAATTCAAATACCGAACCACAAAAATTGATTTTTATGCAGAATTTTAATTCATTTAAAAATACTTTTACTCACTTGCTATTCATAGTAAAAATGTTAACTTTATAATTAAAAACTTTTCAACATTTTTTTTTGATGTTATTGATTGAATCGATTTAAAAGTTTTCCCCGGAAAAATAAAAATCTGAAAAACTTTTACATGAAAATACTATAAATGTGTAATAAAAAAAAATTATTATATTTATGATCCTTGATATTTCAAATGTATGGAATTATTATGAACACACTCTTAAAGTATACTTGAAAAAAAAAATGAAAATTCATATTTTTCATATATTTTCTTCATTTTATTCGATCGGAAAAATAAAAATTTAGGTTAGTTGAAAAAAAAATCATTTATTGAATGTTTAATGATTACAGAAATTTAATTGAGTTATAAATTTGTTGAATTGTAGTTTTCAATGTAATTTTCATTATAGTAATAAATTTTAAATAATAAGTATAAATGTAAGGATTACGTTTAACAAGGACAAAATTTAAATTATTTGAAAATTAGAATTTGGAGCGCCATCTATATATAAATGGAATATTTATTTGGGTAAATTACATTAGAGAAATAATGTCACGTTTAATCACGAACTGACATTTATTATTGAAATTTTGGATACTTTAAGTTTAGTATTTTGTTGAGCTTTACTATAAAATCATTTCTTGAAAAGTTGGTGTTCGTTAATCAGAAACTAATGATAATAAATTTCTTATTACTCAGTTCAAAATTTATAATATTGAAAAATTGAATTCATGAAAATTAAATTTGCTCAATTTTCATACAAATAAATGACTTGGTAATTTTATAAACTTATGATGAAAAATGCGAATTAGACTGACGACCAAATATATAACCCATTTTCAGCGCTCTGAAAATTGAAAAGAGTCGATCCCAAATTTGTTTATTTCTTTTTTTCAATTATATAGTTTTCATCAAAATTGGAAGTTCGTAATAAAAAAAAAGAAATTTCTTTTGAGACATATAAAATATCACGAATTTTGGAAACAACATCACTCCGAAAGAAACATGATATAGGCTTTCAAATGGAGTCAGTATTGAAATTTCTAACCCTTATATAGATCCAGAAAATAACAGACCGCAGAAAGACGGATAAAGTGAAACCGTAATTAAGTAATTTTGTAATATGATTTCCTAACACCTAAAATTAGTTTAATTGAAATTAATTAAATTGTTATTAAACTCTAATTGCCATTTTTGTTAGGAAATCAAAAATATCATGAACCACCATTACTGAAATTATAAAATACTTTAAATGCTGCAAGTTTGTTCAATTATATTTTACTTGTGTTAATTTTACTGTGACAAATGTCGTTTACTGAATTAAGTGTAAAATATTTGAAAATTTTCAATTTTAAGCCAGACTTGATAATTATGAAAATTATTATGTTTTTTAACAAAAAATATCTTAACTTCTGAAAAGACTATTCATCACTAATCAATAACATTTCGATCATTAAACCAATTTGCCACTTGAAATTATTGAATTCAAGTCTTTTTTACCCAAATATTTTTTTATAAATACTTTTCATTTTATTAAACTTCTGTCTAAAAATAAATACAAAAAATTAACTTCATAAAAAATATTTTATTAATTTAATCCCAATAACAATTTACACCTTAATACCTTTTTATTTACTACCTGGCTATCAAATGGTCACATCAAATCGTTATTTATATTAAATATTATTTACAACTCTTTCGTCTCCATTAATTGAATTAAAAAGCCCTCTTCAAAACCTTAACATTTTCCATATTTATTTTTATTACAAGATTATTATGCTTTCCAAAAAAAAAAAAAAAAACAATCAACCAAAAATACCACTAACAAACAACCAAATGAAAATTAACTTGAAATTCATTGATGTCCTTTTTTGATAACCAAAACCAACAACAACAACAAAACAAAAATTCCAACTACAGAAGCTAATAAATATAATTAAATTTAATAAAGTATAAACCGACTCGGCGACTCCAACATTTTTTTTTTCGATCCTACATTTCACTTCATTTCATTTTAATATCCTTTTAATGTCCTTCATAATTTAATTCGATTATATTTTTATATTCTTCGTTTTTCTTTATACTATTTTGATTATCTAATGTAATTAATAATAATAAATTGAAATGATAAGCAAATAAAAATTTTCTAAATAACATAATTTATAATAACTATGTATAAGGATATTATAATTTATATTACTATCCCTTTTTGTTAATAAAAATCAACCTAATTTTTTTTTTATGTGGTATATTAAAGTGCCTTGTCATCACTCAACGTGTCAATTGATAAAAAAAAAAGTATTTTTTTTTATGGTATTTTGTGTTTAGTCCTTTTTGGTATTATTATATATTTTGTTTAGTCCTTTTTTTTCAGGAATTGTTTTTAGGTTATTTATTAATAGGCGACTATTACACAGTGTCTATTTTTGGTTGAAAAATGATGAAAAAAAAAATTTGGAAACATCCTTTTAAACAAAATAAATATTATATAAAAATCTTTCCTGTCAAACTGGATGATGTATGATAAACACAGATGGTCTTAATGTTTTGGGAAAATTTGTGTAAAGTTTTGATGAAATGGGCTGGCGTTAACAGAAAAAAATTTTGTTTTGAGGGCTTTGGAAAAAATTGATAAATTTTCGGTTTTATATTTAAAACTTTATTTCACAGAATTCAAATATTTTGATTCATTGAGAAAATATTTGTATATAAATATTTATAAAAATTCGTAAACTTGTTATGGGTTGTAAATGATATTAAACTAATTATATTTTTGTTAAATATTATACTCAGACTTATTAAAAATAAATATAAAAATAATATCCTTAAATTACCAAAACAAATATTAATATAATAAGAAATTATATTTTACCAAAACATGTTTTTCACTCCTACATTTCATTTTTCAATTGAATTATTTTTTTGAAATTTACAAAATATAATTATAAAAATCTCATATTATTTTGAAGAAAATGTTACCACCGTTACCACTAAATTCAAATTAATTGATTAAAATTGAATATTTTATATAAACCCTCCATTACTATCGTCCTGTTTCGCTTTTACCATTGATGAAATATAATTATATTTTTAAATTCATTTCTACAATGAATCATGAAATTCCGATTTAAAAATTTATTTATTCATTTTAACTAAAAACATTAACCCTACAATACAAAGAAATCAATTTTGGTTCATTTTATTTATTACTAAAATTATATTTTATTTAAAAAAAATAATAAGTACATCGGCTCGTTGCATAGTAGAAGCGTATTTTTTGATACAACGCTTTATATAAAACTATAAATTAATAATAAATATTTTAAATGATAAAAAATCTGATAATTTTTCTTAATGTTTTTGACATTTTGGCTACCAAAATAGCAAAATATGAAAATTTGGGTTAGAAAAATTAAATTTACATATTTTTTAGAAGTCCTTGTTTTACTATTAAATTTGTTCCTGTGTCAAACGTTTTGTTCCTGTGTTCAAAATTGTTTAAATGACACTTACATGGCACGATAGTAATGAAGGGTTAATATCAAAATTTTTATTCTAAATTTAAAGTTTTTCTTAATTTATCACAAAATTACAGAATATGAATTTAAAATTAAAATGTATACGTTAATAATTCATAATATTTTATTGCCATTTTGATTATATGAAAATGTTAAGCAGAATTTTCTTTACTTCAAAATTTTAAATTTCATAAAATTTTCAGAATTTCTGACAAATATTAAAATAATACTGTATATTATTTAGTAAGAATTAAGTTCTTAAATTTTGTTTTGACAGTTCCTAATAAATAATCAATCTGTTTCTAACATGTAAAAGTAAAAATAATGTTTTAGTTTAAATGAAAATAATAAATGTTTTAAGTAATTATTTATAAATGATACAAAGAATAATTTACCACGAAAATTATGAAAGGAAAATTAACTTTTCAACAATATGTTTTCAAAATCAATTATAAATTTCTTGGAATTATATTATTATTTTCCATACAGTATCTAAAATATATTTTGAAAATGGAAAAATAAAATTATTAATATATGAATAATATAAACAAAATCAAATAATTAGTCTACAAATCTAAAATTTATAATAATATTAAAAGCTAGGGGGTATAAAAATTAAATAAAATAAATCTTTGATTACGTAGAAACAAATGAGTAACTTCAAACATTGCTAAATGATTACATGTACGTAGATATATATAGTCTATTGTTTTTCTAAAATCATTTTTAACCTTCAAAATGGAATTTGGAATAATATTGCCATATAGTTTTTCTTTCCACAGTTCAGCAATTACGAAAAACGTGGGTTGTTAAATGAAATTTATATGAATAGATAAGCTTAAGAATGAAAATGTACAGGTAACCTTAAAATATAGACTGAAATCATGTAGATAGCAAAAGATGAAATTATGAAATGCCTGGTAAAAGTAATTAATAATATAATAATTATTAGAATAAATTGCTATCCAATAGTCAAAATATTAAAAATGTAAATTTAATAACTATAGTTACGTAAATAACTACCAATCTATAAGGTTAATATTACGAATCTACTAGAACCATCAAGAACTATAGCTATGTCAAAATCTAGGATAACGAAAATAAAATCGATAGTAGAATGATTAATGGATGAAAGAAATTGAAATGTATATTAAAGATAAATTGTTTCAAAAAAAAAAATATATTCTAGATGAAGCTATGCTTTTGAAACTTACATACGAGACACAGACATAAACTATGACCTTAATTGAAAAGAAAAACTGCAGGTAATGTATCAATGATTAATGGAAAATCCATATTAAAATTAAATTATTAATCAAATTGAAAATGAATTTATAAGGCATAGAAGAATGGTGCAGATTTGATGTTATTAAGATATCAAAAAAATTAAAATGAGGTTATGTAAGTGAAGACTCTCAGACAACAGATAGATGCAAATATTGATTAGCTGGATTCCGAGACGAAATGTAAGAAAATTACATTTTTTCAAAGATGTAGAAATAAGCTATAATCAGTTGACAATACATAATGTAAGTAGAATGTCAGAAAATAGATGCACTTTAAGATTGACTAGCTGGATTCCGAAGGGAAATATAAGAAAATTTGGTAGGCAGTTAAGAAGATGGAAAGATGAGCTACATTCTAAATACCTGGAAGTTAAAGGGACAGGCTTTTACAAAATTACATTAATAAAAATAATAATATAAATATATTTATACTCCTTAAAAGTACAAGTTTCGAAAAATCTGAATAAACAATTTTGTAAATTATAACATGAAGTTTTCAAAAATTAGATTTTGTTTACCAAAGCACAACAAAAACTCAAATAACTCGACAGTTTATTAAAATGCCTTTATTTGAAGCATAAATTATAAATTTCATTTAATATTTATTTAAAAAAAAGAAAAAATATATATTAAAAAATAATATTTACTTAATAAAACAAATAATTACCAAAAAAAAAAAATTTATAATTTCTTTATATAAATTTACAAACCTTATTTTATTTTACCTCCATTATCCTTATTAAGTATTATCCTTTTTATTTTTGTTGTTTCTGTTTTGTTAATATACAAAGTAAACTGAAGTAAATTTCTTGTTTATATATTTTTTTTAAGAAAAACTTTTTTTTTTATGATATTTTGTTATCCTTTTTATTTTTTATTATTATTGTTGTTTTTGTATATAGTAATACTTTTTTTTATATTGCTCTTAAAGCAGCATTACAATTACAACACTTACAGTCTATAAAACTCACTTTGATAAATTTTTTTACAGTCTACTGAGTTAAAAATATTTTGATTTTTTTATTTGCATTTTTTTGTTGTTTTTGTTGTTTTTTTTTGGAAAAAGGATATTTTAAACATTATCCTTTTTTATGAATTACCATAAAAAAAAAACGCATATTTTTTTTTTGTAAAATTTTTGTTTTTTATAACAAATATTCACATTTTTTATATTAAACTGTTAAATTAGAAAAACTGAAAAAGAAATGAGGAAAATTATAATTTTCTAGTATGTAATAATTATTATAAAAACTTTTCCAATTCAAAAAATACCTGCAAAAAAATTAATGAGAATAATTATGAGTTAAAGTAAAAAAAAAAAGGTTTTGTTTTTGAGTTAAATTATTTTAATTATTATTATTATTATTTTCGGTCAATTATTATTTATGATAATTTCGGTATTATTGCTCGATGTCATGCCCAGTTTTATGATTATTACGTTAATCAATGTTTTACATAATTATACGTCGTCCTTTTATTAATAATTCAGTTTAATGACAAATTTAAAGGTGATAGATTTTTTCTGATTATTTAATTAAATACTTAAACCAGGATAAATTTGTTGGATTGATTTAATCAGTGAGCGGTACTCCGGTACTGAAACGTTTCCTATATTAGATTTACTAAAAAAAAGGTAATATTAATTAGAAATTTGGTTATTTTGATAAAACAAGATGTAAAGTTGACCTTTTTAAAAATTGTTAATATAGTAACAATAAATTACTTTAATAAGATTAATATTTGGTAACGAAATTTCTGTGATTTCACTAACGTTTAAATTGTAAAATTAATCCAAAATTTAACTTAAATGAAAGTATAAAGATCTGGCAGACAATTTTAATTTAATAAGTTCATTAATTATAAAGCAATTCATATTAACTATTTTGAAAATTTTAGTAATTTATATTTGGTTACCGATATAAAGTATCATGAAATTATTTAAAAACTCAATTTGATTAAAACTTTTTTTGTAACCTCTATAAAATTACATAAAGTTTTCGTTTTTTTATATAACAAACATTATACCTATATAACTAAAAGTCATCTGGAGTACCTTATCTAGTAACTTATAACAAATTTAACATTTATAAAAAATATCTTAAAACTTTTAGTTCTGAAATTTCAGATTTCTTCAGCAATAATTTTTCTATTCAAAAATTATTATTCAATGACAATTCTGCTAATAATTTAGCTAATATTATGTTTCGTGAAGGCATCTATCCTTGAAAAAGAAATTATTACATCGTCCTTTCATATATTAAAGAAATGCGTTAGTTCAAATGTCAGTCGTATGCTCCTTTGTAATTTAAATAATTCTAATAATATTGCATAGTCATTTTCGTGATATTAGAGTAACATGTACTGATAAACCATCATTGAGGTTGCAGGTTCGATTCCCGCTGAAAAA
Source organism: Rhamphomyia laevipes (assembly GCA_963920725.1). Classification (NCBI taxonomy): domain Eukaryota; kingdom Metazoa; phylum Arthropoda; class Insecta; order Diptera; family Empididae; genus Rhamphomyia; species Rhamphomyia laevipes. Next base: position 53,953,140 of record OY987258.1, on the reverse strand, counting down.
CACTGGACTGACATGTTACATATTAACAGTTTACCACAATCTTATTTTAAAAATTAAAAAACAATCAAAATTTAATTTAAAATTGAATTCACTAAAAATTTCAATTCAAATTCCGATTCAAAAATTCATCTAAATAATATAAAATTAAATGAAAATGAATAATAAATAAATTTATTTTTAATTTTGGAAAATTTCTTGTTGTATTTAAATTTTCGAACTGATAATTAAATTGATTTATTTTTAGCTTGTTATTTTTAATTCATGATTTTTAGTAACAAATAATTTCCTAATATAATTAATTAATTATTCAATTAATTTTATATTTTATACGTATAATTTGTAAAATATGATTATAAATTTAATTTTCATTAATCTAATTGAAAATTTACAAAAAAAAAGCACTCAACAAAATAAAAAACCACTCACAAAAATTATAATCCTCGTTTGAATACATAAATTTTCATTTATTATTTTTCACAAAAAATTTCACAATTTGTTCAATAATTTTTCTTTATTTTCATATATTTTTATTTCACTTTTAAAAACACTTTTCATGTTTATATATCCTTAATGAGCTCATTCAATTTTGTTATAATATTACAACCAGGACAAATAACTAAAATATTCCCTTACCAAAACAAAAACAAAAAAAAATGTATCCTTAAAATACGTTAAACAAAAAAAAATTATTACATTTTTATTATAGAAAGTTTTATTTTTTCTGATATTTTTGAATATTTACTAAGTCACAAATAATTTTTAATATTCGGTATTATTATTTATAAAGGAGCTAAAAATTATTATACGTTTTAACGCACAGAACAATTCCGGGAAACTAAAAATGAAAATTAATTTTTTGGTATTGTATACGTTCAATCATAAGAAAATTGTGATAAAACTGTAAATATTATATAAATATATAGAAATTTTCAATCCACAAAAAAAAATAATAAAAATATTTTCTGTATAACAGAGAAAATTATTTATACGACATTAAAAATGAGGAGAAAAAAATTTCCTTAAAAACAAAAAAAGGGAAATTTATTGAATTAATATTGGGAAATTTGTTTTTGATGCAGTAAAATATTAATTGATTATAAAAATATTTTATAATAAATTCCCAACTTGAAAGTAAAATTATTTTATGTTGGTCAAAATTTGAAATGTTTTAAGGAAATTTTGTTTACCAAAAATTTTAACTTTTAACATTTAAGCAATGATTTGAATATAATTAGACCTCAAAATTTACTAGGCCACAAGGACCCGTTTATATACTAACGCCGAGAAGGAATCAATTCTCCAGTTTTACTTTTTCTATTTCAATAATAAAAGACTCCATAAACTTGGGACAATGACACAAACAGTGCTCCAAGGATTCAATTTTCTCTTTACACCACATGCATGTAGTATTTTGTGTCAGCTTAAGCAATTCCGCATGCCATCTTAGTAATATATCACCCGTAACCATTCTTGTAAGTAGTCTTCTTATATTTACTTTATTTATTGTTAGAATACTAACCCACGGTAGCTTAATATTTACACCAAGGATGGAGATTGCTTACTCGAGAGTATGTTTCCTCTCCAATCACTCATCCATTTACCTTTTGGGTGTAGCAATTAGATAACCCACTTGAAAAGAATTAGGAGACATATATGCCGCCGAAATTCTTGCTAAGTCATCAGTTTTTTCGTTACCTGCATTAGACTACTACCAGATGACCATAACAATTTTAGTACATTATTACTTGCTAGTAAATTTAGATTCGTTTTGCCGACATGGATTCCATTTTCCACCGCTTCCAAAGCTGCCTGAATATCATAGAAGATGGTACTTCTGTTTCCATTCAAGGTTTTCTGATGTTAATGTTCATATTACAGCATTAGGAAATTTCGGCTATCTTAGCCTTGGCAAAGTTTTAAAGTCAGTTCAAGGTTCAAGAGGTTTCTAATAAAACACCAGCACTACAAACTTCGTTAATTTTTTAACCATCTCTGAAAACCACAAAGTAATTATTAGGAATAAAAGTACAATTTTACCAATTACTTCTCAATTTGATAAATCGCTTTCTTCCGAATAATACTAAACACCATTTTTATTATTACTAATTCTTGTAATATCAAATTTCTATTTAAATGCTATTTTATTATGTGATATAACTTGAAGGCATCTTTAATTTTCTATAAGAGATTTAAAAATTGTCGTCTTTAATTTAACTTTAAATCCATGGATTTCCTTCCTTCTATCTTACATTTTATTTTTTCTATTTATAGTTTTCTTTAATTTCCTTTTATTAACAGATTTAGTTTTCATGAATAATTGGTTTTTTATTTGTGATTACTGTCACTTGCAATTGAAAAACTTTCAAAATTGAATGAGCAGAAAATTTATCTTTGTTCAAACACAAGAATAATAAATTTTTTCCAATTCATAATTAACAACGAAAACATAAAAATAATATTTTTCCGAAGTATAACTAATCATAAAAAAAAACTAATAGCATTTCCATAAAATGGAGAAAAAAAATAATCTTGGTTATAATTAAAAAATTGATAATCCAATTTTATTTTTATCGTATCTAAATGATTTTTATTTAATTGAAAAAAAAATTCATTGAATAATTCAAAGTTTTAATGAGCTAAATAAAAAAGGTATCGAAAAAATGCAAGAAATTTTTTAATATTCAATAATTTTATAAAAGATTTAATTGCATTTTAATGATAATGTCAAAGTCGAATATTTAAAAAAGAAAAACACGTGGAAATAATTTAATTTTAATAGGAAAATATTTGGAAATTATAATTTTTTTATGAATCAATTTAAAAAATTTCATTATATTCTCAATGGTACTCTCATTTAAAGCTGAGTCGACTTAGAACGAAAACGATGTCTCGGTTTTGTTTTGAACCACAACGGTTTTGTATTGAACCCTGGAATTTCGATTTCACGGTTGTAAAATATGTGGTTTATTGTGACGAATGCCAAATGTAAATTATGTCTCGAATGAGCTAGTATACTGTGTCTATATAGAACTGTATCGAATATTGAATTGTTTCAGTAATAACGACCACTAGTTTTTTTCCCACGAGATATTGAAATTAGTAGACATTACCATTATAGCAATCATAATGGGTCAATACTCAATAGTGTTTTTAATGTTACTTGGTTGTCAGTAAATATGGGCTTAGCAATTCCTTTTGTAACTAATGCAAGGATAATATTGAAAAATGATATGAGAATTCAAATTCAAAATCAATTCTAAAACATAATTATAACTATCCAGAATATTGAAATTTTTAATTCTCCAATTGTCTATACATGCAACTGACAATTCACAATAAAATGACTTTTATAAATTTCAATAAAATGATTTAATACTGTTTGTAACCAGATCAAATTTATTAAATAATTATGGAAAACTTTTAACATTAAAACTCATTTTTATGAAAATTGTACAAATTTCAAATAAAATTATTATAGTTCACTAATTTCCTTAAAACTTATAATTATTTTTGTAATTCCTTTTAATTTATTATAATCAAGGAATAAATAAACATTTGTAATTTTCGTCATCGTTTTTATGTCGTTGTTGTTATCTAAATCCTTTTAGGACATATAAATAAAAACATGTAGAAACTTGGTCGTTGGTTACTCTGTATTATTAGCATTAACCAAATTAAAATTTTATAATCACTAATTCTATATGAACAAAAATATACTATTTTTTAGAAGGATTTGGTGCAGGAAAATGTCGTGCAATAAAATAGGACATAAAATTCTCTTCGAAACATGGATAGAAAGTCAATTCAGTGAATTGCTATAACCAGAAATTATTCATAAAAAAAATTGAATTGTGTGGAACAATAAAAATTACATAGTGGATATCATAAGATAACATTTTACATCAGAATAGACCAAAGATTTATTATTATTATTTTTCCTTTTCAGTCCATTTGAGAGCATAGTGTATAAATGAATAGATGATTCATGATATTTTATAACAATTTCGACGAATGAATTTTGTAATATATTCCATACCATAAGTTTCTTTATATTAACGAAATTGGAACTTACAAATAGTCTAAACCTTTAACATTTGTCCCAGTCTTAATAAATTATTACTGGTTTCATTTAAAATTACTGGTACTCTTTTAAAACTGAGTCAACTTAGAGCAACATCGATTTTTTGGTTAGAAGTTGAACTCGATACAATGAATTCGGTGTAACAACCGCCGCCACTAGAAAGTTACGACGAAGAAATTTAACTAAATTTTCTAAATCATTTTATCCTAGAGTTTATTGTATGGCTTTCTACTTTTACGGCGTCCATATACCACATAAAATTATCGATGTTATCGCTAGTATTGTAATGAGTATTAGTCAAAAATTTATTGAATAATTATCGATTAAACCTTTTTTTTATATTAAATTTTCTTAAATAATTAGTTAAATAACCTTAAATATTGTTAAATACTGAAAATGATTTCTTACACAATTTTAATGGTTTTATTTGGATATGTTTATGGTTTATAATTAATTTAACATGCCTGTAACTAATGTGAGATTATGGCTAATTAGTAGCATATGTTAATATAATAAAGGTATATATCTTTCAGAAAGCAAATTTAATGATAATTAGTTATTAATTATTGTGATAAATATCAAAATTATATAAAAATGATTTACAAAATTTATTTTTATAATTTTCTTTATTAGTTTTCCAAAACACACACAAATTCGTGACCGTAATATAAACCATAAAAAAATGATCAAATATCGAATTGTTAATGACTAATTGCTTTCAATCACCTTAAAATAATGACCGAAACAAAATGTAAGTTAAATTATTAACACATTTTATTAAAATATAATATTACACTATGAATAATCTTGTTAATTCACATTTACAGAATTATATAATAAGTAATAAATAGAAATATATAAACCAAAACTTATCCTATTACAAAAGTGAAGTCAAAAAGTGTTTATCTGATTCACTGATCAATAATTATAATATATTCACAATTTTGTATAGAGTAAATGTTAAAAGGGATCAAATAGGATCAAAATGGTTTATAATTATTATTAATTTTTGAAGTTATATAAGTGCATAAATAAATTGTATTTGGTGAAATTTAATAGAATATTATGTTTAATATATAATTTTGATAAAATTAAATTTATACTATTATGGTGAGTCCTTACTTACAAAACTGAAAGTATTCAGCGACCGCGCTTTTAACAGGATACTCAACGTGGAAAGAAAATTCTTTTAAAATACGGCGATTCGATTTAAACACGTTTAGAGATCAGAGACGAGCGCGAAACAACTGAACACTAGCTGGGTCACCGTCTCATGCACCTGCGACCGGACCTAAATTTTACGAACTAATTTTTACAAGTCTATTTCCTTAGGAACCATTCTTTCATAATGGTAATTGTAAAAGAATGAAACTGTTTAATTTGGTTATAGTTGAACAATATTTCCAAGACGTAGACGAAAATAAACGGAGTCAGTGTTGTTAATTGTGTAATGAGCTTAATGGCAGTAATGGTAATCAATGTGTTAATGTTAATAAATATTTATATTATCATATCTCATTTCTTCAGTGACCCGAAAAAAGTAACAGAACCATAATAAATGTCCTTTTTACAAAAAAAAATATCAATTGAAAAACAGGATACAATATAACAAAATTCCATACATACACACAAAAAATATTGGTTTCTGTGAACCAATTCTCATTGCACATTCAATGAAAATTCTATTCAATTTTATACTCGTAAATCAATTTCGTTTTTAAATTTTACACAATATTCTGCCTTAAACCGCACTGCAAAATACTGAAATTACAACTACATTGACAGTATTTATTAACATATAATAAATTTTCCTATAGAAATGAAAATTTCAGTAAATTATATAAAGTCTTTTTTGGAAAATTTAATTTAAATTTTCTTTTTTAAAGCATTTGCAAATAATTCAATAATTTTTCTTATTTACATTTTTATTTTTTGGTTGTTGGCTGGTATCCTTTTTGAGAAACTTGTGAGAAAATATAGTGAAAAATAAATAAATAAAAGGACCTATTACTTCAAGTCCTAGTTAACATGTATATTACCGACAATACTGACTATATCAACATTTCGGTAAAGAGGAAATTATCAATATTTCGACTGAAAATAATATTTTTGAAATATTTCATTGCAAAAATTCACAATTTCATATTTCAATGGAATATTTCATGTCAAATTATGTCTAAAACTAGTCCCATTTAAAAGGTTCTCAAATTTTTATTTATTCATGAAACTATTTCCTATTAAATCAATTTCGAACTTTGTTGATCTTATAGTATTTGTTGGTCTGTCTGTCTGTCTATAAATTTGAAAACAAGTAGAGCGGCAATATTATTATATGTTTTGTCCATTAGGTGGCCCTAAATTTTTTAAATTTGTCTAATCTTAAAAGTTTTCTGCAATAGCCTATAAAAATATTCGACATGAAGGCCACTTTTATAATATTAATATAAATTTTGATTCTTTTGTCCAAAGATGATAACTGATCACTCATTGGAACAAAATTTTCAAGTGTGATGACTTGGAAATTAAATTTTCTCTGTTAGTTACTGAAATATTTTTCTTTATGGAAAATTTTAAGGAATTCGCATATTTTTCAATTTTCTTGAAACAAAAAAAAAAAACTTCTTTGAAGTTTTGTTGGTCATTATTACTTTCTATTTATTTTTTGTTAAGTAATGCATTCAAGTAAGAAAATTTATATTACAAATTTCCTTAAGATTTATATTGAAAGAAAATTGGGATACAATAAGAGCAGAAAATTCTGTTTCACAAAGTATAATTATCTCATCAAATGTTAACTGAAGTGAAGAAAAATAATTTCTTTATTCTGGTTTTTGTAAGGTGTTAAAAGTTTTGTCGGTTTCTTAATTTTTATGGTTTCTTGAGATTCTCGAAAGCAAATTTTCTATGGTATAAATGGAATTTACTCTTAAGTTAAATTAAAATTGCTTAAATTTCATGCTAAGACTTATTTAAAGTAAAATAATTCAATGAATTTGAATTTTAAAAAAATCGTTATTAATGTTGTGGTGCCAATTTCTCGACAAATTTATAATTTAATTCAATATGATTTTTGTGGAATTTAATCATAATTGAATCCTTCGATCTACACATTTTGATTATATTTTTTATAAATTTATGTGCAACCAACTTCAATTTACATTACTAAAATAATTGATAGAATCACTTACTAAGATTTAAAGAAGTCCGAAAGGTTTTACCAATAAAAATATTAAAAAAAAAATTATTTAGAATTCAATTTCATTAAAATTAATTTTCATCAAAAAAAAATTTCAAAATTAATTAAAAATGATTATTAAAATTTCTTGATTTACTTCAATTTAATCAATAAATTTTAATTACTACAAAATCAATTTCTCGAACTAAAATATAAATACAAATAAATTTCAAAGATTAGTGAATTGTGAATGAAATTATCCTGTAAAAAACTCCAAAAATTTATAGTTTTAAAAATGTATTTAAACAATTATGAAATTTTTTAATACCAATAATTTTATTGAATATCCTTGGAAGGAATAAATTCAGCAATATTCATGTAGTACTGATGTGTATCGTGTATTCATGTACATAAACCACAATTGTTAGACCTATTGTACATTGAATATGACTTTGTTCATCTGAGAAATTGACTAACCCAACCATAGAACCTCAGGTTTGGTTACCAGTTTAATTCTGAATATCTGGCCTTATTCGGTCAATGAAAAATCTATTACCGAAAAATTTCAATACTTATATATGTTTCTTGTTGATTATATTCAAAGAAATTCAATATTTTTTAAAAGTTTTAACATTATTTATATTTATTTCAAAGCGTATTTATTCTAAAAAATTTTAATCAAAGGATAGTACACTAAAATATTTGGAATCCTTTTTATTTACAACAAATACCAATAGTAACAACATAAATTTTATATTTATGTATAATCATTAAAATTTACAATTTAAAAAAGGATTTTTAAGCATAATAATAATAATAATATCTACACTATCGACATAACAACAAATGGCACGTTTAAGGATCCATTTTTTCACACTATTAATGTTATACAGTAGCGTGCTGCCAAAGAGTGCAAGTTGTCAATCGATTATGAAGTATTTGAATTAGTTTGCAAATATTTTGTCACTATTGAGACGAGTAGCTTGTGCTAGCGGATTTATATGCCAATTTGTATATTAAAAAATTAAATTGATTGAGAAGTTCAGGAAAATCTGTATTATTCAGCGAAAATGAAATCCTTACGAATCTGATGGGCTTAGTGAAAATAATTGATAATTCAACTAAAACAAGTGATCTACTACAAATACTTCTTAACTTTACGAAGAATTTTTGGTTGATTCACAGCGAATAATTCCAAATTTGGTAAGTAATTTCAATTTGAGTAAAACCTCATTTCATAATGGCAAATATTCTCAATACAGGGAACTAGATCAAACTTTTAAAATATGGTGATCCGAAGTAGAGAAAACAATTACGATAATTAGCCGATCGGAAAGTTTTTATGTTATTGTCTGTGTTTAATGATAAACATTTTGGCTACAGGGGAACCAAATTATTTACCCAGTGCGCCTCTGGTTATTGTTTATATACCAGAAATAGGTAAAGGTGTTCATATGTATGTGTTTAATTTTTTGTCAAATTAAAATATTGATTTTTGTTCAACACGTTGTTGAAACCAAATTAATTATAAAAAGAGTGTGTGCGGTGGAATGTCCTTATTTTTTTTTTTGCTATTATATTTAAAGGAGAAAATTTCTAAAAAAAACATATATTTATATTTAGAAAATTTATTTTAATATTAATGGTATGTATAATTTGTTGGGTAAACTTAAAAATTTGAATTTGATTTTATGACAAAGTTTTCTTAATGACATAGCATAATATTTGAATTTATCATTTTTCTTCTTCTTTTTGAATAATTTAAATTATTTATTTCCAAATATTTTGTTGTTATATGTTTAGAAAAAAAGACTGATAACATTAATAAAAAAAAGTATAATTTGAATATTTAATTTGTTGTAAAGTGGAGAGATGTAGGCCTATTGTAAATTAATACTAAATTTCATTGGAATATTTTTAAATTTATGAATATTAATTATACTATTTGATGTTATAATTTTATACTTTCATATTTAGTTATTGCCATATGTAAATAAATATATATTTTAAAAGTTTTTCATAAATATTTTTGTATTCCTCTTTTAAGGACACAAAAAAAAGGTTAAAAAAAGTTAATAATTAGTTATGACACAATAACCGACCTTTTATAATGACAACAAAAAAGAAAATAATATTAATCAATAAGATCAAAAGAAGCTATAAAAAAGGTTCAAATTTACAATTAAGAAAACTTTTAAATTGACTATATATCAAAATTAAAGTTTAAATAAGTCAAATATTTGTCAAATAATTGTCATATATGTAAATATGTTACACATTTATGGCTAATTATAGCCTGAAAAATTTAGGCAAATTGTAAAATTTTTAATGAATACAAAATAAAGAAATGGTTTTTTGATAAGCATAAATACCGTAATATTTTAACACTTTGACGGCCGTTGTAAACTTTATCAAATTACAAATTCAAATAGTTAAATTTAATATAGTAAATACATCGACCTAAATAACTTTTAAATAGCCTGTTTGAATGGAATTCTGAATAACATAGATTGGCTCTAATTAGTCATAGCCCACAAATGTTCTATAATGAAAAATAACATATTGTAAAAGTAATTAATGATTAAATTAAAATAAAAGTTACTAAACTTATGTCACTAATAAACTTGAATTATTTTATAAACGGCACAGTTTAGTTATCAATTTTGTCCGCTATGTGACGCTTGTTTAGAAGATTGTGAATATATTTTATTGATCTATATTTTAAATTCACTTAATATAGATCTAGCAGAATAGTTTTAAATTCTTAATTTATAAGTATATCATGACATATTCAACAACTTTCCTATTTAATTATTGTTATTGGGATAGAGACATAGTTCAAAAAAATGGGTTTAATAAAAGCATATTCTCAGCACATTTGTTAAATTTGCCTAATAAAAATGAAGAATTTATCTCTGTCAATTTGATAATTCAAATTTTATATATATTCACCCGTATGACGTTAGTATTGACCCATATTTCCTCTACCCTCTGCTCAGTAATTCTGTCAATTTCTTTCTTCACTTCTCCCAATGCGACAAGAATAAATTTATCAGTGGCCCCTATTCCTTTCTCAGAACTCTTCCTAGTCAGTTTATAGGATTGCTCGTTCCCATATTTGTTACGATAACCGGGTACCAAACACAATTTTACCATACTACTCCTGCAGAGTGTCTGAAGCACTTATCTGCATGTCCTAACCAAGCTCAATTTGATTACCGTTCATCGTTATACTGTCGACATAGATTGCGTGATAATTAATTAATAAATTCTTTTTTATCCTGAAATTGTAGATATAAAAATGACAATTTCAGGACTGTAGAATTTCAACTTTATATACAGCGGTGGTAATGACATTATTATTGATTTTCATTTGAAGGTTAACCAAATAAGTAATGTGAAAAAACAGAATTAATTAAATTTGTATTATTATATTAAATTAAATTTTCATCCGCCAAATTATTTCAATACTTTCGCTATAACATTTTTCTCATTACACTGTGCATATCTACAATTTTTTGATTTTCCAAAATATCAAAAATAATAATTCTTAACATTTTTTTTTTTGTCATCGCTAACAATTTTTCAAATTGTTCTTTACAAAAGCACCAACGAGTCTTAAGGATGTCCATTGACGACGCTTTGTTGTTATCTCTTTAGTGTCAACTGTAAACACGTTTATCCATTTAACATCGAGCAATGTTTCTTAATATTCTTTAATTTTTTTTATATATATTTCATTTTTTTTCATTTTCATCTTCTTTTTTTGTATTTTTTTGTTATCCTGTAAAATAGATTCCACACAAATACAAAAAAGAAAATGTTATTTATTAACATTTTTTTCTATGTTGTATTTCGGTGAATTTGTTTATTCACCAAAACAAAACAAAACAAAAAAACAAAAAATTTCATTATAAATACGAGCAATTTTTTAAAAATGAACAAGAATATAGAAAGCTATAACCAAACCAAAAGTTTAAGATAAACACCATCCAGAAGAAAAAAACGAAGAATAATATTTTAAGGACATTTTCTGTTTACATTCAAGTGAGCACATAAATATCTATTATGTTTGTATATACCAGAACATAAAATCAAATCATTTTTACTCCTCGCAAAACAAGCAATATTAAAAGTAATGAATTAAATACTCTATCAAAATCCAAACGCTCCGTTCCCGCATTACTCTTTACCCTATAACTATTTTTAGTTAATTTAACAACAAAATATCAAGGATTTGAATTTTAGATTGTATGTAATAAATTTTCTCAGTGGAAATTAATGAGTTTCTTCTCATTAAGTTTAATTTAACTTATATACAAAAAAATAACTTTTACATAAAATACATAAAATTTGTTATTAGTGTGCGTATATGAGACTATGTTTTTTATTAGTTCACCAAAAAAAAAAGGATATATGATAACAAAAAAAAACAAAAAAATAAACATATAATTTTACAATGAAACATTTTTTTTTTTTAAAGACCTCCTTAAAAATGAAAAACTGATGAAATGGACTTAAGAGTTCTGTTTATATAAACAAAATTTATTTATCTACACATATATAAATATAAAGTTAAAAGGATAACAAGGACAAAAAAAAAACAAGCAAGAAAAACTCTACAAAAAAAAAGGATATTATCATCTAAATGTGGAGATGTAAAAAAAAAAAATTTTTAAAAATAAATTATGCATGACATTGATAAAGCATATTTACGAAAGCTATGAAGTAAATTTAGGATTTCAGTTTTTTTTTTTTTCGTAGTTGCTAAGAAATATATTTACTATGAGATACCATAGTACACTTTCAGATAACTGGTTTTGGTGGAAAATGAGATAACCGAAATGGCAGAACATAAAAATAAAAAACTAAACTAAAAATATGCATATTATAAATGTATACATAACAATGTGTATTTATGTATTTTAAAAAGGACATTTCACCAGGAAGGACATAGCAATATAAATGTCGGTTCTTATAAGTTGGAATTTTAATAAAAAAAAATAAAAATGTTATAAAGATGGGATCGGTTTTTTAAATAAAGTTTAATTTATAGAAAATTATTTTAAAAAAATTTATACTTAAACATTTACAGATTAGTTACAGAATAAAATTATTTTTTTTTTTGTAGTATTTTTTGTTTAAATAAAGAAGTGGTTTAAAAAAAAATTACTGAAAAGTATAATTTTTTAGATAAATTGTAATTATTAATGTCATGTTTCTTGTATTGTAGACGTATAGATCAGTATACCCAAAATTACCATATATCCCCAAGGTCCAAGGTGTAATTGAATACTAGCATATTTCTTGGTTGGTTGGTTGTTTAGAATGGATGAAGATCACAGAGAGCTTCACGTACCACGTTGTATACTCCCACTGGCGTATAAACGTAATTTTTGAAAAAAAAGTCACCCCATGAAAGCCATCTAAGCACATTTCTTAGAAATATCTTGACATTTACTTTTGATAAGCGGCAGCTATTCAATATCCAAAGTGTTTTTTTTGTTGTTGTTGTTAGTAATCGAACATTTAAGCCTCACCAATCTAGAACACAGTACCATCTTCACGTTACCAAGCTAAGACACTAACTGCTTAATACAAGCAGTTAAATAAATATAAAAATATAATAATTAGAAAAACAAAACATTAAAGCTTGAGCACCAAGAGCCCACCACAAACGCAAAGGTTCTGAAAAGAACGCTACACCCTACGTACGTCACCGCCTATTTATTCAAGCCATTAGAAATTGAATAATTAAGTTTTTGAACTAAAGTAGTTCTAAAAAGTAGGAGAGGTACTACCAGCTGTATACAAGTAAAAATATTTAGGCTTCACAGTTCTAAAAAGAATGCTACTACTTCCCTCCGCTGTCATGTCAATTCATGATCAAACAGGTACAAGTTACAAAGTTTTCATAACTTTGATATGTGATATTCTGTACCACAAAATGGACTAAATATCCGGAAAAGCGATTTGACATTCCATTGCACAAACTTAGCCATTCCATTGCAGATACTATATTACTTAATAGAAAGTGGCTTGTTGTACGTGAGAAGTGGCTTGAGAAGTAAATCCTTTTTTAAATCTCAAATAAAGCAATTACATAATTAAATTATATTTTGAGACAATATTTAAATTGTTGTCTGATGGGTAAAATTTAAATATCCAAAATATCAAAACAAAATTTAATTTTAGATTAAATTAATATTAATTTTTATAATGAAATTTATGTATTTTTGTAAGAAAATAATTAGCATAAAATTTAATTAAATTTGCTAATAAGAACCTTTTAAAAATTATTATTATAAACATAAACAGATTTAAAAAAAAGAAAAATGAAGAAATATTTTCTTTAAGCCATTTTCATTCCAATTTTTTGATTTAATAATAACAAATTATATCTTTAAAGGATACAATTATAATATATGCACAATTCATCGTATAAATAATTCTAAATCTAAATCGTGTCTAAAGCTCTCTATACATTATATAACATGTTTATCAACGTGACGACTTGGTGAACTTGTATCGTTTGTGGGCAAGTCTACGCTGGCAACTAATTGTTGATAAAACATTTTAATTTATGTTGGTTAATGATTGTAAATTGTATAGTGTATGGGGAAGTTGTACAACCATATTGATTTTTCTTGACGTTTCATATCAAAAAGCACATCTTTTTATATTTTTATATTATTTATTGATTTAAATAATAGTAAATTATTAGAGAATTTTTTGTTACATTTTCCACTAGTTGTAAATCAAAAAAACAAACATATTTTTGACAGTTGTAAACCAATTGTGGTGAAATTTTGCAGCGTGTTTGACACAACTTTGACAACCGGGGCTGGTAACCTTAAAATCGTGAGGTTTTTTTATTTTCTGTCCATTTTAAGGGCGTTACGATCATCAGTATTGTAGCCTATAAAACGAAACGTTTTTCATTAGTAGTTGGTAGCGATACATATTTTAGTTTCGTTTAAAAATTTGATATTTTCGACTATAAAATTGTTCGAAATCGCTACCAACTGCGATAAAACATAAAAAAGACAGTCGTTATTTCGTCATTTTAAGGCGTTTATACCAAAGGTTGTATAATGTATTGGCAGCATTAAGTTTAAAAAATTTATGGAGTAAATTATGAATTACTGTAACATCCTCCATTTTAATTATATATTTTCAAATTAAATATTTAAATTGACACACGTGTTCATTAAAATCACTCCATCAAATAAGATAAAAAATTTATTCCATCTTACAATATTGACTTTTAAGAGAAAAATTACTTTTTTATCAAATGTAACAGTTTAATGTTAAGGATAATCAACAGGATGTTAAAAAGGAATATTTATGATTTTTTAATGTAATAATTTAGGAATATTAAAACTTCTGGAAGGCAGTAAGATTTCTTTAAATTTATGGATCTGCAAAATTTTGAAAAATGATAATTTAAATGAAACAGTAGCCAGAAAAAAATTGCTAAAACTTAAAAATTGCTAAAACTTAGTAAGCGAGAAGTTCGGTTATACCTTATACTATAAAATTTCTAATTAATATTCGTGTTACTACTTACCAATATAATTGACATATAATCAGATTATTTATCAATTTTTTATTCGAAATTTATGCAAAAATGAATTTCCTTACTGAAATCACAAAATTGATTATATATTCAGAATTTTATGTTGATCCTGTGGCGTGTATCGTTTACTATAACATCTTTTCCGCCACGTACCATGGGAGAATATCATATAAATTTCCTTTCCGCCAGCTACATATAACATGAGAAAATATCATATAAATTAAGTAAATGTAATTTTCATCCTCAATGTCTGTTAAATTAAATATCTAAGGAAATGACTACAAAGACATAGTCTTAAAAATTCATCCTAATACGTTGATTATTATTACGATACAGATATAAATGAAAGTACAACTACAAACTTTAAATTTATGGAATACAATAATTTTAGATTTTATTTCATGTCGCGAATTGTTGAATTTAGAATAATTTTAAAGCGAACTTGTATCTGCATCGTGAGCATAACCAAAGCATATAATGTTTTTTGTCAAACAGTTCATGTGCATACATTTTGTATTCAAAATTTATATTAATTTTTTTATTTTATTTTTTCAATTATATCGTGTTCACTGATGTATATTTTACAGGAAATTGTATCTCATATAATTACAGGAAAATTTTGAAAAGGAAACTGTGGTTACGACTACGAAGAAGACTGAATTTTATATTACTATATTTAGTTTCATTCAAACTAAGAAAAACAATAGATCAGAATTAAATTTTAATAATTTTCAAAGTTTTGAATTTAATTTTTGAATTTATTGGATATTTTTGTTATACACTTTTGAATTTTCTCTTTTGAATTCGTTAATTATAAGATTTTGTAAAACAAAATGAAGTTACACAAATGACCTTAATAATTTAATATTTCTTATAATTACGTTTTATTATATCTAGAACACTGAATTCCAATGTAAAAGTTTTGTTATAATTGAAATTTTACAAAACATAACAATTAGTTTTACTTAAATTCGTTAAAATTAAGTAAAATTTCTTAGCGTAATTTTCAAATTACGTAAAACGAACTTAATTTATTTTATCACGTAAGGTTGCCAAAAATGTTTATGAATATATGAAAATCATAAAAATATGTTAAAAAATATAATATTACAGAAGAATTATAAAAATAGATATCATGAGAAATTGCATAGCATCCGTATTCATACAACACGAATATGACGTGTATCATTATTATGTGCATTTTGTAGAGATATGAACCATATGCAGACATTTTTAAATTGTAATAGTCTTAGTTATAATAATCAATCATTCAATTTAATTAATTAAAGCATAGCCTCGTAGTGTTAATGTTATGTATATTAGGTCTAGGTCTAGGGTTTAAGTCCTGACTGAAGCCCTAACTTGACTCCGCTATAAATCAGTATTAGTTATTAACACTTTGGAATCCATACATATGAAGTTAATAGGTTCAAATTGCAATAAAATACAGAGTGACGCTTTGATTGGTGCAGACACTGTACTATATATGCGTCAACACCGTTCATAGCGGCACTATCTACGTAACCTAAGTGAAGAAGATGTAATGTTGAATTAGAAAATGGATGGAAAATTTTTGAACTTCCAAAGAATTTATTAAGGAGTAATACCTGCGCTCGAAATATTTTTTAGGACAAAATTAAATTGAAAGTATTTTACGAAATCTCTAGTGTCTTGCAATATATTTTACTTCTAAGTTAACAACTCGTTTCTACCAAAGGGTTTCATTACGTTTTGTTTTGTGTATTATAATTTAATTAAATTTATTTAATTGATATTTTAAATCCTTCTGTTTCACTAAAAATAATTATTATTATTAATATTTATGAAAGAATATACATAATTATTTTTATTTTAACATGTTGTAGTCAGAGATAATTGAATATATTTCGTTTAAAGAAAATTCAATGGAATTGAACATTATAAGAAAATATGATAGTAAGAAATTCTGATATTATGTCATGTTACAAATTTTGTTAATTAAATTTATAAATATGATAGAAATAAAAATATTACGTTATTCAAATATTGTGGAACACGTTAATCTGTAAACTAATTTTCTGCTGACAGTATATCTACAGCAGATTTTGGTATCATTTTTATCACTTCTTTCTGTTTTCACTGTTGCCACAGTTCATCAGGAAAATTTGATATCCTATATCATTTAAAAGAATGCAGACCTACTGTCATTCAAAAGATAAAGGTTTGCTGACTTTCTATTCAATTTTGAACATACTAATTTTATATGGATTCAGCTAACCATGAGTTTATTTTTGTAGTGAAGAAGCTTTTAATAATTAATACTCTAAACAAGCTAATATTTTGTTCAGTTGATTATAGGTTGCAAATTCCATGAAAATGTTATTATATTGATACACTAATTTGAAAAAAACTTATCATTTTCCTACATTTTCAATGCCAACAAACAGTAACACTGAAAGTGATGATGGCTTCAATTAAATCTTAATAGCTTTCTAAAATATCAAATCTACAAAAATCATTTATTTATCTGCATTATAACAAACGTAATTAGAATTCAAAGGAAGTGAAATTAAACAAAAAAAAAAAAAAATTAATTATTAATTACATAAAATATTGAAATAATATTAATAAAATATTAATTTTACCAATTTCCAAATAATTACCATCAAAATATTAAAATTTTTATTAAACCTAATAAAAAAAAAATTGTAATTTTAATTTTCCATCTAATGAGTTTTCTTATTTTCAATTCACACAAAAATTTCCGTTCCATATTGTTTAATGGTCCATGAAAAATAAGATGTAACAAAAAAAAAACATATCGTATTTTTATACGAATCAAGATTATCATGAAAATAGCGACGCCAACATCCTTTTAAACTGTTATATCCCATTAGCATAACACAAAAATATAAAGATGAACTGTTTTATGCCGAAAAATCAACTTTGAATTTTCGTTTTTTTTTTTTCATATAAAATGTCGTCGCTTTTTTTTTTGGAATTTTACCAGAGGAACAAGAAACTCAACAACAAAAATGAAGAAATGAGGAAAACTATAAAAATAAATGAACCCATATGAGAAAATATAATAAAGTTTTCTTATACTTTTTTTGTTATTGTTGAAGATATGCAAAAAAAATAGGCTCCTTTTATCAAGGACATAATAAGAAAAGAAAATTTTTACTTCTTTTAATAATATACTTGAAATTATTTTCTTTTTTTCTGTATATGAATCCTTTAATGTCCTTTTTAGATTGGTATACTAAAGTACAAAACAGATAAAGGAATTCATATATCTATATATGAAGCCATTATTTTTGACTTTTTCTTTTTTTGAATATTTTGGCGGCAGCAATATTTATTTAAATATTATATGAAGAAAGAAAATATCATAAATTTACGATTATTTTTTTTTTCCTTTTTTTTGAAAACATGGCAACAATGTAAAATTGTATTTGGGTGGCTTTCTTTTTTTATAGTTATAGTTCATTTATAAGGAAATATTTTGTTTGAATGGTTTTTGGAAAATGTTGGAAAAATTGTAGTTACTCAAAAGTACTTGGTACTTTAAAGCAATTTATAGTGATAAGAAATCTAATAAAAATGTTTTTTTATAAAATGTAACAAAAAACCAAAAACATTATTGAAATTGAAATTGGTTGAAAAGAGAAATAATTTTTGGTTAAAAATTTTTATTTAGTTTTGTTTAGTTGTTGAAAATGTTTCTTTGGAAATATTGCAATATTTAAATTTCATGTGAAATATAATATTAATTGAAAAATATTGAAGTATATTTGAAAGATGAAAAAAAATAAAATATTTTTGTTTAAATTTTTCTTTCAGTAGGTTAAGAAGCTGCTAGCTAGGAGGAGCAAATAACTAGTAGTTGTGTACAACCGTGATTTATGTACGCAGCAGTGTTTTTCGATTGAGAAAGCGTTGACCCACTCAAGGTAATTTTACAAATACATAGTAGATCTACCGGGTAATAAGTTGATTAACCTGTAAACTAAATTTTATTGAAATCGGATAATACTATAGAACGTAATTATATATGCTTCGGGATCTAAGGTCTTTATATATTAGTTTCCCATGAAGCTACTAAAACTATACCTGTTACAAATTTCAGACGACAAATTCAACCTGTGTATGGAATATCATTGAAGTGAGGTAACAACTATAATTATTGTATTTGAAATATAATTAAGGATGTTAACAGAGACGAACGATTCTAGGATTATGTTTCTGCACATATAAAAATGTTCCTTTTTTGCATTTCTATATTGAAATAGTAATAAAATCAAAATGAATAATTAATAATTAATAATAATAATATGATGTTATGATATACGTCATGTAATATTGCTTTACTTTCAACTAAATAAACAATTAAGCAGTCCCCGAATTATAATATAAACCAAAGAGCATAGAAATATAATGTATATGTTGCATAATTTGATTAATTTAAAAAATATGTTTTGTCAGATAAATTGATTGGGAAACACTGATCTAAAATATTCTTCATACAGGTATTATTACCAGTTTAGCTTATTTGTCTATTAAATAACAATTTTGAATATTATAAGTGTAACATTATAGTATTTATAGAACTTACAAATAGTATTTATAATTAGCTTAATTATAATTCAAAAAATCAAAATTTACAAAGCTAAATTGTGGTTAGCATTATTTAAATAATCAATTTCCCCACAATTTCAAAATTTACATAATCTATCCATCAAACGATTATATTTTTAGTCAACAAAATTAGAAATATTTCAATATTTCTGTTCGTCTATCGGTTTTGTTATACTCTGAAGCTAGAACTGATAGAAACATAAGACTAAAGTTCAACGACTAACAGCTTCAACTGTCAGTTTTGATCAACAAATACTTGATAAGATAATTTATAAATTTATAATTTCCAAAATAAATGAGTTCTTTATAATAATAAAAACTGCCTTCAGTAAAAACGTGAACACGACAATCTAATCTAAACATTTTTAAAATCATAATGAATTTTAATATTTATGTAATTTATGATGAAAATGTAAATTTCCATGAAACTATATTTAATGTTATTTATTATAAATTTTAAAAAAAAAATATTTTATTAATTAATAATTGACAATTTAAATTATTTTATATAAAAATTATTAGCCATTTTGTATTTGTGGCATATATAACCTTTTAAAATATGTAATAAAATCTGATTAATATTAACAATATTTTCAAAATTAAATAAAACCATAATTAAATAGTATAATTAAAAATAATGAGTAAAAAATTTGAAGTAATTAAAAATCCGGATAATAATATCGCGAATAATTCAAAATTCTTATGAATATTTCTATATTTACTTACAAGTCATAACATTTTAACTTGACGTAATATAAATCTACACGTTAGTATCGTATTGTATTCACGAAAATATTATCTTTGGTCTGACCCTGTAATTTTTTTTGTATCGGTTCTTTGGATATGACTGAAGTCAATTTTAATGATTTTAATGTATAAGGATCCCCAGGTTTACGTTTAATAAAGCCTAATAGTTTATAAGACTTAGAAATTATGTCAAAGTGACTATTGAAACAATATGTGTATCACATATAATACCTTAATCTTTAATTGATTCAACAGATTCAAGAAATATATTATTAATACTAAAAGAATGAAAGAATGAAGCTCATTTTTTACTAAAACTGGATTAAAAAAAGTAAATTTGTATAGTACCAAATATCCTCTTAGAGGTCCAATAAATCAAACTGTTCCATAATTGATTTGAATATTTTTAAATCATCCACAAACATTGAATTTTCCAAATATAATTTAAATAATGCTCAAATATCAGTAATAAATAATATAAATAACGCAGGACCTAAATGACTACCTTGAGGTATAACACCCACAAGTTAATACTTTATGAGATTGAAAATCACCAATTTTCACAATTTGGTGTCTATTATTTAAAATGATTCAATTCAGTTAAGAATTATGAATGGAATCCTAAATTTCCAGACCGTATAGGTGGCTACTTAGGACTTGAGTAGGTATTTTTATATAAATTTTTATATTAAAACAGGTGATAATAGACGAAAAGCGGTTCAAAAGGGTTAATATATGTCTTTATATCAAAAAATTATATCAAAAAATCAGAAAATCAATTTTTTGTGGAAAGATTTAATTGTATAGCAAATATTACTACACAATCGACGCTGTACAGACTGTGAAAAAAATTAAAAAAATCTTTAGAAATATTCTTTTTCTTCCCAATTAGTGTATTAGAAGTAGTCCACCAAAGTAAGCATATAATATCGCAAAGTGTATTACGTAAATAATTATATAATTACATAATTTTAATTTAATACATAATTATTATATTAAAATCTTCTTCTATAAAGCTTCTATAACAACTTTTACTATATCAAATGTTACCATGAATATTAATGATATTATACTCAAAAAGGATATGATAATATAAAATTAAATAATTAAAATTATCCAATTTATAATCTTTACTTAATATTTCCTCTGACTGAAAAACTCTACTGATTAAATATAATACTAAAAACAACTGTCACACATCCTGATCTATTTCTGGACATTTATAAAATATTCACTGTGTATATATAAAATCTAACCATTACATTAACATTTTTAAAAATAATTTCTTAACTGTATAATAATATAAGGATATTTTATATAATATTTTTTCTATTACGTACGTGACTTAACTATAATATTTTTCTTTTCAATCATTATTCATTGTGTCAAAAAAGTCTTTCCTATAATATTATAAGGAAAAGGATTATCACATGGTGTCTTAATTTTTTTTTTTTTTTTTTTTTACTAAATCCTGTAATACATTTTTTCATCCAGTTAAATTAAAATATAAGAACTTAAGAAAAAAAGTTATAAAAAGTTGAAAATATATTATCACTTTTTTTAAAAACTTCATAAAACTATATAATCCCTTTTCGTTATTGATTTGAACGAAAAGGATTATCATAAGCAGAATTGAAGAAAGAAAAAAATATTTAATTGAAAGTCTATTTTTTAGCAGCAATTTTTAAGCCTAGATGGAAAATGTGACAGTTGTACAGTTTCGAAGAATTTGTTTTTTTAATATTTCAGAAGTAGAACTTATATTTCAAGGACATGGCTGGTTTAAAAACGAAATAGTTTAGGGGAGCAACATTAGGAGATTTCCAAAAACTAACCTATTAAAAACTAAATCCCTATCTTCCCAGAAACGGGGTTCAAAAATAATCTAGGACTTTCTTCAAAATTTAATATTTCTGGAACAAAGTAACCTTAATGTGAGTACCAGCAGTTAAAGGAAATGAAAAGGCGGACTACTTTGATAAAATAACTCAATTACAACACTCAATAAATCAGAACCGTTCTGAAATATTTCAAGATGGTACTACAACTTCATCTTACAAAGATGGAATGATAAGCAGATCGCTTAATCTAAAAAAACCTATAACACCACAGAAAATAAAAGTGGAAGACATAATCAAACTCTGCAAAATGGATATCAGGACCCTAAAATGTCTCTTTACAGGACAGAGTCCTATAAACTATACCACCTTAATGAAATGGGTCTGCCGTATTTGCCTAGTTAACAAGAAAATGAGAGAACACATTCTCTGTCACTACGAAGCAGAAACAAGGAGAAGACAACATCAGTACAATAGAACTTGCCAATATGTCAAAATGGGCCCCCTCGAGCTTTTATAAGTCTATTAGGTAGGAAAAGAAGCTATAAATCCACAATAGATCGTAATGCTCTCATGCGTTCCCCATTTACGAAAAGTTAATTCAAATATTTCTTCTGAAATATTTTCATCTTCAACAATCAATTTAAAAATTTATATTATTTAAATACATATTTAGATAATTTTAATGTTTTATAAAAATGCATACAATATTTACCCAAAATATTCAAAACTATCTTTCAAACTACTTTTTCAACAAAATCCTCTGGAAAGAAAATTTAAAATTCTGTAATATCTAAGCTAATATTTAATCATATTACATTCAATGCCTTTTACTATAATATTACATATTTCCATATTTCTATTTCAAAATCCTTTTAGAATTTTTCTTCAAAATGTTTTTTTATGGAATAATGTAATTATAAAAGCATATTATATATTTTTTATGATGTAATTGTATGCTCACTGAATAAAACTTATATATTTATTTTACAAAAACCATTATATTTTCTAGTTTAATCCTTTTACATATGAATTTCTGAATAGGTATAAGGAGTTGTTCTCATAGTAAAAATCTATTTTCATTGCATTTTCTATGATATATTTTCTAATTTTTACTTATATCATTGTTTTCATAAGTTTCGTATAACTTCAATTTATGTAAAATTAAATTTACTGTTTAAATATTATTTTAAACTCAAATATAATTCTCGAAATATGATTTACATTATTTCAAAAAAAAAAATCAAAATATAATGTTTAATGTACAAATAATGACCATTAAAGATATCCTAGCCCTAGCCAATTCCATTTAAATGGAATGACATATAAGAAACTATTTCCTGAAATTTATTGATAACCTATTGAAAACTTAAATTTCAAATGAATTTAGGATGATGCATAATCATATATAGCATAAATCATAGATAGCAATATATCTTTGATAATAATTTAAATAGAAATCATAAATAAACTCTAACATTTTAAGATAACAGATAAAGTAGCAATGAAAATATTTTAGTTGTGAAAATTATATTTTCGACATTGTAAATATATGAATTCCCCATAGCATGGATCCGTATTTAATAAAGAATATTTGTATGTATTTATTAGGAAATAATGTAATTCAATAAATTTTTAATAGATATTTGATACTGCAGTTTTAATAATTAATAAACTGCTTTCCAATTAAAATTAAAATTTATTTTTATTGTGATTTAAGTTAAGGTCTAAGATTTAATTTATATTATTCTGAAATTGTATTGCCCAAAATTTTAATTTACGATATTATGCTGGATTCACAATAACCAAAAGTTACGTAAATCAAAGCTACCTCAAAGCAAAGTTGAATATTAAACTACATTATATGAAAATAGAATTTCCATTCTGATGCAAATCAATGCAAAGTAAAACAAAGCTAAATTTGCAACAAAAAAAAAATATTTTTTTAACTTGTAACACTGAAAAGTGACATTTGGATGACATATAATTTGAATTAACATTAGCTGAGTTAAAATTCCATTTGAAGCTTAAAATAACTTTTCATTGTGAATTCATTTTTTCTTTACATTGTGACATTTTTATTGTGAATCCAGGTCCAGGGTAAAGTGTGGACTACATAATTTCGATCGATTCAGTTACGATTCGTTTAGTAAAGTTCAAATTTTACGTCTTCATATATTTTGTACAGAAAATCAATTTGACATATAGGTCGAATCGGAACGAATCGAAAGAGTTTGGAACGATTTGAATTTTGCACCAAACTGAAGGAAATCTCAAGAGGAATGAAATTTGACAGTTTCAAAAAAATGTGATTTAATCGCTTGCAATTGATAGCTATGTGTTCATTCTACTTAATTAGTTAAATCAAATCGAATCGACTCGAAACTGAACTAAACTGATAGAAACAATGTAGCCCAGCCTTTATTCTTATTTTTATATTCATTTTCTGTAACAAAAAGTAAATTTCTCATTTAATTTCATTTATGCTATATATTTCTAATAATAACTAAGACAAGATATAAAATTTCATCTTTTAACGATTCCATAAAGTAATAATGAACTCTTATTTTGATTATCTATGTCAGCGGTAATAAATTTTTGGTTTTATTATTTGTGAAGGCTGTGATCATATTTTGGATAAATATAAAATTTTTATCTGATTAAAGTCACTGATTTAATGACACTTGTTTGTAAGTGTCGAAATAAAATTAATAAAAATTCATAATAAATTTATTATACTTCCATATGACTCTGGTATTATCAAAACGATGATGTTATTTTAATAAAAAAAAATTTAGGTGGTAGTAAATTCACCTAAATAAAAGTTGGTTCATTTAAAAAAATATCAAACTTTTGTTGTGAAAATTCTAGGACAGTCAATAATTAATATAATAATGATCTAATAAAAAGGTAATGAGGCAAATGAATCATGGGATTAATATGAAACAAATGGATCAACGGAATGTACACCATTCATTTCATTAATAATGTGGCGGTTGACTGAGGAATCAGCCTGCGCGAACCAATACAAAAACAAGATTAGTTTAAATATACGCTAAACTCATTCAAGTAAGTTTTAGTTTGATGACCTTAAGCTACTTAACATGCGTTTATTATCGAAATATGCAGATCGTTTTATGTTCATTTAATCCTATACAAGATTTTTGAAGGAGACTTAGAACAAAATTTTGTTACATCAAAGGCTGTGTCACAATTGACACAGTGTTACCACCTTGTGTCATGCATATTTTTTCAATTTACATTGATTTTGCCTAAATTGCTACAATATAATTTTATTTTAACAAATTTATTATCGTATTTAGTCATAATTTTCTAACAAAAATTATATATTACACAAAAGCTCAACATGTGGCCATACAATTCAAGGATATACAGAATAAAAAAATGGTCAAGAATTATATTTATTTAGTATTATTTTCAAATATATTGATTTTTATATGTCCTTTTCATTCATTTAACTGTCCTTTTATTCAATTTTCATGACGATATGGACAAAATTCTATTGCAAAATTCAAAGAGTCAAGAAAACTCAAACACAAAAATCGTATATTTCAAAATTAAAGAAAATTTCTATGTATATCCTTATTTTTATATCCTTTTTTTTATATTTTACAATAAAAATGAACAAATTGTCATCATATAAAAACTACTTTTTATATACATATATTTAAAATTTCATTCACACAAATACAACAACAGTTTTTATGTTCGTCCATTGTGTCAAAATTTCTTTGTCAGGATATTAAGGATTATAATTTTTGTCAAGGGTCAAATAACTTATATGATTTATGATATAAATTTTCTTAAGTTTATTTTTACTATTATAGTATTTTTGTTGATTAAAAGTTTTCATATCTTATATAAATGTTTATATTATAAGTAAACGCCCGCCATCATTAAATGAATATTGTATATACATATATATAAAAAAAGGATATTTTAATCCATTGTGTTTACTAACATATAAGAGTAGATTTCTATTAAAATAATTTTTATGATTTTTCATACCTGATGCTCTTTATACTACTCAAGTTATAAAATAACATTTTACTAATGTAAAAAGCTTTTTGGTTAATGAAAATTTTATATTACCGCAGTTTACTTATATCCATTTTTTTTATCCTTTCTAAGGATATTTTATATATGATATGGAGTAAAAGGTTATTTCATATATCTTAATATTAATATACCATATAATAAAAAAAAAAAAAAATGGATTTAATACTGATGGTCTTTGTGAAAAAGGCACCTGGATAACATGGACATATAAAATAAATTATGAAAATTTATGTAAATATTCACTGCGACATTTTATTATTTAACTAAAATATAATAATATTTTAGTAATTGAAATTTTATATTGTATATGTATATGTAAAAAAGAAACTAAATCCTTGTAAATCAAATATTTTACAAATTTTTTTTTATCGCGAAATCTTAATTTTTAAATTAAGCTAACTCTTCTTCTTTGATAACATTACACGTTACAGACCTCCTGGTCCCTTAGCCGACTGTACAAAAGTTTTCCACAAATCGCGGTTGCAGGTCTCTGCTCTCCAATTGTTCTGCCTCAACGTCATTTTTCCATTGTAGAAATTGTTTGCCTTTTCTTGTTCCGTCCGGGTTGGATTCGCAGATTAGTTTATCTGGAAGCATTTTTATCCATACGAACAATATGTCCAAACCAACGCAGTCGCTGCACACGAATTCCTTTTTCAATATCGATGTCGACGTAAAGCTCTTACAGTTCTGTATTATATCTTCTCCTGCATATTCCATTTTCGGTAATATTTAAACTAATTTCCATTTTCGCTCATAACTAAACTAATATTTGATATTCTTAAGGCCTCCATCCAATATAAGCATAATAATTATTAAAATATTCCACCTTCGCGGATTACAATTTATTATTAACTATTGAAAGCAAAATGTTGGTAAATCTAGCGACCAATTCACAGGACACTAAGATATGACGATCCGAAGAAAAGATATATAGTAGAAGTGAAAATAGTTTCTGTATCACTATTTGGAAACCAATTCTCATTTTACGTCGAAAGAGGTTTTGACTCATCCATCATTTCAACAAATAAATAACTTAATTTTTCGAGCTTATTAGAACCGGAATACAAAACAAATATAAAAATATGGTTAAAATCAAAATATTGTATCATTCAGATCAGCATTTGTGAAAGTATGTCAATTTTTTCTTAAAATTCTTTCTATTTTGACGTTTAACCACGCAATAATGTCAAATTATTTATATCATTTTGAGTAATATCAACTGGCAAATTGTAACCTTTTTTAATAACATAAGTAAATTTGTTGATAGCTCTTAGTCTATATTAGATTCTTAGAAGTAACAATATTTTAAATTCTTGTATTTTGTATTTATATTTGTCATATGAATATTTATAAAACTTCTTGAACCATAATCAACTAAGTAAAATTGTCTAGATTCTAGAATTTATAATATATTATTCTTGTTTACTAAAAGCATATAAACAAAATACAATTATACTTAAATAAATAAACAATTTAATATTACAAGAAATCAGATTAAATATTATTCTAAGAGTACAGGATGAAATATGAAAAATGAAATTTGATTTTATAATATAAAAAGTATCATTTTTCTGGATGTTGAATTTTACAATATTTAACTACATAAGAATTATGTTGCAGTCATCTATCCAATAAGAATATAATATTTGGTAATATGTAAGAGTCGTAATTGCACTTAAGTGAAAATTTATATTTTTGCATTTTATTATTCTTTTTAGTCTTCTCTATATTCACATTTTTAATATTCGCTGTACTTTAGTAATTATGCTTAAAAGTATTGTATCTTAAATTATTTTTCAATTAGAAAAACAACATATGTCCTAAATAAATTCTAAGTTTCTGGGTAAATATGTTTTTAATTGTGTTGTAAAAGTAGCTTAAGTCCAAAATTTATGGTAGTTAAGTACACAAAATTTACAAAAATAACTTAATTCAACCTAGAATATTATTTTAGGTATGCAAAATGAAATTTTACAATCTTAAGTCAACTTTAATGTAGTTAATATTTTTAACAGAAATTAAAAAAAAAAATTTTAAAAAAATATTTTAAAAGACTTAAACTATTATAACAAATCTTTTGATGTTCTTTTTATTTTTGTACTAATAACTTTGATCCTGGTTATAATTACTGTACATTAATTCGCCATATATACGAAATTTGGTTGATACTGCATTAATACTTTTATATTTTCGACTTAACCTACTCTTACATGTTACCAAATATTATATATATGGTCCTTTCGTTCAAGTTCAATTAAGGTTTCTTCGTAGAAAATTGAAATTAAATATAAATCTTATTAAGATCATTTAGTAAACAGATCCACTTTATTGTTGGGTTATCAATACGATTCCAATAAATTCGACTTAGTAAGTGTAATTGTTTTGAAAAACAATGTGGAAGACTTTTGTTAAATTGGTTGGTCATGTAGCAAAAAAGAAACTAATTTCATTTTTAAATCGAGACAACTCGTTGAAAGCAATTTTAGTCTTTATAAGCTGTAAAAAATCAGATAAACTTAACCAACATTTACCTAACAAGCAAATAGCTAAAGTAGAATTGAAACTGATGGAAAAATGTACTAAGCGCGAGACCATAAATTATAATAAGAACCATTTTATTAAAGATATACATGATATACTTACTCCCAACAACAATGAAAAAGAAGGCCTGAAAAAATCAAGTATGATTTTTTAATGGAAAAATAAAGCAATTCTTTTTCAGATATGAAAAATAACAATTTTAAATTAATATGATTTTGCAAATTAATATAAACTTTTGTTCTAACGTCAAGCTGAATTTGGGTTTTCCAATTATGTTATAACATCAGCCCTGAATCAGGTATGATTATTTTTTCTTAAGAGTTATCTCTGATAAATAATTCATTAATAATTAGAGTCGATAAATATCCTTCAAATTTTAATACTGCATAATTCTATACTTATTTATAATTGATTTAAACAAATTGCTGACAACTCTAAAATTATACCACAAAATCCTTTTTACGAACACTGAAGTAAAAAAAAAATTCTAAAAAGACAGAAATATTATAAATTATATTAAAAAAATTAATCTGAAGAGTGTACGAATATTATCTGGTAATCCTTTTCACATATGCATAAATCAAAATGTAAATCCATTGAATAAAATTATATAGATC
The DNA here is from genome assembly GCA_963920725.1 of Rhamphomyia laevipes. Classification (NCBI taxonomy): domain Eukaryota; kingdom Metazoa; phylum Arthropoda; class Insecta; order Diptera; family Empididae; genus Rhamphomyia; species Rhamphomyia laevipes. Next base: position 53,923,862 of record OY987258.1, on the reverse strand, counting down.
ACTAACTACTACTATAAAATTATTATATGTGATTTAAAATCACTGCAAATATAAATATATAATAAATTTTCCAGTTTTTTTTTTCTCGGAAAATTTCTACATTAAACACTTTTCTCTATAGTAATAAAGTTTATAGAGATTCGTTTTTTTTTTTTTGTACAATTCTTGTGGGCAAGATATCAAATGTTTGAAAAGTATTGGAAAATGGGAAAAAACACACACACAAAATAGAATTATTTCCTGATTTATTATATAGATAAGAATTTTCTTTTCATAATATCATGGTTTTAGATACTTGGAAGTTTTCTATCTGTATGCTTTTTTTATCTGTATTAACTCTTAATGTATTATGATAATTTAGTAAAGCCATTATAAGGATCAAATATAGTAGAATGTACTGAATACAATACTAGGATGATTCAAGAGATATTTTTAATTGTAATTAATTGAATTTGAATAACTAGAAAAATAGGAAAAACAATGAGGTACAAAAAATTAGAAAAATTCTAGCATACAAAATAAAATGCATCCATTATTTGAAGTATGTATATTTTTCAGTTTCATTGAATTGAAATTTATTTTACAATATTTTGAGATGGATATGGACTAATTTCTATCTTTTCTGAAGAAAAACAAATAGATAAAATAAGTAAACTTCAATAGAAAGATTTGAAAAATGAAATCGTAATATAATAACTATACAAGACTAGTTTGGTAGTTCCTTAATAGAAGAAATAAACGATATGTAAAGCAATAATGGATGAAATATTATATATATCTTGCCAGTTTTATGAACTATGCATTATTTTGATTTGCAGCATCTTAAGGAGAGTTTAGCCAATAACCCAATTTAGTTAGAATTGACTCACTTGAGCTGAAATCTAAAGAATAACTTATTGTTAAAACGAGTGCTGATCAGCCTTTCATCGCACCCGAACCCTTTTGCAGCCATTTCCGAAAGCCACATAATGGAGGAAATAAATGAATGGGAAAATAAAAAGAAATCCATCTACACACGCAAAGGGAATCGATTCCGAGACTTCTCAAACAAAAAGAGCATCCTCACACTTAACAAAACCGAGCTATGTACAATAATTGGCCTATTCACGGGCCACTACGCGTTCAGGTATCACTTTCCCAAACAAAATCGGAAAATCTGATTATAGTTACTGTCGCTTCTGTTGGGATGATAAAGAATGTGCGGAAAACATCTTATGCGATCGCGAGGCTGTTATGTGAAAAAGACTGAAACACCTGGGTAAAATATTTCTGAGCCCTCTTGAAATCAGGAGTCTGGGCGTCAGAAAAACTCTAAAGCTTCTACAGAAACCTGGGTATTAACTGACCAAATATTAGTATGGTAAGCACAACAGATCTCTTTACGCCTGCTTTATATGGAGGCGGAGGTTCGTAATTCTACCTTAATGACCCTTTTATATTCTAATCTATTCTATTGTTTACTTAAATGCTTATAATATATACTTGTTCAATTGCCTAGTACTCAGGATACCAAATTGAAATTATTATCATCAATTTATTTCCTGTCAAAATTCAAAGTAGGTTTTCTTGACATTATCATTTTACCACCAATACATTCAATTTAGTAGGTATTTTATTCTTGTGATAATTTATTGTGTAAATGTCATTTGTGTACCACATTTATTTTTCATAGTTATAATTCATTTTGAATAGCTTTAAAAGGATCATAATTTATTTTCAACTATTTTCTTATGACATAACATTATTTAAATCTCCATTCTCAACCGTCATGATTTTTACTAATTTTACTATGGTAATTTTCTATATATAAATTTACAATACAAGCTTTTGGTTTATATTAAAAAAAACTGAAATGGAATTAATTTTGTGAAGCGAATCCTTTTTTCTTTTTTTCTTTTTAAATCCTACAATCATTTATACATTTGAAAAAATATATAGTTTGAAATTGTACGAAAATGTTATAAACCTTATCGATTATGCTCTACATAATTTATATGGAGATAGTAATTAAAAGCTTTGCTCTTAATGCTCTGACTATATATAGTCGAAGTGTATATACTAAAGCAAAAAATTGCAGAATCAATTAACACTATCTTTGTGGTTGAAAATAATAAAAATGTAAAGTCGGTTTTACATTTTTTTATAAAATCCTCTTTTAAAAAAAATGTATTTATAGATCAGAATAGGTCAGTCGTGGTTAAATATTTAAACCCATGAAACAGCAAACGTAAATAATACAGAATAATTGACAATTTAGAATGAAATAGAAATACTCGGTAGTTTAATTTAAACTATACGGTAAACAGTCTACCCTTAAGAGGATTCCCAATAATTAACTAGCCAAGTAGATAAATCAAAGAATCTTGAAAGCCAATTTAACTCAGGACAACTGGAAATTATATAGAATGTTGTGTAGACTTAGCCCATGGCTATCACACAAATTTTAAAAAAAACTTGAATCCGATATCCTAGCACTTGCACAGTGGTGTCTATAGTTTGTGTTTGGTTAGAGTGTGTTTGTTATATGATATTAAAGCTGGTGATGATTATGTAACTAGATTCCCAGCTAATTTGATATATTTGAAATACGAATAAAATTGAATTATTGAATATCGCTGTTCCTTGTTCTATTGTGTAAATGGTAATGGACTTTACAAGAAGTTTAACTGAAATTAGAAAAATAGATATAAATTTGATGAAGAAACTGCGGACTCATTTTCTACGACTGCAAGGCTGTGGCACGACGAAGATTAACACACTTAGGTAAAATATTTTTCGATCTTCACGAAATTATGAGTCTGACCGTCAGGAAAATGCTGGGCTTCTACAGTAATCTAGATATCAACTGAGCAAAATCTAGTAGGGTAGGCACAAGAGATCTCTTTCAAAATACGAAATTTCGTATTTCTGCCTTAACGACCCCATTTTAATTTAATCTAAGTAGCAAACTTACTTATGTGCCATCTTGTATACGAAAAAACTATATTATAAATTTATGAAATACTTACGTAATGTTAAAGTATTTTTAAAAGGACCACATTCAAATTATAATGATATAAATCTATACATTAAAATTTTGTGGTTATTATAATTTTTTTTTTTGATAAAAAGGATATTTTTGTGTATAGGTGAATGTAATAATTTCTATATATGAAAATTACTATTTGTAATAAATTTATGTTAATTGACGTACAATTTTCAACATTACCAAAAAGGATTTTATTATATTTTTTTATGTACAAACAAAACTCATATATTCAAAGAATTTTATGAAATTTTTATCTATGCTAAATTACAATATTTTATATATAAATATAAGAATTAATTAATGAAAATATTAAATTAAATAAATGAATTTTATATTTTGTAAATTTTTCATAAAATTCTAACGAACATAGTAAAAAGGAAAATTATTATTTATTAAGAATTTGATAAGAAAAAAAATATTTATGTAATGTGATAATATTAATTATGAATAAAAAGTTTTATTTGTGGAAAATTAATATTAATTTTTTTTTATTTTATCTTAATTGTATGTAGAGATAACATAAATGAGAAATTTATCAAGTACTATTCATTTTTATGTATTTAATTATATGGGAAATGTCTTCTATTTTTATTTTTTTTAGAATAAGTAATGAGAAATTACAAGTTTATGTAATCTTTTGTAATTAGTTTTAATAAATTATTTTAGTGTTTTATTTTGTAAATTATTTAAGGACTAAAATTTATTTTGAAATTATCTTTTTAAAGTTAAATTTTTGACATTTCTAAAAGATTATTTAATAGATAAATGAAAAGGAAAGAAAATATTTATTACATTACATTAACATATATCTGAGGTTCACAAAAGATGATATTATTATAAAATTAATATAAAGAAATTGATATTCAAAGCGATGTCATAAAGGATCACAGCAAATATCACTAACAAAAACCAGAAATTTTTAACCTTTACTTAATCAATAATGGCGATAAAGTTGGGAATCTAAATTATTTTAAAATGTTTCATAATTTCCAAAAAAAAAACACAATTTAATTACATAAAAAAATGTTAAGTTACTGAGTGATTAAAATATACAGCATTAACTCAATCTTAAGTTATAATACGATAACTTTACAATATGTAATGTCGAGTTATAGTTTTAGTATAATTTTCAACTAGCCAGTTTTAGCTTGTTGCAATTTAATGGAACAAGCAAAATAAATAATATTAGAATTTGTGGTAAGTGGAGCTGCAAATTTACTTTTAATGGGTGACAATAATTCTCAAATATTCACAGTGCGTGCTTCAATTAATTTACTCAATTATTCATGCTTTGAACAAAATACTAAACTTTGTGAAATACTTAGAAATACTTTGACCAGCACCAAAAACGAAAATTTTACATTCTATTCCTCTAATCTAAGTATACGAAAATTTCGTTAATTTTTTTTTTCATAAATTTCCATAAACAAAAATGAAAACCAAGATAAATTTTTCTGATTTACAAAAATTTATATTTTTCTGAGAAACTTTTTTTGTTTTAGATATAGTCATCTAAAAAAGTACATTAAAAAAAATAAAATTAAAAAACTTTTAAAGAACCAGCAACAAGAATGTAAAAGGATAATTTATATGATTTTTTATTGAAAAAATCACAAAAAGGATTGAAAATTTATTGATGAAAGAGTAGAAATGCAATATAAAAAAAAGTATAAAATTTTGATAAAAATACGTTCCTCTAGTTCTAGTTAAATAATTCTTTTTATAAAAAGTTGAAGTCATTTACTACGTATCAAAGAACACAAAGAACTCAATCACTCTACTTACTCCTTAATAAATATATGTATATCATCAAAAAATTGTGTATATACAATAATTCTACACATAATATTAGAGTATCCTTGATAAGACAGGTTCAATTTCTGATGATAGTTTCAAAAAACGAGCTAGTTTTAGCAAAATCTACAAAACTTTATTATTAAATTTCAACTATCCGGGCTTGTAGTTTACAAACAACGTCAAAGTACCAATCTATAATGACAAAGAAACAATACTTCTTTATTGACACATATTGAAGGTATGGATTCATTCTGCTACCACTATTTTAAGACAATCCCGAAAACTGGCTGTAACTCGAAACCGATGATGAACTATTTAGTGTCCGTATATAAGGTTATTAAATGTACACACAAACCAGTGGCAGGAAGTTTAAAGGTCTTTTCTTGCCTACCATTCGGTCTATTATAATTTTATATTTCAAAAAATTTAAACAACAAAAAATTCTTTCATGTCCTTCAACTTTAAAATAATTAACAAATATTTTTAATATTTCTTTGCTACTCTGTTATCAATAAATTTTCAATCCTTTTAGAGAGAACCAATAAATGAGAAATCTTATATCCTTTTTGTTTATCAGAAAAATATAAATTTTTATAAATAAGAAAATTTGTATTAGTTTTCATTTTTGTTTATGGAAATTTATGAAAAAAATATTGAAGAAGTTTATATCATATTTGTCAAGAATTGTGAATATTTAGTTAAGAGAAATAGAATGCATAATTTTATTTTTTTGGTACAAGTCATAAGTCAAAGTATTTTTAATTCTACGGCCAAGAATTTGCTGTTGCATCCTCGTTGACAACAGATAAATATAAAAAAGAATGTTTTATTCAAATTCTTACAGTATTACTAACTCTATAGACTGCAAGAAAACTTATGTAACATAATACTCTGCCTAGATTTGATTGATCCTATTACAAGAGTATTGTTGCGATTCCTGGTCATCACATAGTCTTAGTAAATATTATTAAAAATTCCGAATAATTGAGTTCACCGATTTATTTGCTTGTTATTTCTGAACCAAAATTAATAAACTAAAATTAATTAAAAACCAGAATTAATGACATATTGAGTACCCCTATTCGGTATGAATTAAATGACTTAAAAATGACTATTCGGTATGAATTAAATGTATTAAATGGTTTTCAATAAAATCATTTTTGTTTCTCACAAAACAAGCCGTTGTCCAGATATTTTCAACAAAAACAAAACAATCAAAATATTACAAATAGAAAAATTTAGACTAACCAATATTACTGAACCATACAAAATCCATTAGAATACTAACATAGTGCACAATATAACTTCCTCCTATATTATGATATATTTCATTTGACTCGTAATAATTAACAGGACATGTAAAATTTTTGCAGTGTCACTACAAACTTTTACAATATTTAACCAACCCCGACCCAATTTATTAACTCTGTACCTCATAAATAACAAAAAAAAACTTACATTGATTTATATATGTTTTTTGTGTAAAGGCCAATTTAGTCAAATATATAAAATAAAAAGTTTTTAGTGTGAGTTTTCACGAAATTGCTATTCATATGCTAACAGATTTCACCACAATTTTTATGCCAAAAAATAAAATGGAAAATGGAAAATTATTATATCACGATATTATGACAAAAAATAGAAAAAACAAAATGAACGACTGTCATGAGAAATTTACCAATCATTTTTTTTGCGTATCTTTAATATTATGAAAATAAAATTTCCCAAAATTCACATATGAATTTAATGTGATTTTTTTATTTTTTTTTATGGATTTCCCTACAGTCAAAAACCACGAAAAAAAAACTTTATTGAAATAATATTATAAGAGTAGGAAAAAAATGTTTTCCTATTAAAAAAATGGCAAAAAAAAAAATTTATGTTACACTGACACCTCAACATAAAATATATCTTTTGTTGAAATATATGTTTTTAAATATTTTTCTAGACACCATGCCAGAAATAAAAAAAAAACAGAGCCTATAGTAAATTTAATTAGGTTTTGTTGATTTTGTCTTATGGGGATAATTTAATATAGGAAAATATCAAATTTTTTGCAATGCATCATAAATTTATAGCTTTGGGAAAAAATCTGTGATGAAAAGATGAAATTTTTATATGTAATTTATCAAACAATTCTCTAAAGTTTATAGATATGCAAGAAAAATTATGTATTCTACCCACCAGTTGAATTTAAAAATGATCTCAAACCTGACTTAGATTTATGGAGAGTTTCTACATAGTCAAAGCTCAAAAAGTTCTAATTAGTGATAAAGATTGTAATGTATAGTATATCCTGGAAGAGCAACAGGATACATCCAATTAGCTCATTTTGCTCTGTCATAATTTCAATATCAATAACTAAAAATAACTAAAAATACTTTTAACTATATCTCTCCAATAAGTGAAGGCTCTTTGACCACAAGTAAATAATATAAATAAAAAATTTGATGTATTAAATAAGGCCACTCACAAAAGATGGATTTCAGACATGAAATGACGAATTATATAATTCAGTTTAAATATGCTTCTCAGATTAGATTTAGATGTTCATGTGGACGACCAGCCACCCAAGTCACTGCAGCCTAATGGCTTATTTTGACGCCCCTTTCAGTTTATATCATATCGGTCAGCCCTGTACAGCATATAAAGAGTGACAATGTTTGTGTTTAAGGCATCACACTGGCAGATTATGTGTTCTGCCGTTTCCTCCTCAAATTCACAGAATCTTTACACACTGAAATCTGATATCCCTAGTGTGTTCATATGTTTCCTCAATCTACAGTGGCCTGTCAGGAATCCTACTACAGTTATGGTTCATTTTCTGCTACATTCGAGCAGTTCTTTCGTTTTATTTTTCGAGAGACCTGAAAAATAAATAATTTGGCTTGTCGCATTCCTTCACTTCTTCGTAGGAACGAGAGATCTCAGTTCTCAGTAGCGACTTTATGTGGCATTTGGAGACACCGGAAAATGGATTTGGTCCTATAAATGCGGTGCTCCTCAGTAAGTAACCAATCAAGTTTTGTACTAGAAGCTGAGAAAATCAAGAAAGTAATAGTTAAGACCGAGTTTATATGCTCATCAGAATTTGTTCAAGCCGTTTAAAAATGAAATCAATTTAATTGCAAAGGAAAATTTAAATATATTTAATATGAAAACAACATGAAAATTCATATTTTAATTTTCGGTTTTATGGTTTTTCTGTAAAGTATATTGACAAAATTTTTTGTTGAATTCAAGAAATTGGATTTTTAAAATCAATCAGCAAAAACCCCCAACAACAAAAAAAAACTATCATGCAGAGATAGATTACCAAAAATATTCCATTGGCATCCAATACTTTTAATTATGACAATTTATAAACTTTTTTATTATTGGGATAGTAAAAAAAATTTAAATGAACATTGCGTGCAGTTTTTTTTACTTTATTAAATTTATGTAAAATCAGCATTAAAAATAAGAATTGTCTACAGAGTTTCAGGTAAAAATTATCAATGTTATGTTTTTTTTTTATGATTTTCAATTTTTTTATTATATTAAAATGAAAATATATTCAAATAAAAAAAAAGGATGACAGAAAAATATTTTAAATAATGTTGTAGATAAATAATGAAAAATTGAAATTTTATCAGAATTTATATTTAATATTGATAAAAAAAATATTAACAAATTTATTGAAGTAAATAATTCAAATTTTATTCACTATGGTCTTAAAATTATTTTAAATTATATTCTATCTACGACACGGCTAGAAAGTAGCTCTTTTGCTTTTCATATCCACATTCTATTACCGATGCAAAATAATGACTAACGTCTTCAAAGAAATTATGACTGAAAAGACGTTTCTCAAGTTTAAACTTCAATAATTCGAATAGTTACCGAACTACTTACGGATAACCTGTTCATATTACTCACACATTCGATTTACTCTCGAGCAATTACTGGTTTTTAGACCATCCATAATGAGAATAATACCAACAGCTCGCAGTAGCTATGAAATAATGACAAAAAATTGCGATTTTCCTTTAAATTAATTGTTTATTTGAAATATGAAAAATATTGTAATGAAAAAGTAAAGTATTAAAGAAAATAATTATTACAAATACAAAATTGTAACTTCTGACTTCAATTTTTTTAGTACTAATATCCTTCTCATCAGAGCAAGCTTAAAGATAAACTTTCCTTAAAGTAAAATTTATTTTAAGCGGCAGATTAGTAAAGCTTAAGCTTCAGTTTTCGGTGATGGATCATATTTCTCATATGGAAGAAATATCAAGCTTAAAGATAACATACTAACAATATCTGTCCTTATTCTTGTTGTCGGTAATCCAAACAAATAATCGCTTTCATTAAGTCCCCATTTTCTTGGTTAATGGAAAAATGGATCTTGTATCTGAAATTGATGAGGATTAGCTCCTCGATTACTAATTACAATTCCAGTAATAATTCCAATGTAGCATTAATTTTTATTCATTTTCATTCACAATAACAATATTTATAATTTTCAGTTATCATTCACAATAATTAACTTTTGGTTTAGCTACACTTAGGGCAAGTTAAGTGAAGTAAGCTTAAAAAAGCAAGTGAGTTTAAGTTGCAGGCTTAAGCCACACGATCGGTTTAGTTAAGTTTTAGCTTAAGTTATCATTGTCAAATGATATTCATTAATAAAATTTCTAATTTTTAGATAATGAAAAAAATAGCTAAATGTTAATGCTGAATTCACCTGAGAGATGAACCTCTCTAATAAACTAATATAACATAAATTTCATAGTTAAATCTAAATTCTTGATTACATCTCGTAAACAAAAGTAAATTAATATTCACAAGAATGTGTAATATAAAATATTTATTATAGTTCTACTGACAACCACTAGAAAATGGTTACTAAAATGGTTACTAAAAGTATAATTAAACATACAATTTTAAATAGAATTAAATCACGCTGCAGAGCCAGGTGGCGCTGCAGGTTAAAAATTGATAAAAATAGATATTTAAAATCCAAATTTTAACTAGTAAATAATAACGAAAATTCATTAATTTATTTATCATCATAAAAATATTTACAATCATCAAATTGTATTAAAAATTATATCGTTATTGAGTTTATCCATCAGTTTTTTATATTTATGTAATCGTTTTACTCTACAACTTTTACATGTTATAAAAAGTAATAAATGAACTTTTCACAAATTTTATTACAATTATGAGATTCTGCTGACTGAACAGGATTGTAATCTCAAAGAAATTTCCAAACCAAATAAAAAAAATGAAGTTTTACATTAAATATTTCATATTATTATATCCTTATTCAACATTTTACCTATTGACATATCTCTATTACATGTAAAGACTATTTTCTCCTACAAATTAATAATTTTATGATATGAATTTACACAAAAAAAAAATTGAAGGAAATCACTGATCCTTGATAATATTCACAGAGAATAGTTTGCTATGATGCGCTTCCTGCCTGCTGTTATCTAACTAAGAATTTCTACATTAAAATCTCATGCAATTTTTTTTTATTATCCTATTCTAAATTATTGTAAAACTAAGTTCTGCAGAGGAGGTGAAAAGGACGAAAGAGTTTAAAAATATAAGGATAAAATTTAAAACTTTTTTTTTTCTTCATTAGATTGCACATTGCGATTTTAATACAAAATGCAGAATCTGTGTTCAAAGTTAGAAATGATAGCAAAGCAATTTTTTATTATTATTACTATTATTACAATTTTTATTTAACCAAAAATGATAATATTTTCCGGATGGTTATATGCTTTCTGAGGAAAATGTTAGTATTAGTAATTGTATGTCCTCCTGAGTCCTGACTGACTGATTATATAGTTTTCTTTTTATTAGTTTTGTTGCTGATAGCAAAATTTAAAATTAAATTTTACGAAGAAAATTTACATAAATTTTATTTTAAATGAAATTGCTTTGACCAAGATTTAGAAATCTGATAAAGATTTTATATTGGGTACCACGTGAGATGACAGAAGGGTATATATTGAACTCTAGTATTGATAGTGTGAGACATATAGAATCATATTTTTAAAATATACGACACAATAAAACGTAAAACTGAAAACGGACAAAATATAATTAACTCTTTTCAAGAACTCTACTTGAAGCTTAGGAAAACTAAAAGAATTTGAATTTATAGTGTTACAGAATTAGTATTACCATCAAAAAATCGAATAAATTTATTCCGGTTTCTTCAAATAGATAGAAATAGAATAATAGTAAAATTCCTTGCAACTGCAAACTTAAAATGCACCTACAGACAATTGGTCTGTCAGCAAATTAAGTGTATAAGTTTTTTTGTAAGAATCGATCTAGATTCAGACTTCTTCACCTTGGACCCAAAACTACTCTAAAGCTTACTGTACTTCTTTGAAAGCACTGGTATTAATTTTTAATATTCCTATATAGCTTCAAAAATTCAGGCTGTCTTTATCCCTTAAAATATAATTAAATTTTGTTTTTCCAATCATTTTTCCTTCAATTCCATAAAATTTTAGAAAATCTCTAACAAGCAATAATTCAATTTTAATACATTTTTAATTGATGTTTAAATTAATTCGTTCCACCTGAATCTTGATATATGTTTCCTCTATAATTCAATAAAAACAATGTAAGGCTTGTTTCCTTGGTACTACAAAAGTAAAATTGTGTATTTTTTAGTTTGTACCATAAATATTCATTTGGGAGAAAAGGCCAAAAATTCATTTAATTTGTTGTGACTTTGAGTTTCGTCACTGTGACCATTTTAGTAGGTATACAAATTTTTATAATACCCTTAAAAATTATATCAAATTGAATGCAAAACTCCAACCCGTACACAATTTCATTTTTATATTTGTTCTGATATCCAACTAAAATTTACGATGAAATTAATTACGGATGGTCAAGGTTGAAAAATAAATTTTTAATGTATTCTTTTTTCCTTTTATATGCCGAGATATTTGAAAGGTTAAATTTTTCTTTTTGGATAATGTTTCAACAAAAAAAAAGGATTGAACCATTTTGTAAAGCAATTCCTTGAATCTAAAAATATCCATTTTCCCATTTTATGTCGTTTTCCATATTATTTATTATATAGGATTCTTTAGGTATAGTATCATTTTGTTTGGGTCAATTTTTATTATACAGAGCAATGCAAATTGGTTATATTAAGGTGGTATGAACCCTTCTTCGAACCCTTTTACCCAATAGGAATAAAATTGTATAATGTTTTTATTTATTAGTTTGGTAGGAAAATTAACAGGTGTGTAGTTATTAGTACGGATACAATTTCCTATTAGTCTCTTGTGTTAATGGAAAGTCAATTAATTGAAACGAAGGCTAACATTCATAAAAAAAGGGATTGTAATAGAAAAGTAAATTGGTTTTTGTTGGATTCTGATTTAATAATAATTAATTACAAAACAAAATATATATAAATATTAGATTTATTGATAGTTTATATAATCTATCACTTTTAACAGTGTAAAAATAATATATAATTAATATGCAATTAAGCGTTCAATTAGATCCAATACAATAAAATCGAAAATTACTTAATTTTAAAATTGGAAGCATGAATGAATAGCAATTTACAATTTATAAAATAACTTTGCAGAGTTTCCCTAAACTAGCAGACTGAACCGCTGGTGGCGCGAAAATGACTAAATAATGCAATTTTCTTAACCTATAGTTTATAAACAAGTTTGAGCTCTACAATATATTCAACACTAGAAGCAATCTAGATTTAATTAATTGTTATAGTGCTTTTAAATCACTATTTTTAGATGTATCGCTTGTAGCAGCAGGATTAAATTTATAGCTTTTGTAGAGCAGACAAGTTCTTAATAAATTATATTGATTATGTATAGAGTTTTTTAATTAATATATAAGAGCTCTTCTACGTAAATTCAATTTTTGTAAGATCTCGATATGTTTGAATGATGATCTTGGTTAATCTTCGAGTTCGGTTTTAAGCTATTGGTTAATTCTAAGCATTTTAAAACTTCGAAATCGACAAATGCTAAATTAAATGATAATACCATTATTTATTTTAGACCTAACTAAGAAATACTATTTCTAAATTTTTGTCTGTCTAAGATGTTAATTAGAATACTGATTGTTTTGAATGCTTTCGATATGCAACTTAAGAAAATTGTGGTTTTATGATCCACTAAAAGTATCAAAATGAATCCAAATTTCATATGTCAATGAAAGAAAGCATTTTCGAAAATAATGTAACCAAGAAAAATCAAAGAAAATGTGGAATAATTTATCATAATTTCGTTATATAAATTAAATTAGGAGCGACTAGATTCAATGAAGTTTGAAAAATTCCGTATTTGGATTTTTTTTTTTTTTTTTTAACAAAATTTCCTGAAATTCAAATTATTTTGCTATAAAAGAAATTCCAACTTAATCAAAACCACAAAACAAAATTTTTTTTTATTATCTTTAGGGCACTACTTGTATTATCTAACAAAAACCATCTATCTACGTTATTTAAGTAAAAGTATAGTAAGTTATCTTCTATATACGTCATAACAAATATTTTCTTTTTTAGCAATGTAGATTTTATGTTGCTTTTATTTATTATACAAATATTCCACATAACTTATTCAATATTTTTGTTATCTATTGCCTTAGAAGAAGAAAAAATGAAAATCACCAAATAAAAAAAACAGAAAATTTTAGTTAAACCTGAAAACAAATATGGAAAATATAAGATTTTTTTTTGCTTTCAGAAAAATCTTTTTCAAATTGACTTTAATCACACAGTCATATATTAAAAGTTGAATTATCTTTTTAATATAAATTCTTTTTGAACCATATTCGAAATTCTATGATATCAAAACAGATCACCAATGTAAACTACAACGAAATAGTTTCATATCCATAGGCATTTTTGGAATGGCGACAATTCTGTATGCATTCTATGTACACTTTGTTAGTTTTAATCAAATCAGTGGCACTGCAGTCAGTTTTATAGTTGGAATGTGGTCTGACTTTATCTCATTCGTCCTATTCTGCCGATCTGCGAATCTTAGCAGCTTATTTCATATTATAAATATTGAAAATTTTAATCATCTTTCAAAGTGTTTAGAAAATTCTTTTGGAGTGGTAGTTGGTCCAACATAAGATCCAACGAATTAAAGCCCATGGATATGAAATGGATATTTAAATCCGTGGCCAATACAAAATGGTAATAAAGTCCATGAAGTTTAGGTGCGTATGCAGAAAATTTAAATGAAAAATAAAGTCCAATTTTATATTAATTATAGTTAATCATTTATTAGGTTAATTTGTTACATTTTTAGTGAATTTGAATTACCTAAAAATCATCATTTGAATTTGAGGTAAGAAATATGTTCGTTGATAACAAAATCTTAACCAATTTTGGTTTATCAATATATTCAGTAAACAAAACTGCGAATCGCACCGCGACATTGGATGAAGATATCATAAAAAGTTTCATTTGTTTCGAAAATATATCGAACCATTTTATTACAACCTTGTAATCATTTGAAACTGTGTGCTGTATATTTAAACATAATCTCGGTAAAAGCTGCAATAAACAATACTTTAATTCTTTGCCATTATGATCAATAAAAATTATGTTAACAATATAGTTTGCCTCTTTTGGTTCAACTAATTTAGTCAATAACTCATTATAGAAAGAACAAACCAACTGACAAATGAACTGACGGAATAAATTAATAAGAACATTTTTTTATATCCCTAAAAATAGAAATTCTCTATTTATTTATAATAAAAAAGAAAATCTTCATATCCTGGGAAATCTCAATGTATACATTTGCATTTTAACAGAAACAAAAAAAACAAACTTTGTGACCTTGATAACCGCAAAAGATTATTGTTTTTTTGATGTACAAATATATAAAATAATTTAAAAAGAATTTCCAATTTTAAGATTTTAACTTGATTTTCATATAAAAAAAAAAAATTTCCCTAAGGATTTATGATAAAAATATATTAGCGGCGGCGCCTACCATTAAGTCCTAATATATAATACACGTATATATATTTGCAAATAAAATATTCTTCTTTTTTTTTGTGAATACAAGATAAAAACATGAAACACTAAATAAAAAATTCGCTTAAAGGATATTCATCCTTTCGTTATTTTATATAGGTAAATTACAAATATAACAAACAGAAAATTTTTAAATTCCTAATGCATACATACATAATATATAAGTAAATATCAGTTTTGCAAAAGGAAAAAATTAAAAAAATAACGTTACACATTTCGGTATGTAACAAAATAATATATTTTTTCTGTTTCGTTATTCAAATATGTTACAATAGAAAATGTAATATTGTTATGTTATAACGTTATAATACATAATAAAACTAAAATTGTAGTGTAATTTAATTAACAGCAAAGTGCTGCGTGAGAAAGAGAGTATAGTGCATTTCATCTGCAAGTGTCCTGCGCTAGCCAGGGTCAGATACAACTCTTTCGGCAGTCTATACCTCAACGAACTCAATGACCTAGCCACGATGCAACCCAAAGACAAGGTACGCTTCTTGAACAACACGAGGTGAATCTAAATTGCCTCTTTCCACCGTGTAACTTAATGTGGTCTCATGGGCATGAGTGGTAGCAAAACGGTGCGTATGCGCTAATTGGGTTCGCCGGGCATGTTGCTGGGACTCGCCACTTATCGTAATTTCATTCAATAGATCAATTGGTCGTGATGTTCTTTTCCCGAAAATATTCAAAGAAAAGTCAAGTTTTTAAATAGTAATATTGACATAATTATAAGTTTGACATAAGTTTGACGTTTGACAAGAGCACTGTTATATATAGGGTAAATTTTTACAAAATGCGTGATTTTTTATTGAATAATTTTTTTAATTGTGTAACGAAAAACAAATTGTTTGCGTTAATGTTACGTTTTCTATTATTGTAACACAATTTGATTTATAAAACTTTATCTAACGTAATTTTGATATATAACGCATTTAGTTATTTCGTTTTAGCGTTACGTTTTGATTAATATTTTGCAACTCAGGTAAATACATAAAATTTCTTTGGGTGTAATAATAAACACATTGAAAAAAAAAACAATTCTGTTCGTTCTTCACCTCAACGTTTTTGAATTATTTTAACTTAAGTTAATATTATGATTTCGCTTTTGAATGATGTGGTTTACCGAAATTTTTTTTTTATATATAATATTTGAATTTATATAATATCCTTAACCGGGGGAAAAAATAGGATATACCAGAAGCAAAAAAAAATGGAATTGTAAATTTAATACATGAAGGCATATATTAACAAACAACAACATTGAGATACTATGAAGTTAACTTTTTCCAGGACTTTGTACGGAATGAAAACCCCCAAGTATCTTTATTTTATCTAGAAAAGACATTTTCTGGATTTCCAGATAAGTATACTTTTTAGGTAGGAGGTACGTAATAAATATATTTGTTTATTACGAGTTTTTTTTATTATGTAATAATTTATATTTAAAAAAAAAATGTTTTTTTTTGGAATTTTTTATTTTAATATATTGAATTGAAATTGCGAATAATAATTTATAATTCAATATATCCTCGTAATATACTTTCAAAATTAAATAGAATAATTTATTGAATATTTTTATAGTATACTTCCTGAATATCGATATATTAAGCAAATCGATACTGTAATTTATTAATAACAATAATTCGATACCAATATTTTCATCATTATATAGTGCTACAGCACATGGTAGGTCTTGACCTTCTTTACTATCTTCTTTTCCTATAGCATCTCTATCTATTGGCTAGATAGACCCATTTATTAATAGGACGACCTCTGTATCTTATCCAGTGACACAGCATTAAAAATAGATTTTTTATGTAATTATTGCGACGTTCTTACTAAATGTCTAGCCAATTTTTTTTATGGCTTTTTATACAACGACTTTATGTCTTCACCGCCTATTAATTTAGGAATTTTGTCATTTTATCTGACTATAAGTTCCATTTTCATAAATTTTCTGTCCATATATTTTTCGCAGGATCTTTCTTTCAGAAACTTTTAATTTATTTATATCTGTCACAGTAAAAGGTTGTGTCAGCAGCTTTTATTTGAAAAATTTTAGGTACGGAAAATAATATTTGTTAGACCTATTTGTATTCTGCTTTGTATACTCTGGGTGCATATCATTTATTTTGTTTACCTGATTTCCTAAATATTCGAAAGTTATGACACTTTAGAAAATAATATTCTCCTTGGTCTATATAACTTTAAATATTTGATTTTATTGATCTTTCCAAACGCATTAGAGTTTCTTCTAAATCCCGAAGTCTACTATATGGCCTACGTCATCTGTATAGGCACTAATTTGTGATGATGTATTTATAATATTTCCATTCTGTTATAACAACATAACATCAAAAAAATCAGATTGCATGTGTCCTTACTTTACAGCTTTTTCGATTTTGAAGGAGTTTTATGCTTCATTCTGTACTATAGCTCTAGATGATTTTTTTTATTTATAACTTTAATCGATATTAATAATGATAACATCAAAACAAATATCAGAATTTAATTAATTAAAATTTAACGAAATTACGTGAATATCAAAATATCGAAAATTTGTTACCTACCTGATAAAAATTAAATATCTAAAGATTATAATAAAATCGATATCAATTAGATATTTTAAATATTCATAAACCTTATATTGGCTTTGTGTTAATAAAATATATAATATTTAATTCGTTGCCACATTTAAGATCCAAGTTTTAGCTACATAACTTTGATTGAACCCTAATGATCAGACTGTCAGACTTATATTTTAATTATGACCAGAGCGAATAGATTAACAAAATTACAAAGATAATTTTGTTGGTAATCAACTTTTCCAGATGTGATAATATTATAGTTCCTGCTTTTTCAAAAATCAAAAACATTATGGCGATTCATAAGATGTGACAATTCCAGTTTAAACAATACTGTCAACATCAATATATAAACTTCTGTTTAGTCACAATCAAGAAACTTTGTAATCAATGAATGTTAACTGATTATAAATTTTAACTATGTACTTAATTAATCACCACCAAAATAACTAGCAACTGCTACCCGTGAAATACAGGATTCAACTCATTAAGTTTAACCAATATATCACAATCGCTAGCTCGTATTAATCTTGAAGAGGGTGAAGAACAATGATCGGTAATTAGGAGGGGGAATAATTTCTCCTGTGCAATTTATTACGTCACACTTACAACTTTTCAAATCAACAATTTACAGATATCAAACTAGTTCATTTATAGAATCATCGCTTTGCTTTAAATAAATTTCGAAAATTCAAATCAATGTCAAGTATAATTGATCCTTTCTTAGGCAATTGTAGCTGAGTAACTTTTAATGAAACTTTAATAATTTTTATATTATTAAAGTTATAATTTATAAAAACTTTATCTTCAATTTGTTTTTATTAAAGCGTCGATTTTATTCATTATTTTTTGGTTATTTATTTTAAACATTTTATAGGATTTTTATAGGATTAATTTAATAGTCCCTGTTGTTAATTTTTATAACTTTCCAATTCATAAAAACTGATAATATTATCGAATTTTATTTCGATAAATTTGTAACTATTATTTTAAATATGTTTGTAGTAATCGATAAACTCGTTAAATATTCTACATAAATATTTCCAATAATTATTAAATCTTTTAAAAATCATTAAATTTATATATTTAATTTTCCATAATATTTTCTGCTAAACTATATAAAAATAAAACATTAAATTTTCATTATGAAATAAAAATTAAAATTTTTATTGCTACGTAAAATTATATTGCTCTGTAAAATATTTTCTTATCCAGGACTAATTATAACATTATTTTTTAAATTACAAATAAAAAAGATTAATTTTTAACTGAATTATTTCAAGAATTTTAAAAATAATATTATTATTAAAAATATTTTATTTAAAAAAAACTTTTTACATTTATTATTATTATATTAAAATATTGTTATTTTTTGTAAGATATCGAAAATTTTAATATTTTATAATTCCCCAAAGAGAAAAATTTTAAATTTTTTTAAATAAAATTATATAATTAATTATATAATAATATAAAAATTATTTGATGTGAAGAGAGTTCAATCCGTATTACATAATGTAATGGTAAAAAAACAGAAATTAAATTAAATAAAATGGTCAACAAGGATCAAAAATATCGTGTAGAAAATTATTTTATAATAGTTTTCAGAATTGTCCTTGTTAATTTTAATTATATAGGGATTATTATAATATTAAATTAACAGGAAAAATATGTTCATATTCATGACTTAATGATTCATGAAATCCTTTTCATTCCCTTTCCGATTACCTGTATTGGTCCAGAGATTAATATTCAGGACCGGCACATCCAATTAATGAGCGCCAGCGACGCCAACATTCGATATAAAAAATTAACATTTCAAGAAGTGTCTTCATATAGACGATTTGTAAATGGAAACCTTTATTAAAGGTATAAAGGAAATCATGTCATTATTCATGTCATTATTTCATTCTTTTATTAATGAAAATATTTATTATTTTTGTAAAAATTAGGATAGACGAAAAATTGCATTTTGTATAAATATTTCAATATTACGAGGTCGACTGATTTATATCCTCGTCAGATTCTAATTAATCACACAGGTTCATCCAAAATTTCATCCGCATTCCCGCGTACAAGATGAAATCGGTTATCAATGGATCTATCCTAAATTTTCTCGTTTATAGTAAGAACCGTGGGTTTTAATCTAGGGAAAAGTTTTAAAAATATTTGGTTTCATGAATGAGAAAAAGTCTGTTATTTTTATTCGATTTAAATTAAATTTGACACACCTATAAAATTTAGAGCAGTTTTAGTGGGTTCCTATCAAAATTTCCAATTAATTAGATATCAATTTTTAATAAATCAATGTTTGTTCTAAAGGTACTTTTATTTTCAAAACACTGTTAATATAAATCATTATTAACATATTAACATAAATCACTGATGAAGTTGAAGCTAACTACGAGTTATCTGATTTCCCTATTTAGCAGTTTTTTTTAATATAAAATTTATGTGATTGTAGTATTGAAATAAGATAATGAATTTTTTGAAATTAATTATACATAGTTTTTTAATACAATTTTAAGATTTAATATAATAAATTGTAGTGGCTTTATATGGTAACCATTGATGATTTTGAAACTACATTTAGCGTAAATCAAAAATGACATAAATAAACTTAATAATCAGAAACAATCTTAACAATATATATTCAAATTTTGTTTCAATTTCTCTTGAATCTCATAACTTTTATTATGTTTGTCTCGTAATTAAGTATACAACATAATTTCAAAAATAATAAATAACCAATTTCAAACTTTCAATATTCAATTTCTAAAACTTTATTTCAAATTTACAATAAACTTTTTTCCCAAATTCTACATTAAGTCAAGGGCTTAAGTAAATATAACCAAAATATTGTATAACAAAACTCGTAACTTTATAAATTCACTTGACGTGTGTGTATATAAAATAGCACGTGGTCAGGCTTATAACCAAAAACTTTGCCAAAAATTATAATACCATCAGGAAAATGTAATTGACCTTGAAGAAAATTTTCTATATAAATTTTAAATTGTAAATTCTGATAACAAGAATATTCTATACGTTCTGATTTTTGGTATATAGGTTCATTTCGTAACAAAATTACCCAGAATTTCAAGAAAATTTTAAAATTAAATTTTAACAGAAAAATTATAATCATCTTTTTTTACTTTTCGTCCTTTTCATTTTTCATCCTTTTTAATTTGGAACTGTTCCTTTTGAATTTTAAATTTAATGTAAAGGATAACAAACCCTAAAATAAAATTTCCCTTTCGTTTGTATAGTTAGTCCTTTCTTAGTGTCAAATTTAAGAGAAAATGAAAAAGATTTAAGAGAAAATGGAAATTTCTCTTTATGTTTTTTTATGATAAATATATTGGTTTTTATTGTCAAAAAAGGAATAAATTTTAAATAAAAATATTACAAATTTTATTATAATCTGAACTTATTTTTATTAATTCAATTTCTGCTAATAATATCAAATTTCTTTGAAATTTTTATTGTACATAATTAATATTAATCATTGAAAATAATCCGGATTTAATTTTTATAATTTTTACTTACTACTATATCCCAATCCCAAATTCAACCAAATACAACTCTTATAAAAAAAGCATTGTTCCCTTTCACTTTATATTCGAGTGTTAATACAGAATTAAGTGAAAATTTCCTCTTTAATAGCCAATGTGGAAAAATTATAATTATACAAAAAATATAAGAGTTTTATATGTCAAACAAAAGGATATTTAAATTTTGTACATTTTCGTTAAATTTCTCCTCTCGCAATTAAAATTTTTTAGAAAGGACATTTTTTAAATTAGAAAAATAAATTTAAATATTAAAATTCATTAATTTTTTGACAGAAAATGATTTCATCATAAAAGAACCTACCAATTTAGATTATTGAACCTCTGATGCTTATGTTAAATTCACTTAAAGCATATTGTATCCTTTGAAAGAATTGGTATTGGTCTCTACATCACGTCTATGAAAAATCCATTCATTCTAAATTCAATCAACAAAACTCTGTAACTATAAAATTATAGTTAAAGAAATATTTTTACATTATTTATGACTTACTTCTATAATTAGCATCCTCTTTAATTTTTAATTTTCAGTAAATCGACAGATTAATTTTAAAGGGATTATTAAGGGAAGTAATACCAGCTAAGGGAAGTAATACCAGCTAAGGGAAGTAATACCAGCTAAGGGAAGTAATACCGTTCTTATCTAGTTTTAACATGTTAATTTGACTGTTTTTACTTTTTTTTCTAATGACTTAATTTACCATGGTGACGATGAAGTGAAGTATGGTAAAGTTCTTTTTAGAACCGTAGACCCTTATGCTGCGGTAGCCTCTTAATTCAAATTTTAATTCTTCGTTTTTCTACAGAATTATTTATTTAACGAATTGTATTAAGCAGATGCGTCTAATTATTAACATTTATTTGTATTCGGTGCTGGAAACATTCAATCTTAATCCACTTGTAGATAGTAACTTGTAGATGGAGAAAATGCAAGAATCCAAGCTTAAACTTTAAAGATATTATCTTATTTTTATTGTGTTCTTCTCTTTAGTTAATAGACTTACAATCAATATCCTTCTGTAAACTTGTTTTCACTGATTCAGACAAATAATGAGTTTCGTTCATCATAAGCCCCCATTTTCTTTGCTAAGAACAGATGGTGCTTGCGTCTAAGATCGATTATGATTCGATACTCGATTTATAATATAATCGCTGCCATACTGTAAGGTTACTATCAAATTCAAGCTCGATTTATGTTCTAAAAAGAATAGAAATCAAAATTACAACTTTTTCACAATAAAACTTGATATTCTTAGATAAGTAAATTCAGCTAAGATAAGTAAATTTGAAATTAATAACTCTACAATTTTCAATACTATTACAATATTTTTTAAATATACAATTAAATATTATCCTTTCTTCCATTCAGTTCAGAATTATATTTAAAATTTAACAGTAATCTTAAAAAAATAATACTCTTAACCTAGCCAAAAGTACACACAAATAAGACTAGACAAAAATTCCACTTAAATAAAAAATATTATAATAATGATTTTTATGGTAATATACAATCATTATTAAAATAATTTTTAAATTTTTTATATTAACTTGATATAAAGTAGATCCTTGCAATCTTCACATCATTATAACAATTCATTCTTTACCTTTACCATTATTATTTTACCAAACTCTTCAACTCTTTCTATATGATTATTATTATATGCAAAGTCAAAGTGTTATTGAGTGCAAAAAGAATCCTTCAAAACTGTAAGAGTTTTTTTTTTATATAAGTAAATTTAAGTGTTATAATATATTTTTTTGTTGTTATCCTTTTACAAATTTTGTGATATATTGCATACAATGATGAAAAAACGAAGTCATTATTATTGCTTGACATATAACTAAAATAAGGACTAATAAAATTCGAAAGATTCGAAGAGTTAATACAACAAAAGTTCAAATATTAAATTCAGAGACATAATTTTTATCAATATAATAAGAATGCCAATTGAGACTGAATTTTAATTTATTTTGTTGAAAAATCTTTACGCACAGTAAATCCTTTATTTTGTTTGTTTAATTTTTGACATATTTATGATTAATTTGAATATGTTCTACATAAAAAATGAGATTTATATCTAGCCACTTGTAATACACTTGAATTCTTCTTTTTTGGGGTACAATTTTCAACAAGAATTTAAGTCAAGTCTGTGTCTGTATACTGTTTATTTAACTTGAGTAAAAGAGTTTTTAATATTGATATTTTCAAATTTTTCTAATCAAAAATTAGTTTATTATATTAAGAGAATTCCATTATTTATTCAATCGAAATTGGTAAAGCTTTTAAAGTAAGTGCATTACTTTACAACTACTTCAGGTATAACAATTAATAGTTTAATTTCTACACTGGCTTGGTATAAAGTCTGATATTTTAATAAATTATTTTTCTTCTTCTGCTGGCTAACCACTTCTGATTGTTGGCGATTAAATAGTTAACGTTATCGTATATTTGCAACAATGGAAGCATAATCTTCACTTGTGGGTTGCCAAATTTCTGCAATTTTTCAATTATGAACTGGACAGTACAAATTATTTTCTTTTGATACTATCGATTTTTCCTTGCACTGCTCGTAGTTATGACCTATCAATTAGATGGACGAACAAATAAGTTTGTTGCTGACAGTTGTCTTTCTTTTTGTAACCGATTTGAAACTTTTAAAATTGATACATAGCGCCTAAAGTAAACGATACGATAACTCGATAACACCAAAATGCTTTAAGCTTATTCCTGGTTGTTATCTTTAACGTTCATTCCATTACATTTTAATTATCAAACTTTAGTAATATCATAATTAAAATATATAATATATAAAATAATCATTATTTATATATTTAATAATTCTCTGTAAATTATCCTTTTTTTGATTGTTATATAAATTGGAAAATAATTTCACAACGGAAAATTTTATACAAATTATTCTCAACTTAATTTGAAAACTTTTTCTTTCTATATAAATAGAACAAAAATAAATTCGAACTTAAAGCCAAAAAAAAAATAAAAATATAAAATGCAGAAAAAAAAAATTGAATTTTTTAATTTACATTTTATTATAATTTTTTGCATAATTTTTCGATTATTTTCTTGAATCTTTGAATAAATATCTAACCAATCTATATTTTTATATATACTTTTTAAGAATAATTATAGTTTCTAGTGGTTAGTTATTAAAAAGCAAAGCTTCTTCTTTCCAAAATTTACAAAGTAATTATACGTAGTAACCGATACTTTTATTAAGAAATAAAGTTTATCTTTGAAAAATCATTTATAATGCAAAAAAGAAATTCCCGACCATGAAAATCTATAAAAAGAAAATCTTAAGTAATTTTTTTAAGTTTCTATGAAATAAATTTTTTAATTTTATCCTTTAAGAATTTTTTTTTATGTAATAAAAGTATATAATAATGAAAAGAATGGTTTTTAGTTCAAATGGCGAGCTCTGGACATACTGTCTAGAACCAAAATTAGAACTTTACCACCGTTTTGCTACCGCACATTCTTGTCAACCATAGAATGGATTAAGTTATTTAGGCGGTTTTCTGAAGTCGATTTTCTGGCTAGATCATTTAATTCATTATGGTAATATATTTATCAAGGGAGCAATGTTTAGCTCAGACTAAATCTGGGCATCTGCAAATAAAATGGCACGATTGGTTATATGGAATACCCAGCAACGTAATCACCGGTCAGTGGAGTACAAGCTAAATCCCTACGTCATAATTATTGGAGGTTTTATTTTTCGCGCCTACGCTTTTCTTGTGGTTCTACAAATACTAAGTTCCCTCCACTTAATTATAGAAAGCTAAGTATAGGAAGTGAAGGCAGACGTTCCGCTTGAACAATAATAAATAATTAAATATTATTATTATTTTTAGAAGTTTTTAAAATTTCGTGATTAATATTTATTTAGCTATTACATTTCTATGCAAAATAATTGATTTCATTAAATTTATAATTTTTCATATAATTTTACAAATTTCTATTACCAATTGAATATAGTTACATATCTAAATCATTTAATGTCGTGTCAATATTACAAAATTGAGAAATTATATGATCCTCATAATTATTTCTGCACAAATAATCGCACAAATTAAAATATATAAAATTTGTGGAGAAGAAGATTAAAATAGCGTCCAATTGTATAACAAAAAGTCCTGCTAATAAACGTTACTTCCTTGAAAAACATTCATATTCGTAGATTCATCCATTAAATTTATAATCAGGAACTGTAGGTATAAATTGTATAATAATATAGCACCATACAAACCGCAATAGTAAATGGTAGGGGAGAAATGGGTGAAATGTTACACTTCTAAATCATAATTACGAAAAACTTCAGCAATCTTAATTATAATTATATATCTTAATTATATATTTTGTATCATTCCAGTATTACAGCTCAACATGCTGTCAGGTACAACAAAACTCTTGATTGTGGTTAGATGCGGTTAATTCATTTAAAATTAAATTTTTGATTAATCAAATTTTGAATTTAGAAAATATTTGCCCAAAAACCATGAAATTTACTATGAATTTAGAGTAAAAAATTGTCATAACTCGACCATCTCTCCACTATATTATAATTTATAGTTAAATTTAACTAATTTTAATATTGATTAACATTTAGCCGAAAATTTAATATGTATATCATTCCTACAAACACAATGTATTATTACGACAATATCACATTATGACTCCGATAAGAATTTTAATTATATCATTCCAATAAATCAAAATTATATGAAACAAAATAAATTATATCCTTGTCATTACCATCATTTAGTTACCAAAAATATTTTCATCTATATACGAAATGTTCATTAAATTTATTATCTCTGGGCAAAAATATGAATATTTAATATTTTAATTTCGGTCCTTATTATCCATCACTACTGGCTATATAAAAAAATAAATAAATAAATAATTTTGGCCTAGATATTCATTAGTATTCTTACCAGATAAATTATTTAAATTTAAACAAAAAATAAAAATGAGATTGAAAAAATGTTGATTGACAAAAATCATCAACAAAAAATTTTTTCAAAAAAAAAAAAATAACCAAGTCCATTAAATTATTTAGTATCCTTATGGCGTAAATTTTATCATTTTTTTTGCTGGAAAATTATAAAGCAAAAAAAAAAAAGCTGCTAACTAGGGGGAGCAGATAACTCATAGTATGTTGTTTAACAGCGATTTATGTCCAAAAGTTTTTTGTAATTAACATTATCTTTGTAACAAATAGTGGTTTCTTCAAAAATTGCTCATCTTTATTATTTATTGATTTAATTTTATATTTTTATTTGTTTAATAATAAATAATATTATTAAAATAACTATAATAAGTATAAATATGCGTAATCACGAATCCAACCTGTGTACAAAATTTCATTGAAATTGGATAATATTTACCATATGTTCTAGAACATATGAAATATTAATCGGAAATTTAAGCATGGACCCCCTCAGGCTACTAACTTCTACCTTAGTCTACACATGCGTAATCACGAATCCAACCTGTGTACAAAATTTCATTGAAATTGAATAATATTTACCATATGTTCTAGAACATATGAAATATTAATCGGAAATTTAAGCATGGACCCCCTCAGGCTACTAACTTCTACCTTAGTCTACACATGCGTAATCACGAATCCAACCTGTGTACAAAATTTCATTGAAATTGAATAATATTTACCATATTTTCTAGAACATATGAAATATTAATCGGAAATTTTAGCATGGACCCCCTCAGGCTACTAACTTCTACCTTAGTCTACACATGCGTAATCACGAATCCAACCTGTGTACAAAATTTCATTGAAATTGAATAACATTTACCATATGTTCTAGAACATATGAAATATTAATCGGAAATTTTAGCATGGACCCCCTGAAGGTATTAACTTCTAACATGGCCAAAACATGCATAATCAGAAGGTCTACCTTTGTGCCAAATTTCATTAAAATCAGATAATAATTACATGCTATAAAACACGTAATTATATAAAATTCGGAAACTAAAACTGTTTTCTAGGAACCCCCTGAAGATCTCCAAATTTCAGGAGAGCCAACTAGATCCCAAAATTAGCCTATATATAAAATATCTTTGAAATCGGTTAACAATTACTATATGCTGTAGAACATATGAAAAAAAAAAATTAAAAATTAAATCGGAAATTTAACATGGACCCCCTAATCCTACCAACCTGTAATTTGGTCAACCAATGTAGAATCATGAACTCAACCTGTGTACCAAATTTCATTGAAATCGGATAATAATTACAAGCTGTAGAGCATAAAGAAAATATTCTTCGGAAACTAAGTTGCTCATATATTAGTTTCCCATGAACGTACTGTACCTACCAACTACAAATTTGTGGAGTATCAAATAGATAACTAAATGAAACTGTGTGTTCAATATCATTGAAATTGGGTGAAAGGTACGGTAGATATAGATAGTTGAACTTATGAAAAGTAATTACGGATTTTTACATGGACCCACTGAAGTATTGACTTCAAATTTTACAGACACCAAGTACATACGGAAACTATCATATGTACCAAAATTTATGCTAATTAGATAAAAATTACTATATGCTCTAGAGTATACGAAATTTTAATCGGAAATTATACCAGGGACCCCCTGAAGTTACAGACCTGTATCTTGGTAGGCTTGTGGACAATCATGATACCAACCTATGTTTTAAATTTCATCCAAATCTGAGACATGAAATTTTTTTTTACATTTTCCCGTAGAACAAAAACACGTAGGTTGCCACATAAATGGGGAAATCTAACATGGTCCCACTGAAAGGATCGATCTCATCTTGTACCGGCACCTGCGCGAGGTATGTTAGAGCCTGTGTGCCAAATTTCATTAAAATCGGACAAGCGGTTCTAGGAGATGTTGCTGCGCACATAAAAAGCGTCCCCCGGACACTTTTTTTTTTTTGCATTTTCGGACTCCCCGACCTCGGAAACGCCTAGAAAAAAATTTTGAGCGAACTTTTTTTTTTGACCATCCAACCCATCACCAGACTTCATAGTATTTCATACTATTCGTAATTATATATTTTGTGATAAATTAAATAGTGAAATTTAAAATTATATAAATCTGTGTACAGTTTTAACTAAATTAACAAGGATATTCATATAGAATTATATGGTTAATTTTTACATAATATTATTATCATTATTTGTATCTTTTTCAACATCCGAATAATAATATGCGAATGACGACAATTTTTGTTCATTTTACAATTTGTGATGGTTGAAAAAAATGATTTTTCTTTGGCTTTGCCATCGTATCATGATCATCTGTTCGCTTCTTATTTATCATTTAAAAATGGTGACAAATAGTTTTTGACTTCAGAATTGAATAAAAATTTATTGTACAATCGAACTCCAGTCAAATTGAAACTTTATTACGAAACTTTAAACGTAACTTTGAACTTTGAAGCCGACGACTAAATTAATACATTAATTTACTAATATTTAAATTTCAAGTTTCGTGACAAAGTGTCAATGCCCTGTCTACATTATATAAGTTATACACTTACTGGACGCTGTAGCCTGAAGAAAAATCTACATAAAATAGAACTAGCTCTTTACAACGTATGCAAAATGTGTGAATATGAAGAGGCATCGGCTGAAGATATCATGTGAGTATGAAGCACTAATCCGATCCAGACGTCGTCACATTAGCCATGGCTTCATAGTTTCAATAGACCTGTCGTCATACCGCATCCCAAGAAAACTATGTAGTAAGTCTTGGGGATTGGGTTATAACTTAAAAATATATCACAAAAGGTCAACAGTGACAGCAGTGAATATGGGACTAATACAGAATACAACATTATTATAAGGACTTATAATTTATATAGATAACAGTACGAAGTGTTGTGATGGAATGAAAAATTGAAATAAATTACTAAAATGTCTACTTTATACATTTCCGAGAAAATTGTTCAAATCATTTAGAAAATATATAAAAGCTTTTAAACTAGGGGTAACACAAAACTCCGAATTTTTTAAATCAATCCTTTGCAAAATATTACAAGAATGTGTACAAAACTTTGAGATCTCTAGGACTTCAGGAATGTATTTTATATAATTCAGAATTTTTGATATTGACCCTATGAATTTAATGACCTCAAGCGGACATCATAAATTTATGTTTTATGCTAAAATTTAATTTAAATTTAAATTTTGAATCTTAATCTTCGAAAACGTAAAGAAAAATTTAAGCAATTTTCATTGATTCGTTCTATAATTCCATCACAACACTTCATAGTTATTTTATAATCCTCGGTAAAACGAAACAAAAAATTGTATGTATTTAATTTTCATTATAAAAATATAAACTAAATGAATTCCGTCTACCCACATAAACTATGCAAACTAAACTTAATTCTTTATAATTTTACACAGATTTTTTTTTTATATATTTGTATAAAATAAATTCTAGACGAATACTAAAATATTAGCATTAGTTAATTCTGACAAAAGTTCTGAATAGAATATTAAAAACTATCCACAAAACACAAAGAATTTTGTAAAAAAAAAAAAATCTTCTTTTTTTAAATAGAGTTGTGACGTGACCTACAACAATTTTTTAATATACATATACAAATATTGTGATCCACACAAATACATATAAGAATGATATTTGGAAAATGAATAAAATTTTTATAGGTCCTGGCGAATATAATACATTGAATTAATACAATGAAAAATACAGCTTCAAAAAATTATTTTATGTAATCGTTCAGTCTGGTAAACATAAAAAAAGGAGATTTTTCAGTATTGTTTAATGTTTTAAGGACTAAAAATATTGTTTGGACATTAATTTTCATTGTTAAGGTATTTTAGTAAAATACTCTATTGTTGCTGGTTAACAATAGTATTTGTAAAATTAAGGACTTGATATTTATAAATGATATAAAAATTGTGTTTTTATCAAGATTTTACTGAACAAAAAAAATATAAATCTGATTGAGTGACAATGACAAAACATGAATTAATGTTTATGGAAAAGTTAATAGAATATTCAAGTCTTTTCAACCATAGCACTTCACCACACATCCCAGTCTAATGCAATGACATCCAATTCTGAATCATGTTTCTGTCAACCCCGGAAATTTCATCGACCCACCTGGATTTTTGCTTTCCAACTGATCTTCTGCTGTCTGCTATATTCATGGTGGTTTTGTTGTCACTCGACTTTTATAAGGACCATTCAGCATACACTGAATGTGGCCTGCCCATTTGAAATTGATCACTTTTCGCCACTGTTTATTCATTCTTTCTTTGAGCGAAAAAATATTTTTTCGCAGATATTTAAGTCATTACATTCTTTTGCTAATAGAAGTTTTATAATTTCTTGTTACCATCTGATTCCAAATTCTTTTTCAATACCAAGGTCTATAAATGATTTATTTCAAAATTTACAATTTGAAAACATTCACAAACGAAGGACAGACAGAGAAACCGATTAGCATAAAGTGACGAATTCTCAAATAATCCTTAAATACATAAAAATTATATTACGATAAAGAATTAATTCGAATTATAAAACCTTTGAAATTGTATCGCTTTTGGCAATTTTGGAAATTCAGAATTTTAAAAGTATATTAACAAGAAAAATTTAAATAAATGAAATTTGTTACAAATTTAATTCTACATTTTCAATTTCTAAAATATTAAAAATGTTCATACAAAATGTTTACCTTTTATTGGACAGTAATGAAGAAAATTTATATCTTAAGGCTTACCACCAGCAAAGAATCGACATAATAATTAAAATTAAAATATTAAAAAAATGTTCTTTCTTTATTTTTGGAAAAAATTGTAATTCATTATTTATATTTATATTATTTTCATCATTACTTTATTTAAATTAAGTCAAATAAATAATTATTGAACCAAATATGAAAACTTATACTATAAATTTAAGATTTCTTGGAAACTTTGAATTTACCCTGAAATGTCACCACAAATTGTGTTACAAAAATCTGTTAATTAAACAAAAAAAAATCCTATAATATATAAATCTAAAGCTGACCACACACTATACAACCTACTTTTCAACGTGTTGCAACACACACTTCAACTTGGTTTACAACCGATATAATAAATAAATTTAGATATTTATAAACTAAAAAAAACTCGAAGTAATTGATTTAAATAATAAAGTAAATTATTTGTATTTTAATTATTTTTTTGACAGTATATGTCAAAAAACGTCACATACACTATACATCTTATAACCAATATAAATTAAATTATTTTAATATATTTTTTCAATCTTTATCTCAACCATAAAAATGGTTGTCAACGTGTTGGTTGTAAACTTGCTCACTAACTATACAAGTTGTTGCTAAACATGTTGTATTATGTATGGGCAGCATAAAACATTTTTTTCTTATTTAGATTAATTTTCAATATAAAATTAAAAATGAATTTATAAATTTTCACAATCATTTTTAGGAAACAAATTATATTAACTAAAAACACTTAAAAATCTTTAATAATATCCCAACCATAAATCCTACTAAACTCACTCCTAAGGATGAAAATTATATTATATTAAGAAAAATTATTATATTTTACGTTTAATTTGAAAATTATGCTGGTTATAATATCAAAATAAATAAAATAAAAACATTATTTGGTCAATTAAATAAATTGCACATATTGCATTTTTAATGGTGATTTAATAAAGTGTATGGATAAAATAATGTTCATTTAGTGTTTGGGGGATAATTTCTATAAGAAATTTTTAATTAAATTAAACTATAATAATATAAATAAGTATTAATAGTATTGGACTGGATTGAAGGGTAATTTTACTTAGTCATATAGTTAATGTGATTAAATAAATAGTAAAAACTACAATTCCAATTTAATATTTCCTGGAAGTTAGATTTAAACGATAAAATTTATTAGATGTGATTGGAGATATGTGGGTGGATGATAAAATCTGTGAAAAACTGGACAAACATGATTAATTATATGCGAAATGAATAATGAGTTTCCTAGAATTTTATTTATTTGATACCATAAATTTTCTTAATTGAAAACTAGAATGTGGTCCATTGATTTATATTGGTTTTTTTTAAATGAAATTTATGACTGGAAATTAAATTAATATAATATTTATTTCAGAGTAACATAATTTACTTCAAATCAATCTAAAAACTTTAATTTCAGTGATATCTAAACTAATGTAATCTACACGCTATATATTCAAATTAACACTTAACTTTAAGTTATTTTGTATAATGTTCATAAATTAACAATATTTTTGTAAATAAAATATCATTTAATTTTTTTGTATATATAGAAATTTTACCATTAAATAGACTAAAAATTTTAACCCTTATGCTGCCCATACATTATACAACATTTTTTACAACTTGTTGACAAGTTGTATCGTTTGTGGGCAAGTTCACAATAAGTTGACAACTCTTTTAAAATATTTTAATTTATGTGTCTTGGTTGATGTTTGTAAGTTTTATAGTATATAAGAAAGTTGTACAAACAAAATGACTTTTGTTGACATTTGAATGAATAAAAAATATTAATTACGTATAAAAACATTTACATAATAGAAAATTGTTTTTGACATTTGACATCCTGCAAAAAAAACCAAAAAAAAAAATCATCCTAATAAAAAAGTGTTTGATGTTAGTCAAAGTTGAAATGTGTAATGAAATTTACAATTCACGTCAACCTTATACAATGTATGGGCGGCTTTATCACAAAACAAAAAACATTATCCTCTTTGGACATTCAATAGAATAATTATGTTAAACTTTATTATTTATTTATAATATTTTATATATTTCCCAAAATGTTTTTCTATTATAGAAATTATTACATTTTTTTTTTTATATAGAGTTCAAAATCGTGACATTTTATTATTAGCATAGCGTGACTTTTGAATATTCTCTTTAAAAAAAAATAGCTAAAAACATAAAATGTCAACTTGAACTTTACTAAATTATTTTTCAATTTGTAAATTATATTTTGTTTTGAAAATGCAAGTTAATAATAATGTAAAAATATGTTGTAGGGGTTAATAATTCAATTTTAAACAAAAATAATTTAATATGTAATTTAATTTTAATTATTTTAAACTACATGGTGACCTTAACCAGTAGGATCATAGAGAATTTTTTTATCGTTACTTTCATTAGTTTCAATATAATTTATAATAGAAATTTATCAGTAAATTTGCTGGTCATTACAAAAAATTGATTGATTTAACGATTCTCAGCAAAACAATTCCAAGAAAAATAACTCACAATCAGTATAATAGATGCTACTTTTCAGTCAAAGTATTTATTCCCATAAAATCAGTTCCCTAGATAAACAACCAAAACGATGTTCAGAAAAAAACTAATAAAAGTTTACTAAATTTCGTCCTATGCCAATCTTGAAAAAGGGAAGGAATTTTGAGCTAAATCGATTTTTAATGGATTCGGTGTCGTCCCTGTCGTTTATTGTAATTACTCTTAAAATTATTCTATCTTTTCGAAATATATTCATATAAATCTGACAAAAACTTGTTAACAGAAATTAATACATGTCTTAAGACTGGATTAACTTTAAACTTTAAGAAAGTTTTTTTTTTATAAGGAAATTGAAAAATTCCAAAAATCTATCCAACAAAAATAAAATAAAATTCTTTTTGACTTACGAATATTAAAGCCAAAGATAATCTAATATATTCAAAAATTATTTTATTTTATTTTTTGTATATTTCTACATTTAATTTTATTCTTGACTTGTTTTCAACACACCTTAACAGGATCAACACACAAAAATTAGAAAACAAAAAAAAAGAAAACGAAAAATTTGTTAAACCAAAAAAAAATGACATATTTCCTTTCAGAATTAGGCAAAATTTAATGTCAAGGTTAAAAAAAATAGCTACCCGTACCCACCATCTTAAATTCTGTTCTCCTATCATCACAAGCAAAACAGAAAATTAGAAAATTATGGAAAATATGAAAATTTATGTTAAATTTATATAAAATTTTATTTATCAGTCCCACGTGTTTTTGTGAACGAATAATATAATAAGAAAAAGAACTCAACTACAACCGAAATCCGTTTAAAAAGACAAAGTCTCCTGAGGGTAAAACAAAAAAAAAAATACGGAATACTTTTAGAAAAGATTACAAAAGGATTTAAATTATTTTCTGTTTGTTTAAGTAATAATAAATACACCTCTTTTTTGTTTGCTACCAGCAAGTAGCACATCATTTGATGATCTGTTGTACGTTGGTGTCATTTTTTTGTAGAATAAATGCTAAATGAGTTTGATAGCACCAACTATAACAGGATAATTATGGCAAATTATCAATCTCCCTCAAATACTATCTCAAATATTTTTTCTACTGCACTCAATTATGGTTATGATAGGAGAACAGAAGTTATTTTCTACGGCTATGATTCACGGTAAACAACCAGCTCAGAATTTAGAAAGGTTTGCAGTTCCTAACCAAATATTAGGTACCTCAGATGAACAAAACCATCACTAAATTCTGCTCTTTCTCTGCAGATGGAAAAATAACGATTAGTAGTGTCATAAAATTGTGACATTGTGCTACTATTTTGATCCTTTCCCATTAACGCTTAGGTTAAAATCTGATGAAAGCTGAGTTTACTGAATGTTCATATTATATCAGATTAGATTACAGAGGGGAACCAGTAGTGTTTATCTACTTTGGTCAAAATTAGGCCTATTGTATCCTTCACGTTACACATGCTGAATTTTACAAATTAGTTTTCAATCCAGAAAACCTGCGGCATGCAATTTGTTAATTCAGTAAGAACGAAAGTATTTCCGTCGAAGATTCATGACATGAGACAGAAATAAAATGATTTACAGAGTGCTCAGTTGGCGATCATCTCTGCATCCGCTACATATGGTTACCTTGGATCGCTGTATTTTAAAAGCATGATCTCTCAACATTAAGAACGAGGTCGGCAGATATGATTCACTTTTGCTATTCATTACCAAATTTATTAAAAGTAATTCATTCGTTTACTTTAATTGTTTCCTTATACACATTGGAGAGTACGGTTTTTCCGGTGTTACTTTAAAACAACGTATTTCCAAGGCGTATCACTTAATGATGAAAGACCCTATTCTAACAATCCTCTAAACTTGATCATTTTATTATTTACTTTTTGTAATATCTTATTTTCTTATTATTTTTCAAGAAAATTACATCTGCGAATTAAAATTTTTCTTGTCTTATATAATAAAATTCGAGTTTCCTCTAAAAAGGAAATTCCAGATTATATATTTAAATAAAAAGAAATTTTTTTGAAATATTATTTTTTCTTTGTGTGTGTGTATGTACTTGTGTGTATATGTGGACTGATTTCTTTGAAACAATATTTTATGTTAAAATAATTCATCATCATTATTAGCATTTTGTGTAGCAAAAAAAAATTGTTGTGATGATCTCATATTTTGTTTATTTGACATTAGGATCAAGTCTGTTATTCTGCTATGAAAAATATTAATAATCGTTTATTATTTTTTCATATTAATATTTTATATAAATATTATATAAAAACAACTAAAATTTATGAATGGAAAATATAATTTTCATTAAATCATATATTATAGAAACCGAGTAAAGAATCCATGATTTGATAATGATCCCTATCTGATTGATGATTTATAATAATTACATATCAAAATAATAGTTTCAGTCACCATATTTCCCAGGATAATAATTAGTATACTCTTCGTTGTATAGAGGCCCATCGATCTGCGGGCGCCTAAACACCAAGTATTAATAATTTTTGTATGTTTATTTATATATGAGTCAACTTAGAGTGACATCGATGACTCGGTCTAGAATTAACCCTGGACCTAATGCATTGCAGCATAGCACACTAGCCCTACGGCACTAATTTTATGTGTTTGTAATATTATTTAAGTTTGTTTAAAAATTGAGAAATATTTCAAATTTTGTTTAAACCAGGGACTTTAAATTTGTAAATCCAACTCTGGGAACGCTTCTTATTTTCATTTAGCATTCTTATAAGTCTTGAGCGCGGTGTTTACATGATATTCTGTTCGAACTATATAATTTTTAAATAAGAGAACACATTATTTGTACATTTAATTCAATAAAATGATGAGAAGAACCAAACATTCCTTGATAAATGTAGTTACATTATTGGTCATTGTAATTGTGAAAGCAGGATTAGGCTATGGGGAAGGATGTAAAATAGTCCAGGATTTTAAAATTGGGAAGGAGTCAGATTATAGGGAACAGACCGAGTTAACAGGTAACAGATTACATTCTCTTTAAAATCGTTCAAATTATAATTTAAAGTGATTGGTTCCATAATTTTGTGATTGCAGCAACGAGTTTCTAAACTTCATTATAAAGTGAAAGTTGAACTAAAATGAAGGTATTAAAGTTTGGAAAAATACACTTGATCTCTACTCACAGGAGTTTCCTAGCATTCATCTGTACAGATGAAGAAATGTTAAGGCGTTTGATAGTCGTTTGATATGTTTAGCTGCATTAATAATTTTGATGAGCTGACTCAATCAAGATATTGGAGACATATTTGCGATTAACCTATATATTCAAACCGAATTAATTACAGATATCGTATTTAAATGAAACATGAACGAATTATATGGTACAAAATTAACACATTTCATTGTTAGATCCACATGGAAGTATAAGGCTGGCATCCATGATGTTTAATGATATTTTATTGTAATAAATTTTTTGTCAAAACTATTAATAAAATATATAATTAAAACTCTTATGTTACTACATCCATTCTAAACAAATTGTACACTTTGTTATTAACACCTCTCATCGGAAACTAACAATATTTATTAATAATCTATCTAGACATAAAATGACAGCAAACTCCAAAACATTATTTTGATCTATATTTATGTTTTATGTAAAGGGGAAAAAAATACAACATAATTATTTATCATAATTCATTTATATACAATGTAAAATATATTTATTTATTTGTTGATGATGGTGAATGCATCAGAGCAGAGCAATCCATTTAATGGGATTTCTTTATATATTTAATATTCATAATCTTTTTTACATATTTAACAGTTATAATTACTCATCATTATGTTGAATAAATAAACAACGAAATAAAATAAATAAAAATATTTTTATGATATTAAATACGTTCATTATTATTAATATGTATTTTAACATAATCTTTTAATCCTTGTTTTTAATATTAATATTTATTTAAAGGAAATTTCATAAAATATATGAAACCTTCGACGATATTTTTATGAGTATTAATTTTCAATTGTATTATGAGAAAATGTTATGCTTTATAGACAAATTTATCGAAGATAATTTATTTGATCGAATACAATTTTATGAAAAACAATTTATTCGATATTCTGTATCTATCGAATGACCGATTCCGCGTTTCTAATTATTTAATATTAACCATTAAAATAACCAAAGACGGCTCCCCATTAAATATAGTACTCAATACTGATCGATACTGGCCGCTTTCTCTTCGTATTGGTTACAAATTAGTTAGTAATCGAGTATCTAATCCTCATTAATCTCAGAGCCAAGGTGCATCTTATCCTTACCAAGAAAATGGGGCCCGAAAAAATGACCGACAAAGAGGGTAATACTCCGAACAGAGTGCTGATATGAGAGTACTGCTATGGAACCTACAGATATGCTGTATTGCGGTAGTGTAGAGTAAAAATACACTACAGAACAGCTTCCAATACCGCTCATAGCGCAACTCTAATCGTTCACTAAGAAATTATGATTGACAATTTATTTCTTCAATTTCACACTAGCATTTCATATTTGTTACTATTAATTATTATTAGTTGTGGCCATGCATTAACTTTAATTTTGACCATGAATTATTCCATAATAAAAAAAAATCGATAAATGGTTTTTCGATCAATAATTTTTTAATAAATTGACCGGATAATGAAAAAAAAATATTAATTCTGTACATATTAATTTTGTAAATATTTGTTTTTTTAGGTGGAATTTTTTATTTTCTAGTTAAGAAAATATATTTTCTTGACAGGATAATCATGTAATTAAATGATTGGTTAACAAAGAAATCAAAAATTTTTAATAATTTGAAGAAATTCATTTAAAAAATATAAACTTGGAAAATTTTCGAATTTCTTATAAAGTTTATTTGTATTTGTTTAAAGATTATTTTTATGGTTTTCTTC
The DNA here is from genome assembly GCA_963920725.1 of Rhamphomyia laevipes. Classification (NCBI taxonomy): domain Eukaryota; kingdom Metazoa; phylum Arthropoda; class Insecta; order Diptera; family Empididae; genus Rhamphomyia; species Rhamphomyia laevipes. The sequence goes on along the minus strand of OY987258.1, from coordinate 53,885,566 downwards.
TGGGTTGGGAAATTGAGAATTTTTTTAATGAAAGGATTATTTTGAGTTAGTGTTTGACGGCTGTTCACTAAACTCGATTAATTCATAATTTCATTTCCAAAATTTATTACTACAAAAATAATAAATCTATTAAATTTGAATAGTTTATTTTTGATCTACCCACATAATCCCCGAAATCAAAATAATCCCGGATGTCAGAATTTAAAAATTCCGGAAATTCAAAATTTCGGAAAACAACAATTTTTGGCATTACCCAGAACTAAACGAGGAGTTTTTGATTTAGTAATCAATATTCTGGAATATCTGGACAATTTTTGGTAATAAAATGGTACATTTTTGTTACCGGAATTTTCACAATGCAAGATTTTGGTTTCTGATATTTAATAGCTAACCCCTAATTCTTACTTCTGTAGTAATCAAAATTTGTTTTGGTTTGTATCAGATGTTAATATTTATCACTCGTAATCTCCAATTCACAATTCACTCTAATTTAAATTTTTGAATTTCCATATTTAAAACTATAAATGTTCACCATGAAAATGAAATTATATAATTTCCATTACTCATCTCAGAATAATGACATTTTATTAATGGTTTGTAACTCCTGCACTTCTTATCTAAAATTCTAATTTTAAATAATAATGTGAAAACCGCTCACTATTTTAATTTTGTCTGATGGGATTTATTTTTATATAAATCATAAAAAAATAAAGATTTTAAATATAAATAATTTTCCATTCACAAATAATACAAAAAATATGAATTTACATAACTAATTACATCAATTTATCTTAACACTTGTTTTGTTATGTTTGGAAGGGAATTAAATTTTGTTCTAGACTTTATGACTCCCCGGAAAAAATGTATTTTTATAATTTATACTTTAAATAAAGATAACACAGCATAAAAGAATGATTTGGAAAAAATTTTAAGATAATTTTTTTTTTCCATTAAAAAATACAAAATCAATTAGTAAATTTTTCTTTTGAAAATTTTAATTTTCGTTGAAATTAAGCCATTCCTAGAACAAGAAAAGAAAATTTCATTATTTATTTAAGGATTTTGTAGAATTTTTTACTAACAAAATAACAAAAATAATCCCAAAATTCTATTTGAATTTTGTTCGTTTCGTTTAGATTATTATGGATATCACAAAATCATCTTTGGGTATTAAAAGAAAATTATATATAGGAAAATGAAAAAAAAAAACTTAAAATGTTTTTAGTTTGTTTTTGAAAATAATAATAGAAACTCTTGTCCTCTGCAACAATGAATCTATAAAATAAAAGATTTTATTATCTTAATTTTCAGTAGATTTAACTTTATAAAATGTTTCCTTGATAACTTTTTTTTTTGTTTGAGTATTCAACAATTTTTACTTGAATTGTGACTAGTGTACGATTTTCAAATTAAAAACTAAGACAAATCAATTTGAAATTGGATAGAATAAAATTTAATTTTAAAAATGGTTATTTTTATTGTTAACTAATCATTTTCTTTGAACTGATGCTACAGACGAAATCGAGCCTTCCTCAAACATGTTTCAAACATTTATTGTAATTTGAACGTACTAATTTCATATGGAACATTTAAAGTGTAGAAACATTTAATTGCAACAAGCTAAATGGCTTTTTAATAGTAAGGCATTTGTTAAAAGGAAATGGTCTTAACTGTTAGTATCTTGCCCAGTCTGAAAATCACAATTAAATATTGCAATTTTTATTACTGGTACTCTGTAAAATGAGTCAATTTAACTCGACAATGACAATTTAGCTCGAATTGATAATGAATTTAAATTTGAAGTGCTATAGAGTTTCTAATTACCTATTTAAAATTGGAAGCATTAATTCAAATAAATGGAATTAGTATAAAAATTAATAAAATTTTAATAGAGTAATGAAAAAATTACCTGATTTTTGAATAAGAACCAAACCAAAATTTAAAATTTAAGATTAATTTTATAATTTCCATAAGATTCGTTAAATTTATCTCTTAAGTAGAACATGTAAAACCAATAAATTATCAAATCTTGAATAGTTTTTTGACTTTTACGAAAATTCTATCAAAAAATCCTTGAATATAAAATAAATTTGTATATTTGTCAGATAAAATCTAATAAAAAAAAATTGTAGGGACCCATCAAATTAACGATATAAAATAATGTTAAAAAATATCTTCTCGTTTTACATGACATATAAATACTATCATTATCATAAAAAATGGATTGTTCAAATAAAATCTTTTAGTAAATGTGAAAAGTGTTCAAATTACAAAAAATGAAATAATGCCAATGACCCAGAAAATCATTTTGTCAAAAAAAAAACCTTAGGTATCCACTTTATTTTTAGACGGCACACATATAAAAATTTCGAAAATTTTTACATACTCATTGTTCTTAAAGAGGTTTTGTACAATAAGTACAAAATGCTTTAAAATTTCAATTTGTCAGTCTGTATGGCGAATCTGGTTGGTTTAAGTGGCGAGTCCCACAATTAGCGCATATTCACCGTTTTGCTATCACTCATACTCATGAAACCAAGCTAGGTTGTTACGTGTTGGAAAGAGGCAGTTTAGATCCACCTCGTGCTATTCAAGAAGCGTACCGTGTCTCTGAGTAGCTTCCTGGCTAGATCATTGAGATCGCTAAGGTAAAGACTGGCGGAAGAGTTATATACTGTGCAGAGCATTTTGCAAATGATGTTGGAATCTTAAAATTATAGAAACTTTTAACTAATGTCATTCGAAAGCTAAAAATCTTTTAATATCCTAATTCAAAGTACTTTAGCTATTGAGCCACATTTTCCTTCTTTCTGATTTTTTTGTTTTAGAGAAATTTAATAGCTAATACTGACACACCACCTTGAATCAATTCATCCATATAAAGAGTGGAATTCGCGAAGGACTCCTGCACTCATGCCAGTATTAGGTTCATTGTGCCCATCTAAACCGTATCATATAGCTTAATCTGACGGCTTCATGTTTAAATTGTTTAATATTTACAAGAAATACAAAAGTGTCCGGATTAGAAATTGACTAGTCAATCTCAAACAATTTGTTCATTTTTTTTTGTCGTTAGTAGTGCAAGGAATATGTGGTATCCTTTAAAATTTTCCATTTTTTTTTATTTTCATTTCGAAAGTATGAAAATAAAGGATATAAAATGATGTATAGTAGATTTCGTATATATATTTTTGGCATTCATTAATATATGAGAAGGATTTATAGACTTTTATACCAAAAGTTTTCTGGTTTCTGATATGAAAGAAATAAAAGTTAAGCTTTAGATATAAAAAGTAATTTGTCCAAAAAAAAATTTTTTTTTATGTTCATATTATTCAAGTTCTTGTTTTATGGAATATATGAGATGACAAAGTATTTAAATGGAACAAAGAATTATATTATTTGAATAAAAAAATATTTAAAGGATTTATAGAGGACATTTTTTTCGGTATAAGGTGGACAATTTAAGATTTTTTATTTGTTTGATTATAATGGAAACAATGTTTATTTTTAATTAAAAACTGAGTCAGTGGTTTTTATATAGTCAGAATTTATTTGAAACTATATTATACCAAGAATAAAAGGTGTAATTAAGATTATTTTAGTTAGAAGAATATTGGATAATTATTATATTTTTATTTTGAATATTATAATTGTTTTTTTGCATGCTAGTCTTTTTCAAGCTACTGCCTTGCAGACGCAGAGGATGTGTTACGCAGTTTCTTCATCATCCTAATAGTCACTGTTTTCAGGCTTTCCGATCTTGTTTAAAGAATATATAAGCGGGCAGTGATCTGTGAACAGGCCAATTATTATGCCTATCTCGGTTTTGGTAAGTTTGTAATTCTTTTCTTTGAGAACTCTAAGAATAACGACACATGTGATTCTGTTCCAGTAGATAGTATTTTTACGACAATATATTATTATATTTTAATTGATGATATTTTATATGCTAGGTGATTCACAAAGAAACATAATTTATATTTGGAGTTCGTTGGTTTCAATAAGTTTCAAAAAACTCTATTTAATCTATTAACAACAGTAACTACAAAAACCTTAAGGCAAATATGTAAAAATTGGAAAATTATTAAACGTTGAATTATTTCCTATAACCAATTAACATTATTCAATATTTTAAATATTTTCCGTAAAGTGCAATATAAATATAATTAACTAAAATGAAAAATTTGAAATTGAATCCACAAATCGAACAAAATATACTGTAATGAATTAGTTTATTACACTATTATACAAGTTTCCATAGTTTATCTTTAAATGATACCCTAAGTTAAATATAATCCCAAAATGAAATTTATTTTCAATAACTACAAAAAAAGGAAACTTGATGTTTAAAAGAATTTCATTCCGATTTGAAAATTATGAAATCATCAAAATATGAATAAAGGGTTAGCTCTAATAGTCTTTTAAAAACTGTTCTGAAAGGATAAACTCTCCTTTTAGAATGAAACACAAATTTTATTGGGTAAAAACGTTTTTAAAAAAATGCATTCCTAAAATTTTAAATTGTCTACCTAAAGGAAATATATAAAAATTTAAAAACCATCAAAAGATTGAGTTATTTGGTTTAACCATGTATAAAATCATTTAATATTATACACAGAAATTGTCGCGTCGATTCTGATGAACCATACAAGAAGATCAGAAGTTATTCAATCTCCCACTTATCCTGGGTGTATAATGGAGAAGAAGGAAACAATGGAACATTTCTTATGTCATTATCCTTCAGTACAACAAAAATATTTCAATAATTTGATTGTTTCTTTGCAGAAAACCATTAAGACGCTAGTAAACTAAAGCCTGCTAAAGTGATATTATACAATAAAGAAGTGGGATAGCTCTTATAATGATTCAGTAACTCACTCTCTCATAATGATTCAGTAAGGTTACAACAACCAAGCAATTCACCTCTCTATCTTCAACTCCTTTTTACGAAAAATAAAAAGTAATTTCAACTTTTCTTAGAAGAATTATGGAGAGATCCCTTAAGACAAATACTGACGAGATGGTGAAAACTTTTTTTTTTTTTTAAAAAAAAGTTCTACAAACAGGAAGAAACTTTTACCAGTTTATGTAATATACAAGAACTTCAAATTTTCTTTAAGTAGTAAACTATGAAAACCAAAAAAATCTATATATTTTTTTTTAAGTATGTGGTGAGCTGTTGAGTGGTTTATAACAAACAAAAACTTACTCTAAGTTTTTTTTTAAGGTATTTTGTAGTACCAGGTACAAAATTTTTCTTATACTTCATTATTTTTTGTGCGGGTCTGTAAGTGCAAAATTCAGACAAAATATTGGAAAAAGTTGAAATGCTTTTACTTTTTTTTTTTTTTAATTTATTTAATTTTGATATAAAATTTACAAGCTTGATGATGGCATGTTGATTTATTTATAATGTATTGTAATTGTATATCAGCAATAAAAATTATTTTAGATTGGGTTTTTGGAAATGAACTATTTTTAGTAATTCTATATATTTAATATAATGTACAAAATATTTTGTATTTAATAAGGACTAGCTACTAAGCTTATATGAATAATTATAATTTGTTTTCATATTTTGAATAGAAAATTAGGTTAATAATATTTTCATGAAATATTGTAATAAATTTTATATGTACAAATAACATAAATAAATATAAATTGGTATCGTTTAACAAAAAAAAAAACAAATTAATATTATTATGAATAAATTGAACAAATACTAATAGAAACTCAGAAATTATTTTGATAGATATTCTCTATTACATAAATTTAGTTTTGTCGTATATAAATTTAAGGTTATTCACATATTTATATAGAAACCAGGGATGGAAACCAGTTAAAAATCTCGAGCTCTACCTACATGACCGAATAATTAGCGACTGTCATTGTTTTTATATTACTCATTCTCATAAAACCTTTATTTGACTGCTAGGTTAAATAAGGCTGTCTAGCTCCACCATCGTAGAGTCTGCTATATTATTGATTTCGTTGATGTATAGGTCACCACTGCTAGACACTTTGAGCACTTGAAGTATGTTAATGACTCTTTTTCGCTCTGCTCTTTATAGCTACGATATGATTGTTTGGATGTAATGCCCTTTTTACCACATTTCTGCCTATTGGCCAGTAACTAGAGTATACAGCTAAGGTTTAACCGTGTTTTATAGATGTAGTTCTATCAGTTTTGAACTAAACCAAATAAGAACCGAAAATTTATGAACCGAAATCATTATTGAAATTCGAAACTGAAACCACTAACCACCAAAAAATGTTAAAAATCAAAACTAGTTAATGAACCATAACAATTGAAGTTTATACTATCCGATAGTAATAAATTTGTATATACTAATGTTATGATGTATCAAATTAGTAGCATTAGGGATGCAACCAAGAAATTTCGGCTTAAACAATATTATTTACGGATAACATTAGATGTAATAGAAACATAATTATGGAAATAACTTAAATTCTTTGGTAAAAACGCACCAAATTTAAATAAAGTTGCCTCACTTTACATCTTGTCAACAAAACTAAACCAAAATTTGGTATCACAAGACATAAACCACAAATCATTTTCAATAAATATGATTTTTTGAAAAATTAAACAAACCCACATGATTTTTTACATAGTTTCCATCCCTGATTGATATACATATATATCAGAAAAATGAAAATTTATGTGTGATAAATTATTCTAAAATATAAATAACACTATATTTGCTAATACAAACCATCCCCAATTTACCAAATATATATTAAAAAAAATCAGCCTTCTGTCAGAACCATTAAAATTAAACGAAAGATGATAAAAATGTTTCTAACTTTTCTATGTATGATAAAATTAGGTCTAGAAGAGAGTAATAAACTTAACCAACCGATAAGAAAAACTCCATTAAATCCAAACAACCGAGACAAATTTTCATTTGTAATCTGGTAAGGCAAAGGACAGAATTAAAAACAACAAAAAAAAAAACTAAATTATATATTTGTATAAATTCCCTTATGACCTGCAACCACAATCAAAATTCACCCCTCCTTAAACCAGAAATTATATTACAATATTATAATATATTACCCCGCCTCTTAACCTTTTAAATCACATACATAATCATTTTTACTATTTTTATAGATATTTATTTAGTATAGATATAGAGTCCACCCCAATATTCAAAATTCCCCTGCAAAACAGTATTAAAATATATTTATACTCTTATGACATACTCTACAATTTTTATGTCTTTGTATAGAAATTGATGCGCTGAAATGAAATTAAACAACATAATAATATAAAAGGTTTGGCAGAGTTGTCGGCATCTCTTCTGATAGATAATTTCAGATAAAAACTCCCCCAGTGACCATATAAGTAGAAGTTTTATCAACAAAGAAACCTAAGTAATTCCGGAATTATCAGTTAGTTTTATGGGTAACTTTCAAATAAGTAGAATGCTCTGTTTGTGAATATGGTATGGGATGTCAAAAGAGGTAAAGCGGTGGTTTGACACTTTTTTTTAAGTTGATATGACACACTTTAAATGACCATATGCTCATTTTTCTTGATAATATTGTTTATGGAAAGGGAAATTGTGTGGAACGGATTGGTATTATCATTGAATACTCAAATACAGTCTGTTTCTTACATATGATTTTTAAATAGCACAGTTTAGAAAGAAAATTCAATTTAGTTTTTTCAAGATTTATTTTCATTTGATACGGTCAAAAACAAAAATTAATTGGCTATTTATAAAGACTTACATTTTTTTGTTTCAACGATTTTCTGGAACCTATCGATCGTATTGTGAATGGATTTACAGGAAATTGATATTTAATTATTGTATGTTCCGTGCGACGTACTACAGAAACAAAACAGATAACCTACTAAAAATTCACGAAATGTATAAAGCCAGATAAACAGATGTATTCACGGGGCACTGGCCAATTGGCAAACACGCAGAGATAGGCAGCACATTCAACCAATCAATCAGCTGCGGATAATTGAATTAGAATGAAACCATAACCCACTTCACCTGCAAGCACCGGCCAGAGTCGGAAAGGATACACTTGACGGGCAGGAACTCAACAACCGCAGCGGTATGCCAACTAAGAAATCTTCAGATATGATATGGTTCCTGAATATCACATGGTGAATTTCAAATCACTATCCTAGCCAGGTTGTTACAAAACGTTACTAACGCAATAATTGAGGGTGGAGTCATTAGCGTGGGATTCGCCACTAAAACTAACAAAGCAACCACATATTTAAATTGTCAAATCGGTTACTGTGGCTCATACCAGTTATGTGGATATAGCGTTCAAATATTTACAATAAATTACCTAATCTAGAAATTACTATAAACAACAACAAATGTTGATATTCGAGAAATTATGAAAATGAAAATTCATTGAAAAAAATTTCCGCAGCTTTTCATTCCAAATTCCATGAAAATTTTCTTAAAAACACATTTCCTTTAATAAATTCAAATATATCCTGTAATTATCCATAATTTCTGAAGGGATAGATAAGTAAAAAAAACAAAATTGTATATTTAAAATCAACTCCTACCCCTAATTAAATTGATCCAAACAATTTTTACGCAGCTTGTCTTACTGTAGTGTTATCTTTTTACATGCTGAGCTAATATAATGAAACATTTTGTAAATAAAGTCAAACAGATTTTTTTAGGGTGGTTTAGTAATCAAAGTAAATTATACAAAAGCAATTTTTTTTTATCACATCAGTTAAGGCACGACGAAATAATGAATTACCCCTAGAGGGTAATAATATCAAATTTTGAAAAAATTGATGATTTTTATATGAATTTATACGCGATTTCAAATAATAATAAAAAATTTGATAAATAAAATCTTAATTTTGTTTTTTTAACATGTGTTACCATATGCCGTCAGTTAATCCCTGACATCCGATCTCTTTCAAATTAAAAATATTTTATCCTTTTGGGGATATATATACAGGATTATTTTTATTGGGTGTGTAAACCATATACAAATTTACATTTTTATTCATTAAAATCCTAGTTTTATGACAATAAAAAGAGTAAAATTGGAAAAGGGATTTAAAGTTTAATAAATGGATAAATCAAAATTTTAGTGCTACAGTTTTATCATCTTTGTGAAAATAATTGGTAGTTTTTGTAATATTTATTTATAATAGTATAGTTAATATTGTTCAAAGGCCAATAAAGAATAATAACTATATACAATTATTGCCTAGTTTTTAGTAACAATTTCGATAGAATATTCATTTTACTGATTTCAACTCAGGGCTTGGGGCAATTCATGCTGAATTAAATCATAAACGAATTTATTACAAATTTATATCTTACCAAGGGGGTGGCCATTCATTAATTATATATACTAGTTGCGTACAGCGTTCTTGTCTTTTCCAGGTTTGACTTACTAAACATAAAAGCTCTTATATTTATGCTTGGAAGATGAGCTTATGCTTGGCGTTGATGGCATTAGACACCTGTTAGAAAATTTCGTTGCTCTTCCGTATGCAGTTTATGGTTGGTTGGTTGATAAAAGTGGCGAACCAAACATCAATTGACATGGAGTCATTAATAGCGCGGTTGCGCCGTTTTGAAACTATTCAATCCCATGACCACAGGTATTTATTGTTATTAAGTAGCGGTAGGGTAGTTTTAGATCCGCCTAGTGGCGTTCAGTAACTTGACGTTTTCCATGGGCCACTTCGCGGAAAGATTGTTGAGGTCGTTGACGAAAAGGTTACCAACCGAACAGAACCTGGCCCTAGCACTTACAAATGATGCAATTTATAATAACAGAATATTGTTTCATTTCGTTCCTTTTTAACATAACGTTATTATTTCGTTACATTTCAAATTAAAGTCTTTTTTTTGTGTATATTTTTAACAATTGTCTTTTCATTAACTTAAAAAATGTTAATACTTTGCAACCTTACATTAATATATTTCCAGTAAAAGGAAGAATCGAGCTGTTGCCAGTCAGAATTAAACATTGCCCTTAAAGAATTAAACGATCTAGTCAGCAAACGTCCTACAGAAATCGTGCACTTCCTTAACAGCAGAGTTGAATCAAAAATAACCTCGTGCATGTCAGGTTTCACCAGAAAGTGAGATAGCAAAACGGTGCTGACACGCTATATGGCGTACTGGAAATACTCTGTCTCGAACCAACCAACCAACCATATTTCCGTAATTCCATTTGTATATCATGGTACATGGTTATTACTCATAAGACTTGACAGAATAAATTTTGAAGCAATATTTAATTGTACTTGTTAATATTAGCATTATTTAAATTGTACGAAATACCTGATTTTTTGAATGTTACGTTACATATAATTACGTTAAGTTACGTTTTTACAGGAATATATGATTTAAAAATTTAAACTTAAATATCTGTAGATGCATTTGCATCATAATTTCATCTGAACTTTTGTATTACTTTAATTCGATTTAAAAAAATATTTATTGAAATTATTTAAACTTATATTACGTATGCTATCTACTCTATTAAAAACCCTATCCTTTTCAATTCAAAAAATATAAATAAATTACACATTTTGCTATATCATCAATAATTCTGTACATAAATTTCCTAAAAATGGTGTTAAATATTAAAGTAATATTTATTCCACAAAATAAAAAATGAAAATATTTATTCATAAAATTTATGATTTATCTTGATTGATATGAAAATGGTGCAAATACAGTTTTTTTTTTAATATAATTGATAGCTTTTATATATATATTCTTCCTAAAATTATTCAGTTTTTTGCCTGTCAATATTTTACGAGCATAAATTATAACCGAAAAGAGAAAATCTGATTTGGCCAACACTAGACTTCATGAATCTGCCATATAATTTTTGGTCTAGTACGTTTATTACTCTTAGTAACCAATGGTTTGATAATCTCGTCAAGATGGTCGAAAATTCGAATGATGGAAAAGGTAAAACTTACCTTTTCGATCATGAAATTTTAAAATCCGTCAAAGAAAATGCAAGATGAAATACAAGCTATCCTGTTTTCAGATATCCAAGATTTTTAAATTCTGAAAATCGTTCATGTAATTCATCAGTATAACCTCAAAAATATAATTTTTTTTATGAAAACTATAAAAAAAAGTTTTAGAGTTAATTTTAGCTTGCTCCTTTTATATAAAGATCGGTAAGTGCCCGATTTCACAGTGAGAGTTTAAGCCTTTGGCAGAGCTTAAACTTTGATTTAACTTATTGTTTGTTTGCTCAGTACTAGCTTAAAGATAAGCTGTCCTTAAAGTGATGATTAACTTAAGCCGCAGCTGAGTAAGTCTCCACTTTAGATACAGTCTTCTGTCATATTAATTTGCATTATTAGCTGTTAATTTGCATTCAAAATAACATTATTTATTGTCAATTATAATTCACAATAATTGACATATTTTGGTTTACCTAAACTTAAGATAAATTTTGATTCCAGATATCAAGAATAATCTTAAGCTTCACAATCGGTTTAGTTAAGCTTAAGCTTAACCTTTAACTGTGACATCGGACATTAATTTTTAAAATAAAAATAATTTCAGAGATATAAAATAAAATGATTTATATGATAAATTTCAATGAAGTATTTCAAATATTTGTTTTTAGTATGAAATAAGATATTATTTTATTTTTTATTTTTCAAAAATCATTTATGCAATTGAATATATTCCTTTCATTTTCCAATTATTTGGATAATTTATTATGAATTTCTATTATAAACTATTTCAAATTATATATTTTTATTTATTATTTATTACATAACAAAACCAGAAATATTTAAATATTGATTAAAAATGAAAATCATTGAAAATTAAATATAAAATTACTACAAATATTTTAATATAGTATATTTATATATATTTAATTTATGAACTAACACGCACCCTAAAAATTTATTTATTTTATCACATCATCCCAAAAAAAAACTAGATTATACATGAAATTGAAAACCAATATACATAATATAACTTATTTTCAAGAAGTATATTATAATATATATTGATTATACGTTACTATATATTGAAATTATCCAGAGACCTAGTTTGGTTGTCAAAGTTTACTTAACTCTACAGAACCAAATTTATTTTTAAAAAAAAAACACTTAAAATTTCCTGTTCGGTTTAATTTTGAGATAGGTCTTTTCTGTATGGATTTTATTTTATTAAATTCCTACCAAATCTTATATTTAAAAGCTGTCCCAGCAAGAAAGCACGAATTAATTATTAAATAATTTTTTTTTCATTCATATGAAAATTGGTAATATTTTTAATATAAGATTTCCAATATAATATCCGACAAAATGGCGGCCATAACTTTGATAATAGAATCTTACCTTTTTGGAAGAAAATTTATAATAATTTTATTCATTAATTGCAGCTCGATTTCATCAATATTCCGTTGAGTCTTGTTCTTCAACCGGAGAATTAATAGAGAGTTCTTATAATAGAGAGATATGGTAGCATCATCTGAATCCAAGACAAGAAGTTTAAACTCGGGACGTTACTCCTAGTAACGTAAAGATGGCAGCTCCATCCTCTAGGTCTAGGTAGGATATAACATATATAACACTACCTAGGTCTAGGTAGGATATAACACTGCAGATCATCTACATGGTGAATTAAAAAATGATTACAAAAACTGAAACAATACATTGTGGAAGCCCTGTGCTCCCAAGAGGAGTGAAGGAGAAAAAAAACCGCATCTGCTCCTTAACTATTATTCATTACCTACTCATCAAAAGCTTTCATTTGATATGAAACTTGACACACTTCCACCTCTGCTTAAACAACAACCAAATAAACTTCATTCTTCTTTTCTTTATAAATTTTGAGTGAGTTTACTATGAATACGTTCTTGTTGGGACACATATTATTAAAAGCACAAACACACTGACACTGATTTTTAAATGTATCCTTTATATATAATTTTTGCTTATCAGGAACAAAAAATCTGTATATAATATTATAAGCTTGACATAAATGTCCTGTAACAAATTTGTACAAACAATTGATAGGACATAAATGCTAAACAAAATAAACATTGTCATATATCCTTTTTTTTGCTATTGTTGTTGTTTGACTGGTAAATTGAGAGTATTTTGTATAGTATATAATAATGTTTGTTTTTAGGAAACATAAACAAAATCTAATAAAATATTATTCGCTACGCATAGTTGACCCTAAAATGGATGGTTAAATTATACTCACATTTTTTATTTTTTCAAATATAATTTTGGTATTTTTGGGTAAAACAGTCTTTTTCAAATGGTTTCCACATATTCTCCTTATCTTTTGTGCATTTCATATATTTCATTAGTAGAAAATTTCTATGGTGTTATTGTGAATATAATGAAAGATTTATTATCCTTGTGTTTTTGGGGTAGCTATAGAGAAAAACAGAAATTGGGACAACACGCAAAGATATAAATCTTAATAAAAAAATTTTATCCAAATAAGTGAGAATTTGTCTTGATAAAAAGGATATTATTTTCGGTGTGTAAAGTATTTAAATTTTCTAAATTTAAAATTTTTGCCTATATTGAAAAAGTTTTAACAAATTTATATAATAATAATTCGAATTTAAAATCTAATTAAATGAAAATTCGTAACAACCATTTCATATTTGAAAGGGTAAATTTTTAATTTGTTATTAATATATTTTAATTTTATTGACATTATTGCCTATAACCTAAAAATTTGAATATTTATCATAATACTTTTAATATAGAAAAATATTAATTTGTCCTTTTTTTGTTACATATATTTTCAAATCCAATTACTTAAAAAGTAATTTATATTCAAATTAAATAATTTACTATACAAAATCAAAATGAAATTACCAGAAAAGCACCAAAAAAAAAAAATGTTATTACAAAAAATCGAAGAAAAATATGAAATAAATTTTAAATTAGAAAATCGAAAATAAAAATTTTACTTTTATAATTTTACCTCAATTTCCTTTTTATATAATAAGTTCAAAAAAATAAAAAAATATTTCGATTTTATAAAAAAAATTGATATTTAAATATGAAAATGTTTAAAAAGTCAAGTCATTAAAAAAGGGTATCGTCAACGGAAATGTAAATATTTGAAATAAAATACTTTAAATTATGTTAAGGGAATTTTAATGCAATCTTTCATTTAAATAGTTACACTTGACTGTCATTCAATATAATACGTCCTTATTAAAGTCCTTTAAACATTAACCTCTAACCAAAAATTATCAATTTAATTACATGAATCATTCAAAGTCAACAATTCTGTTTATTATATTCAAATGTTACATAATTATATAGATAATAAATATATTGATAAATCTACTACAATTTGATTTTAATTTATTTTATATTTCCAACAAACTCCTTTAATTGAAATTTAACGATTCATCATATAAAAAAAAAAACTTTTCATTTTCCCTTTTGAACTTTTATACAGAAAAATTATGAAAAAATACGTAACAAACCCAACCAACAAAAAAAAAAACCAAACCTTAAGGATAAAATTGAAATTACACCATTCATCATAATTTTACCACCAAGGGAAAATCCACATTAACAAAACAGACAAATAAAAAAACCTGCTCTGAATTCATTTGAAATAAAATTATTATGAAATAGCCAAAAAAAGAACCAATAATTTACAAGTTTCCTTTTATGCAATGCTCTGCAAAATGAATTTATTTTTACAAAAATAAAAAATACATTTATTATTAAATTTACCATTGAGATTCAAAAAATGAAATCGATGGAAACTTATTCAATACGAATCCGCGAAATAAGAAATTTTAAGGAGTTTAACAAAAAAAAAAAAAAATGGGGGACACATTTTTATTGCCATTGCAAGGAAATAATAATTCAATTTTCAATTCATATGTTTTGAGTAATATTCAAAAGATAGAACAGCAAAATAAAATATTACAATTTCCGGACTTACAATATTAATCATAATAAAATTGTTGTTTTTTTTTAAAAAAATTAAGTAACTTGGGAAATGATGGTATCTCAAACCCGCTTGAATTAACCAAAATCAAATTGTCGGAATTTTGGCAGGTTATTTAAGGATTGTTTTATATTATGTGTTTATTAAAAGTAGATTCAATGGAGTAATTTACGATAGTCTATAAAGCGATATTGAAAAAGAATTATTTATATATTATGGAGCCATAGCTCTATTTGAGAGCACTAGAACATTGAATATTTAGGATTTGTATTGATTAATGTTAAATTTTCAGTAAAATAGAATATTGGAAGCAGTTAAAAATTGTTAAATCTTCCAAAAAAATCATTGTTCTAACATTTCAATCATAACCATTAAAATTTGTTGGCTGGGTAGTGGCTACGATGGAAATTGTTTTATTAAATTCTTTTAATTTATATTCGGACAAATGGACAGTAATTACAGTATTTCTATAAAAACAATCAGACTTGGGCAACGAAAATAGTATTTTATACTTCCACTTCTAGATAGTACAAGATAAATATTGTTACATTTAATAACATCAAGAAATATTAGTTAATTGTAATCAAGTTACTAATTGATAAATTTCATTCAACATTTTAAAAAGTTGTAATTTTTGGGTTTTCACTATCAATTATTACAAAAATAAAGAAAATATTTAACATTTTCTAAGGGAAAACTCTGAAAAGTTCATTAATTTTTTTAGGGACATAATTTTCTCATATCGATGTCCGTGATCCATAACTAAAAATATCACTTTTCATGAAAAATTTGTATTTATTAGAAAGATAATTTATTTAGCTTCGTTTCATATTAAAAAATTACATGGCAATTAACTAATTAATTAGTTATAATTAAAACACTAAGTTTAGTTATATTATTGTATCGTAAATCAAGCTGAAATCACTTCAAACTGAAATGATTGTGTACTAACTTGACTTAATAATTGGTTATTTTCATCAGATTCACTTACAAATATTAATACTATATCGTGCAACATTTCCAACTCCAGAAAATAAAGTTTTTAAAAGACTGATCTTTTGCAATTGCAACTCAAGTAGGTTATAGTGGCGGCAGAGCCTCGCATAAACAACACTGGGTTCATAGCGGTACCGCTTTTACGGATAACTAACTCTGAGTATGTGTCGTGTCGAACGTTTATCTAGTAAATTGAAAGATTTCGTAATATCAGCAAAATTGAGGAGTTTGCTCGCGCTGCAATTCGAAACCTTTTTCAAGGAATATTACCTCTACGTCTAACGAGTGCTGGGCAGTGGCATTGATGCTCAGCTAATCGGAAAACTAACTAGACTTATTTACTTTAACTTTAATCTATAATTTATGAACTTATACGGGGCAATATTTATAAATTACATACAGGAAATTGCATTTACCAAAACAACTAAATCCAAATTGAAATTTTCAATTTCTTTTAATTTATGTTGGAGACAAAACCTAAAAAAGATTCTTTTTATGTATTATAATCATAAGTTTTTAAATACTAAAATTTCAATATATTAAATATATTATAAACTATAGGATATTTTAATTTTATTATTGAAAGCATTTCCCTGACAGGCTGTTTTTGACTGTAACATAATAAACTTAAAATATTGTAATTTTCTTTTTTTTCTTTGGTTTTTTCTTCCTTTTTTGGTAATATAATATTGTGTGAGGATCATAAAATTTGAAATTTATTACTTTGGTAATATTTCACTTGTATTTCAAACATTTTATTATTTTTATTGCGAAATGAATACAGAAAAAACAAACCAAAATGAAATAATTTTTTTTTATATTTTGTTATTGTTTGTATTTATATGAAAGTCCTTTTTTCCCGTTTATAAGAAAAATAAATATAAAACGCAAATAATAAAAAAAAAAGAATAAAGTAATAGAGAATAAAGCCAGAAATAATGTATAAAATATCCTTTTATTTAGCGATTTTCAAGTTTCCTATATTTTATTTATCTATACGTATATACATATTTTTTGTTATGGTGAATTTGTTTGTAAATATATTTCTATATTATCCTTGTTTATACGAAATTCTAAATAATATAAAGAGACAAAAATTACATTACCTATTTTAAGAATATTTTGAAGAAACTTACTAAAAAAAGTGATTATAAATAATTAAATATGTCATGTCGATCCACTAATAGACAATGGTCATATTCTATTCAGGAAGCATGGAAGAAGATTATGTTTTACGGAAAGCTAAATTGTAGATGATGTGGTAGAAGAGAAGAAATTAAGAAAAACTCCTCTGTTACTGCATTGCTGCAAAATATAAAAAATTAACACTTAGAACATAATTTTTTTACCGAAGTTGGAGGAGGCGCGAAGGTTTAAACTGTCCAGACTAATTTTTTCCATAAGATGTGCTCTACGGTTCAATAATCTATCATACGTAAAGTATAACGCACCCACGAGTTTCTACTTCACAATTCATTCCAAACAGAAGATTTTTATTACCGAGAACGGTCAAATTAGAGTTTCTGAGTGAACCGAACCAATTATCTAAATGGATTAGTGACAACAAGCAGAAATATATATGTATATAATTAGTAAGAGGAAATACATTTCTTAAAGCACGATCTTAATGCACTTTTTCTCTATTATGCTGAGAAAATAATTTCACTATCGGCAATGGATTAAGCTCAGTACACAGCAATTCAGATTAATTAATAATTATCAGTAGATATTTTTAGAAATATAACTAAAATCTTAATATAATATTGAAGACACAAAATTAAACTTAACCTGTTTCAACATAACATTGATACAGTAATATAATCCTTCCAACAAAATAATCGTCTGTAAAATATTTAGAAAAGAGCTGTCGTACTACAATACTAGGCAATACTATTTAAATCAAGAAGTAGATATACAAATGCCTTACTAACTGCAACAACATTTAGTCGAATTTCTTATATATAAAATGGTTGTTCCATCTGTAGGTTCGATGCCGTTGGAAGAATGAACACTAGATGGACCAAAGTTTAAGATCCAGCGAAGGTTTAAGTTCTCATTGTCAAATCTGTTAACTATTACAGAATTATAAGTCAAGAAATAAGAAATAGAACAAAATTAACAAACATCATGGCAAAAGGAATAAAACTGCGAAATGAGATTTGGAATGTCACGCAATTAGACTAGAAGCTAAAATTATCACAAAATGGCAGACATTAGAAAGATTAAGAAGAGTTGAAGGTAACAAAAACAGTGGAGTATTTATAATCACAAATATTTGATTAAAGCTGGTATAAAAACGCTAGAAACAAAGTGTGTAAAACTAGAGTAATAGCGTATGTATAAAATAATCAAACCTATACCTAACATTTTATATATAACATCATACTCTGATCATACCCCTTGGTTTCCATAATGTTTATAAAGTTTATTTATTTTATTTTTTTGAAATTGAAGAATGTTGTTTATAGATACAAAAAAAAAATTGTGTAAATAAATCTTTTGGAATTAGGTCTATGCAAAAAATTATTGTTTTAGAAAAGGTCTAGCGGCTGACAGTTTTGTTTTCGGGTCTTTTTTTTTTTTTTTTTGTAAATTCAAATCGTAAATAAAAATGAAAATCAGATTCTAAATTACTTTAGATGTGATTCAAATATTAAAACATAGAAATTTCAAATTTGTATCTTCCACCTGCAAAAAGAAAAAGAAATCTTTAAAATTTAAGATTATGATTTAATAAAGCGCTGCTAGATTCACTATTTCTGTATAGTAATGCAATGTCGTCAATATAGTAAAAAAAAAAATTAATTAAAAATTGCTAATTTTCCATTAATGAAGATAGTTTATATTTGAATATTTTATTGGAATTTGAAGGATTGCAAACAAACTTTATTTTAAAATAAGTTAACTTTAAAGAAACTCATGCTGGTATGGAGTAAATATGGAAATGTTATCCGCCAAATTATCTCAGTTTTACTAGTAAAGTTTAATATAAATGTCAAAATGAAACTAGTACAATTTTTATAAAAATGAATGGTAAAAATCTATAATTTGGCCAAGAATCAGATTTTTAATCAATCTTACACGTGTCACTCTCATTTCTTAAATTTGCTCCACAAAATTGTAGACACAATTTTAATATATCATTATTTAATTGTTGTAGACTTTTGAATATAATAAATTAAACTGTTGACCCTGTATTTATAAATATATATATATACAATTTTTTAATATGTATAATTTAAAAGCTGTCATTTTTATTTAACACATTAACCTTAATTTAAACTTTAGAATTTTTACAGATAGTGCCACAAAAACCTCTTTCAAATATTACAACAATTCACAAACTATTTAATGCCTGATTTAGATTTACAAATTGAAATACATATTGCCCCGCAGCAAAACTAATGATTACAAAATGTAACCGATTAGATGACAACGCGCTGCGTTAAAGATGAGATGGGTTGCCGCGTGATATCTCTATTTTTAATTTAAATGGTTTAAGCTCTCACTGTCAGAAGTTAAATTTTGATGTTTGTTAGATTTAAATCTAACATTATATTTTTAAAATAGTTTCAGTTTCTATTGCCACAAATTTCCTATAAATTTCATTAAACCGGTGCCCGACGGTGCACAAGAATATGCACATCTCTATAATTAACGTTTCCGTGTAGCCAAAATCTGCACATCGCACATCTAATTTCTCTTAATTTTTTTGTTTACGTCCTCACATTTTCCAACAAGTAACACCACCCAAAAAAAAAAACACATTGAACTTAAGAATAAGAAGACATTTAATTGAAATGAATAAGGAAATGGAAACACTACACCAGATTTACTTAATTGAATGTGAATAAATAGTTGAAATTATACATCGAAAATAATTGTACAAAAACAAACTAGAACAGTGAATTAAGAAATTGAAAATAATGGTACAGCAAAAAAAAAATTAAATGAGGTTAAATTGGAAGAGTTGTAGAGGTGAAGTCTTCGGTCGCAATTAAATTAATTGAAATAAAAAATAATCATTATTATTTTCATTCGGTGTTAATTGGGGTTATTCAGAAATTACAGAATATATTCAGAAATTACAGAATTACAGAATATTTCTAATTATAGTTCATATACTAAATTCTGAGGTGAATAGCAAACGCAGACGAATTGCCTGTGCGCCTGTGCTTATAAAGTAAATTTCGATTTCTTGACTAGGAATACATATATATTTACAACCTCAAAATATCTTTTTAATTTACATTCTCATCCAGAAATAAGAGCTCCAGAAACAAACAATATAGAAACTGATGGTTTGCGATAGTATTTCTAGATAGCTTTTGAACGGTGTCGCTTAATTCTGTCATTGAAATAGAAATTGTTAATAAATTAAGAATAAAATTAAGTAATATTAAAATAATTCAACATAACTTTTGTAATTTCCGGATGATCCCATTTATAACTATATAATTATATTATTTTTCTGATTCCAATGGACAACAATCTTAGTCAGCACAAAAAAACAGATCTTGTCTCTGTTGTTAAAATGAAATCGTATCAGACATTTTTATTATTTATCTAATTTATATAAAAGTTAAGAATCACAAATAAAAAATTTAGAATTCTTTACTTAAAGTATGTTTTCTGTTCCTTTAATATCCTCATTTATAGTAGAAATTCGTCGTCTTTATGGTAGTCGTATCTCGTATATAAGAAAAATCAAATGATTAAATGAAAATCTTAAAGAAGAAAATTCCTTCTTGGCACAAAACAAAAAAACTTTAATGGTTTATATTTTTGAACATATAAAAAAGAAGGGTTAAAAGAATTAAATGGAATTTTTTTTTAAATGTAATCATTTTAGTTAGTTGCAAGAACAGTGGAGACGATGACTTTAGATAAATTATTTCGTCTACATTATAGATTAGTTGTTGAAATTGCTTGCTGATTTTGTAATATTTTATCATAATTTTTATATTATTTTTTGTAGTAGTTTTTACTATGAAAATGTTATAGAGTTAATTTCCTGTAAAATAAAAAAAGAGTTAAAAATAATATTGACTTTTGGGATTTAAGAATTATGACTTATAAAATTAATCGTATATGAATGACTTTTTAAAATAACTTTCAACATTTGCTATATAATACGCTTGAAAAATTAAAATAATTTGAAAAATGCACAAAACTTTTACTGAAAAAATTTACTTTTGAAAATTATTACTGGGTAAAACCACAGATTATTACTGACGATATCGACCCATTTTGATAAAAGTATTATTTGGAATTTCGAAATTCGGAATTTCCGAGTCAACTAAGTAATATGGAGTCTCTCCTGGACGACCCGCGAAATAAATTTCGCTTTCGTTACTCTATTGTTACACTACACCTCATAATTTCATTATCGAATATTGAATGACTCGTGGGACTTTAGTTCCCTCAGCGAGTAATAAACCAAATTTTATATTTCAAAATGTATTACCCAATTAAATGCTTTTAGTAACTAATTACTGAATTTTTAAATAAGGATTACGATTCTGCTACCTGTTCAAATCATTACTTTGTCAAGAATACAACCAGGATTTAATCCAATTACTGACTCCTTGAAAATGTTAAAAAAAATAGCATTAACGAAACACAAAACTGACGAAATCAATAATGATTTTCGATTAAATGATCTCCAATACATTTATATTTTTCGAAATTGTGTTACATCCTTTTTATAAGGTATCAAGTCAATATAAACACTTATATAAAGTTACTTTAAAACAAGACACAATAATAATATTTCTTTTTTTATTTCCTTTAGGAAATGACATCACATGTTGATGTATTATTGACGAGTATTTAATGTGAACAATAAATATAAAATGTTGTTTTCATTTTCTTTTATTCTTTTTTTTTTAAAAAAAAACCTTTAAAATAAAAATAATATTAACCCCAAGAACATAAAAAAGGTTTTAACACAGACTAAAACGAAAATTACATATACATATAAAAATAAATAAAATTTTGGGTATTGTTTTTCTTTAGTGGAAAATCAAATAAGAATAAAATTGAATTTAAAATTTTCCTAAACAATATATCTAAACATTAACTTATTATTTAATATTTTACTTCCTAACTAGCTACTAACTAGGGGGAGCAGATAATCTGTAGTTAAGTTCAATATGGATTTATAGATTTTTAATTAATAGTGGCCTACCAACGCTTTGTACATTCTCTAAACTGCTCATAATATGTATTAGTTTACCATGAGCTCACTAGCTACTGACTCTAAATTTCAAAAGCACTAACTAGATAACAAAACCAACCTTTGTATGAAAGGTCATTAACAATTACTGTATGATGTAGATGTAGATTGTATAGCATTGGTCGGTTGGTTAGTTTGAGAAGACGGTCCTACGGTCCGTTGTATCCCCTTACGAAACGTTATACATTTCCAACACGAATCGTGCGATCCCACTTCTTTTATAAAGTTTATGAGGTTAGAAGGCTTTTCCTTGCTTACTTCTTTTAAATTTCCAGCAAAATAAAAACCGAAAAATTTTAATCTTTTATTTTATAACACAGAGAAGGACAGTGCCATAAAAGATGTAGAGCATTAAACTTTTGAAATATAAATGAAAATGTATTCACCGAAACTACCAATTCACTGAATTTAGATAACAACATGAAATATTAATCAGAAAAAATAGCAAGCTACTGATCCTATCATGAAACAAACATAATTTTTATTTCAATTTTTACTGTAGAGAGGCTTATTTTCTGAAACGCGGACGTAATGCATATTTGAATTCTCAGACCTCAAAAAATTCAGCAAAATTTTTTTTTTTAGGGTCAAAGTCCAATACAACACAATTATTCTAACTACTCGTATAATAGAAAATTTAAATTAAATTATATTAAAATTCAGTGATGCAAAATGGTTCATTTTTCTTGTTTATCCCAAAAGAATTTTATTATTGTTTACCATTCAAAATTATCCTGGATGTATAGTAAAAGCTTAATTTTTTTTTCTATTTTATCTACTTTTAAAGACTTTCAAGGTAATAAGAAGTATAAGTAATATTAATTTCACATGTGACCTACAAAAATTACCTTTTATATATTGGGGTTATATATTTAAACCTATTATTGTATTTGTAATTTTTAGATTTTTGTTAAATAAATTGAAGAAAAACCAGATTTTCTTTTTTGTTATTTTCATCCTTTTATCCAGAGATAGACAAATACATATATAGATATATATATAATATAAATGCACACATAAAAAAGGTCAAATCTATAAATCCTTAAACTGAGAAAAATAATGAGATTTTTGTTACAAATTTAGAAATATTCTAACCCGTATATCATGAATTTTTCGAATATTGTTCAGTGTTTCAATATTTGCTGCTACAGTAAATGTTCGAAAGTTGATCTTAAAACGTGCCTACAAAATTTTTACGCAAAGACTTACGTACTTATCCGGTATTACACTTTTTTCTGTTTTTGGAAACTAGACTCCACCTTTCAGTTAGTTTTAGCATTCGTTCGTATGCTTCTACACCATAAAAGCATTATACTATTTACTATTTTTCGAAATTGCACTCCTACTTCCGGTTAGTTTCAGCATTCGTTCGACTGCTTCTGCACCATATTTCGATTGAAGATTAGCTCGTTCTAATTATTTATATTTTGATTACGTGTTCAAGGCAACGCATATACTGCGAAATTTTATATTACCACTAAATATGTGCACTTTCTCGTAAAGCTCGTATAGCGCTTAGTTATAAATCTAACCAGTAAATCCTGTTAAAAACTACTAGAATAATGTTCCTTTCGAAATTTGCTCCTACAAGGTTACAATCATAATTTGAAATGTTTTTGTACTACGAACTTATCAGGGCAGGACTGGTACAATAAAAGTTCTATGAAATTTGTAGCTTCATCTTTCTAATCAGCATTTTTAAACTCATGTGGTTAAGGTCATTTTAATTAATTCCATTAATTATTTAGCATTATGTTAAGGTCATTTTAATTAATTCCATTAATTATTTAGCAAATTAATTGCGAACAATTTGTGAATTCTTCAAATTGTAACTTTATTCTTATGTTT
The DNA here is from genome assembly GCA_963920725.1 of Rhamphomyia laevipes. NCBI lineage: Eukaryota > Metazoa > Arthropoda > Insecta > Diptera > Empididae > Rhamphomyia > Rhamphomyia laevipes. The sequence continues at coordinate 53,861,518 of OY987258.1, read as the reverse complement.
CATTATAACGACACTTCACTATATTTTATTCTCTATATACATTTTAAGTTTAATTTTCAAAAAATAATAGAAAATTTCTTTCGTTTTATTTTTATATTTTATGCTATATAGTAACAGCTACAAAAAATTAGTCCCTAGAAAAACCTATGAACCTTCCTGTCTATGTTGAATTCATTTTTTATTAATTTAAAAGGACGACAACGCAAAAAAAAAAAATATAATTCATGATTAAAAGCATAGTGACAAAACACACAAAATTTATAGTCAAAGAAATATAAAGAAAATTAAATTCAATTTAAATTTATATATTTTTCTTTTATTGTTAACTATGAATTTGATAAAGAAAAATAAATTAAATATTTAAAAATATTATAAAAAAAAGGATATATAAAGAAAATAACTATAAAGATTAGACTTAACATGGGGTTTTAATAAATAATTAAACATTTAGAGTTAAATGTTAATTAGAGATTATTTATAAAAGTTTTACAACAAAATGATTTCGTCCTTTATTCAGCAGCGATACATAATAATTGTATTTATATACATAAAATTTAATAGCATTCAAAAGTGAAATAAATTATTTGTAAGATTTGAAATTGGTAATTTACCGAATTCAGAGTAGCAAATTTGACATATGGATGGCAACAATTCAAAACCTCGTAAGTTTTTTTTAATGCACTAACTTTTAAAACTATGGCCGGATCATTTGGTTTATTCTGTTTAGGTTACAATTATTTCAAAGTTTATTAAAAACGCGTAAAAATACAACTTGTAACTCGTTACTTTACTTCTATTAACAAAAAAAAATAGTTTTGATTAACTCGTAACTACAATCCAGTACTACGAAAGTTTTTATATTCTTAAAGCAAAATTTTGTATATTTTCAGAAAAATGTATTTATCTTATTTTTAGTATTTTAAACTGTAGAGGCCTCAGAGCTCTAAATTTTGTGTCAGAATACATTTTTGTTTGATAGTATAATAGAGTTGTTTATGTCTTTTGTAAAACTTGCACAAAATAATATAGAGGGCTTTGAATTGTTACTATCGATGTGTGGCTAAACATATTCGATAGTTTTATTGGTGAGTATCTCGCATAAACCAGTAGTGTTGATAAGCATCAAAGCACTTTTAATTCAATTTAATAGATAGTTCCAATGCAAATAGACCCAATCCAAATTTTCAGAAAATTAGCCCCTGGTTATTGAATAAACTTTTTTTTTTTAATTAATATTTAATTTATTTGTAATATTTAGAGGTACCTTCGTGAAAAAGATTATTTAATAGTTTTTTGCCGGCTGACCCTCTGATATTTCCTTGAAATGACCGCTGGCTATAAAAAATTTCATGGAAAAATCTTGCATATTAAGTTTTGATTGATGGATTCCTATGTTAAAGCATAAGCAATAAAATTTAGATATTATATTTTAAAAGTGATGTATCTAAGTCTTAGCCATATAATTTCAATGTAAAGGCATTGAAATTATGTGAACTCATTATAGGACCGTTTTTGCAAAATTACAAAATTACAGAAACGGTCAATCAAGTTCAGACTACAAACAAGTCGATTTGTAACTTTGATTTGTCCTACACAAGGTAAGGAGTCTAAGAATAAAATCAGCAATAATGATCATATCTTTAGTTTTATTTAAATACTTTAACTCAGCCTCTACCCAAGGTAAGTTTATATAAAAAAAAATTGTAATATAATCTTAGTAACAAATACGAAAGAAAATTTATTTTTATTAGTATGAAAATCTTCAGGAATTTTTGTTGTTGCTTCGATTTGAATTTTGTTTAATATAATTCCAGAGCACACGAGTATTATTAAATTGAAATAATTATATATTTAAATTCCTTACTTTCCTCACAACTTAAACTCTCATTCACAAGCTAGGATTTTTTTATTGAATTGTTATAGAATAGATTTTGTTTCTTGACTCAGGACTGTCTAATATTTATTCCTTACTCAAATATTCAGTTCCAATGTCGTTTTTTATGTGGTTCATTTGTCAGATATTTTTCAAGCATATCTTGTTCGAAAGTGAAGCTTTGCCTCGCTCCAGACTTCGTCACTTTGAACACGGCTTTATGGACCCAATAAAAATGTCGTTATACTCGCTTCAAAACCTTCTGTACTTCTTTGAAAGTACTGGTCGTTGGATGCGATTGTAACCAAAGAGAATATACAAGTGAGAGCAGTAATTTTGGGACGTAGGTACTTATCTATATATCAAACATATTTTAAGTTATTTTGTAAATAATCTTATGAAATTAAATTTAAATTTTATATTTTAATTAAAAAATTCATTGTAATTATAATAAAATTCCAAACTTTCAAAAAAATTCTACTTCTAAAGTATATTTTCTAATTTTCTATATAATTTATTTAAATCTTAAAAAAATGACTTAATAAAAAATTTTATATTTCATAAAAGTTATATCAATAAAAAGACAGGATATTTAAATGAACAAAAATATATTCTAAATAAGGATAACAATAAAAAACAAAATATTCCTTCTAATTTTAAGATATAATTCACTTATGTGATTTCATAATTTATTATATATAAGACGTATTTCATATGTCTACTTTTTGGCCCCAAGGAGGACCCTCAACAATAATAAAAATATATAAGAAACCATTAAGATTTAAGGCAACAAAAAAAAAGTTCTTTAGAATTTTTCATCGTTTTGTTGAAGAAATATCCTTTTTTTTACGTAAATACAATTCATTCCCACATAATATCCTGTTTTCTTCTATACCAATTTACTATATAAATGTATTTGTATATTAAACAATAATAATTTTATTGCTCCTGGCACAACAAAAAAAGGAAAAATATGGAAATTTTTTTGGTCTAATACAATTTTTATATCCTAGATTTTTTTTTATATATTATCTTCAATTGTGATACAAGTGCCAAAAAAATTATATATTTTTAACTTCTTGCTGGGTCTATAACATAAAAGAAATTCTGATCCTTATTAGATAACAAATACTGCAACAACAACAAAAATCTCGGCATGATTTCCATTTTTTTTTTTTTTGGTATATAATAAAATGAATTTCCTTCCTATTTCAAAAATTTATATTATAATATTTTTTTATTTTTGGTATTGTATTTTAAAATGTTGATAAATAAAGAAAATAATAATTTTAAATATAAAAATGATTTTCATATTTTTGGAATAAACAAAATTTTTGTCAAAATGGAATTGATATGTCATAAAGGAAAGTTAACAAGATTTTCAGTAGATGAGATTTCTTTTATAAAAGTCCAAAATATGAAAAAAATAATTTACAATTCATCAAATTACAAATTATGATAGTAAAAATCCATCGATGAAGCTAAGTAAATGAATGTTATCAGGCAAGATAGAATGAGCACATAAAAAGAAGTTACTAATGTATAGGTTAGTCGAAAACTTTAGAGCTGTGTACAGAATTTTAGAATCCTTTAGCACATAAAGACTTTAATAGACACTAACTATAAATTACGTTACCAATCTCTAATGTCAAAATAAATACTATCAGAAACTAATCCACATAGGAACTATGGAAAGATATGATTCTAATTCACTTCTTGAATCGTTAAACTCGAGGTCCTTATTATTGTTTTCCTAGTCTTCGTATCAACAGATTTGAATTGTATCTCAAGTATGAAATATGAGCTCCTCAACCGAAATTATTCATTTTACAAGTTATAAGTTTTTAAGTATATGCCGAATTGGTTTCTTAGCTATACTAATAATAATAATAATTCATTTATTTAAAGTTTACAAGATTGAAAGGTTTATAAATTATGAATCTAAAGCATTGGCAGAAAAAACCGTCTGCTGAATGAATGAAGAGTTATCGTCTCTCTATATTGTGTTGTACATTGTTTCGTTTTCCTATATTTAATTATTTTTCGATGTAATCTTTACGATACTGTAACGCTTCTTTGCAGTGTAACCATCTAAATTTTTCCAATTAGCATTTCATATTTCTTTAATTTCAGTCAAGCTTAAACTTCTTTTCCCAAAGTAGATAAGTCTCAACTCCTTGAGAATTGATCACATTGATATAAAGTGATGAACATCTTCTCTAGCTCTAACATTGAAATTCGATGTAGCTGACTCTTTATAGGGAACATAATTTAAGTTTAATAATTCACCTCGAGTTTAAAGAATAATCGATTTTGTAAATCTATCACATTTATCATTGAAATAGTTGTTATCCAGACGGTTATGTTCTATCGTTCTATGTTATGTTTTAACTCACCTTATCTGATGAAGTTTATCTGATGAAATTTTGATGTAATTGGTTAATTTATACATTCCGAATTCCATACATAGAAAAATATATTGTTATAATAAGCTAAAAGTGGTTCTTCTATAGTTATTCATATAGGAGAATCACACCAATCAAACAATTCTCGTATGCTTAGTAAGTATTATATCAGCCCTGATAAGGAGCCTACCTAAAATTAAATAAAATGCCTATTGATAAGAATTGCGATGAGCTAATTTCATAAATCTTCATAACATCGAAAAGAAATTTAATTATAACTAAAAATAGCTAATGACCAGAAATCATGGCTATAAAATATTCTAGAATTTTGAAGGAATTTCTTTTATGTTTAATGTTATATGGGAATATGTGCAAGATAAAATTTTTGGTTAAAATTGTAATATAAAAATCAATATTGAAAAAATGTTGAAGTTTCGGAAAGTTTACTATGGCCAATAATATTTGGTATCATTTTCATAGAGACGAACTTTATATTGAAAATGTTCATTAGTTTAAAAATGTTTAATCATTTTTTTTAAACTGTTATCAAAAGAATTGCAGAATATTGTAAAGAAACCATAATGTCAAAAAGTTAATTAAGTTAGTAACTTCGAATCCAGTTTAATTATGTATAAAAATTCATTTGATGCTTAACTTTTCAAATATTTCTATATTAACTGGAAATATTTATTATATATTGAAATTATTATAAATTTTATCAAAGAAATATCAAAATTTCATTTATTTAAAATATTATTATGTATCACAAAGTTATGAAATTTTATATTTTTTTTACTAAACATTTCTTTACTTGGTATACAGTAAAATGATATCCTTACTATTATCCTTAGTTCCTTATAAATATTCAATATTAAATCTTTAACTAAAGGTAAAAAAAATTCCTATTTCTGATAATATTTCATTTAGTTAAAATTTTTGCAAAATATTTCATAATAATATAAAATAATTTTCTTTTAAAGGATATCATAATAACTAGAATATTATAGTTCTATGCTAAGAAAACAAATTACATTAAAAAGGATTCTATTTTCAATATTTATCCTGTTCATAGTTATTATAATAATAAATAGAAATTCCGGAATTATATATGAAATTCAAGTCGAAAATAATAATAACGAGCATAGAAAAATATTGGTAAATAAAAATTGCAAACTCATAAAGGAAATTATTTTTTTTTTTATTATATTTTATTACGGATATAAATACGTATAACAATTTTTACAAATAAAAAAATGTTATTTATTTAAAAAAAAAAAAATCTTTTATTAAATACATAAAAAATTGCCAGGACATTTCTCTTTTCCAAGTCATTTTCATAAAATTTATGTTCTATTTGTTAAAAAAAAATGGTTTTCCTCTGGTATTGTAATTAAAGAACATACGTAATGTATAATTCTTTAATAAATTAAGAATTTTCTTTTGTATATGTGGTAATAAATATATTTTAGAAAAAATAGAATATATATTTCCCAAGGATCAAATAAATTTTTCTTTCCAGAAATTGAATTTGGTGCGGTGTGTTCGTTACAAATAAAAAAATAGGATTTTAAAATAAATATAATGGCTTTTAAAGGATTTTTATTTAACTGCCGGAAGAAAAATTATATGTTACATATAAAAAAATATATAATATTAAGGAAATTAAGGGGTTTGCTTATTATATTTATTAATATTACTTGTAAAATTTGAAATTTTTAAAGGTTACATTGGAAATTGGAAATTTATTTAATATTCTCTTTCTATCAGTTTTGTTAAGCATAAAACATAAAAAAGATTTAATTAAATTTTAATGACAGACAGACAAATTATAAAATAATGAATAATATTCTAAAAGGTAAAAAAAAAAATGTTAAATGAAAAGTATTTTTCAGGAAAATGCAGATTAGATTTATAGTTTTTATATTATATTTTTAAATTTATTATATAAGATTTAAAATATATTTATATTTAAATTTATTAATTGTTTTTATTTATAGACAAAAAATTAGTGCAGAATTGAAAATTGATTGAAAATATCCAACGACGCCGTCTAATCACTAAAAACGTAACAATTGTTGAAAATAATGGTAACGACAAAACTAAGAGAAGTACTCGCCAACCGTCAATTGAGTAATTAATTCGCTTACTAGAAAGTTAATAACATTCTGTAATTGTCATTATTTTAGTAGCGCTATATGAATTGAATGGACAAAGAAGAAAATTCTTCCTTTGATTTATTGTCTCGTACGAACGTTCATCGGAGAGTTTTGGAGGATACATTTTAATCACGACCTGTAGCAGTATGTTTACATTAATTGAATAGAACACTATTTAGAAGACTCTGCCCAACTAAACTTTGATCACAATCCTGACGATAGACGAATTAGCGAAGGTGGAAGGATATTGTTTCCGAAGACGTCACATGCATAAAAACTGCAGGTTTGGTGAGACTCTAAAATCAGATATGCTAAAATCAAATATTTTCCTTCCAGGTATCCAATAATTTTTAGTTATTAAATAATATTTCCACAATTTTTATATTTGCAAGTTTGGAGGAATTTTCTTTTATTTTGTTGCAAACGTCATTCCAAAAATTATGAAATTGGTTTTATAAAACGACTTTCAAACATAAATTTCTACCACTAAAAAATAAACTTGGAAAAGATAAAAATAGTGAGATTAAAAATAACTTTAAAAAATATTAAATATTTCCATAATAAATAAAAATAAACTTGATTAAAAATAAATATTGTAACCAACAAATTTTCTGTAAAAGTTAATAAGAAAATGATTTAATAAATTGATTTATTATTTTTAATTGAATATGACTTTAATCGGTTTCGAATTTCTTGAATTGATTTTCAATAATTATTAATATTTCAAAAAAAAACATTCATCATTCCAATAAACAATTTTTCCCATTACAAGCAAACTTAGAAGTCCTTTAGCAGTCTATAAAATATTAGCTTTTCAATCAAAATTAAATTGACGTACCTTTTTTTTCCTTGTAAAATTTAATATCTTTAAGTGTTTTTTTTTTTGTCAATTATGTGTTTTTATGTCAGATACAAAATGAGCAATCAAAAAGGAACCAAAAAAATAAATCATAACCTCTCAATCATAAATATTATGTCATTTAATTCCTTAAAAGAATTTTCAAATCGAAATATCTTTAAAAAAAGGATATCAAATATAACATTTTCAGATTAAATTAGTCGTTTTTCAAAATATTTTAATCATTATTCACAAATTTTGAATCATTTTCCAAATAGAATTAATCGGTGTTCAAATAGAAATACTTTGAAAACTGATTAAAAATTTTTGATAATTTCAATTTATAAAATTACTAATTTAATCTGAAAAATGTTGAATTCAATCTGAAAATGGTATATATAAAAAACATTTTAAAAAGTAAATTTAAAATTTACTGGCCTTGCATAAAGTCATTTTCTAATCAACCACTTTAAATTATATTTTGAATATGAAGTCATAATTATACAGTTAAATAATATATTTTATAGTGTACTTTTAAAGGACTTTATTAAGTTCTCAAATTGCGAAATGACAAAATTATCAAGTCATATGTAAATTAAATACAAGTCGAAAACTTTTCCACAAATTCTCAATAAATTCCAATAAATTTATGTAATTTTCTGTTTGTAATTTGATATTTATTAATGACCTACTGTAAAAATGTCCTTCAAAACGATTGAATATAATAATTTGAGTATAATTTGAACAACAATATTTTTATAAGTTTGTTATTGTCATAAATAATAAATGTGGTGATCCTTTTTTCATGATTTGGTCTAACTGCATCAACAATTACTTATTAGTCGTTATGGGTTCATAAGGAAATTACTAATAAAAAAAACAAGTCCATACTATGATGATATATTTTATATTTTGTTGATACAAGGACCGAAGGATATAAATAACATTATTTTTAGCAAATTCTTTTGATTATTTTCATGGAATTTGTTTTGGGCAGGTTCGAAAAAATAATATACTCTAACTACTCCTTAATTTCAAATCTGACTACTTACATAGTATTTTCCATAAATTGACAACAAACGGTTCTAGGAATTCTGATACATAAAAGTTCCATAGAGTTTTAAGTTTCGAAATGCTTTATTTAAATAGAATAGCATAAAAAAAATAATGATTGAGGTATTTAAGGTTCCTCTGCCTGACAAAATTAGGGAATTTCTTGAAAACTATTAAATAGTTAACATAAAAGCTCTAATTGTTACAAAATTTTATAGTTAAATTATTCGATTCCCGGTAGTCCACACTGTATATTAATATGAGTTGTAATGTGTTGTAACGAATTTAAAATATTGATGATTTCAACAGGCATAATTTTATTGATACGAAATTGTTTTATTCTTGAATTTACATTAAATATTAATAAGTAAATTATATTATTACTACAATTTTGAAAATTTATTTATTAGCCGTGGCTTTGCACAAACCGAGCAAATCCTTCTATCGATGAAATTAAAAATTGGTAAAAAGATTTAGCAGCTGCATTCATACATCAATCATTTTTATATTAACTCTCACAATAATAACCTATAAGTTGTACAGGATCAAACCTTAAAGTTTGAGCTTATTCAGCCCAGTATTGTTTCAGAGTGTATTAATAAGTTAATATATTTCCGGCAATGACTTAAGTTGTCTTCCACTTTATTAGTAGGCGACAAATAACTAAAGAACAACTTAAATTTTCATGATTAGTTTATATGATATTGATTCTTAATATTCTATAATATCTTACAAATTTATGAAAATTACTGCCATCAATTTATACTTGATAAAATGATTGTTCCAAGGCTTATTTTTTACTAAATATAACTATTTAATTTAGATTACATTTGGAAAATCTTGTTTTTATTCAATTTGTTTAAATTTATTAATATACATACTGCCATAATTTTCATTCTCAAATTTATGGAAACTAGTATACTTAGGAGTAATTTGTAGAAATCTTTTACGACCTCTTTTTCTTAAACTATTTATTATTCTATAGCAGAAGCAGTGGTTCTTAACCAGTGTTTCGTGAAGCTAGCGAAAATGTACCGCCAAAATGTAAAACAGTGAAAAATTAAAACGATTATTATGACGAAAAAGCTAACATCTTTAAATTAAATGCTAAGAATCGATGTGTACGATTCTGTTGTTTTCGTTTTTCTTCAAGAAAGTCCAAATTTTTAAACAAATTGGCAGTGTAATGTTATATAATGTATAAATTTATAATTGAGTGTAGAAGTTAATTTTTCAAAGCATTAAAAAGCATTTAAAATTATGATATATTTGGCAAAAACCTTGTAAAATTGTAAGTATTCCGTGATTCTGAAAAGGTTAACAACCACTGTTCTATAATCAGTTTTGTTAAACATATTACAATTTACAAATATATTCGTTTCAACATGTAATTATAGTATTTTCACCACACATTACATTATATACATACAAAATATATGAATTCTATCACTACCATAAAATCTGCGTGAGATATTATGCCTTGAGATAACTAGGCAAATGGGTAATATAATAGGGAAATATTATGTGGTTCTTATGAAAAATCAAGAATAAATTTTAAATACAAAATTAGAAATCTCATAAACTCTAGGGGTAATCCAAAATCGGAGTTTGTAAAAACAAAGTTTTATAAAAAAATAATCGGATCGAAAGCATTATACATACCAAACTGGCAACCTCAGTTTTACTGATATACCAACAATTGGCGATCCTTAACTTAATAGTAAAACGTTATTGCATTCCATAATTGCAATAAATGTGAAGTAAAATCTCCTATGAGATATTTACTTCGGTTATTGAAATAATATGCAAAGTCTAACAAAATCACGTAGCTAACTTCTTAATTCTAGTTGATTCTAATTCTAGTTAACTTAAATATATTTTTTCGATCGGTCTTTCTATCACAACTCCTCACAAAATCAGTACAAAATATGCGAGAAACTATTTGTATATTTGCAATACCGTCAAGTTTTTTTCATAATTTCAAAATCATATACCAAACTTTGTTCACTTATTCTTTTCCCTATTGCATGCTATTTATTTTTCTGAAATTTGGAAAATTGTAGATGAACTTTTATTTTTAAAAAATAGAAAAAATATTCCCGCCAGCTACACAGATTTTCTTTATTAAATTAAATTTTCCAGAAGCAACAAAATAAAAAAAAACCTCTACAATTTTTACGTTATTTGCCATATTTCTAGGGTGATATTTTCGTTGTTTATTTGAATGGTAATAAGGTGTGCCAGTGGCAGGATTTACAGAGAAATCTCTTCAATTTCCTATATTCATTTTTGTTTCCTTATTTACCTTATTTATGTATATTATTGTACAATAAATTTTTTTCCTATTAAATATTTACAACAATAACAAAAAAACAGAAAAAAGTTTGTTTATGGGACTTCCGGGAACTAGAAATATCCTTTGGGTGTAAAAAATTTTTTTTTATGCAATATTATATTTATGAATTTTAGAATGAGAATCTATGATGAAGAAAAAATGAACTTCCAAACAAATCTCACCTTTGATATTTTTATAAATTATATTAAATTGTTATATAGAAATATATGAACCAACAAATAAATGAAAGAATTTATGATTTTACATAATGTAGAATGAAATTATTACATACGATCTGCGAATTTATAGTTTCCAAATTTATAGAAACGAATATTGACTGATACTGATTTATATTGAATAATCAGATTTTAAATATGAGATTGGCGGTTTAAAATCGTTCTACTTTTGTATACTTCTTTGAAATATTTAAATTTTCAAAGACTCCTAAAGGGAGTTGCAATCTGCGTGTTTCAGTTAATGTCAGTCGATGATCTGTATCATACCAAGAGCAGACAAATATTTACTTATCAGAAATTGTTAAATAAACATCTCTAATATTATATATAGATAGTGTAAAATTGTACCATGGTTTACTCCAATTTTACTTGGTAAGAGTTTACTTGGTAAGAATTTTTCCATATTACCATAAAAATAAAACGTTAATTATTTGACTCAATTTGTTTTACATTAAAATTTAAAGAGTTTAGATTAAAATTTCAATAAAACTAAGAAAAAAATTTAAAATATAAAATGAATTCTTAGTTTAAATAATCAATTCTTAGCCTAGTTTCAAACGACCTCAACCCTCAATATTTCATATTTGTCTTTATGATTGATTGTAATAAAGTTGCTTATTATTCACCATAATACACAATTTTCACGTTTGTCACAAAAATATTGGCGTTATTATTTGATTTTTACAACCATAAATTCAAAACATTAAAAGTTATTATTCAATCAAAAGGCTTTTTAAAGCCATTCAGTTTTGCAACAGCTCTTACTTCAATATTGTTAATACTTTACACCAAAAGTTTAAAATTAAAAAAATTTCTTTTCTGTAAAATTTGGTAAATGTTAATTGAAGCGGCTTGAAACTAGGCTAATTATATTTAAATTTTTGAAGAAGATCAATCAAATTTGAAAGCATAATATCGTATATATATGTATACGATATTATTTATTATGTACATCAGTATGAAAATATTTAGTGAAAAAGTTTTATTGCTCTTAACTCTGATGATGAAATTGAAATAAAGTAAAAAAGTCTAAAAAATAACAAAACTTATTACAAAAAAAAGAACCACCAATCTGTGTAAAAAACCACAACCAACCAATTTTGTGTAACCACAAAAATCTGTTACATACATATATGTGATACCAAAAAAATATATATTCAATTTTTAATATTTAATTAATAAACTTTCAACACCAAAATTTTCAATAACTTATTACCAACCATATGGATGAAATCATGGAATATAATAAGTTTAAGGATTTGTAAATTATATTAATTTTTAATTTCCGTCACATTTTGGAAAATTCGTAATAATATAATGAAAATAATATAGCACAAAAAATAAAATTTCCATATATTAGAAAATACAAAATTTATTATTGAAATTACAAAATTTTTTTGAAATAATTTATTCCAAAAAAGTTTATGCAAATTTATTTACTCGCTCCGTATAACACTTTTATTCAATATGGTAGAAAGATTATAAAACTTTTTGAAAATTATCAACTGAATTTCTAAAAATTATCATATGTATATAAAAAAAAAAAATTTTCTTTGATTATAAATAAAATATTCTGTAATCTGTAATCAAACCAGATGGTTTTTTTTTTTCTGGTTTGGTTTCAGATTTAGATTTTAATATATTACGAAACTTTTATGTTGTGAATTGCTTAATTGAATCATTATTACATTTATTAAAATATGTGACGCAAACTTGATATAGAAATTTTATTAAAAACATAGTTCATTATTGAAAAGTTTTTTGGTGGTTTTTCATTTTCAGTTTTCACAACATAAAATATGTACGAATAAAAGTTTATGGATTATGTTCGTAAGATTTTCTAGAACCAAATCAAATAAATATTTTTTATTATGTAGGTTTTTGTGGTGAATAAATTTAAAAATAATATTTTCAGATTGATAATTTCAAATATTTATACAAAAATATATTAAATATTATTTAAATATTAATTAAAAACTTATTTAAATTACGATATTCAAATATAATTCTTGACTAAGCCAAACTAGCTTAAGTCCAAAAAGATAGTTTTTCAAAAATGTATTTTTAAAGTTGAAGTAAATCAGCGAGAAAAAAAAACCATTTATTATAAGTTATTGAAAATGATTTAAAAACAAAGATTTAAATAAATAATTTAGATCATTAAATTTAATTAAGATTTTAGGGAATTAAACTGTTCTGAAAAATTTTAAAACATATTTGTAGTGATAGTGAAATGAAGTCACTTAATCGATTTTTCGTTAACACAATTTTATTTATAATTTTCCAATAATAGCTTAAGTCGACTTTAAAGTTAGGTTGGTAGTTGGTAATAAAAGAAATATACAAAATTTATCATATGAAGAAAGGCAAAACGAGGAGGATTCAATGGCGTACATAACTAATTTCACGTTTAAGTTGACTTATGCTGTTTTGGATATTTAATCGTGATTTTGTCACTACAATCATCACATTCTATTTCTATATTAATTTGCAATTTATGTAACTCTTATGAACGTATTCGATTTTGTGATTAGTATGAAATATTTGAAAAATTTTAATTGATATTCCAATAAGTAAACTTCAGTGCTCCATGTCGGAAATTAAATAAATGCTTAAGCTTTGTAAAATTGATTTAAATCTGTCCAGAACGAACATTAGAACAGAAATTACAAAACTCAATTAACTGAATTTACTGAAAATGATTGGATTCTGAAAACTTTGGTTTATTTAAAGGACAAAGTAATGTTTATTTACAAATTATCGTATGAATGTCAAATAAATATTCAAAAGAAGCTCCTGAACTTGTTTTGAAAGTATAATTTTGAAAATATTCTAATACTAATTAATCTAACTAATTCAAATACTAACTAATTTAACTAATTTTTCAAATATTATAAAATAAATTTCACATGGTAACACTTTTAAAACATAAGATTCAAACCTAAAAGAACAGTTTCATATTACCTACCATAAATTAATTATATTACCATTGAATTTCTATTCCTTATAGTAGTGACACGGTAGATTGTAAGTTACGAATGTAGATGACACCACAGTGTTCTTTTTGAAAAATTGGAAAATAAATCTTTCACAATGAAAAAAAGTAATATTTTTTTAATTGCAATTGTATTTCTATTAATTCTGAAAGTTTGTAGCTATTTCTTTCTATTCATATTACTTTTTTTCATTCTGAAAGATTTAATTTTCCAATTTTTCAAAAAGAACACTGTGGCGTCATCTACATTCGTAACTTACAATCTACCGTGTCACTACTATATTACTCTTCCATATGGTTTGCATCTTAAATATATTATAGTATATACTTTTAATTCGATTTGAACATGTACTAATTCTTATTTGAACTTTCTATCGATTCGATTGCCATCTATCCGAAATAATAGTAAGCTATCGCTCTCGTGTCAATATTTTTTTTATTTCCCTAAACGTCATCCAGTAAATTCTTTTACTTTTTATGTGATGTCATTTGATTTGATAGGGTGATATTTACATTGACATTACATTAACAAAAAAAGTTAAAAAGTTGATTCTGTACAAGGTTAAAATTGTACTTCTATAAAATAATTCTCTACTGTTTTATCTTATCTTATAAAATATTAATTATTTTTTTTTATTATTAAGAAGTTATTCAAAATCAGTGGTAAAAAAATTAATTAAAAGTTTAATTGAAAGAGCAATTTTGTACTGATAACATTGTCCATAAATAAAATTTTTAAATTTATAAATTTTTTTTTGTTATATTAAATATTCTTAAGAACAATAAAAATGTCTCTACCAGTTGCACTATTGACTAGAAAAGAAACTTTTAGTGCTTGTCATCGTCTTCATAGGTTTGTAAATTTGTGAAAATTAAAAATATTGAATTTCATTTTTTGTATTATAGTTTACAATTGAATGATGAAGAAAATCAAGAAATTTATGGAAAATGCAATAATCCAAATGGCCATGGTCATAATTATACAGGTGAATAATATTTTTTGCTGTAAATTAATACAAATTCAACTGAAAAACTTGTTTACCTTGAAAAAATGAAAATATTTTCTTTGAATAGATTATAAATTAAAATATTCTTGAAATAAGATAAATGAATTTGCAAATTATCGAGAATTGTTAATAATTTCAAGAAAAATTGTCTTGTCTGAGTTTCTTACTTGTTTTTCTATTACAAATTATTATTATTTTATAATCAGTTCAATGAGAAATATTTATAATTAATTTTAAATTATATTTTATTTCAGTTGAAGTAACAGTACGTGGACCAGTTGATGCTAGAACTGGTATGGTTATGAATATAACTGAACTAAAAGATGCAATTAATTTGGTAGTATTTAAAAATCTAGATCATAAAAATTTGGATAAAGATGTAGCATTCTTTAAAAATACTGTAAGTTTTTCACAAAAAAAATTATTGCCGAATCTATAATTCGTTAATTTACTGATTAATTAGTCTTTTAGTGTTTTTCAACTATAAACTTCTAACTGATTTAATAAAAGAATTATCATAATTAGCAAATTAACTGATTACAGTTTTCTTCTATTATCATTATCAGTTAATTTTATATCTCTTGACTAATTCGGCGCTTTAATTTTATTATAATTAATTGATATTATTTTTATTATTTCTTTTTGTATTATTATTTGACTGATAAAAATAATTATTATTTCTTTTTCTAGCCAAGTACAACTGAAAATTTGGCAATTTATATATGGGATAATTTACGTATAAATTTAAAACGACCAGAACTTTTATTCCAAATAAAAATATTAGAAACTGATAAAAATTCTGTATCATATCGTGGTCATTCAACACAAAGATTTTCAAATGGTAAAAAAATATGTCAAAGAAATAATTGTACTAATATTTCATCTGATTCAGATTAGATTCTGTTTTAGAAAAATACAATTTAAAATTTTCGGGGACCAAATTTGAAAAAAAAAGTTTTTTTTTTATATATATTATATAGTTATTTTAATTTCTAAGGATACCCAAAGGATATCTAATTATTATTTTTTGTAATATCCTATATGGAAAGTAGACTGCACAAAAATTTTATTTGACTTTTATTTTTATCTCATTCCATTTTTTTTGTTATTTTTAGAAAAATTATTCTTTTTTTGACTGTTTTCAAATTTTTATAATAAAATAATTCACATTTTTTTCCTTTTTGTATTTAAATTTAAGTTTTAAAATAAAAAGTATTCTAATTTTGTTTAAATATAAAAAAAAAATTGACTATATAAATAAAATTAAATAAAAGATATTTGTTTAAAATTCAAAAATTTTGTGTATTTTTATTATTCCTTTTTTATATAAAGTGAAATAAAATTCATTTATCGTAATAAAAATTTAGAGTTTTTATTACATAAATATTTTGATTTAACAAGCTAAGTTTTATGCGTTTTATGTGAATTTATAAAATTACTATTTGACTAATTCTAATGTAACTAAAATGACAAAATTAACTAATATAAAATACTGTTTTTTTATTTTATGATATATTTATGTAACAATTTTATCGTTGTCATTTTTGTACTACTTTTTTTACATTACAAATAAGTGTAGGTAAATAATATTTAGACGAAATTTCATATTAAATTTTATAAAATTAAAGAAAAGAAATACTGATAAATTGTGTTTTCAATTTCGATTTTTCAAATACTGCTTTTTTTTTTAATATTAATATTAATATAAAAAAATAATTTAGACCAATTTTAAAGTAGACAAGATTTTCTCTAGGCAGTTTTTGAGAAAATATCACAAAGAATTAAATTATTTTTATCTAAATTTATAAAATTTGGGAAAATATAATTGGAGATTTTATGTCAAAGCAATATTTTATTTTATGCCACTAATAAAATTATTGGTAATCATTAACAAAATATATTTTTGTATACTAGATTAAATTATTCATTTACTTCAAATTACTTCCAATCATTAATTTTAATATCTAGTCATAGACGAATATATTTTGTTATAGAAAAGAAAAATGGCATGGCATATTTTATTGCTTTTACAAAGATCCTGGAACTTCAGTTTCTTAATATAATAATTTATAATATTGAACAATTTTTTTCTAATTTGATGCGTGAATTTTTTACAATATAGGAACATAATTAATTTTAATAACAATTATTACAAATTTAGAAACAATTCGATAGAGCACCAATAAATATTTTTAATTTATATTTTCTTAAGTATATATAATAAAAGTTTTATTTAATATTAAAATTAAAATAGATAATAATAAATTCTGTTAAAATAAATATTTCCCCTTTAAAAATAAATCAATTCAAATTTAGTTTTTTTTTCTATAACATTTTCATTTTTTTTTATATTAATTTTAATTTATTTTTCCTTTCTTCTTAAATATATAATTTTTTATATAAAAATTACCAAATAATATGAAAAATATAAAATTTTGACTAAAACCAAACCATGTCCAAAAATTTGAATAATTACAATTATCATTAAATGCTAAACGACTAAAATATAATAAATTATTTAAAAATTGTATCATTTGTATATGGGTAATATGTTTTTTCCACCATAGCGATTCTTTTAATTCGGGACGTATTGATGTTAATAAATAATATGAATACATAATAATATGTACAAAACAATTTAACATAAATGGTATTATATATGAACCACCTGGATAATGTTGTGATAAAATTTGTGTAGCTACACACATAACCATATGATGATAAACATGTAAAATTGATGCTTGACGATAACGTTTACGTAATGTTATAAATATTGTATCCATTAAATCTAAAACTTTAAGTAAATAATAAAAATAACAAATATGTGCTTCTGTATAACCACGTTCAGAATGTGAATAATCTGGCATTGCACAAACAAAATCATAATTTGAATCAGTCATAAGATAGTAAATAATCTAAAAAATTATTTTAATATTAATTATTTTTTTTAGTAATATTTAAAGATCAAATTACGTAAATTGTTAAACTCAAATTAAGTATAACTTGAATGCCATTATATATTTGCATTGCAAGTTTTAATTCATATGGTTTGCGTGATTCCATAAATTTTGGTCCTAATATTTTAACAAATATTAGATAACAAATTGATATTGTGATTATTTTTAAACCATTACAGCCCATTAAAGGATAATTTGATAAACGATTATCTGAAAATTAATGAAAAAAAAATATTAATATTTTATACCTACTATTATTAATATTTCATTGGTAGACTAAATAAATAAAATAAATAAATGATGATATAAAAAAGTATTAAAATGATAGAACGAGTCGAACACCAAACCATCACAATCGAATGGAAAAAATATATAAATAAATTATAATTGAACAAACTCCCAGAAGAGAAATAGTTGTACAAATTAGTTTTAAAACTGGCTATAATTGCCTCGTTACCCATTTGAATAAAATTGGTATGAAAAACAAGTAAAGGAAAACAATTGTTGTCTATTTAATTTAAATGAACCACAGGACGAAGAAAATATATACTTTAAGGATCACGATTTAAACGCTGCCAGGAAACTAAGTAATAATAATTTACATAACACAGACCTGAATTGGTAAGCTTATGGAGGAATAATGTCCTTGGACAAAAAAAAACAGTTCACTGCCACATCATTAAATTGAAGAATTCTTTTTCTGAATGTTAGTTAACATTTAAATTAAATTAATATGAATTTTAAGAAAGAAAAAACAACAATATTTAAAATATCATTTAGTTGGAAAAATAGTGTCATTATCATTATATTTGAGATACTGTCTTTACACGCGTCTGCATAGAGTACCTCTTATGTAATATAAAAAAAAAAAACAATTGGAAATTTTCATTTCACCGATTTCACCATAACCATAATCATAAGACAAGACACCATTCCATTTCACTTCTTCCTACCATTGAATTTTGTGTAATTTTGCCATTGAAAAATCGATATTATAAAAATATAATCATAATATTTTCTTTTAACCAATAATTATAACACGAACAATTAAATTATAATAAAACTATTTCCAATTTCATCCTTACCATTTTCCTGATCCATATAATCAGACAATTTTTCAAATATTGATTTCATTTTTATAAGAAAATTTATTCAATTTTTCTTAATTCACTTGAATTCTTCCTTTTATTCTATTAAATTATAATTAGTTTTTATTTTAATTAATTTAAATTTTAATTTATTGTGCTTGTGGGTTGTCAGATTAATTGAAAAATTAATTTTTACATAATAATAAAATATTCTTTATTGAGGTAATTGAAAGTAATTTTTCACACAAAAATAAATAAAACTTCAAAAGGAAAAATTATGAACAGCTGCTGTGAAACCGAACCGACTGATATTATTTAGATACTGAAAAAAATAAAAAAATGTTTAAATTGAAATAAATATTTGTGTATTTTATAATATATTAGGTAAGTAGAAGGGTAGAAGGTACGAATATACAAAAATTTCCGAATAATTTACATAAAATAAAAGCTGTTTATAGTAGAGTGCTTCATATTTCCTTTGAATTCATCTAGGATTGCCGATATATTTTGGTTTAGACAAAATTAGAAATTTGCGATAATCATTTTTTTTACAAAACGCTTACAATTTCGTAAGTAAAACTTATTCTTAAAGAACCAGGAAATTTAAATTTCCTGTTGTATTTTTTAACCTATTGTCTAAGTTGAAGGTCCTAGCTCAAGATCCTAGCTCAAACCGATATTATTTATGTACTATTTCCTATATGGAAAATATTAATTTCACACCTACTTGAAGTACCTAATGGAAAGTTGAAATGTTTATTATTAATTTCTAAATCTGAGCCCCTGAAGGTATGTAGGATACTCTACTCTTCAACCGCAAGTGATTCCTAAAACCACTAACATCTATCTAATCTTTTTAATGACAAAGTTACAAGAATCAACCTCAAATATTGTTGGTTTTATGATCAGTAAGTCAAAAAATGCCACATAGAAAGAGCTGAAGTGCCAAGTAAGTAAGTTTTATGATAATTTAAAAAAAATTTACAGGCCTGCCTTCACAGAAATGATGGATCATATCCACCAGTCTCATGATTTTGGTAAATCATCTACGAATAATTTTTGATATGGTCGTCTCTGGAGGTTTCAAGGTGGAATAATTAAAAATGAGCTATGAAAATAAATATTAGTTGGGTTACACACACTTTCAAACATTATCCAAATCACAAAATATTTGCTATTATTTGCTAAATAGTTCGGAAAATCGAATTTTTTTATCTACATACCAGGTACGCATACCAGATGTCTGAAACTTATACACTACACAAAACATCGAAAAAAAAACCTTCGAAATTTCAAGACGACCCGACCCACAAATGGCTTCATATTCATATAATCTATGATTTTAATATAGAATTTTTATTTTGCAACATAATTATAGTCAAACGTCAGCCAGCAATTTAAAATTTTCTCATTGAATAAATTTATTTTTACATAATATTAAAACAAAACAAAATAAAATTTGAGCTATTTCGTTGAAATCAAGTACTCATGCAATGTAATGCCACCTTTTTAAATTAAATAAAAGTGTTTATTTATAAAGAAAATGAAATAATGATGCAAATAAATGAATATTCGAAATTAATTCAAAGTCTTTAATTGATACCAACCATATCAATTTAGTATAAAGTATAAATGATTAATAATAAACAAAGTATATAGAAAAATACGTTGATTATTATCAATTTTCCAAATGACGTCATAAAATTATGACTTCATGTGGTGAAAATTCTATTTTAAAAATAATTGTTTAAAATGCAGAACATTGCAATTCCCATCTGATGTCACGTAAACGTAAATTGTATTGTACGCTATAATTTAAGAATTATTATCGTAATAATTTGTAGTTCGTGATTCATATAGCACAATATCGTTAAGAATAATTAAAAACGAACTTTTCTGCATGTTGCTACTTTTGTCACTACAATAATTATATCATTATCTTACAAAATTAGCCATGCTGACATAGCCGGTTTAACCAATACATTAGGCAGTCTGCCTAAGGCATAGGAAAACTTATAAAATAAAAGTCATTAATATACGAAAAAAAGTACAACATTAAAATTCAAAATAATTCAATGTTCAGTGTGCAAACTTAACAAAAACATTATCAAAACTTAGTTGCTTCTTTAAAACTCAGTAATGTAAATGGTTGTTGTTGTTGTAGCGTCATCATGCCTCAAAATAGATTAAAAAAACACCCCCTTCCTTACACTTGTACGACTTATTTTATTCTAAATCGCAATACTAACTACTAAAGCAACTAATACTAAATATTACTAATAAGGTATAACTACTGAAAGCGTGAATAAAGCAACTTATACTAACTTAAATATTATTGGTGAAAGTTATTTAATTTGGATAAGCGTTGCTGTTCCATCGTTGACCGCAGACAACACTGTTCTGTTTATTCTCATGAGCATTGAAATGCTTCGTTCTTCTTCCAAATATCAACAAATAAATTTGAAAAACTAAATTAATTTAACATTATGAAAACTGATTACTAATTTATAATTTATTTGTACAAGAGTTAGGACCATTTCTGCCACTGAATTTTTATCTATATATATGTACTATAAATTTTAAAAATAATAGAAACACGTCAATAAACGATTCTTCAAAATTATATGTGAATTAATTGCTTTGCTAATGAAATAACTTAATAATAATTAAAGTGATTTCTATACAGCAAAAAATTAAACTTTTCGCTACTTCTCAACGTTTACGGTCTCAATTATATGTTTAAGATGTTGATCCTCTACGAGTAGAGACTTTCACTGTATATCTACCCTAAAATGTAGCTGTAGGTAGACACTGAAAGTGAAAGTCTGTCTACAGAGGATCTGTCAAACTAAAAATTATTTATTTATTTATTTATTGTTTATGTATAGAACGTGAAGTTGAAACTTTTATTATAAAAACTTTTATTAATAAGCTTTTAAATATTGAATTGATTTTATATTGTTGACATTGTCCACGCGTATACTATGAAGTAGACAATGAACTATTGTCAACACATTTTACATAAAAGTCGGCCCGTAGATAATGATATAGTCTACATCACGTAATCTACGTCGGACAACACTCGAAGCCATAGAAGTTTAAATATGAACTATATCTCAAGCACTAATAATTTAAAGTAGGATCGATGTTATCTACAACTTCATCAAAAAAATTATTACTGGATGTTTTTTTGCCAGTGTATTTATTACGACGAAATTAAGTAAATACACCTACAAAGAAATTAATTGGGTCCTGCATGCTAAGATCATCGTACATGTATTAATAATCGAATATGTGTTAGAATTTCTTAGATATAAGATTAATCTAGATTAGATGCTTAATACAAAAATAAGTATGTATACCAAATTTTGAATGAACTTAATTGCATTTGTGATGATTGCCTTAGTAGTGTATAAATTACTCTATAAATAATAATAATATTTGTGTATTAAACACTAGATTTTAAGAATTAATTTTATGTTTTATATTCATAACGAAATGTTGAGTTGATTTATCAACAAAACTTGTTGATCATTCATTTACTTATAACAAGGCTTATTTATTAAAGTTATTATTATATCATTATCAAGTCGATTTGCCGATATATTTTGGCTAATAAAATTTGTTCGAGAATCATTTTCTACAAAACGCTTACAATTTCATATGTTAAAACGTTCCTAATCCACTTAAAGAAGAAGGAAGCATAAAATTCGTTGTGATATCTAATGTCAAAGTTACAAAATACTAGCTCGAAACGACTGATATTATTTAAATAGCTACTAGGTAGATGGACTATATTAATTTTGAAGTTTTACCCGGTTGAAGTACAAGTTGATTTTTACGAAGAAAGTATTTTTTTTTTCAATATGAACCTCTAAAATTAGAAACTTTTAGAATATATAATTTCTGTTTTCAAAATATTAGTTTCCAATTACAATACTACTGCAAGTAACTTCATTTATTCTAATTCATAACTTATTTTTTTATAATAATGTAAATTAGTTTATAAAATTTAGGTCAAATACCATTGAAGAATTCAGAGAAAAACATTTTTTCTACAATCTCCTGACTAGTGGCTAGTGACTAGTAATTTTTTTTGTAGTGTAATAGTTGTGTTGTAATAGAGCCTTCCAAATAATAGAATTATGTGTGATTGTAGTAATTATAGTGCAAAAACAAAATCTACTTAAGGTTTACGCATATATTTCTATAAAAAAAAACCAATCTATATTTACATAATCAACTGAATAAAAATAATATCGAAAAATAGATTCACAAATTTATTTACTTATGTTTTAATATATCATTATTTTATTCATATATACTCGTATATAACAATTAAAACGAAAAAAAAATAATGATTTGATTTTATATAAAGATAGATTTATGGAAAATATTTTTCAGTTTTATTACAATATTCATACCTTAACGACGCTACCTTTAAAAAATCAGTAGTGAATAATTTTAAAATAAAAATAATTTTAAAATGTTATCATATTATCGACAAATAAGGGATTATGTGGATAAAGCTTATGGTAAGTGTTAGAACCACGACTTTCATTTTAACTTAGCTAATTACTACCAATTTTTTTTTTAATAGATGATCGAATAGAGCATTTACCACTTATGGGTTCGATATATAAAATAAGTATTGTGGTGATAATATATTTATTATTTGTTAAAAAAATTGGACCCAAATTCATGGAATCCAGAAAACCATATAATTTATCAAGCGTAATGCCATATTATAATGCATTTCAAGTTTTAGCGAATTTGTGGTGTACGATTCTTGTAAGTAATTAATTAATTTGTTAAAACTATAATTAATTACCTCTGATAAAAATAATAGTGCCGCAAAATACCAGTTAATTTCGAACTTCTATTTTGAAACACAAATTACTTAAAATATTATTTAAATGATTTTTTTTTTTTTTTGTATTTTTAGTTTACCTGGGGAATGTTTGAGCTTGAGGAAGGTTATTTATATTGTCCAATTCCAAGATTTACAAATAGTTATATTGATACTAGACTTGCTTTTTATTCTTATTTATATTATATGTTGAAAGTTTTAGATCTATTTGATACAGTTTTTATAATATTAAAGAAAAATGATCGTCAAGCTTCAGTTCTACATGTCTATCATCATACTATTATGGCTTTTGGTTCATATATCTTTGTACAATATTATCCTGCTGGAGCATATATAATACCAGGGACACTTAACACATTCGTACATGTTTGTATGTATGCATATTTCTTTTTAACAACCATACGACCCGAAATTAAAAACTCAATATGGTGGAAAAAGCAAATTACTCATGTACAAATGACACAATTCGGTATAAATATCATATATTTCTCAAAGATAGTTTCAAACAATGATTGCAAATATTCGAAATTTGGATCATTATTTGGTCTTACTCAAAATATAATATTTTTCTCGTTGTTTTTAAATTTCTATTTTCGTAATTATATATTTGTTAAAAAAACTACCGAAAAAAAATCAATGTAACCAAAAAAATTTTACATAAATAAAGTTATGTTAAAGATTTATTTGTTTTATTTTTTATATTATTTTATGGATCACTATAGCCAATCAACCAATTGACCTATATATGCGCTGTACTATGCAGAGGAATTATTATAGTATATTCAAAATATGAAATAATGATATAGTCAGTCTAGTTTTACTTGAATGGTGAGGTGGATCATCTTTAACATATCCAATTTTAATGAATATTAGCTAAAAATGTTTGACCTTGTGAAGAATATATACAATAAAATACTTGACATCTTGTGTCATTAGTATTGTCACAGACTGCAATTAATCTAAGTACATAATTTCATAAGGTATTCAAATCGAATTAAAATCTTTTCTTAAAGACGACATTGTATTTAATTTATATTATATTTTGTAATTAAAATGTTATTGGTTATTGACTGTATATAGAGGAGAAGCGCTAAAGTGTATTACACAGGTTACGGTGGTTGGCTGAGCCAACAATTATTTCGACCGAAACAGAGAATTGATTTCCAACCTAAAGACCCTGCTTCATACAGTTCGTTGTAATAAGAACCAAAACATCTGCATGAATATAAATAGTTTAACATCCAGTTAATATGATTTTTCTATTTGAAATGAAAGAGGTCGGGTTATTAATGGCATAGGCATAGTTAATGCAGAAAAATACAAACCTATTTTAACATAATATCGGCTGCCTTCGATACAACTTTGGTTATTTTGATCATGATATTATATTTCAACAGGACGATGCAAGCTGTTAAACTAGTAAAAACTTATTATGTGGCAACAATTTAATTTTCAATCCTGACTGAATCCCAATGAGAATTTGTGGACTGGTTTCTTGTGTAATGAAGATTAAAGGTGACGCCACCAAATATTAAAGTAAATCGTACGAATAGTGGTGAAGTAAAATTTTATCATACGAACTTTGCTTACTTTAATTGTTAAAAAGGATTAAACTTTCCTTAAATACTAAGGTTTCTGTAAACTTACCTTACATTAGTCGTATGAGAATCTATGACGTACGGATCGTATTATTGTCTTACAAACTATTTTAACATCTGTGCACTGCAAATCTTAACAAATCAAAAAAATAAGATTATTTTAAATGGTTTATCATATTTCGCGATATAAGAAAATTGTTAAATAAGTTAATTACTTTATTTATGTAACTTTAGCTCCCGATATATTTTGTGGCCAAATGATTTAAAATAAGTTATAATCAGTTATTGATACTTTTACATTTAAATATTATTTAACGTAATTTTATCATCCGATCTGTTACATCATTTTCAATATAATCATTAATTGAAGCTTGCAAAGGACTATAATTCACATGTCATTTAATTTTAACAGTTTGGTAATTATTTCTAACTTGAATAATGTTAAGGGGCAATACTAGCCATATGAGTATTCAAGAATTTAAGTGATGTACGAAATTTCATTGAAATCAGATAAGAATTACATGATCCAGAACATAAATCAAATGTTTTTCAGAAACTAAGCTGCTATCGTATATTAGATTCCCATGAACCCACTAAACCGACTGATTACAAATTTCAGGACCACCAACTATATAACTCAACCAATTCATTGAAATTGGGTGACAATTACTGTATTAAATAGAGCATTCAACTTATGAATTGTAATTGACGATTTTAACACTGAGTCCATTGTTATCGACTGATTTTAAATTTTGTGTGCCAAATTTTCATTTTAATTCGATAATAATTACTATATGCTCTCGAGACCATATAAAATATTAATCGGAAATTCCGACCCCCTGAAGTTATAGACCTCTATCTGGATACGCTTGTGTACATTTTTATCCAAATCTGAGATATAATTTATTTATTTGTTGAAATTTTTCCGTAGAGCAAAACAACACGGCCAACTGAAAATATCGTACACATTTTGTACTGATATGCACCTATGTGCCATATTTAATTAAAATCTGACAAGCTGTTGGAGATGTTGCTGCGCACATGAAAATTTTGCGGAAAACTTTTTTTAGTACATTGAAAAAAAGGTTCAGCCAAATCCATTTCATTGACCATTAAGTCCAATGCAAGACTCATAGTTATTCTAACTACTCGTAAAATTAAACCACTGTACTATAAATGTGTTTGTTTGTTTTTAACTTTACTTGTCTAAATTGTTATTTTTTTAATAATCTACTTGTTATGTCGAGCAGAGTTTAAAATCGACTGAATAAATAAATACATAGAATAATAGTTTCATAAATTTCTTTTTTTTTTTTTTAATACATAAATACATAATTATACATATACACTCGTACATAACAATTAAAACATATTTTAAATTAATTATTTTAATTCATATAAAGACAAATTTTTGGAAAATATTTTTCAGTATTATTACAATATTCGTGCCTCACCGTGGCTACCAATAAAAATATTTTAAATTTAATTTTTTATTACACCAATTTTGCTTAGTTAACTAGTTTTAAAATAAAATTAATTTCAAAATGTTATCATATTATCGGCAAATAAGCGATTTTGTAGATCAAGCTTATGGTAAGTGTTAGAACCACGACTCTTATTTTGAACTGAGCTAATTACTACCACTTTTTTTATATAGATGATCGATTAGAGCATTTGCCACTCATGGGTTCGATATATAAAATAAGTATTGTGGTGATAATATATTTATTATTTGTTAAAAAAATTGGACCCAAATTCATGGAATCAAGACAACCATATAATTTATCAAGCGTAATGCCATATTATAATGCATTTCAAGTTTTAGCGAATTTGTGGTGTACGATTCTTGTAAGTAATTAATTAATTTGTTTAAATTATAATTAATTATCTCTGATAAAAGTAATAGTGCCTCCAGTTGGGTTTGGACTTTTATTTTGGAACAGAGATTATTTAAAATATTTTTTTGTCGTATTTTTAGTTTACCTGGGGCATGCTGTTTGACCTTGAGGACGGTTATTTATATTGTCCACTTCCAAGATTTACAAGAACTGAAATTGATTATAGAATTGCTTATTATTCCTATTTATATCATTTGTTGAAAGTTTTAGATCTTTTTGATACAGTCTTTATAATATTAAAGAAAAATGATCGTCAAGCTTCAGTTCTACATGTCTATCATCATACTATTATGGCTTTTGGTTCATATGTTTTTTTACAATATTATCCAGGAGGAGCATATATAATACCAGGAACACTTAATACATTCGTACATGTTTGTATGTATGGATATTTCTTTTTAACAACCATACGACCCGAAATTAAAAACTCAATATGGTGGAAAAAACAAATTACTCACGTACAAATGATACAATTTGGTATAAATTTTATATACTTCTCAAGGATAGCATTAAACAGTGATTGTCAATATTCTAAATTTTGGTCATTGCTTGGTGTTAGTCAAAATATAGTATTTTTCTGTTTGTTTTTAAATTTCTATTTTCGTAATTATATATTTGTTAAAAAAACTACCGAAAAAAAATTAATGTAAAGTAAACCAAAAACAAATAAAATAATTAATTGATTTTACATAAATTTATGTTAAATATTTACTTGTTTTATTTTTTATATTATTTTTTGGAACACTAGTCCAATTCAGCAATATATATGATGCTGTACTATGCAGAGGAAATGTTATAGTATTCATAAAATAGTGAGTCTATTTTTACTTAAGTGGTGAGTTGGGTCATGATTTAATATTATAAAGATGTTGTGATGAATATATTCAAATCTAACTAATGATATGCGTCATGATATGTATCATTAATATTATCAAAGATCTATTGTAGCCAATCTACTGCAATCTACAATCAATCTAAGTAAATTACATACTTTTCCTAAGGTACACTAATCGAACTAAAAGTTTTTCTTACAGAATTTTTTATTTTTTTAATAACATTATTATTGGTTAATTGATTATATAAAGAAGAACCGCTAAGGCTCATGCACTTAAAACAGAATTAGACCCATTGTACCCTTCGCACCCTTCATTTTACACATATTCTCCAATTTATTTTCTTAATTAAGATGATCTCTCGATTTATAGTTATTTTTAAGAGTAGAAGTTGGCAGTTACTGCCAAATTCGAGATTTGAAACCTTCATAAGAAATGAGACTATTTTGTTTAAACAATTTAGGTGAAGTGTAATCACCGTGACCTGGTTTTCACTTGCCATTTTTTAGGAATGCCACCCTATCCGGCTTCATAGAGCCCTGTCATACTATCTGTATCTGATACCCTATCCGGCTATCTGGATAGAGCGAAGTTTAACGTTATTCTTAGCAACATTACATATTCTTAATCAACTTTAGCCCCTGAGTTGTTTTTTCATTCATTCTAATATGCAACCTTATCGTCAAGATTCCTAGATCGTAGTAATATCAACTCCATCAGCGTTAAAAAAAATCTTGTAGGTAGGGGATGCTGTCCTTACTCCACTACGATGGAGATTGATCTGAACAACTTTCATTAGTTCCGTCAAATGTTTCAGAACCGTTTATTGGCCCCAATGATCCTTTATCGTTGAGTGTCGATGGCTACTGGCTTAAGAGTTGATGCATCCTATTCCGCACAACTAGAAACTGAATACTGTGTACTGCAGTGGGTTTCTTTATCAAGACTGTATAATGTAATGTACAAGATCTTCAGATAACATCACTTTTTCAAGTACCTCTATTTGAAAACTAGGAATGTGCTTTACTTTTTTCTATTAATATCCATATTGAATATAAATATATAGTATGATTTGAATTTAATTAGTTTCTCATAGTACAAGCTTATAGATTAGCTTTCTTTAAAGTAAAATTTAATTTAAGCCACAGGTACCTATAGAGCTTAAGCTTCACTGTTTACATACACGATAGTTTACACAGAACATAAATTTATTATTTATATAGATTTTAGAAGTTAATAGTAAAAAATGTATTAGAAAAAACTTGAAACCAACAGAGCTTAAGTTACTAGTTTAAGCCACAGAATCGGTTTAGCTAATCTTGAGCTTAAGCTCTCAATGTGAAATCGGGCATAAATAAATTTTAAAAATAGTAATAATTATTATAATAATATAAAGTAATTCATACATTTACTTAATTATGTATTTACTTTATTTTTATTTACTTTTACAATTACAAATTAATTCATATTAATATTTTTATTAATTAAAATTTAATAAATTTTATATAAAAATATGTGATTTATAAAAATATTTTTCAGTTTTATTACAATTTTCATGCCTTGATGAGGTTACCATCAAAAATCAGTGATCTGAAATTTAATTTTTAATTTGATTAATTTTTAAATAAATTTAATTTCAAAATGTTATCATACTATCGAAAAATAAGCGATTTTGTAGATCAAGCTTATGGTAAGTGTTAGAATTATGACTCTTATTTTAAACTGAGCAAATTACTACCATTTTTTTTTTAATATAGATGATCGATTAGAGCATTTGCCACTTATGGGTTCGATATATAAAATAAGTATTGTGGTTATAATATATTTATTATTTGTTAAAAAAATTGGACCCAAATTCATGGAATCAAGACAACCATATAATTTATCAAATATAATGCCATATTATAATGCATTTCAAGTTCTAACAAATTTATGGTGTACGATTTTTGTAAGTAAAAAAATATTTTCTATATTCAAATTACATAATTAACTCTTATCAGAAATACTAGTAAATTTCTGACTTTTATTTTGGAATAGAGAATATTGAGAATTTTTGGTCCATTAAATAATTTTTTTGATTTATTTCAGTATACTTGGGGAATGTTTGACTTTAAGGAAGGTTATTTATATTGTCCAGTTCCAAGTTTTACAAATACTGAACTTGATTATAGAGTTGCTTTATATTGCTATTTCTATCATTTGTTGAAAGTTTTAGATCTATTTGATACAGTCTTTATAATATTAAAGAAAAATGATCGACAAGCTTCAGTTTTACATATATATCATCATTCTATAATGGCTTTTGGTACATATATCTTTGCACAATATTATCCTGGTGGTGCATATATAATACCTGCTACAATTAATACATTCGTACATGTTTGTATGTATGGATATTTCTTTTTAACATCTCTACGACCAGGTATGAAAAAATCAATATGGTGGAAAAAACATATTACACATCTACAAATGCTACAATTCGGATTAGTTTTTATATATTTCTCAATGATAGCATTAAACAAGGATTGTAACTATTCAAAATTTTGGGCAATATTTGGTATTACTCAAAATATAACATTTTTCTGTATGTTTACAAATTTCTATTTACGTAATTATGTATTTGTTAATAAAACTACCGAAAAAAAAAATTAAAAAAATAAAAAATAATTAATTTATATTAAAAATAAAGTTAATTTTTCTTAAATATTTGTTTTCTTTTTTTCAAATTTTTACCTGTAGAATATTTATTTAGGTGGGTATATGATTTAAATATCAATTGTAACCAATATAACTTAATTCTACTGGATCCTTCCATAAAGTGTGTTACATCTTTCTAGTTTTCACAAATTTTTGTAATCAAAATTTGGGAACATCACTATAATTTTACTAATATTGTTCATATTAAAAACTATAAATGTTAAGACAGTACCACTAAAATGTGAGGTACATATTATTAAATCCTTGCTAGATGAGTGTATTTTACAAGAACTTTATCAAACCCTGGGGCAAAATCGTAAGCAAAATCGTAAAGTTTTCTAACCAGTAGTCGAATTAAAGGAATTTTTTATTAATGATATTCGTGATCGAATGTTGGACGTTATACTCTGTATTATAATTTGTTTTTAATTCCTTCATTAATTAAAAAAAATTTATTAATAATCTTCACATGTCAGAAAACTATATATAAATAATTTGTCTGTTTCATACAATTATTCTGCATATAAAAAATATGTTTCAGGTTAAAATGTTTTTTTTAATATAATTTTAATAAATTAATGTTTGTTCAACACATTGGACTTTATAAATTCATTTTATATACCTATAATAAATCTGAGTTCGATGTATCAATACAACTTGTTGACGTATTCACTTTCATATTTGATATTTACTTGATGCTTAAGTTTTAAGTATGCTACTTAATATATTTTTTACATACTTTATGTTAAGAGTGATAAATAAATAAATAAAAATTGTATCTTTTTCAATTCTACTTGGCTAATAACACTTGAAAAGATTGTGATCAAATTTTCTGATTGTATTTTCCAAATTGGATTTAAAGTATTTTTCAATCATTTAGTGACTTTTTAAACATTATTAAATTATATTTGCAATACATATAATCAATTAAATCTGAACATAAATCATTAAAAATACAAGGAACTAATCAGTTAACCAATCTTCATAAATTATTGGCCCTTATTATTGAAGTCAACTCGCTATTTACATCCAATTCGCCTCTCGCTTCGCCTCTCGACTTTACGTACGAAAAATTTGGTATAATTGAAGTTGAGTCGCTACTACGCAAGGTGATAAAAAACCGGCAACATAATACTGTTTTTGACATTAATTTTAATTATTTTTAAAAAATTGTACCTTTCGCCCAGAAATTTCTAAATGAATAAATCGGAGACTGTAGTTGACAGAAATCTAGTCGATAGTGAATTCAATAATTCCGAATATAGTTAACGATTCCCTTAAAATCTCTCGCCGGCTAGTGTTTTGTCGACCTCAATCATACCGAACTGAAAATGTCGAGACGAGGCGAGTGTCGAGTCGACTTCAATCATAAGGGTCAATATTCCTATAGCTATTTCTATACTTCTGCTTTGCTATTTTGTGTCTAAATTTTATATTTTGAATTTTTATAATATTTAACTAATTTTACATATTTTGTTAAATATAAAATTTAAACATAAAATTTAAAATTTAATTTAAAGTTTTGATTGATTTTGAATTCATATTTATATGATTTGTTATAACTTTGATTATTATTATTTATTTATTATTATAATCACTTGAATAAATTTATTTTAAACATATTTAAAAAATAATAAATTTATTTAATATATTTTTTATTACATCTTAATTATATAACTTATTTATTTTACAATTATAATATATTAAAAATTAATAATTTAGTTCAATTTAAGTGGTTTTTTATATAAAACTATGAATTATAGAAATAGTTTTCAGTTTAATTCTAATTTTCATTCCCTAGTGATCTAAAATTTCCATAGTTCAAAATTTTACTTTTCTTATTATTTAAATTGTTATTTTATTTATTTTATTATTTCTAATTAATTTTGAAATAAATTTAATTTCAAAATGTTATCATATTATCGACAAATAAGCGATTATGTAGATCAAGCTTATGGTAAGCGTTAGAACCACGAATCTTATTTTAAACTGAGCAAATTACTACCAATTTTTTTTAAATAGATGATCGATTAGAACATTTGCCACTTATGGGTTCGATATATAAAATAATTATAGTGATAATAATATATTTATTATTTGTTAAAAAAATTGGACCCAAATTCATGGAATCAAGACAACCATATAATTTATCAAGCGTAATGCCATATTATAATGCATTTCAAGTAATATCAAATTTGACGTGTACGATTCTTGTAAGTAAAAAAATAATTTTCTAAAATCTAATTATATTTTAACTCTGATCAAAATTAATGGTTCATCAAAATATCTCGAACATTTATTTTGGAACAGAGCTTATTTAAAATATTGATTGAATTAATTTTTTGTTATATATTTCAGTTTTTCTGCACATGTTTTGAATTTGAGGAAGGTTATTTATATTGTCCAATTCCAAGTTTTAAAAATGAACTTGATTACAGAGTTGCTTTTTATTGTTATTTATATTTTTTATTGAAAGTTTTAGATCTATTTGATACAGTTTTTATAATATTAAAGAAAAATTATCGTCAAGCTTCAGTTTTGCATGTATATCATCATTCTATAATGGCTATTGGTACATATGTTTTTGTACAATATTATCCTGGCGGGGCATATGTAATACCAGGGACACTTAATACATTCGTACATGTTTGTATGTATGCTTATTTCTTTTTAACAACAATACGACCAGATATTAAAAATTCAATATGGTGGAAAAAGCAAATTACTCATGTACAAATGATACAATTCGGTATAAATATTATATATTTCTCAAGGATAGCATTAAACAAGGATTGTAAATATTCGATATATGGTTCATTATTTGGTCTTAGTCAAAATGTAATATTTTTCGTTTTGTTTTCAAATTTCTATTTGCGTAATTATATATTTGTTAAAAAGAGTAACGAAAAAATTAAAATAAAATAATTGATTTATATATTAAAAATAAAGTTAATTTTTCTTAAATATTTATTTGTTTTCAAATTTTTTATTATTACCTGTAAATTACATATTTCGGTAGGTATGAAAAATTAGACATATTTGAGACAGTGCCATCAAAATTTGAGGTGAGTCCATCCTCGAAAATCCTTCAACAAGAACAACAATAGGAATATCAAATATTCAAATTTAAGCTGGCGAAATTATTATTGTAAACCTTTATTATTCTCATGTACGAAACATTGGAGCACCATAAATAAACCGAATCTTAATGTTATTAAATGCTATTTATCGCAAGCTTACCTTATTATATTACCTCACAATTACAATTCTAATGCTATGCAACGTATTACTCAAATTACAATATTTCTGAAATTACAGATTTTTGAATCCTCTTATAAATGATAAATTAAGTTTAAAGAATCATTATGACAAAATCAATGCTAAAGCTAAAAATTTGCTGGTCTTTATCAAAATAAGATCGAAATAGTTTAATAATATATGGATGACTAAA
This sequence comes from Rhamphomyia laevipes, assembly GCA_963920725.1. Taxonomy (NCBI): domain Eukaryota; kingdom Metazoa; phylum Arthropoda; class Insecta; order Diptera; family Empididae; genus Rhamphomyia; species Rhamphomyia laevipes. Next base: position 53,827,228 of record OY987258.1, on the reverse strand, counting down.
TACTTATACTATGCCTTAGTTCGCCTATTCTAGAATATTCATGCTCAAAAGCAATTTCTTCTCTTCGCACTTCGTGACTTATAGGAGGGTTGCCTTTTATATTTCGGGGTTTTGGCGACACTGGTGCTGCTGGCTGGGAACTGACACCTCTATCGTAGACTTTGACATTTTAGAAGCTATATTTACTTAGGCGCTTCCGGATCCTATTTTCAATTGTTATAGTTATTTTAAAATTTCATTTCAGTATAAAAATGGTGAACATTCTCGTTGGATTATGTTTTACAACTTTCGACGTGATGGATTAACTCAGCAACAGTGCATTGATGAACTTAATTCGACTTTTGACGATGAAGCACTATGAAGGACCAGTATTTATCGATGGTTTACGGGATTTAATTGTGGACAAAGTTCACTCATCGACGAATTTTGTTTTTTTCCTATAATCCCGAAATATAAAAGACAAGCCTCCACTAATTTTGAATAATTTACATATTCTATTCTGACATCTAGACGAACTTTCCAAACTTCATGTTTTATATTAGACATTTTAAACGATGATGACGTTAGACAAACGAGACATACCAGTCCATTGAAGTTATATTCCGGCCAAGTGTCTCTTGTGGAATTCAATTTTTTGTTTATGAAAGGTGTGCACGTTTGAGTATCCTAGTAGTAAACCATATTAATAGATAATTTTATATGAGCTACATATTTTTTTAGATTATGTATTTATTCAATTTGATTTTATAACTTAGTTATTTCAAAGAATAAAGTTATTTGATACTCGACTGCGCCATAACTTCCATTATGGAAGCATGCCATTTCACCAATTTAGAATTCACTGGAGTAATTATAAAATCAAATACGATATTTTTAATTAAATATGATTTAGCGTGTTCGTGCATGCACAGATATATGTCTAACATAATGCAAAGACTTCGGAAACTCCAAAAAAAAAATATTGTCACATTTCGCTACGAAATTAATTAGTAAAAACTACATATTTATGTACTTAATATTTGCACAAACGACTGTACATACTTAACAGAATTTGTACTCAAATCTCAAACTGTTGTATGTAATATGTCCTAACAACAAAATAAATCTAGTACTCGTACGTCATCTCACATCTCACCCTATCTTATTTATATATGAATGATGCTATTAAATTTTACAATTTAATTCAATTTAAGTGGTTTTTTATATAAAACTATTTATTACAGAAATATTTTTTCAGTTTTATTATAATTTTCATACCTTTCATACCTTAATTTTCATACCTAAAGCTGTGATCTAACACTTCGAAGAGTTTAATTTTCTTTATATTTAATTTATATTATTATTTTTGATCAATTTTTAAATAAATTTAATTACAAAATGTTGACATATTATCGAAAAATAAGCGATTTTGTAGATCAAGCTTATGGTAAGTGTTTGAACCACGAATCTTATATGAAACTGAGCTAATTACTACCAATTCTTTTATATAGATGATCGATTAGAGCATTTGCCACTTATGGGTTCGATATATAAAATAAGTATTGTGGTGATAATATATTTATTATTTGTTAAAAAAATTGGACCAAAATTCATGGAATCAAGACAACCATATAATTTATCAAGCGTAATGCCATATTATAATGCATTTCAAGTTTTAGCGAATTTGTGGTGTACGGTTTTTGTAAGTAAAAAAGTTTTTTCTAACTTTAATTAAGTAACTTTCATTTTGGAACTGAGATTTGTGGAAATATTATTTGAATGATTTTTTTATTTTATATTTTAGTTTACCTTGGCTTATCTTGAACTTGATAAAGGTTATGATAATTGTCCTATGCCCAGCTTAAAACATAATGAAATTGATTATAGAATTACTTTTTATGGTTATGTATATTATATATTGAAAGTTATAGATTTAGTTGATACAGTTTTTATAATATTAAAGAAAAATTATCGTCAAGCATCAGTTTTACATATATATCATCATACTGTAATGGCTTTTATTGCATATATCTATGTTCAATATTATCCTGGCGGTGCATATTTTATACCATGTACAATTAATACATTCGTACATGTTTGTATGTATGGATATTTCTTTTTAACAACCATTCGTCCGGAAATTAAAAACTCAATATGGTGGAAAAAACAAATTACTCATGTACAAATGACACAATTCGGTATAATTTTTATGTATTTTTTAAGGGTAGTATTAAACAGTGATTGTAAATATTCGAAATTTTGGTCACATCTTGGTGTTATTCAAAATATAGTATTTTTCTCTATGTTTGCAAATTTCTATTTACATAATTATATATTTGTTAAAAAACCTAAGGAAAAAAAATTAAATAATACTATAAAAAAAGGAAAAAAAAATTTTTGATTTATTTTATATAAATAAAGTAATTTTTTATTAAATATTTATTTGTTTTATTTCTATTTTTGTCTATAGTGAAACTATTAATTCAGCTACGAAGAGGAAATATTATTTCTCTACTTAGCGGCACATAAATTTTTTTTGCATATCCCATGGGTCTCAACCAGAGAACTAGGTCTAGTGCAGTTTCTCTCGAAATTTATATGATGTTCAACTTCCTAACATGCGCTTCAAAGTCATTTTTCTGATAATATGTCTGCTATCTTACGTAGAATCTTCCTTTCGAAAGACCTCAGCAGGTGCTCAACATAATTGAAAGAGCTTCATGATTCAGAACCAGAACCATATGATATCACTTTGTACTGTATTATTTTTGTGTTTCTACTCAGTGTTTTTGACCTCATGTGCTTGTATAACCCAAAAAAACACCGATTTGTGAAATCTGGCATAAATTAATTTTAAAAACACGATATAATAATTATTATAATAATATAAAGTAATTCATACATTTATTTAATTTTGTATTTACTTTATTTTTGTTTACTTTTACAATTACAAATTAATTCATATTAATATTTTTTAAAATTTAAATTAAATAAATTTTATATAAAAATATGGAATTTTTAAAAATATTTTTCAGTTTTATTAAAATCTTCATAGAAAAGGAGTGATTTAAAATTTCGATTATTTGAAATTCATTTTGGTACTAATATTATTGTGTTGTCTTTTATTATAATACAGTATTATTACTGAGTAATTATAAGTACTTAATTGAATTACCAAATATTGTGTTAGTACTACGAAATACTTAAATAAAATACCGAAGTAATATAAAAAATACTTCAAAGTAATGAATGAATTTTTAAAATTACTGGAAAGCAATAAAGTAATGCATTACTTTTAAAACAGATTAAGTAAATGTATTACTGCAGTAAGTTATTTTTGTACTTAAAACTTTTCAGTATGGTAATACTGTACTGCTTTAAAGTAATTCAACTGAAGTATCTGGAACTGCAGTAATGATATAGTAATATATTACTAAAGTAATGCATTATTTAAAGTAATGCATTATAAAGTAATGCATTTACTAGGTGCCTATCAACAAATTATAGTATTAGTGTCTTAAAACATGTGAAAATTTGAATAAAGCACTGTTTATTAGAAAGGTAATATTAATTACAAAACACCGTTGGCATAAATCACTGTTAAACTTATAACTACGAGCTATATGCTTATTATTTTGGTATCATAGTAAATCTTCATAGTTTTACGGTTTTACCATCAGTAAGTCTTTAGTAAGCAATAGTAAGTTTTATAGTTTTTCATCAGTCATTAGTGCTGCTAAGATCATCTAAGTATTTGATGGTAAAGATAGGTCATTCTAACCACTATAAAACAGTTCGTATTACTGAATCATTGACAGATTAGTGGTTTTAACAAGAACTACAACAAGCCCATTATATAAATAGTTTAATTAAAATGTATATAGTATATATTTGCCAATACTTCACATATCACAGTAAAAATCAACATCTATAAATCAAATAAATAAATCTATTTAAAATGTATTTGAAAAATAACAAATTGAGTTCAATTTAAGTGGTTTTGTATATAAAACTATGAATTATAGAAATATTTTTCAGTGTAATTATAATTTCCATACCTTTCATACCTTAATTTATATACCTTAATAAGTAAAGCAGTGATCTAACACATCGAAGAGTTTAATTTTCTTTATATTTAATTTATATTTATTATTTTTGATCAATTTTGAAATAACTTTAATTACAAAATGTTGACATATTATCGAAAAATAAGCGATTTTGTAGATCAAGCTTATGGTAAGTGTTAGAACCACGACTCTTATTTTAAACTGAGCTAATTACTACCAATTTTTTCATACAGATGATCGATTAGAGCATTTGCCGCTCATGGGTTCGATATATAAAATTATTATTGTGATTATAATATATTTAATATTTGTTAAAAAAATTGGACCCAAATTCATGGAATCAAGACAACCATACAATTTATCAAATGTAATGCCATATTATAATGCATTTCAAGTTTTAGCGAATTTGTGGTGTACGATTTTTGTAAGTATAAAAGATTTTTCTAACTTGATATTAAGTAACTTCTATTTTGGACAGAGATTTGTGGTAATATTATTTAAATGTATTTTTTGTTGTATTTCAGTTTACCTGGGCATCTGTTGATCTTGAAGAAGGTTATTTTAATTGTCCAGTTCCACTTTTTAAACATACTGAAATTGATTATAGAGTTGCTTTTTATAGTTATTTATTTTTCATATTGAAAGTATTAGATTTAACTGATACAGTTTTTATAATATTAAAGAAAAATTATCGTCAAGCTTCAGTTTTACATATATATCATCATACTGTAATGGCTGTTGGTACGTATTTATTTGTACAATATTATCCTGGAGGTGCATATGCAATACCTTTTACAATTAATACATTTGTACATGTTTGTATGTATGGATATTTCTTTTTAACAACCATACGACCTGAAATTAAAAACTCAATATGGTGGAAAAAACAAATTACACACTTACAAATGATACAATTTGGTATAAATATTATATTATTCGCAAGGGTAACATTAAACAGAGATTGTAAATATTCGAAACTAATCTCACTATTTGGTCTTAGTCAAAATGCAACATTTTTCTGTATGTTTGCTAATTTCTATTTACATAATTATATATTTGTTAAAAAAATTAAAAATAATTAATTTATATATGTATTAAAAATAAAGTTAATGTTTCTTAAATACTTGCCTTAATTTTTTTGTTAAGCTTTCTATTTTTACCTTAGATTAAGACTACGTAAGTTAATTCATACCCACTTAAATTTATAGGTCATCGGTAAAAATTAATTGAACAAGATCCTTCCATAATGACTATTATGGCTGTTACATCATTATAATCTTAACAATTTTTTGTTATCAAAATGTGACATGCTGTGTAAGAAAGAAATTTATATTTATCTTTCTCTTTCTTTCCGCTTTCAACGATTATTGTGCAGTGCGTAAATGACTTATTCCAGCTACTCGCCAAATTCAGCTCGTCTGCAAATCATCAGTAATTGTTTTAAGGTCATTAATTGGTAGGCTGTCCATACGTCCTGTTTTAGGAAGGACTGTCCTGTATTTTAGCCGTCTGTCCTTCTAATTATTTGTGTCCCCCGAAGTCCTGCTTTTTCACTGATTGTCCTGTTTTGTCCTCCGAAACTTACTTAACATTAAATTTTTTCAAATTTCATATTAACATTTATAAAAATATTGATATTTATTTATATTCATAATCGCAACTTCTCCATTCAACTGCGTTAATTTGTTAACAGAGTAATGATATAGAACATATTCGTTGCAAATCCTGGATTCGCTTAAAATTCAGCTAAAACAAAGATTCGAACAAGAATTTGTTTCATTAACAATAAAAACAAAACTTTTAAACTTAGAGGACAGCAATCCTGGTATAACAAAAAATAAAATAAAAAACAAATTCTACTCTTTTATAATTCGAATATTGAATATATGTATATATATCACAGTGGACCCAGACAATCGAAGAATTCAAAATATTTAATTGGATATCTTTACAAGAAAATGTTGTTTTTGATGATATAATGGAATCTGTTCTATAACTGCACAACAAATTTGATATCGAAATTGATGATAACATTTTGTTTGACGAATTCAAATGTCTAAGTCTAAGTAATTATTGTGATGTTAAAAAAATTGATGATTGGAATGATAAGGCGGGTAAAATCGAAGATAGGTGGCTTAAATATTTAGGAATAATGAAGCAGCAGAAAATTAGTATGAAAAATGTGGAAGTATTGGTGGAATTTGTACTTTGTATTCCAGGTGCAAATACTGCGGTAGAGCGAATATTTTCATTAATTAATGCAATCTGGTCTGACGAGAAGTCAAGATAATCAATTGAAACGCTAACAGCTCAAATTAATATAAATAAAGGCAAATCTTGATTACACTTGCTGTGAATTTCTTAATATATTATTATACATGAAAATAATAGATACTTAAAAAAAATACATGATAGTTATAAATATAAATAAATAATATATATAGTATTTAAATAATTTTTGTGATATAAAGGATGTTTACTTTTTAATTTTGTTATATAGCATAACATGGATATATTTTTTTTTTTTTTTTCTAATTTTATTAACTTTTTTCTAATTTTATTAATAAAAAAAAAAATATATTTTTTTGTGGTTGTCCCTCTTTTTTGTTTTGGAAATCTGGACACCCTATTAATTGGAGAAATGGAAAAGAAACTAAATGTTAAATGTGTTTCTGTTTCATTTTTAAAAAAATAATTAAAAAACAAAATGGTGGAATGTCCTAGAACGTATTAAAAGAGAATATTATATTAAAAGTTAATTAACAGATTCAGACGCTATTATTCGTTTGAAGATAATGATTACAATATGAAATCGATATGATTTATATTGAAAATATACAAATTCGAAATCCTATTACAAGTTTAATAAAAGATCACACAATCTCACAATTTATGCATGGTTAAATGATGGGATAATAGACGAAAGTAATTATGATTATGAAAGTCCAGTCGTTCGAGTCAGAAAAATAACGATACCAAAACATATATTGATTTTCGTCTCATAAATAATACAACATCGTTTTTCTATCTCAATAATTAAGGATCAATTAGATCAACTACAAGAAGCTAAATACTTCACGACCTCAGAGTTATCTTCAGAATTCTTTTACTCCCTTTTGCTGGAATTTCTAAAAAATATACAAGCTTTGTATCGATAATTTGGAAAAGATTCTAACCGTTTCTCAAAATGATGTCCTACAAATTAATTGGAAAAAATGTAGTGTCCTAGGATACATGGTTGAAAATGGTTTTGTTCAGTCTGGAATAGAAAAAATTAATGCTATTATAAATTATCCTACTCCTAATAAAAAAGTAAAATAAATTCAAAGTTTTTTAGAATTAACGTCATGCTTTTGAAAGTTTATTCCAAACTTCGGGTTAATGGTTAAACCATTATCTGTTTTGTTAAAGAAAAATGTTACTTTCCCGTTGGTTCTAAATACCACTTCAATTGGTTTGGAATTTGGAAAAGAACCAATCTTCAATTATTTAAACACAAACAAATAATTAGCCAGATATAGCACGTTGAATAAAAAAATTGTGCCACTATTTTTTTCTAAACAGACAACTCTTAACAGATAAAAAGCTTTTTTAGTAATTTAAGTATTTGAGCTTACTCAAATAAGTATTTGCTTGAAAAAGCTTTATTGCTTTATATATTTTTTAAAATGCTTATTTAATAGAAAGGTAATTTAATAATCTACAAAAAAGTCCGCCACAAGTGTATTTTTTAAGCAGTATAGTTTAAAAGTTTTCTGTTCAACGTGCTATATCTGGGTAATCATTTGTTTGTGATTTAAATATGGTTTGTATACCGAAATTATCAAGGATGAAATATGGAAAAATTAAAATAGAATTAATTATTTTATATTTTATGATTATGGCTGGTGGTTGCCGACAAATATTATTAATTTTTAAGGAAACAATCCTTTACTGTATGAAGCAGCAGGAATTGTGATGAAATCTATGTTGTTGATTAGCTCCTGAAGTCAATCTGCATACGAATAATTAAAATAGTTTGGAGGAGAATTACGCGAAATATTATTATGGAAGAATTTGCGAAATTGAATTGGAAGTTTGGGAAGAATAATTTTAATATCTCGCGGAATCTGGACTGAGGATGGGATATTTGTGCTTTACTTTATTATATAAGCCGAAAACATTTTAACTGAAGTTCCATTAGAAATCTTAATTATTCCTCCGGATTTGATTAATATTTGGGATAAGCGTCATACCATATATGATCTAAGATTTCACTTTTGGTAGCCAAGATTTCACTTTTGATCATCCAATTTTCCACGAATATTTTGAATTATTAATTGATTAATAAACTAATTTTTAATTTAAACTTTATTTATCATAATTATTAAAAAAAGAAATATTCAATTTATTTATCTGTAATAATTTCTGTTTAACAACTAACTTCATCAACGATTTTTAAATAACTCAATTCAAAATCAATATTAATAATTAGAATTACTGAATAATTAAATTTACTTTACAAAAACAGGCTATTATTATTAGTATTAAATGAAACAGAAGAAATTATTTGCATTTAAAATCATCCGATTTTCTAATAATAAATTAAAACAATAAAACATATTCTAACTTTAGTTAGCTGAACAGATACTATTACAATTGTTATATAGTTCTAATCAATGATTGAGTTCAATTTAAGTGGTTTTTTATATAAACCTCAGAATATTAGAAATATCTTTCAGTTTTATTATAATGTTCACACCTTTCGTACCTTATTTTCAAACCTAATAACAAAAGCCAGTGATCTAAAATTTACAAGAGTTTAAATTGTTTTATTTCAATTTTTATTTTATTCTGGTTAATTTTAAAACAATTTAATTTCAAAATGTTATCTTATTATCGACAAATGAGTAATTATGTAGACGAAGCTTATGGTAAGTGTTAGAACCACGAATCTCATTTTAAACTGAGCTAATTACTACCAATTTTTTTATATAGATGATCGATTAGAGCATTTGCCACTCATGGGTTCGATATATAAAATAAGTATTGTCGTTTTGATATATTTAATATTAGTTAAAAAAATTGGACCCAAATTCATGGAATCAAGACAACCATATAATTTATCAAAAGTAATGCCATATTATAATGCATTTCAAGTTCTATCGAATTTGTGGTGTACGATTAATGTAAGTAAAAAAAAATATTTTCTATATTCTAATTACATAATTAACTCTTATCAAAAATAATAGTTCATTTCTGACTTTTATTTTGGAACAGAGTTTATTTAAAATTTTTGATCAATTAAATGAATTTTTTGTTGTATTTCAGTTTACTTTGGGATTGTTTGACCTTGATGAAGGTTATTTATATTGTCCAATTCCAAATTTTAAAACAGAAGTTGACAATAGATTTGCTTTTTATAGTTATCTATATTTTTTATTGAAAGTTTTAGATCTTTTTGATACACTTTTTATAATATTAAAGAAAAATGATCGTCAAGCTTCAGTTTTACATGTATATCATCATTCTGTTATGGGTTTTGCTACATATATCGTTGTACAATATTATCCAGGTGGTGGATATATTATACCTGGTATACTTAATACATTCGTACATGTTTGTATGTATGGATATTTCTTTTTAACAACCATACGACCAGATATTAAAAATTCAATATGGTGGAAAAAACAAATTACTCACGTACAAATGATACAATTTGGTTTAAATATCATGTATTTCTCAATGATAGTATTAAACAGTGATTGTCAATATTCAAAATTTTGGTCATTATTTGGTCTTAGTCAAAATGTAATATTTTTCTCATTGTTTTCAAATTTCTATTTACGTAATTATATATTTGTTAAAGAAACTAAGTCAAAGAAAAAATAAAGTACAAAAAACAAAACTGATTAATTTTATAAATTTATTTAATTTTTATAATTTATTTGTAATTTTTTTTTACTTTTTTGTACCAAAAAGGGAAGATTAATATTTATGGAGATTTCATAAAATATTTATGGCGACATTCAATAGGTTCTCATCCCCAAATGGCTGAAGTTAATATGAAAATTTTTCTGTTTGTGCTCTATTTATTGGATCAGTACTTAACTTAGTTAAAATTATAAAAAAATATAAACAATTTAGTTTTAAAATTAAACATTTATGATTTATCGTTATAAAGTTTAAATATACCTGACAATTAAAAAATAATAAAAAGTATTATTAGTTGTATTATTAGTTAGACAGATGATTTCTAATCATTAAATATTGAAAAACACGGACGTGATGGAGTTCTAAATTTAACCTTAGAGAGGAAAATACAATAATATTTATCACCAAAAGGTTATAAAAATGAGTTAAATAACATATGGATCATACAATTCACGAGGTAGACAAAGTCTAACAAAGAAGTTGTTTATTTTAATTACGATGTTCTACAGAAGAAAGTTAGGTATCAACACATACACCAAGAACAATTTCTGCAATTGTTCTTTTGAGATTTGTAAAATTAATTTTATAATTATAATTATTATATTTCAACTTACGCGTAAAAGCCATCGTAAACCATTGACACCAGTTATAAAAGTTATCCAAATCAGATTGCCATTCAATAAAGTCAGAAATCTTAATAACTTTAAAAAATTTACATCTCCAAAAGTTAATATTTTCTAATCACAGTTTATATAGAAAGAGCATAAACAACAGTGAGCCAAGATGGCTGGCTACCTTAACATCACTCATTAAAACTTTCAGGAATGATGCATTTGAAATTGATTTTATACGATTAACTTTATACGATTCCGTAACTCTATTACAAGTACCTGGTGTGATAAGCTTATCTAAAACTCTACTGAAATTAGTGAATAATATAATCACTATAGTTATTATGTCGGATTTTGAATATTATCATAATTATAATCATAATTGAATTATATACTTTCATATTAACTTAATAATAATAACGATGTCATACATTTTCGGAAATATTTTTAAAGCACTAAATTTGAAATATGCAAGAAATTTATGTAGTAATTTGAAATATGCAAACTCGGCCAATGGAAATATTCATATTGCTTATAAATTAGTTCTGCGTATGGGTACGTGGTTAAGAAAATATCAGAAATTGGAAGGTCTTAGAACAATTGTGGAATTAGTTCACACAGAGTATTCCTATGTGATTCCTAGTATAATATAGATAGAACATCAACAATATTCCAAAGTGGTCGCAGATATGCAGTGTTGCAACCTGCTAAGAGTCTTAGTCTCCATAGCATCATTTTTCAGCTTAAAAACAAATCATTTTGTAGAATAATTTTTTTAATAAACTTTAGGTGAACCATGGTTCCAATTCTAATAAATCACGCCTGTAAGAATGATTTTAGCAACCCCATTGTCCACATGCTTAAAATTGGTCTCTCAAACCAAAGCTTCAATAGTCGCAGAGAAAGTTGTAACACCAATGTTCATGGTTTGATGTTCCTCGCATTTTAGAAGTCATTCACTCGTATGACTGATGGTAGGCAAATTGAGGGTATGGTTTAAGGGTAACAGTTTCCTGAGTTTTAGTTTTGGATGCATTAATTAATACTCAATCCGCTCTTTCCGTTTCATCTTCATATACTAGTTTCTATATCGAGAAATTAAATGCCAATTTTACATTTAATTATTTTTATTAAATTTAATAATAATTTATTATGAATTTATAAAACAATTTTTTTTTTTTTTGTTATTTATTCTTTTTTATAATATTTTTTATATTAATATTAAAAATAAATATTTAATTAAGAGAACCATTAATCAACATTTTGAAATTATTATTAAAAAAATTTTATTAATATAATTTAGTTATCATTTCACTTGCATTAGAATCGATTGCTTATTTAGTAAATAATTAAATTTCTTGAAATTTTATTTAATTTTGAATTTTATATTATTAGACAAGTAAAAAATGACTGAAATATTAAAAGAAATATTGAAATTTAATAGCGAACTATATTGTACATAAAATTACATATATAAAATAATTATGTAAATTTTTAACATTATACATTTTCTTTTAAAGATAATTATATAGATGACTACGTTATATTAAAGTATTCATATAAAATTGCAGTATCAGTAATTGCATATTATTTTTTGATTAAATGTGCTGGTGAAAATTATGGTACCAAACATAAATCACCTAAACACCACAAGTTAGTACCAATTTATATGGCAATTCAAGTTCTACTTAATCATTTTCTATGTGTCGCAATTGTTTATCATATGTATGTATATTTTCTTTAAAAAATTAAATAATTTAGTGATTAATTAATTTTTATTAATTTCCAAATTTTCTATTTCCTTTTATTTTGTTGATTATTTTTTGTGCATTTTCAGAATGATTCAAGGGAAAATGTCATTTAATTAATGAAAAAAATGATTTTGTCTATAAAATCAGGATAAAAAATGAGTAATGTAATTTGTAGATGGGTTTATGGTTTAAAATAAAAATATTTGATGGAAATTAAAATTAAAAATCTTATAAGAGTTTTATTTAAAATTATAATTTAAGTCAATAAAAATTATTTAAATACATAATGATCGACATAATCGCGCATATTCTTTTCTGAAATAGTGCATGAATTTGAATTAATAATAAAGTTCATTAGAGAAATAGAATGGTTCGACACGATACAATGAGGAAAAAGGTGGTCGATTGGAATTGGAAAGTACAATAATAAGACAAATATACGAGCAGGAAAAAAAAACCCGTACATCTTAAAACCAACCAAGTTTTAGATTAAATCAAATTTCCACATTGATAATTCATCATTAAATTATTAAATTACTGATAATTATAGTAATTCATATGTGGAAAAAACTCATAATTTGATATTAGAATTATCAAACTACAATTAAAATTTTCAAAAATATTATTTGAACATTTCTGATTTTTAATAAAGATTTATGTCAGTTCTGTGCACTTTATGGTAACAACAAAACGAACTTTAAAACTATATAGTAATTTACGAATATACCATTAAATGTTACCATTTTTTTTTTAAATTTACATTATATAATTTTATTGAAAAAATTGCTAGTTATATTTTGAAAAAAAAAACTTCATTATAATTCTAAGTAAAAATATTCTGAAGTGTCACACTTAAAAATTTTCATATAAATATGCCAGTAGATATTTTTTCTAAATATAAATAAATATAAATATAAAATAATTTTCAATTAATTAGAGATGACATTAAAATATTCGTATTTAACTATTTCATTAAAAAGGAACGTTTCTAAGTAAGTCTTTTATATAAACTATGTAAATTTCGTATAGCTAATACTAACTTTAATATATATAAAATATTCATTATATTTTTCTAAAATTTAATATTAAATGGTTCACGATAAAGGATCTATAAATATTCGTAAATGAAATCAATTTAATTAATACGATAATTAATCGTGCTATTAAAATAAATAAAATCTAATTTTAGTTAGAAGAACTGTAAAGTGTTGCCTTGGACTTGATGGACTTGAATGGCTGATTTTTTTTTCTGGTCGCTTTCGATGTCGGAAGGTCAAAAAATGCAATAAAAACGTCCGCGTACCCATACAAATTTTTTTTATGTGTGCAGCAATATCTTGCAGAACCGCGCATGAGATTTTTAATAAATTTGGCAAACAGGTTCATCCATTTTTCATCCTGATGCGTCAATGTTATAATATTTAAGTTAAATTACTTGTTTTTTCATGTTTTCATGTAAATGTAGTATACACAGTTTGTTTTCATGATTATGTATGTGGTTGGTGACCTGTACAGTAGGTTCAGGTGGTGATTCATATTATATATCTTCTATGTAGTGATTATTATCTGATTTGAATTAAATTAGGCGCACACGATAATTTCCTTATGAATAGTTGGTGTCTGCAAAATTTGACGTCGTTAGTTCAGTAAGTCCATATTAAAATACCTAGTTATATTTAAAATTATCTACAATTTAAATAATAGTAATTTACCTGAACATTTGTCACAGGTTAATTTTGACTGACATCTAATTAGTATTTCTGAAATTTAGTTAACGAAGAATATTTAATTTATATTCTCGACCAATAGAAAATGTAAATGATCTGATTTCAATGAAATTTGGTACACATATTAGTTTGGTAATTAAGTTTATATGCCTATCAAGTCGGCAGTGTTTCGAATTATATAAAATACATTACAACTTTTAACAAACCACTCTGTTTATTACAAAGATAATATTAATTACAATACACTGTTTGACATAAATAACTGTTAAATCTTACTTCCAAAAAATGGAAAATTAGAACTAATATTAAATCTTTATCGTCTATAATAAATCTAATATGGTGGATGTATATATTATGAAATTGAGATTATTAAGACCTATTTATTTTTCATAATAGAGCTTCAGTTTTCATAATAGGAACCAGTGGTACCTAAACAGCATTGGCGTTGCACTTTTTCATAGATCTTTAAATTTGATCCCTACCTATGACTTACACCGCATTATTGCATTATACGAGAGGATTGGTCGAATAACACACGTATAAATCCAATAGATTTATTTTAGTGCCAGTCCTTCCTTTTTACCTATAGCACATCTCCTATGGGTAAAAAGTCCTTGATTCACTTCTCGGCTTTCTATTGCAGATGATTTTTCCAAATTAGTTTTTTGTCTAAAACAACCTGACAGTCAAAATTATATCGATGTTTAGGGAAGAATTCAACTGCGTATCCTTCTTTTCTTTGAAAAGCGACAAATGTCAGTTTTACCTGGGTTTACTTTGAGTTCGTGTTTTGTAGCCCAGCTCATTACAATGATTAACGCACTCTTCATAAGCTCGGCGAACATGGTCTCATATTTAGCAGTTACTAGTATAGTCAGATTAACTCCATAACAGACAATAAGCAACAAATCATCCATCACTAAAATACCTCCCTGCGATGTAGCTTTACTAGCTTGACCGACTTGTGACGAACTGCCGAAATTAGCATAAATTTTTATTAATTTTAAAGAATAATTAAAGTTATCAAATAAAAATACTTAAATTTATCCTAAAAATTTATAATATTTTATTTTTTTTTTTCTTCGAATAATCATGACATCATATGTTCAACAATTTCTTGAATTCCTTAATCGGACTTATGGTAAGATTAAAACCAAAATATAATTTTAAAAAATTATGTAAAATTATCCAAAATATTTAATTTTTAATCATTTTCTTTATATAGATTACCGTATTGAGGATTATCCCCTTATGGGTAAACCATATAAAATAATATCAGTTGCTGTTATCTATTTAATATTTGTTAAAATAATTGGACCAAAATTAATGGTATCACGTAAACCATTTGAATTAAATAAAATAATGCCAATATATAATGTACTACAAGTTATTCTAAATTTATGTTTTGCTATTTATGTAATTTATTTTATGTTTTTAAGATTATATTTAATTAATTTTTTATTTTATTATATGTATAGGGAATTCCAATTTTATTACATGAAAATTATAATTTCAATTGTCCATGCAGTGATTACAATCAAACTGACCATGGTTATAAATTGGTAAATTTTGGTTATTATTTCTTTTTATTAAAAATCTTAGATCTTATGGATACAATATTTATTATATTAAAAAAAAATTATCGACAAGCAACAATTTTACATATTTATCATCATACAATTATGACAATTGCTGTACAAATTGTTATACAACATTATCCTGGTGGTGTTTACATAATTCCATGTATATTAAATTCAATTGTACATATTTTTATGTATTTATATTTTTTATTAATTAAAATTAAATCAGAATTGAAAAAATCATTATGGTGGAAAAAATATATAACTCAATTACAAATGTTACAATTTTTAATAAATATATTTCATTATTGGAGAACATTGATAAATAATGAATGTAATTTGCCAACACTGTGGACATGGTGGGGTATTAGTCAAAATATCATATTTTTAATGTTATTTTTAAATTTTTATATTAGAAATTATAATAAAAATAATAAAATTATAAAAAATCAATAAAAAAATATATAAAAATAACTATATTTATTTTCATATATATCAAAGAAAAAAATTAATCCAATATTTCTAATCCAATAAAAATATAAACTTCAAATTATCATATAATCATAAAATAACCCAGGAAACAGGACACAGGAACAAAATATGAGAGAGTCTAGCACCAACGTTGGCTCTACAATATATGAAAAATAGTTAGCGTCAAAGGACGCCACAGCTTGCTTGGTCCTCAAATTATGTGCTCGATCATATATTAATTTTATGTAGTTAATAACTATAAAATTAATATATAATCGAGTCCATACCATATAAAGCAATTCGGTAACATCATCATATAAATCAATTTAATATAATATTTATATTGTTGGTCGGGTGATATTGACCATAGCTCAAATATAGTATTTACTTCTTGGGAGAACCCTAATTAAACCTTTAAATGAAACTAATTTATATAAAATTGGATTGAAATTGAACGTAAAGTATAATTTATAATTTTAATTGCATTGGGTAAGTAGGGTGCCTCAAAAAGTTAACCTAGATGTAACAGAAAAAAATTGATCCACCCCTGTATGTGTATAGCCTCTCCTCTGGCATACGGTTTGAGCTCGCAATTATGCTTGGATTGTATCATAAGTTTCAGATGTAGATATCGTATCCAAACTATGCCCACCATCCCAACATAATTATTTTTCCATCATTCCTATCGATCACATGTTTTCTTCATTAAAAATTATATAATAATTAACTAAATAATTGCTGATGATGATGAGCATGTTGGAGAAGTGGGAAAATATATATTAAATGACCAATTTAAAAAAAAATATATAAATTTTATTTAAATTCAATCTGTTCATAATATTTAAAATTTTCACTTGAAGTATAAGTTTTTCGAATTTATTATATACTTCACTTTAAGTAGAATCGTCTTAGCATATAATACTTCAAATTAATTTATAAAATTATTATAGAAATTTAATTTAATTACTTTGTATTACTAGTAAATAGTTTATATATGTTCACAATCTAATTAAGTAATTTGCGGTTTTTAACAAGTCTAAATAATTAATCTGTTTAAAAAATTTAAATAGCTTCAACCAAATTTTACAGAAAAGACAAATTGGTGTAAATAGTGTTAATAACAATAAGTGTTCCAAAATTTATTGGCTTGATGCGTTTTATCAATAACTTTTAATGTGGTTAGGTTTATATGACATTTGTATAACTCATAAAATAGAGCCAATATTTTTGTGGCAAACGCGAAAATTGTGTATTATGGCAAAGAATAAGCAACTTTATTTTTATTAAATTCAAATTCGATATCTTGAGGGCTAAGGCTTTTTGAAACAAGGCTAACAATTTATAGCAATATCTAGAAATTCATATTACATTATCAACTTGACATAAAACTTAAATAATTAAATAAATAATTAATCAAACAATTTAAGTGAAGATTATTTAAATTTGGTATGATGGACATTAATTATTGATACAATATTTAGGTTTAAACATCAGAAATATTTAGGTTTAAACAAAATTTCGACAATATTTTTAGGCATATTTGAAAAGAACGATTTCAATTTGATATAACATTAACATCGATTTAATTAGCAATAATATTAACTCAACTCGCCCTTTTTAAAAAGTTGTAAAGGCTGAAGGGTTCGAATTTACATTGATCGAAATTTCTAATGCGTTTTTTGTTCAACCATCACGTTCGTTCTCAATGGAGCTTATTGGTACAACTAGTATTATAAAGTTCACAATTTAACATTAATTTAAATGAAAAATATACTTACAAAACAAATATATTTTATATTTTTAATTAAAAAACAAAATATTTAAATTAAAAATCAAATTTAATATAAATTTAATATATAATATTTTCATTTTATTTTGTTTTTACTACTTTTATCAAATAAATAATTCCGTATATAGAAATTTAAAAACATAAATAAAAATACAACATTTTGACTTGAACCAAACCATGCCCATAATTTCGAATATTCACAATTATTATGTAATGCTACTCTAGAATATAAAAATATATTTATTATAAATTGAATTATTTGACATTGGGTAATATATTTTTTCCACCAAATTGATTTTTTTAAATCTGGTTGAATTGTTGTTACAAAAAAATATGAATACATTATTACATGAATTGTACAATTAATACCACCTGGTATACAATAAACACCACCTGGATAATATTGTAAATGAATATGACTAGCAAAACCCATTATTGTATGATGATAAATATGTAAAACTGATGCTTGACGATAATTTTTCTTTAATATTATAAAAACTGTATCCATTAAATCTAAGATTTTTAATAAATAATAATAATATTCTATATGAGCTAATTCATAACCACGTTCAGTTCGACTAAAATCAACCAATGGACAATCATGATATTCTTTAGTTTCTCTGGTCATAGCACCAACAACCTATATCATAAATTTATAAATATGTAATTATTTATAATATATTTTTAATTATTTAAATATTATTTACCCAAATTGTACAATAAAGATTTAATAAAACTTGTATTGCATTATATATTGGCATTATACGACTCAAATCATAAGGTTGTCTTGATTCCATAAATTTTGGTCCAATTTTTTTAACAAATAATAAATAAATTACAAGTATTGTAATAATTTTATATACTGAACCCATAAGGAAATAATTTGATAATCGATCATCTTATAAATTATAAGAAATTTTTTACATTTAATTACAAAAATTTTGTTTCATTTTACTAACCATAAGATTCATCTATAAAATCCGTAAATCTTTGATAGTATGATGCCATTTTTTTAAATAAAAACTTTTTAATTATAAATTAACTTAACTTAAACAATAATTTTATGTAAATAATCTTAAACAAAATGTTGCGAATTTTGTAATGATTCTTACCCTAGTAGAAAAAATTGTTTTTCTTATATTTAAATTATTAAATCCGTAGTTAATCTACAAGATTAGTTTACCTACTAAAATTTGTAATTGATTTTAACATCCTTTATATATTCTCTCTACAAATCATTACATAATATTGAAATTTAAAAATCATATAAATTCATATTTACAAATATAAAATGCACATTTTACTAATATATTTATACAAAGAAACGTAATTTATTTAAATATTTATTTAATTTTGACGACATTTTAAAAAACTTTAACAAAAAATATAATTTTTTAGTAAATAATGGGAATATCTATTAAAATAAATTACATTTAAATATTATATATAAGAATTGTGTAGCTATATGGAAAATATACAAATAGTTAAAAGTTACACACAATATTAACGAACTTCAAACCTCAAAGATTTATATATTTTTAATAAAATAAATTATTATTACAAATATTTCAGATTATTCGATGCAATGATTTCGTAAATATTATAAAATAATTTTTTCTATATCAAAAAAAGACCAAGATTGGAAGTAAACTCAAATCTTTAAGCGTTTGACGTTTACCCTGGAGATACAGTAGTCGCACCATTGTGCCATTGCTTTGTGCTGCAGAAAAGTTTTTGTCGATTTCAACTTTTTTGATTTGCCGCTTTGGAGTGTCAAATCATTTTATGAAAACAAATGTTTAGGACATTACATCACTCTGTTTAAAAAATTTATTTTTTACATTGGAAAGCGACGGCGTCGCGGCCTTGGTATATCTAGCATTAAAAGAGCTCAATACTATAACTTGTGAGTTATTATTAACCTGCATAAAAATATACTTTTAAACTTTTAACAAACCTCGAGGTCTCCAGCATGGTTTCCTAAGTTTTTAATATATTAGTTATATTAAAAATGTTATTTTACATAACGATTTTTTTAGTTTGTAACCTGTTGAATGCTCGTAATTTGCACAAATAATATTGAATAAATTGATGCCGGTAAAGATTTTTAATTTCGTTTGATACTCTAGTTCAAGTCTTAACAAAATGATCAATTAAATATAATGTAACTATGTTTCCTAATGAAATGTTTCCTAATAAAATTTATTACAATTTCTAGATTTAATAAATCCCAGTCTTTGTTCCGATCTCCTTCAAATATACAAGGCACAATTAATTGAATTGTACAAAAGATTGACCATCTCAAATATTATCTTGATGTAAAAATTAGAAATTTTATATCGCTGGCAACAATTCAATACCACGAATGTGAATTTTACAAATTTTATAGGAGACATAAAAAACTATATTACTTTTGAACCTAATAATTCTATCCTCACACACAGGACACAAGGATCAAATTTAGACTGCAAAACGTAAAACGTCTGGCCAAAAGGAATAAAGTAACCTTAATGTGGGTGCCAGGACATATAGGTATTAAAGAAAATGAAGAGGCAGACAGCCTTGCGAAAACTGGATCAAGCACAAAACTCATCTATTCAGAGGACGTATATGAATTGAACAAGAGCATAAAATCTGCTGGTGTAAGGAACCAGGATTCTCAATCTCAAAAAATCTCATAAAACTACAAATTACAAAAGTGGAAGATATAATTAACACTGATAGGCTTCTTGACAGCACTGACAAGGAGTAGACTACACATCTTAGGTTAACGTTTCCTTACCTCCGAAGAACTGGGCAATATATTCCCATAAACTAAATACAGTTTATATAATACAACCAAGAATTTAAATACTTCAGTGATTCTGCATCTATAATTTCTACTTGCGAGGTACTCAAAACTACTTTTTGTTATTAAAACTTAAGTTATAAATTACATGTTTTTCCACATTTTTAATGAACTTACCAAGAAGCAAGCGATTGATTAAAGGATATGAAAGGACATAATGCATATATGAACTATAAACGTTTCCCAAATCAAAGGAAAATATGATTATAAATATAAATAATTTCGAGCAAAATATATGACAAAATTTACAATCGTTTACTTTGTTTGCTGTCTGGTATTGAACTTTGAAATCATATTTTCTCACGACTTGGCTGCGCTCTGCTGTACAAAGTAGTCTCGTCTCGCACAGTTTCTTGCATTGATTAGCTTTCAATTTTAATTCTGCTCAGCTATGCTTGCACTTATTATACACAGTGTGTGTTATATCTGTATTTAGTTACTCAAAAGCAAGTCAATCGTATTTAACTATTTGTTTAGAGTTAATAGGCTGTAATATTAGAGATTAATATAAAGACTCAAAATCTAAGAGCCTTGAACCACACTATGAAAAGTACTTAACCTTTACTACTCCATGTACATTAAATTTCTTGACACATTAATATTTCGCAATAATAATAATTTTAGTTGCTTGATAATAATCGTAAGAGAAACGCGTCGCATTCTGATTTAATTATAAATAAATTACTATTAAATATTAAAATTAAATTGAATTATTTAAATAATTGATAATATTATTAACTAATTAAAATGTCTACCGAGAAAATATCGCGATTAAAAATGTTTATAAATCTTATGAAGAAATTAATATATTTTTTTTATAATTAAGTGATTTAACATTATCGAAATTCCAAATATTTTTTATTCAGTTCACTTTACCTGACGACCATACTTCAGTTTATTCTGGGTAATTGACATATGAAATTTCAAAATTTTAGTGATAGGTGAAAATATTTTATTGAGTTTTTGATACTTACTTTATGACATAATGTGATTCAGGAAAAAAATATGGAAAAACAAATTCAAATCTAAGAAAGAGTAACAAAAACCTCTACGCATCTAGTCTAGACCTTCAGGTCCTATTGTACTCTCCGTATGATGGCTTATTCAATCCTAGATCATATTGTTCTAATTCACACAATTAATCGGGACAGTTATAACCTGCTGCCTCCTCCATGTTGACCAAAAAATTACGTGTTCAAATATTGTTTATATTTTACATTGCAGTAACAAGAGGAGATTTTTGTGTTTCATCCTCTTCCCCACATGCTATAGAAATTTAGGTTTTTGTTAAACCTAATCTTCTTGTATACTGCCTTACCGGAGTAGAATATTACCAATAGCTATGACAACAGTAATTCCATTCACAATTAATCAAAACGCAACTGAAAGCTACAACTTTCAATTTTTGAAGGTATACGATAAATATACAAATTTAATGTTTGAACTAAAAAAGCATTAAATTGAATAAACAAATTCGTTTTATTAATAAATTTTTCCATCGAGTTTACAAAACTAAATATACAGGGTGTTCCTGAAACTGCATAAAATTTTATTCAGTGTGACACCTATCACAAAGTGTGAAAACGATATGACAATCTATTTAAGTATGTTAAATGTTGATTTTTGATAGTTGTTTAGTTCCCGAATCACTTTACACAATTCCACTCATTGCTTGTTCGAAAGGTAAATGAAAGGTAAACGAGCCATAAAATTATATAGAAAATACTGTGAAAATATATAGAAAATATTTGTTTTTAAACAATAATTAAAAATAAAATTTTTATTTAATTCTCAGAAAATATTTATTTAAAAAATACTTCACAAACAGAAAAACTTAAAAATCAATTTAACTATTAAAATTACATATAATATTTAATAATACAAATAAATTAATTTTAATATTTTTCACTCATGTCTTTTTATTTTTTATTTATTTTTGGTTTATAATTTTATTATTTATATAAATATTAAAATAAATTTATTTACTGAAAATACATAAAATCATAAAAATAAAGGTAAATTTGCAAAACATAAATAACGATGAACTTTGATTAATTGCTAATATATTTTTGTAATGATATGTTAAAAATTATTATTATTATTTTTTAATTTAATTTAATTTCACAAGATATGATTTAATTTTTGAAGACTTATAAATCAATTAAAATTAATTATTTATTATTTTATTTTAGCCTTTTCATAAAAACAATTTCAGAATAGAAAAATTATATTTAAAATATTTAAATCAAAAAATTTCAATTAATAATCAAAATTTAACACTTTAAATATTTCTTGAATTAATTTAAATATAAAAAAATATTTACTAGCCAAGTACATTATGGTTTCAAGTTTCAATACTTATTACTGTCATGACTGTAAAAATTTTGTTAATTACTATTATAGCTATCTAGCTAGTAAATATTTCTCCAGTTTATTTGTGTTTTAAAAGCAATTACTTTCGCTAGAATTGTAATATTCAATGTCATATAACAATATATATTTATATATTAATTGTCATCACATTTAATGTCATGACACTGACACTGTGATCATCTTAATTTAGTAAATCAAAATGAAATAAGTAAAACTTTAAAAAATATAGAAATTTATTAGACATTTATCAATAATATATTAATTAAATATTAAACACATAATAATAATTTCAAATTATATAATATTGCATATGTGAAATATATATTTCGTAATTTGTAAAGCTAACCATACATTATACAATATGTTAATCAACGTGTTGACAACTTGCTCAAGTTGTATCGATTGTAAACAAGTTTACAACACGTTGACCACCATTTTGACGGTGAAGAGTAAATAAATCAATTGAAGAATTATTAAAATGTTTTAATTTAAATTGGCATGGAGAAATTGTACAACAAAAATCATGATTCTTGATGTTTTAAAGTTATTTTTGATAATTTTTTACAAAACAAAATAAAAACTGATTTTTGACGTTTGTATAATATCGGTTGTAAACGAAGTTGAAATGTGTGTAATGATTATTTACAATCCGGTTGACAACCAGGATGTACAATGCATGGGCAGTATAATAATATATATCGTAAGTTTATTGCATGATATATAATAATATGTCATGATTAATTTTGTTAGAACATTACATAATACAATACGTTCATCAACGTGTTGACAACTTGATCAATTTGTATCGATTGTGGGCAAGTTTACAACATATTGAAAACCATTTTGACGGTGACGAATTAATATATTTAATATTTATTTAAATTATTCATAAATAATTTAAAGAAATATTAAAATATTTTAATTTAAGTGGGCATGAAGAAATTCAACCAAAATGATAATTCTTGGCGTTTTATGTCAAAAAAATAAAAAACTTAAGTTTCTTTTGATAATTTTTTGACGTTTGTATAATATCGGTTATAAACAAAGTTAAAATGTGTGTAGTGAAAATTTACTATCCGGTTGACAACACTTTGACAATCAGGTTGTACAATGCATGGGCAGTATAATAATATATATCGTAAATTTATTGCATGATATATAAAAATATGTGATGATTAATTATATTAGAAAATGACATAATACAATTTATTTTACTCTGATTAAGAATGTGCTATACTAAAATTATGTATTATTATTCCATATAAATCGAAATTTTGAATCTAAATACATTTATGATATTTATACATCATAATTTTATGAATATGATATTTTATACATCATAATTATCAATATACATTTTATCAATAAATAATTGAATTTTTCATATTAAAGGAACAAAATATTGCAATAAACATAATTAAAATATTAATAAAATTAAAACATTTAATAATTTAATTATTTTAAATTTCTTAAAATTGTCTTTTTTTTTGGCTTAGAAATTATTTAGAATTTAAATTTTATATTAATTCTTAAGAATCGTAAGTATAATTGTAAAAGTGCAAGAATTTCACAGATTTTTAATAATATTTTTTTTCGTTATTTTGAATTTAGACAAATGCGTTTTAATTTAAATTTGGAAAATCACGAGCTCTACTTGATATTGGGTTTATTCACTACTAATTTAAAAATAATTTGATATAAATTATTATTTATATATTTTTTAAAATATATAATTTCATTACGTTTTTTTTATTTTTCTAATTTTGGAAGCTTTTGGAATATTAATTTAATATTATATATAATAAAAAAGTGTTCACTTAAAATCAAATAAATGGAAATATTTTCAAGAATCTTTCAAATTAAAATCTGATTAGTTTGAAAAAAATTAAATTAGAAGAAAGGCTATTTTTCAATATCACAAGTTTTTCAATCGATCAAGAGTTAGAACAAACTAAATGAAGCTAGTAAGTCGTCAATAAAGGCTGATTTTCAATTAACTCTCATGAGACAAGATTCATTAAGCCAAAATTGCCACAGTTTTTGAATTGCACTAGTCATGACTCATGAGCTGCAAGATAAACTTTTAACTTTTGTGAATTGTAGCACAACGAGTCGTGTATTACGGAAAGCGACTGAATAAGCCGATTATGACGATGGTAACCTCAGTTTACTGAAATTGCCATAAATGTGATTTGAAAAATAAAAAAGTTATATAAATTGCTTCAACTGTCATCGACGGATATATGAATAAGTCGGCTTTGCCCGATCGAAATTTCTAATACTCTTCTTGTCCGTCCGTCCAGTCCATTGCGTCTATCGTCAGTCAAGATTGTTTCAACTATAAATCAATTTATAATAAAAATATTAATATTTTTTAATTCATATTTTGAAGATTGTTGTAAACATAATTGAATTTCAAATAATATTAACAGAAAAAATTTAATATCTTAAATTTATTTCCATTTATTTAATTTAAAGATAATTTTTTTATTTAAATCTATTCTATTATTGCATTTATCTTAATTCTATTAAAGCATAATTTTAATTATTTATTTTAATATTCTAATTTATTTTTATAAATTTGTCATAAATTTTAAAATTTGTCAACATTTTATAATAATATTTTTTATTTTCATTATTATTTAAATCTAACTATATTAAATAATTAACAATTTTTTTTTTCTAATTATATTATTTTGCTTAATGTTAATTTGATTTTCGTTTTGGTTTTTAAAGTCTTTATTAAAGATTTGTACAAAATCGCCATTAGATAACCATTACAAAAAAAATTGGAATATCTTCTACTAAATGATCAAACAGTTCAGTAGAACTTGACTAATTTGAATTGATTTTGTGTTAAATATAATTTTTAGGCGTATTTTTGAATAAAACTCTAGGACATATTCTTAGATCCGCAACAATCAATCATTTTTTGTTCAACAATATTAAAAAAAGGCGTTTATCAAATCCAGAACTTAGAATACTTGAACAATTTCTGATCAATTTCCGAAACTACTTTTTAGAAGCATTTCCAAGAGTAATTTTATTATTATTTTGAAATTAATTTTAATTTATAAACCATAATTTTCGTTCTAATTTTAACATTGATTTCCAATGATTTTCCTTTCATAAAGATTTTGCTTTTTTAATTTTCTTTAAATTTTAATATAAAATTTTTGTTAAATTTATGAATATGAAAAAATTATATACCATTTTCTGAATAATATGCATATGGCATCTTAAATACAATGTATGGTATACCAAATTCAAAATCATTTTTTGGCCAATATTTTAACATTGGTATTTTTTGTGGTTGTTCATTTTCAACACTAAAATATGCAAATAATACTAAACATGTATATGCAGCTATAAATATAAATATATGCCAGAATCCATGTAAATATGGAAAATTTATAGATGACCATGTATCACAGAACATACGATCATTTATCCAACATAAAGCAGCTATTAACCATACAATAATTGAACGTATTCCAAGACGATGAACACGTACACATTTCACTCTATATAATTTAATATTTATATATTAAAATTTTATTGTTATTAAATTTAATTATAATATTTTATTTTCTGTTGTATATTTGGCAAAATTTGTCAGGGTTAAAGATTTTGTGCAAAGGTTGCATATACAAAAATAAAAATTGCTTTAATTAAATTAAATTTAAATTGCTGGAAATTTGGTTTGTATGAGTAGCGAGCGATAGAGAATAGAAATTATTAAATAAATTTCAATTTCTAATCATTAAAAAAAAAAAAAATTATTTAAACAGAGGCGGAATTATGTAAACAAAACGCCAAGCCCAAATATTAAAATAGAACATAAGAAGACAAAGCAGAATTTTTGCACTAGACATTGTTAATTGCTGAAGTGTGGCATTATCATCGAAATATAATTTAAGGATAATGTAGATATATATTTCTTGTAATATATGTGGGTTTGGTAAGGTCAGATCTATCCGGATTAATTCTGCACGTACTATGTGACCTACTATGTTCATTTGCAAAATAAGTTAGTGATATATAAAGTGTGGGCTACATAGTTTCGGTTGGTTCAGTTTCGATTCGTTTATTAAAGTTCAAATTTGATGTCTTCATATATTTTGTATGTGAAATCGATCGAGTGGACACATAGGTCGAATCGGAACGAATCGAATCAAAAGAGTTTGGAACGATTGGAATTTTGTGGATCCAAACTGAAGGAAATCTCAAAAGGAATGAAATTTGACAGTATTTTTTAAAAAAAATATAATAATATGTGATTTAATCGATTGCAATCGATAGCTATGTGTTCAGTCTATTTAAACAGTCGAATAGAATCGAATCAAAACTGAACTGAACTGAACTGATAGAAACTATCTAGCCCAACCTTAATTCTGAAATTACATGTCAGTTTGTTCGGAAAATAAAACCATTGTCGATCATATACATCGAAATTTTAAAATTCTAGAAGAAGGTCCTTTTAAAAAAACCATTTAAAATTTTACATATTTTTAAGTAATTTAAGTTACTTTTCCCCTTAATCTAAATAAATATTAAACATGAATTCGGCTACCAATGTTCTCAAGCCGATACTGGCATATTCCAGATCTAATCAATACAATTCTTAAATTCTTCGAAGCCTACGTGTATAAACAATGTTATTCAATTAACAGAAATATTTATACAATTATTTTTAAATTGAAATCATATAAATTTTTATAATTTCCTATTTATTTACAATTTAAGACTAAATGTAAATACATAATTAACACACCTTTTTCATATTTTATTGATTATTTTCATTGAATAATATAAAAAATATTTATTAATACAATTAAGAATCTTAATAAATAAAATCAATTTAAAGTGTAATTTTTCTCAAGTATAAAATTTATAAAATTATCAACATATTTTTTTTCAAATGACAAGAAATTTTTTTTCTATATTATATTTAATATTCACGTCATATAAAAAAATAATAAGATTTAATAATAAAATTACGACTATCAAAAACCTTTAATGACCTCCAGAAATATTTTTGTATCAGATCACTTTATAAATTAGTAAGACGAACTTGTTATAATTTATACAGACTATTAAATGTCAATTATTAATATATGTTCATACATTTAATATAAGTTTTGTTTTAGATATAAAATTTGAACTCAAAAATATTCGAAATTGAGATTTTTCATATTAGAATTGTCAGGGCTATAAGTGGCACTGCCAGTAAACAAAACTTAATACAAAAGCTGTCCTACATATAAAGTTGTAAGTAAAATTAAAATCACATTTCTCAAACTGGTTCGAAACGGTTTATAACAACCTTTTACATTGTGGTAGTTACTTTTTACATGTTCCACTAAATTTTCTAAGAGGTTTGTCGAATTCACGGTACAGGGTAAAGTACGAGGTTGTACGGTGGTACAAGGTAAATATGTATAGCAACAAGAGCAAAAAAAAAACAGAAAAACGAGAAGAAAACCCAAAATTAACGCCATCATAAGTGATTTCGGATATCGTCTACATGTCAGCTCATGTTTGAGAGTAGTTCTCTATACTTATATCTATTAATAACTCTAAAGGCTGGGCTACATAGTTTCTATCAGTTCAGTTCAGTTTCGATTCGATTCGACTGTTTAAGTAGACTGAACACATAGTTATCGATTGCAATCGATCAAATCACATATCATTATTATTATTTTAAATTATCAAATTTCATTTCTCTTGAGTTTTCTTTCAGTTTGGATTGCAATCGTTACAAACTGTTTCGATTTGTTCTGACCTATAAGTCCACTCAATCGAGTTCCCATACAAAATATATGAATACGTCAAATTTGAACTTTACTGAACGAATTATGTAGAATGTAGGAATGTAGCCCACACTTAACTCTAACATTTCAAAATTTAGACTGTAACAATAAATAATTGTTCGTTTTTGCACTACTCAAATCAAGATATAATTTTCAAAATTGAATAAAACTAAAAATATAAATAAAATAATAATTTCCAAGTCGATAATTTGGATTAGTAAAATGAAATTTAAATAAAAATCTACAATTTCCCTACTATTGAAACCTTGAAAACTTTAAAGAACATTTTATATCTATAAATACAAATTCTTATTTAATATTTATGTACGAATTATTTAAATATTTTAAAAATATAATTTTAAATTCTATAAATATTTCAAATCAAAATAATGACAAGTTTTACAAAATTTAAATTTTAATCTACATATTATTTATAATATGACGACCTGACAATTATTAAATACACGTTTATAATTTATTGATAATTATAATTACCCGGCTGTAGAAATTATATATATAAATATACATTTTTACGTATGTAGAATGAAACCCCAGAAAACTTGTTAAGGCTGGTTATAGAAAGCAAATTAATTGAATAAATCAGTATATATTTTTAAATAATGGCCTTCGTTTCAAGTTCAAATACAATTTTTAATAAAATTGTTTAAACAATAATTTTAAATCTATTAATAGCAACTTTTTTAGTTTTGTTATTATTTTTGTAGATCACTATAATTTTGTAGATTAAATTATATTAGATAATGTAATTAATAAATTACAAAAAGGCAAAAGGATTAAAAAATCAATTATTGAAAGAAAATTCAAGTTAATTTTTTAAAAAAAAAAAAACGTTTATTTTATATTTATTTTGTCTGCAGTGACAATTTATGATAAGAATATCTGATATGAAAGTGTTTTACATTAGAATTGTAATTTACACAAGTTATTTGACCTGCATAATAATACATAAAATAGTATAGGCAGGAGCGTGCTGTTTATAAATTAGATATAAACAGCCGTCTGGCTCATAGAAGCGGCCACGCAAAGCATAAAAATATTAGTACCCATTTTATATCAAAATTTTAATAGATATTAGTAAATTTAGATTTGCAAAATTAGAAATTATATAAATGTACATAGTTATAAAGTGCAGGTACCATTTGATAAAGTGAACTAATAGCTCATATTAAGCTTGTACAAGAAAACTTTTACAATGGATCTATTAATGGATCTATTAAATTAATTAAATTGAAATTCGGGCCATCTAAAAATGCTTGGAGAATCGTAGTTTCAGGACTACTCTAATTTATCAAAAGACACCACCAAAAAAATATATTCTAGCATACGTGTGCAACCAATTAGTATGATGCGCCACTGTGTACAGTGAAATTTAAATAATGTAAATTGATAATAATTTGAAGATTGTACATACTTTATAGTAATTTGAAAATTTTGAACAAACCTTTTAAAATTCATAACAAAAATTATTATTATGATAAAAATTAATATATTTTTTTTTTGTTATCTTATCAGTAATGTTGTATTTTTGCAATAATGTCATCATTTTAATGATTACTCAATTTCTGTCAAATTTTTGTAGACTTCTCGGAAGTTATTTTCAGAATTTATCAATTGATAATTTCATTATAGAAAGTTTAAATACATTTTTTTTGGTTATCTATATAAATAGAATTGGAGCTATACTTCCCATTAAGATATACAAATAAATTATCAATTTTGGGAAGCCTGTTTGAAAAGAACAAGTTCAAATGAAACGAGAGATTTTGATTTAATACTGCAGATAATAATTGATTAATGGAAAAAAAAGCGATTACAATTTAATGTATAATTTGGCAGTGAAATTTGAAATATAGTAAATAATTCTATTTAAAAGTAATTCATTTTAAACTTACCGATGCATTTCTTTGTATAACATTGTCATTGTTGGTACTGACATTGCCATTAGTACAAATGCATTTACAATTGGTTTCCATACAGATAATAATGTTGCAATTACTGACAAGCTAAACATCAATTTACTAAATTTTGTCCTAAACATTTGAAAATTAAATTTATAAGAAATTGAATTTATTAAAATAATATATAAAATTTTATAATTGCAATTGAATATTTAACTTACCTGTCTCTTTGACAAAATTTTGGATAATATCGTTTTGGACAAAATAATGAAAAACCAGCCATAAATACCCACAATATTGCAATTTCATCTAATAATTGTCCAACAAAACTTAATGTTGCATGAAAATATGCTGAACATAAACCGACTACAATTAAAAGTACCCAAACTAAATGTATTCCTGGATTTACATATTTACCATATTCTTTAAATAATACAATTAAAATTGGCGGAAATAGTAGAAATAAAATATTGCTTATCTGTAAATATAACAAATAAAAATATATTTATAAAATAATGTTGAGAAAATTGAATAATTACAATAATTATTATGTTATCTTAATTCATAGTATTTCTATTTTACAAGCCTAATAGACAGAGACGGATTTACACATAGGAAAATTGGACATCTGTCCATAAAAATTAAAACCAAATTACTTCGAAGCTCCAACTATTCATCAACAAGTGCCTCAGAATCATATGCAGAATATTCTGCCCCAACACTATCAGCAATGCAGATCTCTGGAACTTAATACTTAACCAATGAGGAAACCATGGAGGTGGAAAATGGAAAATGGAGGTGGATCGGCTATACCATCAGAAAGAAACCCGATAAGCATTACAAGAATGTCCTTAGAGTGGAATCCTCAATCTTCAAGATGTCGTGATCGTCCAAACAACAAGAAGTCGTGGTCGTCATTTAGCTGCCCTAGCAATTGAAAGCAAGTTTGTCAACAAAAAAAACTATAACTCATTACTTAATTGATAGTTTTCCACAAAGAATATAAGTTCAGATTGCAATCGACCTAATGTCTAAAACAAAATCTACATTTTTTCAGAGGAGGCCACAATATTTAATTTTTGCATAGGGCCTCACCATTTTAAAATCCGCCTCTCTAACTAATCGGAAAAGGTATCGATAACGATAGCTTTATTGTTCTTAATAATTTCAATTATGAATATGAATATATTTAAGTAAAATAAATCAATATATTCGTTGATGTAAGAACTTTTGAATCGATTTTTTATGCAATACCAACATAATATTATTTATAATTTATGCACGGGGGCTGAAATAATTCCTCATTTAAACATCACAGCGAAAGATTTCTAGATTTTTATAGAAAGGGAACAGGTCTGCTATATATAAATTTACATAATTAACAAACCCATGAAATAACTAACATGAATAAAGTTGACTAAGGCACTGAAGGTATAATTTGTACAAAATTGACAAATGAAACATAGATGCATAAATTCCTAGCCTTTTCCAAATAGTCAAAACCATAGCCGTAGAGAAGATTCGAATCTACCATAAAAGCTCATCTTAATTTAGAGTATTATGAACAATAATTTACTTAGGTCGCGCAGTACTGTCGAATAAACTGTCAAATAAACTGTTTTAATTTTAAGGAAAATGTAATTAAATCTCTTAGAAATAACAACAATTTTGTGCATTTGTATTCTTTACATTAATATTTAACAGGCACTGTGAATAATGTTGCCTAATGCCCCCTGGATAACAAACCAAATGGATCATTGATGAGAGGAAAACCTAATAAAGAAAGAATAAACCGAAGTATTGCAACAAAAGCCTACACAAAATAGAAGAAAACTGTAAGATCACCTTCTTCATTAGATAGGCAGCGTAGCAACAACATCGCTCACATTGGATTGCCCGCGGTAAAATGACACAGCGCATTTGCGGATGCATTCGTCAACAACAACATAATTCATTATTTAAAATGTGTAAAATATGCATTATTATACACA
This sequence comes from Rhamphomyia laevipes, assembly GCA_963920725.1. Taxonomy (NCBI): domain Eukaryota; kingdom Metazoa; phylum Arthropoda; class Insecta; order Diptera; family Empididae; genus Rhamphomyia; species Rhamphomyia laevipes. Next base: position 53,794,396 of record OY987258.1, on the reverse strand, counting down.
TGCAGATATTAGATACAAAAGTTTATGCGTTTTAATAAAAAAAATACGGAATTAAGTCTATAATTGCTAAATATAGTAGATAAAAACAAAATATTTTTACTGATGTAATATGGTAACAAAATATTATATTATTTAAGTATTTTGTCATAAATTTGTTCAAAGGTCATAAAATAAAAATTCACTTTAGTCACATTATTTTCTTTGTTGAATATTTTTAGCTTAGCTTTGTTTTTTTAAGCTTTGTCTAACATGTTAAGCTTAATTTTATGAATCGCGTGTTATTTTAGAGGTCTTTGAACTTTTTATCAATATTGTATCTGCGAGTTAGTCAATTAGACTACATACAAGTATTTACATATTTTTAAGAAGCATGAGAAGAAGCAGAGTTAATATCATGTCATAGGGTAATTTGATGTCGCAAAATCTCATATACCACAAAAATATGACCTTATAATGATATTTTAGCATTGAGTTTAAAACTACAATTAAGATTGACTTCACTTCAATGTATTATAAAATACATTTTTTTTTTAATTTACATGCAAAATATAAATTAGTAATGATTTGTTAATTAGCCTAATTATTTAATATATTTTTTAACTCAAAAGTTTGACTAATTGACAGAAGAAGTCTACAGACGGAATGACAACATTTTAATTTCTAGTTTTAGTTGTTAAGCTAAAATGTTTCGATATGATTACGAATTATGTTAGGTAAATAAGAAAAAAGAAATACAATCTGACATTATCAACAAAAAGGTTAAATAGGTAGCTTCTATAGCTATATAATGATAACTAAGAAATTATGAAAAATTATCTTTTATATTCTCAGAAAATTTACGGAAATTTTTTAAAAATTCTATTAATAAATTATATATATTTTCGTAATATACAAGAGTAATTTCGTTTTTCTTTCTGCGATTGAAAAACTGCATTTAAACATTTGCTGATTAACCTAAAATTCTGCATTATTTATATAGACATAATTCTCACATTCTCAAAAATAGTTTTTAAATATAAATACCTGCGTAAAAAATATGTAGATAAATACTTTTTTATATTTAAATTATTATTTATATTCAGAACTAGATGCTAAAATATTTGTATCAAATAATATAATTATTATTCTGAAACTTAAGCATACCAAAAATGCTGAATTTTCAGTCTTATCGTACTAAGAGCATACCAAAACAGAAAACTTTATTAGTTAAAACCCCTTTACATTACCCAGACTTAGACTTTTCATTAAAAATATGATGCCATTTTTTTGTCTAATTAAAAATCGTACAGTATGATGGTAAAAAAACATGAAAAATCTGACGACTATGCTTTTTCATAAGATTTTTCATTCAGAGTTTTTTGATATATCATACGATGCGGATACGACTACTTAGTCCTTTGAAAAGTATGATAATGAAGAAACTGAAGAAAATCGAGCATAATTTCTAGACATAATTCTAAACATAGATAAGCTTTCAAAACGAATTATTATGTATTTTGACTCGTAGTTCCGATATGATTAAAATTATATTTGTAAACAAAGAAAATTTTTAAATATATTTTCATGAAATATAGCTAGCTATATATAAAGAAAGCTATTAAACACTAATACCTAATAGAAGTGCGTTGTGAAAATTTATGTTTTTATATCCCTGGTTATTTTCACATATAGTAAGGGTTTATTAGCTTGAATTATTTACATATGCACTTACCGTATTAACAAATTCTGCAATATTAGGTGAAAATGTATAATTTTCTTCACACCAATCTACTGGTGAACTTCCTGGTTCTAAATTTTCCCACATTATATTTAAATAAAATTCAATAATTTTGAATTATATAGTATATAATATTTTCAATTAAATGAAATTTATAAAATAATAATTTTATTAAATATTTATATGTTAAAAATGTTATGTAAGTTATTATATTTTTTTTTGTAAAGTAAAAAAATATTATTTTTTAGTTAATTTTTTCAATTTATCGTTGTTTTTTATCACAGTCACAGAAATTAACTAAAATTTATGAATTAAGCAATTATTTGATTGATTCACAAAGAATTTATTATTATATTTTATATTTTTTATAATTATTTTTATTTAATTTATTTATTAATAAATTTATATTTTAAATCTGTTTTTATGTTTTCATGTGCCCAAATATGCGGTCACAACATTGATTGCCAAAAAAGTAGAATAGAAACTAGAAAACTATATTTTGATGCAGATAAAAAGCTTATTTTGATTGTTTATGCTTGTTTTATGCTATTTTCTATACTAATACTATATGAATGGTTTTATATACGACGTACGATATTGTATTGTATAAAGAAAAACAATATAAACAGCTGATATTGTAGCTTTTTTATATGAGAAGAAAAAAATAATAAAGAAAAAAGAGTGAAAAATAAATATTTATTTTTATTTGTAACCCTATCATCAAATATATGAAAATCCATAAAAAATATTGTGATTCTGATCTTGGATTCACTTTCGAAATTATCTGACATTTAACATTACCAGAATATTTTGTACTGGCATTTCTATTCAAAACAGAAAACAATAAATAATATTAGTCTAGCGAGATGAAATTCGGTAATCAAACCGGCAATATTTGAAATAGGATATTTGTAAGATTGTAATTTATTGGAAATTAGGTAGAATATGGGTCTTTATGAATCACCTTCACCTTCACTTGCTATGGATGAGTAGTAGTATAATTTAGTAAAAGTGATGAGATAATTTTGTAAAACTAGTGGCATATCTTTGGACGGGGTTCAGAGAAATAGAATACTATTTATATATACCCATACGGCCATACCCTATTTAAGATGGATAACATAACATGTACTAAGTTTTTAAATTCCAATATATCGCTCATAAAAACGAGCATATTCGAAGTTAAGTCCTGTTCCTGTAACTTGCATATTAAGCATAGCTTATGATCTTTCGAAATGTTAAGGTATTCAGCCGTTTTTAAGTGTACGTTTTAGTCTTCTATTTTCCTATGTGAGGCTAAGGGGTCGTTTACGTTTTTTTTTATTATCAAATTGTTTGTTGCATTCCTATGTAAATGTAAGCATTTGCCAAAAAAAATTGTCAAAAAAAAAGGTTATATGAAGCTCTGTTCTATGAATATATCGATAAAACTAGTCGGTGACTTTTGTGAAAATCTAAGCGAAATTAAAGAGATTAATCTTTGCTATAAAAATGTTTGGTATTGCTATTTATATATAACTTTTCTTCATGAAATTAAGTAATAATTCCTGGAAAAGCTGTAGTTTAAATTAAGATATTAATTCTATATAATCGTTGACATTTCTTTAAAATGTTAATAAAATTCGGGCATGGACTGAGTATACGGCTTATTATTTTTTCCAATATTTAATCAAAAAAAAAAAATATAATTAATTAATCTACAATATTTTTTACAAATTCAACACTTTTAAATAGCGGCATTCTGAAAACCACGACTAGCATAATCAGCTGGTACTTTACGATCAGATACTTTTGGAAATTCTGGATCACCAGGATTAACTGCTGTACGAGATTTGATAACTCTCCAACCACCTTTTCTTGTCCAATCCTGCAAATTATACAAAACTAACTAAATTAACTTTTCAATTTAAAATAAATAACTTTACATTAGCATTATATTTAAAATAGTATGCTCCAGCATATATAGTAGACATGACAATTAAAGCTTTTCCGGTCCAAAAACGAATAGCAAATGCTCTCGAATGACCCTTGAAAGAAAAATGTAAACAAAACTTTATAAAATGTATATAAAATAAATGGAAGTTAGGTTAACAATATAGAATGACATTTTGATTACATAATTATAAATTTTACAAAACAAAAACTAACCATTACTGGTGTCAATACATCACATAATTTATCTAATGGTGCTCTATAAAATCTTCTAATTGGATTTGTCAATTCTCTTTCCAATGCTGGTACATGTTTTGGTTCATGATGAAGTACTTGATCTTTTAACCATTGTTTACGCCAATGTGTTTCTTCTTTTGTCATACCAATTAAACGTTCCCGTTCACTAACCATTCGGCCAGCAATGGCCATTGGCTTAACGCCTCCAGTATTGGATGCCATTTTAGATGTAAATTATTTTAAATATTCTAATTTTTAATTATGAAAAATTAAATTAGCACTTATTTTGGTTACTTTTGTGTAACGGAGACTTTTTGCTGATTTAATGACATTGACACATTACGGCCTGGCTGTGGTGCTGTCATAAAATAACTCTCCACAACCCCTATAGATTTTTCCGTCATTATTATCTTAAAGTAATCGTTTATCAAACATCGGCAAAATCCAATATATGTGATTAAGCAAAAATTCACTGCGTGTACGACACACCGTCTTTTTGACATAGTAGTTATGAACATTGACAATAGTAATGATAGTAGTTTCACTATATATTTTTTTTTTAAAATTCTTTCATCAAATTTTGTATTTTTGTAAAATAAGTAGTTTATTATAAATAAGCAAGAATTTATTACATCACTAAAAAGACGAAGCGTTATCGAACATCGAAGCAAGAACTTTTATTTGAATATTAATAAACATATCTTGTAAACTTTTGAATGGTGAATAATGGGATACATAGCATCGGTTAGTTCAGTATCAGTTCGTCCAGTAAACTGCTGAATTGACATCTTCATATATTTCTTGTGTTGAATATGAAATGAAATCGATTAAATCAAGAGGAATGAAATTTAACAGTTGCAGAAAATTAATAATAATATGTGATTTAATGAATTCCACGGTAATTATGGTGTTCAGTCTACCTACCTAGTCGATTGGCTACAGTACGAATCGAATCGAATATACGACACTGTTACCATATCAGATTTGAGTAACCATCCATCTATTATTAAATTACATTTAAACTTTAAATTATAGCTGTTTTAATTGCTAAAAAATTAAAATTGAATTTGAAGTTTATAGTTAGAAATTTGTCACAAGATAAAACAATTTATCAACTTTCATTTCGAAACCATCTACATTATAAAGAAATTGTTTACATAATTATATAGTTCAATCTTTTTTAGAGCGTCAAAATACAACAATACATAGAGAAAAGATGTTAATTTTTATAATTTTGGTTGAAACCGCTCATTTGGTTTATCATCCCTAAGAGCTCCACATTGCACATTAAACACACTTATATTTCTCAATGTTCATACAAAGAATTTATAATAAATCAAATGAAGATATTTCAGATTCCAATTTGGATTCAGCAGCTAGGCAATAGCCGTCCTCTATTTAGTTTCAACAGCAAAGACCAGAGAACAGACACGTCTGTGTACTTAGTTGGACGTTAGGAGACTAATATTCATGACAGATATTCATGACCATCAGCAGGAAAAGGTCAAAAAGAAACGACGATACCTTAAACAACATCAACATAACTAGAGGAGTATGTCTAGGGCTCAAGAATGTATTTTGTCACCAAGGTTGTTTAACGCGTACTCTGAAAAAGTATTAAAGGATGTATGGAAAGAAATTAATGATGAAAGAGAAGTAGGTCTAAAAATCAATTTAAAAAAATGTATTAAGTGTTTTATTAGTTTTAAAGTCATGTTACAGCTTATGCTAAAAACGCTAATGTTAGCACATTATAAAAAAGAGTCATAAAAAAAAAAAAAAAAAAAATTAAAAAATTAAAAATATGAATTGTAATAATTTAAAGAACTCAAAAACAGAATAACCAACAATTTAAACTCACAAGATTAAAAATAAATAAACTTGTACAACATATAATTATTATAAGATTAGACCTAAGATCACAATACTGTAAATAAATAATGTAGTCAATAAATTCTATTCCATTCTATTCTATTATCAATCAGAACATTTGAAATACTTTTTATGGAACTTGGTATTTAGCATTTTATTACATTTTATTAAATCTCTTCTTTATCAAATAAAATTGATAGTTTATTGAAAAAATCACCGATAAATTTTCCGACAAATTTTTACCTCTTACGTTGTTACCCAGCAGTTAGTCTCGCCGTTTTGCCACAACTTTGTTGCGGCACCAGCGGCACGAGTTTGCCTACATCCATATATTTTCTCTAACATTTCAACTTTGTTGCGGCGCGGCACGAACGGCGTGAGTAACAATTAGCATAGCATTACTTCTTTATTTATGTTATACGGTTAATTAAAAAAAACTTAAATAAGCTATAAGCTCCGCTATAATCTCATATATATCTCAAAATATGGATAAAATATTTCTATCCAACTCCAACATTTTTTTACTTATTTTTGCATTAGGTAATTTTTCGAAATCAAAATGCAATAAATTAAATTCACAATTGGCATCACTGTAAACTGTAACATTTGACATTTTGCGCTTCGTTTTGTTCGTCGTCATTGGAATTTTTTTGCGCAAAGTATGTGTGTGTTCCGAAATGAAATAATAAAGCAAAGATAAAATATATAAAATAATAATTTCTGCAGAAATAAACATTTAATAATATAGTATTTTATAAACATTTAAACAAAATACAAATTTTGTTTGTTGGAGGAATGCATTTATTCGATGAAAATGCTAAAAAAATGATTAATCAAGTTGAAATTTTCAATAAAAAAACTAAGGAACAAAAACAACTTGTATCTTGACGGGACTTTCGAAATAAATCGAAAATTATGGAAGAATAAAATAATCAAATAAAAATATATATAGAAATTACAAAAAAAAACATTACGATAGAAAAAAAAAAATAGAATTCACAAAATAAGAAAGTAAATATCATTTTTTTTTGTAAAAAAACGAATTTTAAAGAAAAACCTAAAAATAAACTATCAATTTTCACATGAAGAAAATTAAAAAATCTTAATTTTCAAGACGAGAAATATAAACTTTATGATCGAAAAAGGGAAAGGAAAAAGGTAAGAAATTTTCTTTACTAAAAAACCACGTTTTCATAATATTTTTTTTATTAAACCCTTCAACAATTTGAAAACTTATTACGGATTTATATATTTTTATTTTATTAGGAAAATTTTGTGAAAATCGGTTAAAATATTAAATTGGATTTTTTTTTTATAAACATCATCGTACGGGGGAAGAAGAAAAGCGGAAGATTTTCTAAAAATGGATTCAAAAGAAAGTGAATTAAAAGAAATTTATCGGTAAGTATAGGATTTTTCAATAATTAATTAATATTTTTCGTCTGTTTTAAATATATTTGTGGATAAAAGTTCTCTAAAAATAGATTTTTTTTAATTTTTTTTTTCTTAAATATTTGTGTTTGTTTTTCTGAAAACGAAAATGATACATAATTGATTAAGATTCTAATCATTTTGGGAATTTTGAGACGCAATTAAAGAAAAAATGTATAATTTTTGATGGTGTGTCCTTGAAGAAAACAAAAATTACAATTTATTTTGAAATTACCAAAAAAAATAATTATGAAATAATGATTGCATAGCAACGGAATTTACATTAAATTATTGGAAAATTTATTGTATAACTTTGGCGGGATGTCAAAAGCAAAAATGAGTCAGTTTGGGTTAATTTACAAAAATATGGCACTGTTAAACGGTTTGTGTTAAATACCTACAAATTTAATAGATTGATTTTAATGGTGTCAGTGTCATTATTGTAAAGAGATTGGATTTTCTAGGCTCTAGGGGAATATTCATTGTTATATATTTTATAACTGGCAAAATATAATAATAAGCTTCACATGCAACTGAAAGAGTTGGATCTAAAAAAAAACTACAAACAAACTATAATTACGAATTATCACACTTGTACAAATACAAATCAGCCACAAATTTAATTAAAATAAATTGACAAAATTTTGTCACGTCATAGAAATTTACGGAGCTACTGAAATGACGTGTTTCTATTAAATAATAGCTAAAGTATCAAGTTAATTTTTATATAAAATTCAGATTTTATTTTTTTATTTCCAGCTTAACTGTTATTGATTTGTTTTTGTTGGTGGTTCATAAATTTTAACATTATTCAATAATAATTATACTTTATGAAAATCAGATCTTAATTTTATATTACGATTATATTTTTCCCAATTAGAATTTTTCAATACCAAAATATTTAATGCCATACGTGATCTTCAACTTCATGATAACAAATAAAGACAGATATTTATTTTTTTGTATTTAGTTTTATAATTTTTTTATGTTGACCTTAATATGATAATAAATTCAAGATAAACGCCATGAAAATATTTATAAAGTTGTTTATTATTAAATTATTCTATCTAAACCTGTAAAATTTTCATTAATCTACAAATTCTGGAATTTTTGATAATTAATTACATATACTTTTGTGGTTAATTATCACAAAACTTTTGTTACTTACAATTTTTATCTAATATTTTCGGATATGTTTGTCTAATATTTTCTGTTATGTTTATCTAATGTTTTCTGTTATGTTTTAATTTTATGACCTGAAAAAGGTCGGCGACCTTGACGAATTATAAATAAATGCATTTTATTTATTATTGATTTTCTATTTCATGATTATTTGAACTTGATGATGAAATATTATAGAAAAATTATTATTTGTACCTATTTTTAGTTCAACAATTGTGAATTTAGATTATGCATACATTTTAAATTGGTTTTAATTTAAATATTGATTTGTTTTAAATTTTTTTTATAAGAAATTGATTATAAGATGGGCATTTTTAAAATTTCTCAAAAATCAATATCCGTTTATGCAATTTGACTTTAAAAATTACCACTTGACTTGGAATTTGAAATATGCTATAAATTAATATGTTTTCTATCAGAAAAATGTAATTTCCGAAGTCCAAAATTAACAAATAATTCGACATCTTCAAGATATTCTATCTGCAATTGTACTTATTAAAATATGTAACCAGAATATAATTTAAATTAAGTTTAAAGCCTAATGAAGGCTTGAGTTCGTACTCTGAAACTGACCTTAAGTCAAAATCTAAAAATATAAATAAAATTTCAATGTTTTTGATGATCAATTTATAAATTCTTCGGCTAATATAAAATACAATTATAAAAATTTCAGAAATTATTCATATTTGAAATGAAATTTAATAATTATTTGCTTTTTTCTTTTAGCTCCGTTTATGCATATGCTAAACATTTGGATGAACAAAAGAAAACTTTAACTAATGTTGGTGATTTATTTAATCGTGACTTAGAAGATAAACGTATTGCACTTGTTCAACGTTGTATAACATTAATATTTAAAGATTTTGATTCAATTGGTAAAAAATCACGTGAAATATTATGGCGTAAAGGTTATTATGATCATATTGCATTTACCAAAAAGAATTGGAATAATTGTAATGGTAGTGGTAATGGTTCAAATACAACTACATCTATTGCTACTTCTAACACAACAACAACAACAATAAATAAAGAAAAAATTAAACCAGAACATTTGGAAAAATTAAAAAAATTATTACTTGAAGGTATAACAAATTATAAAAAAATTGCTGCTAAAATGGAAGAAATTTATGATTTAGATTTAAAATTATGGATTGATTATTCAATAATTGATGATCAAGATCATGGTAAATTTCAGCCAATTAATAATGGTTATTTAGTTGATAAAACTGTTGGTGCAATTAGTTGTGCATTAGATACAATACATTCAGCATTTTTATCACTTGGTGATTTACATCGTTATTATATTGATTTTAAAATTGATTCAACATTATCAGCAATAAAATCACCAATAAATTCTATTAAATGTACAACAACAATAGATAATGGTGCTAATACAATTAATGCATCATCAACAACAACAGGAAATACATCAATAAAAATAACAAAAGAATTAACAGCAAAATATTATTTTGAAGCATTTAAAATAAATCCAATAATTGGTATGACACAAAATCAATTGGGTACATTATTTTATGGACAAAATTATGATTTAGATTCAATTTATCATTATTTATATTCATTGGTTTGTATTGTACCATTTGAATTGAGTGAAACAAATGTATGTAAATTATTTACAATACATTCAAATTATTTGGAAAAATTAGATTCTGATAAAATGGAATTTAATATAAAAGATTTTTATGCTCGGTTATTTTTAATTATTGATATATATTTTTTTGATAAAGATGTACCCGATTTTACCAGTTTATGTCATTGTGTATTAATTGATTTGAAAAAAATCTTATACTCAAAAATTATACCAATCACAAATGATACAATATTTAAAATTGTTTGTTTATTATTTTTTTGTATGTCAAAATTAAAAATGATAAATTCACAAAAAATTTATGCATTAAATGCATTTTTGGTAGCAGTTTGTTCTGATTTAATTGATTCATGTATATTCAATATTGAACAAGCAATATTAACAAAATCTATTGAAAATGAGAAATTTCATCATGATTATAATGAACGTTATATAAAATATGAATTGTATTTGAAAAAAAGTCGTGATGAATATCGTAATTGGTATGAAAATTTTGGTGGTGGTTGTGGAACTGGTCATGATGCTGGACAAAATCGTGCTAAACGTGCTACAAATACAATTAAATGTTTACCACAAAATTCTAATGCTATTGGTAGTAATATTACTGATGATGATGATGATAACAATTATTGTGATAATTCACCACCATCCGGACAACATCAACGTCAATTGGGTGGCGGTATTGTTGGTGGTAATGATTGTAAAAAAAATGAAATTATTGGTACAGCAACAAAAAGTAGTGATGAAACAAAAGATTCTGATTTAAAAACACCATTATCAAATAAAAGTAAGAAAAAAGGTGTTAAATTACGTAGACGTCGTAAGAAAATTGCTGAAAGTGATGAGGCAAGTAGTTGTTGTTATGATTCGGAATCAGATTTAAATTCTGATTTTAGTTCAGATAATGATGATGATTATATTGATTCGGGTGAATTAAGTTCAAATTTTGAAAGTGATTTTAGTGATATTGATGTTGATATTGATGATAATATACAACAAAATCCACAAATTACGAAAACTTTAAATCAACAAAAACAAGTAACAAATACAATTAATGTTACTGATAATTTATTAAAAGTTGATAATGATAAATTTGAACATTATGATGATGATGATGATGAAGATGATATTGATAATATTGTTGAAATTGAAAATTTTGAACATATTAGTAAAGATGAAATAAAAATACCAGAAACATTATCACAAGAAATTAATGATAATTTTAATTTAATGACATTAAATGATGAATTAAATTTTAAATATGATCAACAAGATGATGATAATATTGTTATTATTGATAATAATGTTCATGATGGTAAAGAATTACCAACACCACAACAACAGCAACAACATTCAATTAAATATCCCGATACACCACCACAAAAATTAAAATTTAAAAATAAATATACAAAAGTTGATCCAAATATTATTATTGATTTTGCTAAAAATGAACCAACAATGAGTGCATTAAAAATATTATTTGATTGGTTACGTATTAATCATGAAATCTTATTAGGTTGTTATCATTCAAATCCCGAATTTTTACATAAAATTATGAAATTATTAAATTTCCTTAATATTGATATATTTACACAGAAAGTATATTTTGAACCAGATTTAATAAAATTATCCCAAATACCAAATGCTCGTAAAAATTTATTTGAATTATTTGAAAATCGTTCTGTAATACCGTTACATGAAGATTTAACATTAAAAAGTTTTGATTTATTTCGTACAGCACAAATACCACTTGATTGGGAATCAACAATACGTGATAAAATTACAGTAGATGAAGAAAATATTATGAGAATATTAAAAATGGTTGATTTTGGTTTTTATATATGTAAATCGAAAAAATTTAATTATCAATTTTGTATAAAAACACGGAAATTTACCGAATGTATTAAAAAGAAACGTGAAAATAAAAAAACTGGTCGTCGTCGTGAACGCCGACGTAGAAATTCAAGAAGTGGTGGTGCTGGTGGAGGCGGTGGTGGTGGTATTGGTGGTGGTTGTGGTGGTAGCGGTGGTATTATAAGTAGTGGACAACGTCGTAATGAAGGTCGTACTAGACGTTATAGTGACCGGAAAAGTGGACAATCAAGAAAATTACAAAAAGATTATAATACAAGTAATGAAGAAAAAGATACTGGCGTTGAAGAATGTAAAATACCAGAACATAAATGTTTAAAAAAAGGTTATTTAAGGAATAAACAAGCTGAAAAGTTTTCAAGTAGCGGTGCTGATGAAGAGAAAAGTGAAAATCAAAAAGATGAAATGGATAAAAAATGTGAAATTATGGGAAAATTATGGCTTAAAAATGAAGTCGAAGTTTTAGAAGAAAAGGTGAAATTTATATAAAACATTTTTAAAATGGTTTTTATTAAAAGTTTTTTTTTTTTTTTTTTAGATCCGTAAATTACCGAAAGACATTGTTCTAACTCCATTTGTTGTTATTGATTCGAAGGCGCTTGTTGAATATACTGGAATTGTTAAAGAATTGGTAAAATGCAAGAAATTTATTGTATTAATTCCAAATGCTGGTAAGAATTTGAATAAAAAAAATAACATTCTTATTTATTATATTGATTTACAATTTTTTTTTTTCATTTAATTAAGTTCTTGGTGAATTGGATGATCTTAAGAAACGTTCAGAAGCTGCTCGAAATGTTATCCGTTGGTTAGAAAAAGAATTTAAATATGGAAATCGTTATTTAAGATCACAACGTGATAATGAAAATTTAACTTTGTCATTAATTAAAGTACCAAAAAAATTAAGTAAGTTTTAGTAGAGTAATTATAAATGATCAATTTAACTTGATGTGATTTTATAATTATGTAAGATTATAAAGATTTTCGCCACGTTCAAAATTTCTCTATGGTGTCGTGTATAGTAAATTGTGAATTTAATTTATATTTTTATTTTTAACAGATCGTGAAGCATCAGTTTTTCTAAAAATTGCCCAATTTTGTAACTACATGGTAACAAATCATTTTAATGGTGACATTGAATTTCAAGCAAATGCAATTACTTTACTATCTGGCGATAATTTACATGAAAAGAAACATAATAATTTTAGTTTCACTGGAATATTAGATGCAATACCAGCTCGTTATGATCAAATATCAAATTTCTATGCAAAATTAAAAAATAAATGAAAATGGAATTTGGTTAAACACTAACTGAGGTGTTGGAAAAATTTGGTTAAAAAATGTTCCGATTATTTAAAAATAAATCAAAATAAAATATAAAACAAAAACCAACAACAAACAAACAAAATGTGACAAATTATCATCCTAAATCACAAAAACAAAAAATCATATGCAGCTTCAACAATATAACATCTTTAAAAAAGCAACAACAAATATTATAAAATTTACATAAAAAAAAAACGAGAAAATTTAAAATTTGAAAAAAAAAGTGAATCTTAAAAATCATAAAATCCAAAATAAAAAAAAATAAAAATTTTTACTACAAAGATTTTGTTGGCAAAAGCGCAGAAAGGAAATTTAAAAACAACAACATAACGTATATTTATAATTCGAATGAGGAAAAAGTTGAAGAAAATTTTCGAAATTCTTAGAAGAAAATATTTTATGAATAATTTCATAATTTTAGATTTGTTTTTTCTTTAATTTTTGATTTGTTTTAGTTAATTTTTGAATGAAATTTTTGATTTGTGTTGGAAAACATCAACAAAAAAACAAAACAAAATTTCCATAAATTCAAAAAAATCAACAAAAAAACTAATATTCAGTCAATAGAAATGAAATTTATATAATTATTTTTTAATGAAAAACTCCTCATTCACAAATCATTATACTATATAAAAAAAAAATCATTATTTTTTAATCAAAATTTATAATTTTCATATTTTAAAAATGTATTAATTTTTATATTGAAAAAATCCTAAAAAGTTTCACAAATCGACGGAATTTGTTCTGAAAACAAATAAAAATCTTTATTTTAGGTGTGTTTCAAGTATAAATTTATTATAATAAAAACAAACAAAAAATTATTTTAATCATATAAAAAAAAAAATTAAACACAAAAAAAGTGGCTTTGCTTGCGTACTAAGTAAGTTCTTCACCATTGAATATAGAGCTAAATGTTCAAGGATTTTTTTATTGAATTTTAAATTTAAAATATAAAAAAAATCTTAAGAATCTTAGTCAGTTTTGGAAAAGAAGAGCTTTTAAAATATCGCACGCGCGTATAGTTTGTTAAATAGAGTAATTTCAAAATTTTACGTGAAAAATATAATTTGATTTTGATATTTCGTCATGAAACTATTTTTTTTTTTTTTATAATAAAATTGATATTTTATTGTCGATTTTTTATTTTTTTTGTGTTTATTTTTTCTATTATATTTTTCTCCACCCCCCCGCCTGCAAAATAAAAAAAAAATTAAAGAAATTTATTTATGGTCGAAATTTTATATCGAAATTTTATTATTGGAAAAATTTCGAAAGGATATAATACAGAAAATTTGTAAAAACAAAAAGAAATTTCTTTATTTTTGTTTTGTAAATTAATTATTATTTTAATCAATACACAAAAATAAAATATATTCAAATATAAAAAAAGTCGAATTTTTGTTTTATTTCTTTAAATTATATATATAAATTTTAGGTTGAGATATCAACAGTGTCGGATTTCTGTTTTTACCTTCTTAAGAAAATTGATACATATATAATTAATAATGGATATAAATAAAAAAAAATAATAAAAATTCTTTATTTCGTAATAATAATAAAATTGATTGAAAATAAAATATTTACGATTTTATATTAATATTTCAAAACTTCATTAATAAAAGTTAATAATTGATAATTCAAATGTTAAATAATGAAAATTCAAGATTAAGACAAGAAAAAACAGCAATAATTAATTAATAATCTGCTAATTTTAATAATGAAAATTCAAAATCAAATGATTATAATCACAACAACTAAATTATAGTATATTCATTAAACAGCAAATTAAAATTATAAAAAAGAAATTTAAATAAATTTAGAAATATTGGTATATTCTTATAAGATTAGGAAATAGTTAGGGGATATTCAATTGATGTCGTTTTGATTAGAAGATAATTTAATTTTGTTTTTAGCATTTTGTTCATTACTTTTAATTTTATTTGTAATGTTCAAGTCTACACACTTTTAAATTACATAAATTACAATTCAATTTGAATCTAAAGTTTTTATAAATTCTGTGGCCAAAAAGAATAACAACATAAGTCGAAATATACGGTTATTTCTTGTTCATCGCCATGCCGTAGAGTTTTTGATACTAATATTGCCATAAAAATTATATAACTGTACGGTCAATATTGACCAATTTATTACAAAAATACATAACCGCAAATCTTATTAACTCGTAACTCCACCCTTTGCATTTGGAATAATCACATATCTTTAAAAAAGTATTTTCTGAGAATCCCAATATTTATTTTTTCGTTTTGGTATAACCTATTAAGTAGACATATACTTTTATTCCTTAGCAACTTATGAACCAAAATTTAAATTTTGTATTTAAGGGAATAACAGCACACATCCAGTTATACGATTATTCCAAATAACAATTTTAATTGAAGAACAACGTATTCATAAATAAGTTATTATTCGAAATCATATTGTGCAAGTTCTCGGGAACTTATTTAGTTTATAACCAAATAACTGAGATATCCCATTAGAAAAACATACTTTGTAATAAGGAATAATAACGTATGAATTATTTTACTTAATTACTTTTTTATTTATTGCTCTATTTATACATTTTTTTTTGTTAAAAGCTTCCTTATATTACTTATTGATAGCATTCAAAATTTCGTTAGCCTAGCTTTTATACTTTTTTCCAAAAAACAATTTAAAACTTAATTTGTTCTTTCTGAAAAACTACGAAAACCGAGTTATGTGGTTATTCCTTGTGGCCACAGAATTATTCTCACGAGAAAGATTAATGATTTAGCACAGACATATAATATACCCAGATGTATCACTCTGACCAAAAAAATGGAGCCACTGTATTTTCTTAAGTTCTTAACCGAAGAACAAGCAACTCTCGAAGACTGTTGAGTATATTTAAGACATGCGTGAAATCTATCCTACTATACGGCAGTGAAACTTGGTTAATATAATATCGAACACCATCACCCAGATGTTCCAAATCTTCATAAATAAATGCCGAAGGATGATATTCCGAATTTTCTGGCCTAAGACCATAAGCAACACCGATGTTGCTTGCGTGCAGTAAAGAACCAGTGAGAACCCAGATCTGAAGGAGGAAATTAGATTACATCGGGCACACCGACACATGCAGACTATATCAACTGGATGGCTCTAGATTGAAACCCACAAGGATCAAGAAGACGTGGCCTCCCCAAGAACACATGGAGAAGATCCGCATTCCTAGGACTAGAAAGGACACATCCCACATGGGAACAAGTAAAAAATGCGACCAGAAATAGAGTGAGATGGCAGTGTATTGTGGAAGCCCTGTGTTCCCAAAAGGAGTAAAGGACAAAAAAAACATATTTAGTAAATTCCCCTTTTTGTTGTTTTCAAATATTGAAATATATATTAGAAAAGTTATCACCGTAGTAAGCTAGTAAGTATTATTCTTTGAGTTAAAAATAGCCTAATGTTTGAAAAATCAAGCATATATTTTATTGCACAACATAGTTACATATTGGATATGTACCTTTCTACTATTTTGGCCGGTTCCGGATTCAGATTTTTTTTTAATTCAACATAAAGTAGTATTCAGTAAAGTAGTACTGACAGAAGGTGTCAGTATTATTTAAAATTTTATAGTAATTATTATTTACTAAAACTCTGCGTAAAACCTATTTTACTAACATTTAATTATAAAATTTGAATTTAGTTGTTTCTAATATAACATTTTGTGTATTCTAGATAATATCAGAAATTATCTACATAATTATTAACATATCTGGCAACACTTTTTTATTATAATTCAAAAATGTCATAAAAACGTCAAAACTAATTCTAATAGCCCGAGCAGAATCAACGCTGAATTCATACGCAGCCTACATAAGAAATGCTAAAAAAAGTAAAAATGTATGAAAATATATGAAACCGATTATAACAAACGCAGCCTCGTCGTAGGATCGAGAAAAAAGTTAACTAACTTTTATAGCCCGAACAGAATCAAATACGTACGCAGCCAACATAAGAAAAAATATTTACCGAACACAATCAAAAGTAGTTTTGCTGCGAAAAACTACATTTACCAGCGTACTTACGGAAAAAGTTAAAAGTTGGTTAACTTTTTTCTCGATTCTGCGACGAGGCTGCGTAGGCTGCGTTTGTTATAATCGGTTTCATATATTTTCATACATTTTAACTTTTTTTGGCATTTCTTATGTAGGCTGCGTATGTATTCTGCGTTGATTCTGCTCGGGCTATTAACTTTTTCCGTAAGTACGCTGGTAAATGTCACATTAATATCAGGTAGAAAAATATTGTTAATGTAAATTGGTAGGTTTTTCGCAGCAAAACTACTTTTGATTGCTTTGACTATATAATATATGGACTGCTAACCATCTGTCAGTTTCATATATTTCCAAATTAAAAAAGTGGAGCATGATCTGTCGCGCACTGGATGGCAAATCGGCCAGAAAAATAACTAAATGTATAAATACACAATAATACTAGCTCAATCTAGCGACAAGATAATGAAATCAAAATTTTAATTGTCTTGTCGCTAGATTGAGCTACACTATTATCTGTTTTTTTAATATCCCACTGAAGCGCATAACAGCCCGTTCACATAGAAATATTTATAACTTTTATCTTTTCACTTTTCACTTTTGTCTTAAGAAATCCGTTAACATTCAACTTTTTTTTTAAGTTTTTATTATAACTCAGTGCCAACTTCATGACTATAGTATGTCAAATTAATTGACATTTGTCATTTCATTTGTGGAAAGTAAACAAAAATATTAAAATAAATTATTGTGAGAAATTAAAATTAAATAAAAATGCCGTTTGTCGAAAACGAATTCAAAAAGTTTGATGTGTTGTTATTTGCTATAGCTTATAGACATTTAAAAATTAAACATGTTACTGTTCTGCGTAAATACTGGGTGCATCCTTTACTAACAACAACTATAATTTTGGTTTGTTTACTAACAAATAATAACAACTATAATTTTGGTTTACCGTTTACTAATGTACATTTTTTTTTATTTCGCGATTTGACAACTAGTGCTTGAAAAGCGGCCAACTTTGCTTCATACTTATATAAATTTCTTAAGGTAAAAGTTTATTTTTATAAACTTTTCTCTTAAGAGACTATAGCCAACATGACAAACTAAATTTTTTTTTTCTTAGAACAAAATTCATACAATCCTGTATGTGAAAAGTGATAAGTTTTTCTATGTGAACGGGCTGTAAGCCTTACATAAGCCTTATGTATCCTATATTCGTAAGGGACGACGGACACCTTATCCATCCATAACAAATACATTAGTCATGTCCGCTTAGCATAAGGTATACACATAAGGGACATGTCAGGTTACAGCGGAATTTTTATGAAACTTTATAATTGCTAACAGATGGCACTTTTTAAATTATTTTATTTTCCACCATTGCTCCACCATTTTTATTTCGGTTTAATAAATAAAAAAAAAAAAATATTCTCAAAAATTTTCTTTTTAAATGTTTATTTAGTTTTGTTAAATACATATTATATAAAATAAATTTACATTTAAATTTTCTATCTGATTTCCTGTTTAATTTATTTTTTTCTTAATATTTTGAGTTCTTTGTTTTTTAGCTAATCTTCCACAATGTGTCTTTGAAAAATGTTCTGCCATTTTTTCTATAAATTAATATTAAAAGATTAAATTAATATAATTTTTTTTTTACAATTTATGTTGTACAATAATTGTAGGAAAAAATTTAGAAACAAAACCTCACCTTTATTAATTATAAAAATTTATCAGCACGTAATAAAACAATAACTTAATTGTTTATTACTTAATTATATTTTACACAAGCCAAGCACAAAATGAAATTTAAAAATGGCCAAAATGAAATGACACGTACAATTACAAAAAATAATTTTAATATCTATAATATACCGTCAGATTTCATACCAAAATCTCAATTTTTAATTCACAGTGTTACCACCAGCTATCGCATGTTAACCCACTGAGTTTTTTGAAGTGGATGACGGATCCCTTATTCGTAAGAAATGCAATTTTTCCATATAAACTTAACATGCGATAGCTGGTGGTAACACTGTGAATTAAAAATTGAGATTTTGGTATGAAATCTGACGGTATATTATAGATTTTTATAATTAATAAAGGTGAGGTTTTGTTTCTACATTTTTTCCTACAATTATTGTACAACATACAATAATATTATATTAATTTAATCTTTTAATATTTATAGAAAAAATGGCAGAACATTTTTCAAAGACACATTGTGGAAGATTAGCTAAAAAACAAAGAACTCAAAATATTAAGAAGGAAATAAATTCAACAGGAATTAAATAGAAAATTTAAATGTAAATTTATTTTATATAATATGTATTTAACAAAACTAAATAAACATTTAAAAAGAAAATTTTTGAGAATATGTTTTTTTTTTATTTATTAAACCGAAATAAAAATGGTGGAGCAATGGTGGAAAATAAAATAATTTAAAAAGTGCCATCTGTTAGCAATTATAAAGTTTCATAAAAATTCCGCTGTAACCTGACATGTCCCTTATGTGTATACCTTATGCTAAGCGGACATGACTAATGTATTTGTTATGGACGGATAAGGTGCCTGTCATCCCTTACGAATAAGGGATACGTAAGTCTTATGTAAGGCTTATGCGCTTCAGTGGGAAGTTTATATGGAAAAATTGCATTTCTTACGAATAAGGGATACGTCATACACTTCAAAAAACTCAGTGGGATATTTATCTGTTTTGAAGTTTGTTTTAGTTGTACAACTTGCCGCTTTGCTATCACATGCGCTGTAGATGTTAGGTACGCTTATGAAGTTGGCTGTTATCAGTCCATATATTCCCATCCCACTGAGTTTTTTGAAGTGGATGACGGATCCCTTATTCGTAAGAAATGTAATTTTTTCATATAAGATATATATTAATTAAGGTATATTATTAAAAATATGTTTATAGCTAATTGCTTTCTTGTTGACGACATGATTACAAATGAAATGTTAGACAGAAATGTCTGACATCAAAAAGCCAGCGTGTTTTTTTTACCTGTCAAAAAAAAAAATATCAGATAGAAATGTCTAACATTTCTATCAAGAATTTATGGCTATAGTGTAATCACAGCGTTACATTGGCTACGTACGCAGTTGATTCTGCTCGGGCTATAAATTATAATTATACTTTTTACTGTGAATATAACAATAACTACCTACCTGCGTTATATATAAGCTACAAACAGAAAATATAAGCTACACAGGATACCGAAAATTTTGAAATTATATCGAAATTCATTAATTTAAATCAAACAGTTATTTGAGCGGACATTGTAAGCTAATTCTATAATATTTAATATTTAGCGTTTGATTATTTTATATATGTGCATTACAATGGCGACATAGCATTATTTTTGAAATATAGCAAAGATATATTGTTTATATTAATTTAATGAATATTGATATATTTTCATTTCATAAACAAATTTCGTTATTGTCCAAACTTTTTGTAGTTTATATTTGATTTTTGTAGTTTATATAATTCGCGCAACAACGCCACATGTAGTTGTAGATATTGACATATGTAGATATGACGTCTATTATTGATATCTTCAACAAAGGTAAAAATATTTGATGCTGCATGAAGATAAAAATATCAACAACTACGAAAGAAATACTACCAATTATAAAATTTATTTAAATGTTTGGATTTCTGTAATTTACAATAATAAAAATGACTTCAGCTGTATATTTGGAACATTATTTAGATGGTAAATAAAAAAGTTTTCAATCATAACGAAATTTTAACTAGTTAACATCAACTTTATAATCTTCATTTTGTAAACTTAAAGGATTAGAATCATTACCAAATGAGCTTCAACGTAATTTTAAATTAATGCGTGATTTAGATGCTAGGGCACAAAATTTAATGAAAAATATTGATGAAAAAGCTAAAGAATTTATGAAAGCATTGGTTAGTAATAAAGAATCAATAACTGATGAAATACGTAAAGAAAAATTAAAACATATACAAGAATTATTTAATAAAGCAAAAGAATATGGTGACGATAAAGTACAATTAGCAATACAAACATACGAATTGGTTGATAAACATATACGACGTTTAGATTCTGATTTAGCTAGATTTGAAGGAGAAATTCAAGATAAAGCATTATCGACTAGAAGTAAATCTGAAGAGACAGTATCAAAGAGTAAATACTTAATTTCTCATTTATTTATCCTAAAATTTTATTGGTATATGTTATTTTTACTCTACAGAAGGTAGAAGAAAGGTTAAAGATGCTAAAGTAACAGGGAAAAAGAAACGTACATTATCATCTGATGATGAAATAAAAGAAACAAAAGAAAAATCTAATATTGGTGGACAGAGTACAAGTAAAAATAAAAAGCAGAAGGTAAATCAAGAAAAAGAAACAAAAAAAGGTCAAAAGGTAATCATTAAAATCATTAAAAAAACATTCATTAATTATACCATTCAATTTGATGCTTTTATAAATAATTATTTAGTTTTTTAATTTTTAGTATGTTTGAAAATTTACATTATTTTACCCTAAACAAAACTATTATAATTGAATTCGTCAATTGAAATCTTAAATTCAAATTCCAATTGGCTATTCTAAACAAACGTGGCCTTAAAATTACTGATTTTTTTTTAAAGGGAGAATCGTAATATAAATAATATTAAAGCACATATTTAAATATTTAATATAAATTTTATATTCTATATCAACATTATTTGGCAAATTACAAATATTATTTATATATATAAATACTAAACAGTTGATATAATAAAATAAAATTTATTTCTTCTGACAGATGTTTTGAAAACAAAGAAGATTAAATTAACATTATTATTTTCTAAATTAAATATAAATGATAAATTGTATAGAATTTAATGGGAATGCGAATTATCCACAAGGAATAATTATAAATTTAATAAATAGTATGCAAATATTTTTGAAAATTGGAAATTCCACTCATAAAATAATGGAAAATTTCAATTGTAATCACATAACAAAGCTACATGACAATTTTTTAAGACGATAAACAAAAAATTCTTGTAAGTTTGTAAACACTTTGTCTGGTCCTAGTCCGTTTGACAATATTCGAGAGATTTGAATGCAAATTGCGACATTTACTATTTACACCTTTTTTTAGATTCATGTGACACGTTGTCCCATTGTTAGTATTTTAGTGTAATTAATGTGGCGATGAGATTATTTTCGTATCGTGCATGCAATATTCTTTATGACGACTTTTTACATTACAATTAAAATAAAATGGCAATTACATTGTCACACATTATTATGATAAATAAAATGTAGAGTAAATTGCATTGATTTTAAAAAATTTAATTAACTGTTAGTAAATTCTGTGTGTTTGGAATGCCAGTATCATGTAGAATTTAGAATGACAATTTTCTGCGGGTGATGCTACTATATTCCATGTGTGATTACGAAGTAATTTTTAGTAAAATATATATATATTTATTAACTATTAAACTTTTTTATCTTGTATTTCTCTAGTTATTTTGTTTTCAGGTATTTATTTAAATTATATTTTTATTTATTTATAATAGTTTTAATGCATGCATAAATAATTATTTCATTATTTTCATTATCATTATATTTTTTTTTTTTGCATTTCGTAATTTTTGATCTTTTTGATATCTAATTTTATTTTAAATAAATATAATGAATATATAAATATATTTTTTAAAATAATTTATTAATCTTAAAATATATTTACAAAACTATAAAAAAATACAAAGAAAAATGCTGAAATTGAAGAAGTATCGCAGGACAGTGGTTTAATGACAACAACACATCCAAGTGATGTATTAGATATGCCAGTTGATCCAAATGAACCAACATATTGTTTATGTCATCAAGTTTCTTATGGTGAAATGATTGGATGCGATAATTTAGATGTAAATTTTATAATAACAATAAAAATAATTAATAATTAAAATAATATTTCAATATTTTTTATTTTTTAGTGTCCCATTGAATGGTTCCATTTTGCTTGTGTTGGTTTAACAATAAAACCAAAAGGTAAATGGTTTTGCCCAAAATGTGGACAGGATCGAAAGAAAAAATGAAAATTGATTTTAGTTTTATATAAAAATATAATACATTTCTTATTTAATTTAAATGCACCTTATTTAAACAAAAATATATATATTTTTTTTTACTTTTATAGTTAAGAATTATGTTAGCACAGAAATTTTTTTACAGAAAACTTTATTGATTTTTTTTTAGGGAAAATGGTATTTAATTTAATATAAAATACAGTTATATTCAGATTTCTTGTAATATTAAATTCTTTAATTAATAATAGTTTTTAAGAAAATGTTGAAATTAAAAAGAAAAAAAAACAATGTTTTACTTGTTAAAAAATGTATTGTGTATTTATTGTTTAAATTGAAGAGTATTTAATATTTGAATTAGGTAGAGGAAATTAGATTGTCAATTCAAGTGTGTTTGTTTCCAGTGTATCCTTTTTCTTCTAATTCAAAAATATGAACAATTTTAATTTTAATGTTCATAGAGATAATGAAACTCTTGTGATAATGAAGTTCTAATTATTTTGTAACATTTTAGTGCAATTATGACCCTATTCTACCAGATTATATAAATTTTTCATATAAATAAGTTAAATAAAGATTCGGCAAAATTTTACAACTTCCAAAGGTTCGGAGGACGGAGTTCGATGTATTTTATAACACTCGACTGACTGTCTATGCAAAAATATCAAGTTGCCTCAATTGTTGCATGCTAACTAAATTCGACTAATTAATTATACCATAACAAATTTAAATTTTGTTTTCAAACTTCTATATATCATATATGACTTTTGGTTATTTTACCTCAATAACTAATTATAAACTCATTATTTTTATTACAAATCAAAAAGTAATATATAGAGACTCGTAATTTGACTCTAAGAAATTTATATTCATTTAAATGTAATACAAACATTTGATATTTGCGAAAAATGGTTTCGATACAAAAATCGCGGTAAAGTGGAGCGATATTTATAAAATAACTGCTAATATTCAAATGATTATCGATGTTCGATAACGTTTAGAGTTTAGATTTAGACTATAGTTCAGTAGTTGTGACTTTGTGAGTAAAGTAAAATGATCGCCACTTTTGGGAATTAAAATTATTTGCTTACATTTATTTCGTTTTTTTATAGCGGATATTAAAATTTATTTAAATTATAACTTAAATTTATGAGTTTATTATTAAATTAATTATATTCTTACAAAAAATTTAATTATTTTCTAATAAAAAAAAAATTAAATATTAAAAAAATGAGTGATTTTTTACAAATCTTAACATATAAAAAGGCAAATTAAAATTAATTATTTGTACATAAATTTGTGCCTAAAACTAAAATATAAATAAAAAAATCATTCTAAATTATAAAAAGAAAAGAAAATATTAACTCAAGAGTACGGTCAGTGCATCTAAAAATTTTGTTAAATCTGCTTGTTTTATTTGAATTAATGATGTGTCGAAGAAATCTTGTAAAATATTTGTATTACTTTTTGTTGCTGCCTGTTCAAATGCTTTACCAAAGAAATTTTTTGGTGAATTTTCACATATTGGTGGTATTCCAACTAATAAACACAATCCTCTTTCAATATCAATTGGACAACTAGCAATTAATGGCAATTCTGATGCTCTTCTTTGACGTGATACCGATACATGACCATTTAATATAAATTTGGCTAAAAATGTTAAACCATATGGATACGAAAAATATGGATTTTCTTCATTCAATATATAATATAAAAATGGTCCAGCTGAATGGATTTGATGCATATCTAAACTACTTTGAACTTGTCTAAAAATTGCTGTTAATAATTTTTTAGCTGTGTCTATACCACCACTTAAAATTGTACGATTTTTTCGGCCTAAGCTATCTAGAGCTTCCAGAAAACAATCTTCTGGTGTTTTATCTTTTTTAATTGATTCTAATATTGAAAGCATTGAATAAACATAATCAGCAGCAGAGAATCGATAACGATAACTATAATTTAAGGTAAATGATCCATACACAATATCTGGTATATCATATTTTTCAGCTAACTTTTGAATCATTTGAAAAAATTCCTGTCGTAATATCATATCCATAGAATTATATGTTTGTTTTGCTTGAACCAATGGTAAACCCATTTCCACTAATAGTTCATGCATTTTTTTTTCGCCTCTTAAAGTCCACAATTTTAATTTACAAGCTGAGTACATCGAATATCTCATAGATTCTAATACGCTCCAGTGCCTGTATAAAGCTAAATGTAAGTCATTTTCAAATGTTATTTTCGGACCATTTTGATTATTTGAATCATTAACTTTATTCGATAACCGTGATACATGACTTTGTATATTATCAATTTCTAATGTATATGTAGAACTTTCAATCTTGCCTAATATTAATTGTTCTGTTGTACCTACTATTGCCCACCACAATAAATCAATAGAATCTTTAGATAATTTCCAAGCTAATTCAAAAATTATTAAAGCTGAACTTCTACCATAAAAACTGTACTGTGTATAATCATACATAATACGTTTTCTTTCTTCTTCCCAAGCTCTTTTTTCACGTTGTTTCATTATGCGTTTTTCATGGATTTGCGCATAACCTTCATTTACTATCCCTTCATTCTCGGAGTCATTTGCATCAGATTCATCATCTGATTCACGAAATATTGCTTCAAATGTTGGTATACTATCTCCATCAGTTGTTTCACCCAAAATACATATCTGCTTGTCATTGTAAATATTACAAACATCAAATGGACGATGTGAATCACAAACAAATATTACTACATCTTCATCAGGTTGTAAAATATCAACAATATCAACACATCCACCACAATTAATTAATATTACATATTTAATATCTTCACGATTTTCATCAAATGCTCTTTGCAGTCCAGCTGAACCCATTATTGGTACCACAGAATACAATGTTTGATCATATTGAAATAATGATTGTAATATTTTACTAGCACAAATTGCATCAATATCATAGTTAACAATAATTAATATTCTTTTACCAATTAATAAATTATAAAATTCTTCACGGATATTCTGAATAAACATAATCTTTTAGCAATTTAAAATTATTCAGATATGTATTAAAGTTTTAAAGATTATTTCACAGTTAAATTATTTAAATATTTGTATTTTTTGTTAAAAAAAAACCCACCACATTGCCTGCCTAGTTTGACGTTATATGGCATTCATTACATCCATTTCTCTTTAATACGTTAAGTATCCGTACAGACACAGACAAAATCACTCATAAGAACTCTGAAGTGGGTTTGTGGGTTTATGGCACAGCAAAAAATATGTTAAAACGTGTAAATACTATCAAATGTAATCCTTCGGTTGGAATTTTAATATAAAATACTATATTCAGTAGTTTTTCAGTTTTATGATAATTGATAACTTTGACTAGTCAAAGATTGATAAGTATAATTTTCCATTTAAACATTTAAATTGTGCAATATCAGCTCACAAGTATTGTGTCATTGGCAACACTCACAATTTGACGTTTTCTCATTTTGAATAAAATAATACTTTCCATATCAATAAATTACTTTGACATTCACATGACAGTTCAAATATTTTTTTTTTGCAGTTAGCTACTAGGATTTGTGTTTATCTGTCGCATGCGGAAATTCGAGCGGAAAAATTGTGTTTTCGTTTTTTTGGTGTTAGTTTATAGGAATGTTCTTTTTATGTGAAAATATGTTTAAATTTTTCTAAAAAAAGAGCACAAATTTCAGAATAAAGTGAAATATATTTTATAATTAATTTAGTTTTTAGTATTCTGGTAATTTAATTTAGAAAATATAAAAATCTATTAATTAATCTGGTGTTAAAAATCTTTACGGAAAGGTGCAAATAAAGTGTTAAATGATGCCATAAAAGTGCGCTAGAAAGAAGAATATTTTCTTATTTATATTTTGTCTTCATTTTGTATAAATCAAATAATTTATATTTAAAATTGTTTTTTAATAAAAAAAAAAATCAGTGATTTGTTTATTAGTGTTAGAAATTATAAGTAAAAAAAAAATTGTTTTTATATTTATATTTAATTATTAGTGTTTATTTTTAAAAATCTCTGTATTTTTTTGTTATGTTTTGAAAAGTGTGTTTACAAAAAATATAAATAATAAATTAAATTTTAAATTAAAATTTTTCAAATAATCATATTATATATAAACACACGGATTAAAACAACGAAAAATTGCTAATTAATTATGATGAATAATCATCCGGGATCAGGACGTCCCAATATTGTTGGACAACAAAATCATCCACCAAATCATTTAATTCAGAATCATCAATCTACTCTACAACAGCAACTTCATAATCATCCACATAATAATATTCAATCAACAATATTATTAAATAATTCATTGGCAATTAGACAGGAAATTCAAAGATTTGAAAGTGTTCATCCATCAATTTATGCTATTTATGATTTAATTGAATTGATACCAGATATTCAAGTGGCTCAACAAATTCGAGATCATGTTGTCTGTATTGAAGGTAAATTAATTGATCTTTATTTATGATATTTTATTTATTTAGAAACCTAATTTCATCAACAAATCATTAAATATTTAAAATATAATATTACAAGAAAATTATTGTTTACAAATTCATTGTGAATTGATTTAATATAATTTCTGTTTCCATTTGGTTTTCTTAATAAAAATACATTTTTTTTTTTGTTGCCTAGATTCAATTATTTATTTATGAATTTTCTTGTCCTGTTTCTGAATCTGTCGAAATGAATTTGTATTGTTGATTAAATTTAATTCACATTGGCATTTTGTATGTCGTAAGATGAGATGAAATTCTTGATATTTTCATCTCAATGGATTTATCAATCAAATTTTTGTATTTTTTCGTTTCAATCTTTATGAAGAGATTTTTTTTTTAATTTAATTTATTATTATTATATACTAAGTTAGACACAGACACAAAAATTTTGTATTTAAAGTTAGATCCTTGTGGAATAATAAAGAAATTACAAAATTTATGATTAAAAATAGTTTTGAGTGGTTCATTCAACTTTAAATCTAGACAAAATATCAAATTTTTGAAACACGTTTTGTGAGGTTTAAATTTACAAAAAATGTACCTACATCATTTAATTAGTAAATCTGTAAGAAAAAAGTTAATATAGTCGAAATTTTATAGGAATATTTATTGTAAGGTGGATGGATCTATGTTAACTCTATAATTTTATCAAAAGTCTTGATGAAAACATCATTAAATATGAGACAGGTTTTCAATTTTTCATCAAGATTTTCAAAAATTGCAGTGATGATTAAGATTTGTTGATTGTTTTCAAGAAAATTGAACAAATGAGAACCAGAATTAGAAGATGTGGTCGTTGCGACAGAAGTACAAACCTCCGAATCCCTACACTGCACCTAAAGGGATTTGTATTGTGCCTACAATACTAGGATTTGGTCTGTTGATACCCAGACTTCTGTAAAACCCCAACATCTTCCTGAGGGCCGGACCTCTGATTTCGTGAGGATTCAGAATTCGTTTACACAGGTGCGACAGTCTTGTTCGAGCTACAGCTTCGCATTCGCAGATAATCTGTAGTTTCTTCATCATCCGAACAGAACCGAGAAATTAGGAAATACTATATAGCTCAAACTTGTACAATTTCTTGTCTTTATAAAGTGTTTTTTTTATTCCAGTCACTAAATTCACTACGGTATGACCTTTAATCGAAAATGTTGTTTTGCTTGCATGTGTTTCATGTTTTTATTTATTTATTTAATGCTATAACTTTAATAATAACACATTTCCCTTCAATTTATTTATAAAAGTATATCTTTTAATATTTACTTACAATTTTTAATAATTAAATTATCAATTAAATCCGAAACGAAAACAATAAAATTACATTTCCGTGTTAAGTTAATTTAAAATTATATAATTTCATTAAATTTTTGTTCAAAAAATGTTCAACTGATCGTAATTCCTCTCTCTAAATATTATCATTACGTAAAATTTGAATTTGAATTCTATAATTCAATTATAAATTCTTGGTTTGAATACTTAATTAAAATAATTTTATATGTAATATAATTAATTATCATTGCCATTGCTGTTATATATTTGTTTAGTTGTTAATAATTATTTTGTCTGTTAATTAAGTACTTAGATTACTAGAATTTGCTAGAATTTTAAAACGACCTACGTACACAAAAATGAAACCGAAAACATTCTATAAATTTTATAATTTTTGCAAAAAAAAACCTTTGATTCTCTTTTGTTCTAAATTTCCCTCTCCAATTTATATTTTATATACTTTTTATATTTAAATAATATTTTTTATATGCTTTACTGAAAAAACCGCAAAAAAAAAATTCTAACTTTTGGTCAGCAAAAACTGTTGACTCGCGTTTCAATGTTGGCAAAAAATTTTTTGTTTTTGTTTTGTTGCTTCAATCAATTTTTAGGCGCCCATTCTGTGATTTTAATCGAGTTAAAATATACTTAATTAAATTGAAATATAAATTTTTATTTATTAACCTTTTTGGTCATCAGTGGAAGACCATTTAGTACGGATCGAGAGTTGAATGTGCGATTATTTTTAATGTGATCATATTGTGTCAGAATATTGTGTAAAATTGATATGGGGTCCGTTCTGTAGATTAATTGGGTTAATAAATGCTTCTGTTGTTTATAAATTATTCTATAGTTCAGAAAATCAACTAAATCAATACTTGATTCACCAATTTATAGAATGTTTTAAAAATTTGAATATATTTAAACTTTTTTATGTCAATGTTAACTATAAATATATTACAAAATTACAAAACAAATTCAATTTATATATAAACTGATTAAAAGGGAATCTGTAACAAGGCCATCTATAAACAGAATCTATTTATTAATGGCTAGTTCATCTGAACATAAAATATAATTACAAACAAAAATGAACTATAAAATAAAGTAAAATTCTTTTTCAATTAATAAAATTTCCCATCAGTCAAACAAAATTCTGACATAACTACGGGCAACATTATGGAGAATTTGTGGGGGAAATCTATCAACAGAAAATTATATAATTTTTTCATGTAAATTGTTTATTTGGAAGCATTTATTAAAGACTCTTATAAATCGAATTGTTTTCCAACATTTTCTATCATTTCAATTCAAAAAAACATACACAATTTTGTGCAGAATAAGACAATCCCTCATTTAGTTAATTCTGATTTGAAATACTTATTTAGGTCAAATCGATTTTCCGTATGTCATACATCAAAGTCATATGTAATAATCATTTATGGTTTTATTGGATTTGTAATGAAGTTGTTTCGGAATGTTTTTAATTAATAAGATGAGATCGTTTAAATATTTATTTCTTATCTTTATGGAATTACTTTTATTCTGCGAAATAATTTTCATAATTTTAGTTTGCTTCTTTAAGATGTTCGTAATTTATTTATATTTTAAGTTACAAAATATTCAATGTAACGAGCGCGTGAGACATGCACAAGAATATAGTAAATAGGGTTACGACGACGGCTCAAATATTTTCATCTAGAAATTAGACTGAGTATATATAAGTATAAGAATAGATACGAAAAAATTAGGCAGAAATTGTCAGGAATCAGGTGAACATATCCAAAATCTTTGGAGTTACCAAAGTTGTTGTCGAGCGAGTCCGTTTAAAGATATATACTGCGCTTCTTTTAAAGAACTTATAGTGGGTTTTAATTTACAGGGTAATGTCACAATGTGCCCCTGGTAGCCGTAGTGGTTCTAGATAAGTAATACCTTTTGAAAATAGGCATTAAGTTCATTAGACTTTAATCTAATGGAAAGCATCTTATCATTTTCTGTTTCATATTCGAATATTTCTTCATTTCAAAAAAATTTCAAGAATGAAACGTCATAAAAAGTTAAAAAAAAGTTACGGTGCCGCTTGCTTTGTCGAAAAGTTTGGTCCAATTCAACTTTCCGCTCTATCGCTTTGAAATATCAAATAATTTTATATAAATTATTTATATATATATAAACAATTTTTCTTTTGACGTGATATTGCTATGTACCACGTATCAACTTTTTTGGACTATTTTCTATCAACTTGTTTAATTTGATTCTTTGATTTTCAAAGGTGAATAAAATTGATTTAAGTACTTTATAAAGTGAAATATTAGAAATTTAAATATCGCAGGCTATTCAATATTGGGCTGTTTTGGTAACATTTTGGAATTGAATGAAATTCTATTCTAAAGTCCTTTGAATTCTATAGCAATTACAATTCGCATTCGAAAAAAAAGTTATAATTTAAAAGATCAATGAAGATGTCCAATGCGCAAATATTCAAATTAGCGAAACATGTTACTCAGCCTAACATAATAATTGCAAAAGTAAACAAACAATTATAAAGTATATGTATAAGTATCATAAATCTGACTTCTGTTACACTATTTCAAAAATATTCTTGGTCAAAAAATGCTAATTTACATTCAATTAATCATGTTAAACTTTAACCGAAACTTCAAACATGTAAACAAATATTGAATTTAGCAATTTAGCTTAACAAATCCTCACTTTCGTTAAATATTTATATACTTATATTAATCAGTAATGTTTGTTAACTCAATTACGTTTATTTATCGATAATTTTTACTAGAAATATAAAATCATAAAAATGCTGGTTTATGATGACATTTTAATTTAAAGAATTTTTTTTATTGAAAATTTAACTAAATAAACTAGAAACACTTGAATATAATTTTTCATTTTTCTAACCAATTTTTTGATTATATATGTGGTAAAATGTAAATAATAGCGTAAGTCGAAATTACATAAATTAATATTTTTCCATTTTATTGTATAATAGTCATGTAGTTAAAAAGTAGCCTTTGTATTTTCTGTTTCATTCAAAAAAATTATATACTTCTATAATAGCGTAATTTATTTTTAAACTTGTAATAATAGCTTATGTCAACATAATATCTTATGTATTGATAAGGTTTAAAAAATTGATAATGAGTAGAACAACCTGTAGGAAACTTATCCTCTTCCTTTAACACGGTACTTATCTTGTGATTCCCATGGATGGCTTATGCCGCTGTGAGGATGAAACTATAGAACCCACACTGGATCATCTAGACCTAGAGGGTGACTGGCATATATTTGGGAAGTTACGTAGTTCACGTTTAGTTAGCCCTTTTAACAATACATTTATGGAGAATTCTTTTCTTAATAACGTAAGTAGAATTTTTGATGGGATTAGTGCTTAGTAGTGCTTAGTGAACCTAACATATAGGGATCCATTGAGATCTCTCGTGATAGATTCGTTATTAAGTATAATATGAATATTTTTTTCAGATTCATTTTTTAATTTTGTTTATTCATTCCTGAACATTTTCAAATTTCGACATAAGCAACTCTTACATTGTTACTACAGATAATATACTTATATAAATAGCTAAAATTTTCGTGTATTCAACTTCAATTATTAGCATAACAAAGTGTTGAGTATTCTTGATGGTCTTGATAATTTTTATGCTTTAGTTTAATTTATGAGTTCATCACACGCTACTAAAAATTATATTTAACTAAACTTCATGAATCCAGAAGAATATACGAAATATTCAAAAATAATAATTTGATTAAAATCATAAGTATATATTTAATAATTGTATGTTTATGAAATTTTAGAGGAGGCAGAAAATTGTCGAAATAATTTTTTTTACAGTGTGACATTGTTAATTTATAAAATTTATGTATAAATATATTTTTCAAGTGAACTGAACATTTAAACTGCCCATTAACACAATATAAAAACTGTCAATATGTTTTTTTTTTATTTTGCAAGTAAACATGGCAAGTTAAGTTAATTAAGTTGTTATATAATAATAAAAATAGCTTGTAATAAAACGTAGAGATTTTTTTTAAATAAATATGTATGATTCATAAATTTGATAACCAATGAAGCTGAGCTATAATTTTAAAGAAGCTAAGACTCCTTGAATTATTTTATATACGAATTTTTGCAATCCGGTTTAATTGCGTTAATAATAAATAAGGCGGAAATGTTAATTTAAAAATGATTTATATACTTAGTATACAAACTATTAAAGAATTCATGTGATATTAGATTGACCAATACTTGGTCAATACTTTTGTATTGAATATTGCTGAAATTTAAATGGGGGCTGGCCACATTTGGACAAGAAAGGTCGGAGTTTCGCATCTCATTCAGTCGATAACATCAATCTCATGAAAATGGATTACAGATATATTAATTATCCATTATCCACAAATCATAATATCATAATTTTGGTTTTTCGGAGAACGTAATGTTCCCTAATCAAAGCATGAAGCCTCTTGATTTATTATGGCCGGGGTGTTATCACATGTAATGTTGATTCGATGAAAATTATTCAAAAAAAAAAAAAAAAAGGATTTAGAGGTCCTTAACTTTGAGTTCTCAAAACTGAGAGCATCAATTGAAGACTTTTAGCTTTCAAAGGGCGTTGATATAAACGTTCTATAGCGATTACTATTATATATATATCCGGATTATAACCTATAATTAACAGAAACCGATTTTTCTAATTTTTCTTTGTACATCGGAAAAGTGAACAATTTCTTCACTTTTTCCGATGTACTTTTTCGGATAATTATTAATTTTTTTTTTGAACTTATAATCCTTAATAATTCTACTTTGCTAACCAATTTAAATTATCTCAAATCAATTATTTTCCAATTTCGTATTAAGAAAAATAATCTGAAAATTCGACTATATATATACTCATCAGAAAAGCACATGAAAATTATTTAATGATAAGAAAATTTAGGATTACTTATATGATTATATTTTCATCTTAACGTGTCCAGTTAGAGAGTATCATTAATAATGATATTCTTAAGGATATTAAGGATAACATAAAATATTTATTTTACTATAACTTGAAATTCTTGGACTTTAAAAGCTTGTTTATGTTTTTCACCCTCAACAAAAAAAAAAAAAAATTAAAAATAAAATGAAAATTCTTATTATTTTTCTTAATTTTATTTTAACAGCCTATAGAAGAAATGGCTCAGTTTAGAAAATTGTTTAATAAATTTGATAAATTACCATATTTCGTGAATAAAGAAAAAAAAAACGTTATATTAATTTGAAAATTTCAAAATATAAGTTAAATTTAGTGGGAAAACAGAGAAAATTTATTTTCAATTAATTATTGTTGATAAAATGTTAAGAAATATATTAAGAAAATTACGAGTGGTTAGAATAACTAGGTTTGCTACATTTTGAAATGTGTAAAATCTTCAGATTTTAATGAAATTGAACACAGGTTCATCGAAACTTCTTGTTGCTGCCAGTCAATGATTTCCAATTATATTTCATAAGTTCAATGCTCTACATTCTACATCATACAGCAATTGTTACCCGATTGGACATACAAGCTTCTAAAATTTGGAATCAGTAGCTTCCACTTCTAATCATATGAGCAGTTTAGTTTCCGAAGAATATTTGATTTATATTCTAGATAACATTGACTAATTAGCCAATTCCAACTCAATAGCTTATTTTTGAAATTATATGTATTTCTTCGTGATGCGTCCGCTATTGTGAGGCACTGCCGTCGCTGTAACGTAATGTGACGACACTTAAGAAAACTTGATCTTTTGCCCTTCTCTGAGATAATTTCAGAGTTTACTAAAATTATGTATAGTCCGGTTGACTAAAATTCTGATAAAAAATTTATATTAATTTTATATCTTAAATTTATTTGTTTACAATTTTACTGAAAAACTGAAAAGCTTAAATTCATGAAAATTTGAAAAATTTCCATTTCAATCGTTGTGGGATGAAAACGATTTTTTTTTTCGTTTTTTCATGATTTTTTTCATGGTAGACTTTTTTATTCATTTAAAATAAAATGCATTTTCCTTGACATCTGGTAATGATACCCGGCAACTTTCAATTTCACCTGAAATGATAATTCACTCTGTAAAAACATATATAAATAATGTGTATTCTATACAATTCCACCCATTTTTATATGCCCTGT
The DNA here is from genome assembly GCA_963920725.1 of Rhamphomyia laevipes. Lineage (NCBI taxonomy): Eukaryota > Metazoa > Arthropoda > Insecta > Diptera > Empididae > Rhamphomyia > Rhamphomyia laevipes. Next base: position 53,759,105 of record OY987258.1, on the reverse strand, counting down.
TTCTGTTTTGGAATTTCCGTGTATATGAAATGGCCAGACAGTAAACACACCATTAAAAATTGGATAAAACTCTTTTAAAAAATTCTCTTTGGTATGATTAACTTGACTGTGAGGCTTTTTTGTCACTTCCTGTATTAACATTGGTTTTGTAATCCGGTTTGACAAATGTAGGAATATCCTTTTTTTTTGTTGTTGTGTAATTTCTGTGTTCTTTGTCAGACATGAATGCTGACATGTCGATTTTTTATGCTGGTTTTTTTTTTTGTCAGTTAAAAATTGTAAATAAATAGTTCAATCAAACTTTTAACTGTTTGAAATTTGGCTAATTTTAATAAGTGTTTCTATAATAAAAAATTTAGAAATTATTCTGAAGGATATACTAGTAAAATACAGTATTTCTGATAACGAAACAATAACGAAGAGCACAAGGATCAATTCCATTATATTAAATTTACCTGAATTTACAAAACATTAAATATTTAAATTGCCCTTTTGATTCCAAATTCATGAATATTTATTAACTTTTAAAATACATTGGAAATTTTGATTTATATATTAAAAGGATTTTATTTTATTTGCATAATTAAAAATTTAAATCGATTTTAATCGAATTACGATAGAAAATTAAATTTTACTAGATTTTACGTAAAATTTACATTACAATTTAAAGCGTTATTTAAATAATTCGTATTCAAATTCCTGACCAGACTTCACTATGGACACCAATGAACAATTATTTTATATATTATATGATAGGATTAAATAATTAGTTCATGCTTCATTTCATAGCCTTCTAATGTGCGGTTGTGTAAACTTGAAAGACTTCACATATTTATAATCTGAAATTGTCAATATTCTTATTTTGAACGGAAATTCTGATTGTGATTGGTCTGACTTTTTAATTAATGTTACCGAAAAAACATATTGTTTTTTACATTGATTTGTTATTGGTTATCCTTTTGTGTCCTTAGTGAAATCTGTAACGCGAAATTTTGAACAGAGAGTAAAATGGTATAGTATCAAATGACAACCCCTAATAGAAGAAAAAGATATAGAATTTAAATTAGTGATAAGGGAAAGGTTTTATTGAGTTTGAATCGTTTGTGAGGGATGTACTTTTTGATGGTCTCATTTATTATCGCTTGTGTCAAACAGTTTTATACTTATAAACATTTTGATTCCGCGGTAGCCTAGGTTTTTCACGATATAATTCAAATGTATTTCAATAGTTTCCAATGATTTTAGTAAACATTTTTTTTGTGTCTACAGCCGTTTTCGAAATTATAGTTAACACTTCCCAACATTTAATAAACTAATGAGTCTATAACTCTTTGAACACTTGCATTTGTAAACGCATTTATAAATTTAGGTAATTACTTACTTTTCACCTGTCCAAATTATAAAAAAATTATTAAAATTGTCATCATTCTTGTTACATGTAACATGAAATTATATCATTAATGAACAAATTTTAACTAATTATAGAGCTTGCAATTTTACACCATATAAAAACCTCCAAAAAGGTGAAGTTATTCGCTTATACATTGTGTTCATACCTAAATAACAAATAAAATTTTTGTATCACTAAATTATATATCACAAAAACGATTAATTTCGCATTGTCCAGTGAAATTCTTTCTTATCCTCTTTAAATTATTGCTATCCCGCCTTGTATAATTTTAATTACCCTACCAGCAAAGCAGACTGACTGATTGTGGCATTGTTGAAAATTTGTATCAAAAAACTTTTTTTTTTGTCCATTTATTATCTCTTTTGTGTCAAAACGTTTGTATAAATTTATGTGATTCCCCTCTTATTCGTCCCCCAAATTGGTTTTTATTGTGTAATTATGTTGTTTCACATGTAAATTCACTTTATGTTTGTAGTCATTGCCTCGTTTTTGATGATAAAGTTTTCAACTCACTTTAAATAAAAGAAGCATATGGAAGATAAGATTCGTGAACATTTCAAAAATATATAAATTTTTGACGTTATCTTCCGGCATGGTTACAAAAATAATTAAACTAAAATATAGAAATCGATTAAGTGTGCCAAATTTTTTAAAATGTTATTTTAAAATACGTGAAAAATTAGAAAATTTAATTTATAATTTGTATAATTTGATTAAAAAAATTGATTGTTGAAATCTATATGTAAAATGGTATACGGTTTATTTACCGAAAACAATTGACCGAACTGACAAATTATCGAAAGTAAATTGTTCTATAACGCGCTATTGTGCGAATTCACAATTAGGTAAATTGAGATAATGTAAATAAACACACCGAATGCACAATTCAACGAAAACACAAAACCCCGAATACTTTTAAACACAAAAACTTTCAGTAAAGTTGGCTGCCGATGAATTCTATTTATAATTTTTCAAAAAGCAATGGAGGAAATAAGGGAATGGGAAAATAAAGAGAAATTCACCTAATGGAACAACATAACAGGCATACGCCAAGGGAAGCGATTCCTAGATTTCTTAAACAAATAGGCTAAAGAAATCCTCACACTTAACAAAAACCGAACTACGTACAATAACTGGTCAGTTGCCGAACCACTACGCGCTGAGGTATCACCTAAACAAAATTGGAAAGCCTGATTATAGTGACTGTTCGAAAGATGAAGAAACTGCAGAGCACATCTTTTGCGATTAGGAGGCTTTTGGCCGAAAAACGATGAACCACCTCTCGCAATCAGGGGTCTGGCCGTCAGAAAAACTACAATTTTCAGAAGCCTGGGTTTTAACTGATCAAATTTTAGTAGGGTAGCCACAATAGATCTCTTTAGGACGCAGTGTAGGGAGGCGGAGGTTAGTATACTTCTACCTTAACGAATCTAATCTAATGTTTTTCCTGGATTTCTGCCAGGATAACAAATAAGTATATACTGAATCCTAAAAACTTACAAATCTATAGCAAATTTTTCTGTGAGAACGTAATTATGACCTCACTCTTCACAATGTTGATAACATTTAAAAAATTTAATATAAAATATTTAATTTCAAGGCATTTATTTAAGTCCTTATTAAATCCTTGTATATATACTAAACATTTTTTATAATGTAAACATTGAAACAAAATTTTTGAAATCCAGAGCTTAAAAAAATATTCTAAATCCCTTTTTATTATTATAATTTCTTCTATACGCATAACGTTTTGTTATCTACGACTTACTTATTAAATGTGGTTTTCCAGTTACCAGAATATTGTGAATAATGTATATATGTATATATAAATAAAGATATTTTCCAGGAAAATGATTTCAATGAAAAGAAAATCTTCTCCCCATCATGTACATCAAAAACTGCATAATCAGAAGTACGAAAAAGGGATTATTCCTATCTCTACGAAAAGGGACTGATAAAAAGGTTTACTATTCAAAATAACTGACTATGTATAGTTAAGCCGCAGGATATTAACGTTATCATAAAAATGAAAAAAAAAAAAACGAAGCTCTTCAAAAATAGAAATAACGTAGAAAAAATTATTTGACACCAAAATAGATTGTGTAATAAAATTTCATATTTGCTCACTGTCACATTATTTTTGCTATAATGATGTTTCAAAATATAACTTGAGAATAATATGAATACGACCTCATTATTTACAACTAACGACCCAATTTGTAAAATTATAATTTTTAAATTACATTATATTTCATCGTATTATAAGTAGTTTAAAAATGACAGTGCAGAGATATTAAATGAGCTGTTAGGAAAAAAAAATGGAATTCTGATGTATATAATATTTAGATGTCCTTATACTTTGGTAAAATTAGAAAATTAACTGGTTTGGATTGCATTTTAATATAGTAGCACGAATTGGAAATTGATCTGTCAGAATCAATTGCTCTATCTATACAGTGAATGTTAAAATTGACTCAATTTTTGACTTATGACCAGTGGTCGAAGTGGCAGGTTAAAAGTGGTGGGATGGGTTAAAAAAATACAATGTATTTTACAATGGATATAAATGAAATACTGTCCACGTCCAGTAATCTAGGATATTTAAAGTGATATGGTCTTGTAATGTTCTGTCGTAGTTTGATAAACTAGGTACATTACATTACAAGGCTCTTCTACGTGCGCCCTTTTATCAACATGTTGTTCTTCAACAATAGTTTTCTTTTTTTTATCAAAAAATTTATCCATTTGTTTTAAAAAAATATCTTTTTTAAACAAAATTTAACAATACTTGGAAGTATGAATGATAATACTATTCAAAATTAAATCGACTAAAATTTGAAATTTACGAAAAGCTGTGAAAGTTGTTACAAAGTAGTATATGGCCTAGTTAGTAACGGAAATTTAATTTTCAAATTTATTATATTTTCATATGTTACTGTTTTAAATTTAAAACTATATTTTTAAATTATTTTTAATTTTTTCGTATTCAAATATTTTTGATATTCATAAAAGAAATTATTTAAAATTTAAACAAAATATGTTCCGGGATGAATTTTTCCCCACTAAGAAGTGGTGGGATGAGTTTACAATTATTTAAAAGTCCCGGAATGGCATCCCACCCCATCCCGCCTCACTTCGAGCGCTGCTTATGACTGAATATGTAATAATGTTTGCAAATTCAGTGAATACTTAAATGAATTTTTAAAAATGATTATGATTGCAGTCTTATTATAAATCAGAGTTGTTAAATAATTCATTTTTTTGGTAATTATATTAACATCATTACTGCAGTACTAATTACTTCATTTGAATTACCTATTTAATTCAAATACCCTCTAATATACTGCAGTAATGCATTATTTCAACTATATTAAAAGTAATGCATTACTTTACTGTAGTCCAGTAATTATATATTTAAATTCTGTAATTAATTTGAAGTATTTTTTACATTACTCTGTACTTCAATGAAGTATTTTGAAGTACTAACACAATATTTCAATGAAGTACCTTTAATTACTTTTTGTAATCATAATGAACAAGTTTATACTGTCATAAAAAAGAATATGAAATAGTTGCTTTAAAGCAATTCATTACTTTCAGTTAAAGTAATGCATTACTTGAAATGTTTCAGTAAAAATTACTTTTAAAAAAGTAATGCATTAAAAATTTGAATTATACTAAGTAATAAAATTTACTGCATTACTTTTTTAATGCATTATTTAACAACTCTTATAATATACTGTAATTTTCAATTTTTCAATTATAATATTCAATTCATTTTGATAATTTATTGAACCAACCTGTATCGAAATATTTTCAGTAACTAATATCTCAAATCTTCGATATTATTCAATGATTTTTCGGGTATTATAAGTACCTCTCACATTTAAAATTACAAATCCTCCAAGCAATTGTTAATCTTATTTTTTTCAAAATTATCTTTCCCAAAAAATTTTCCATCTTACAAACAGAAAAAAGGAAATGTTAAACTTAAAAAAAATAATGTTAAGTCGAAAAACTTTTCATAAAAAAATAGACCACTGTGAAGAATAATCGAAACTTTTTTGAAATAAAAATTATTTGAAACAAATTTGCTTTAATGGGAACGACAAAGGGGAAAATTTTTGGTCTTGTAAATTTGCTGAAATTCAGTTTTCTTTTTACCTGGGAAATTTTTATTCTTACTTAAATTATATATATTTTTTTAAGGAGCCATTAGTTAACTTTAAGGATAAAATACTGACTATAACTTAGGTATAATTCTTGAAATGGAATTAAATTTCCCCCAATGATTTTATCCGTTTATCATATCCGAATGGGGGGGTAGGTAGACGAGTAATATTTTCATATACGAATACGTATTAACATTTAAAGTAAAAGAAAAGAATATTTTTGATCACAGAATGAAAATATTTTATTTTATTTATAAGGAAACGGATTATAGAGCATAAGGATATTTTCAGAAAGGATGATTAATGTGTATTAGGCTAAAGGACATATGTTTTTGATTAAAATGATATTTTTGGGTTATACATTTTTCGGGATTTTTAATAGAAAATTTCCTTTGGATTATTGTACTTAATTTTGTGATATAATTTTATTCAGATATATTCTTTCTAATCATGTAGGAGAACCTTCAAGCCTTCAAGGCCTTAAAAATATATTTACTTATATTAAAATTCATGTTTTCTTATTTTAATTATTTTTCTTTTCTATTTTCAGGTAAGCCAATTTGATTTTTTTTTGATTTTTCCAACATTTTCAATAACATCAAGTAAGTAAAGCTATGAATTCTAAGTATAAATACAATTATTTTTGTCTGTCCGGGACTTTTTAAGTGTTTATTTCTCAATTCGTGGTCCTGAAATCCAGGTGGACTGACCTGACAGATATTCATCTAGATGTAAAATTTATATTTACTAAAATTTTGTGGTTTTATTGTTGATGGCGTTGACTCTGGAGAACAAGGAAAGTTAAAGTTTTTTTTTCCTTTAGTTCGGATTCGCAAAATTCCAATCGTTCCAAACTCTTTCGATTTGAATCGTTCCGATGTGTCCAATCAATCGATTTAAGTGGACACATTATATGAAGACGTCAAATTTGAACTTTACTGAACGAATCGAAACTGAACTGATCGAAACTATGTAGCCAAAAGGCTTTATTTACAAAAATTTTGAATCAAAAATTGAAAATATCGATATTTTTAATTTGCTACAATTGTGAACTAAATGAATTAGTGTTTTTTTTTCATCTGTAATTTAATATTGCCTCTAATCTGCATAAAAACGAAGTAAATTATCTCGTAACAATTGCGATATTTAATCCTTACAATCGCCTTAATGTTAAGGAGATTCGTTCTTAACAACAATTTCAGTTTTTTTTTTGTTAAATTCCATCAATATATGAAAGTCTACTGTAAGACTTCTCTGTTGCAGACTATCCTCTTACATTAGTTTATTTAGGTACTTTGTTATTTTATTTATATAACTATTTTCTGTTTAATTTTGACGGTAAACTATGTAGAAATAATTTTTTTTATAATAAATCCAATTAAAATCTTTTGCTTTATAAACTTTTACATTTCTTTATGAGCCTTTACGTTTATACAAACTTTGGGTTTACAAATTAACTGGAGTGCTTGGCAGACATAAAATTAAATTTTGTCATTGAATGTATATAAAAATAATTCCCAAAGAAGCCGTTTTCAGACATTAAATTTATGACAGCCACCCACAGAGTGGAATCTAATATTGAATATAAATACTAGCGTATGAAATAGCGGAGCAGATTAAATGAAAATGGCATCTAAGGTCGATATTTTTCTTTTCATTGTTCCAGTATTTTTAATTAATGAAATCCATTCGTAATATTTCATAAAACCGACAAGTCAAAATTCTGATACGTACAAAATTCTGACAGTTCGAAATTCCGACAAGTTATAATTATCGATGGAACCTTCAAATTGATAGTGGATTAAACTAATATTTTGTATTTAAGTACTTAATTCAATATGGACAAAGCTGTTCTGGAGTAACCCCAACGCTAAACAATCGAGAAGTATTCTGAATATGACCAAACCTATATGCTCAGGCTGTACTGAGGAATAGTCACGGGGCATTTACTATTACGTAAACATGCCTGTGGCTAAGACTGACAACGAAAACCGCTTGTAGAGGCTGTACTGAAAATGACGAGACAATTGAACATATTTTATGTTACTCTCCTTTGCAGGGGATTTAGTAGAAATAAGCAAGGAAAACCTGATAATCTATAAACTTTATGAAAGAAGTGGGATGGCACCATTCGTGGTGAAAATGGGCAACTTTTCGTAAAGGGGTACAACGGACCGTATGGTATAGGTACGAGGATTAGCCGCTTCCATTCCCCCTTTTTCAAACCAACCCAACCATAATTTCAATGTGGAACTGTCTCTGTTGACTGGATGGAAGACTTTCTAGCGCTGGAGGGACGTCTTTTTTTGTGGATATTCAGGGAGTGTCATATTTTTTATTATCGAACTTAATGAGTTAATACTAAATAATTTCAAAGTATTAAACTGTCATAGTTGAGGAGACAACCGCTATATGTAAGAAGTTAAAATATTTGTTCATGTGACATTTAATTTTTTTAGAAAAATTAGTTTATTTCCCTAATTTCTTATTTCCATTTTCAACAACGAGAAGTTAATTAGAAGCACCATTACCTACATATTTTCCATACAAATTACAGGAATAAAAATTCTTTTTGATTTATTATTTTATCATCAAGTCTAACTTTTGACGATACTGCGGAAAACAGATGTAATAATATTAAAAGTTAATTGGCTAATTTAGTATATAGGCTGTTAAAATAATAAATTACTAACAATTTATAATTTGTTAGTTATTTTTATAATGAGTTTTCTATTTTTTTTTACGTATAATACCGAGCATTAATGTATACAAAATAGAAACCATTAAAAAATAATGTAATTTTCTATAGAATGGTACATTACCCTAATTAATTGATCTATCAAATCTGACATTGAAATAATTTTTATTTTTTAGATTTTCAACATTTAAGTAAGTCGTAATTTTGATCACATGGAAAACAAACCATAAAAACAACAATTCAATTGTGCCATAAAAAATATTTAATTTTGTGTTTCATTATCTGTTCAAGTATGATGAATGTTCTATTATCTCTGTTCAGTATGATGCCATTTACTATATCAAATTTATATTTAAAATTTAAATAAAAACATTTTTAAGATATAAGGAATGAATATAAAAATAGATAAAATTTTTGTCTGGTATTTTTTATAGTAGAATATCTAAAATGTTCGTGTCATTATTTATTCAATATTAGCGACAACAATTGCACAATTCCAGACAGAATTGAGCCACTTGTGCTGTTCTCTTAAAAATAAAAATTCCAAATTTTGTCATATTTTTATATTTTACTTAAAAAAAATTATGCTATTTAGTTTGTATTTGAATTCGAGTCGAATTCTCTAGACATTTTCTGCATAAATCTGTCGTTTTATTTTATGATTTCTTTATTGTAAATATAAGTAAGTAAATATGTAAAAAAATTATGTTAATTTGTATTGTAAGACTTTTTCTAGAAGAATATTTGTTAGCTAGTAGTTGCTATGAAAAAAAAAATAGATGAAATTTTCATATCATTGATTCAATCCTGTTCCATTTGTTTCAATCTTGTTTCATAGCGCGGCCTTATAATCATCCATTGTAGTAAGGTTGGTTATTTTAATAATTTAAAAAGAGAATTAATGAAATAATCGAACTATAAATTGTCTTAGATTGTCTTAAAAATATTAGTTAGATTTACAGGAATTTACAATATTAATTCAAGATTAGTTATTTAAAATGAAGCCATTATTCAAATAAATACCGAAATTTATTTCCACTCTAAAAATTCTAATTTATATTCAAATTCTTTTCCGAAAATTAAAGTATTTTTATTGACTTTTTTTCTGGCTCTTATTTAGTGCTTTCCCTTTACTTATAAGTTTATTATAATTTTCCCCCAATAAATGAAGGTAAAATAAAAATTGATTGTTGGAAATTATTGTTGCCATATCAAAATCAGTAAAATTCTTAAAGATTGAAACATCAGACGGAATTCCATTATTACGAACATTATTGTTTTTTTTTTTTGAAAAAAATGGGGTTTAACAATTTGGAAATACATTTTGAATGTGTCTTTAGGGAATTTCTGATTTTTAACATTCTTTGAAATGATTTTTAAATTGTCACTGAGCATATTTTCAAATAACCATAAAATGTAATGAGACAAGGGTTTCGACATATGGAACAAATCACATTTAGACTTTCTGTAAACTTTCAAAGAAAGATAAAATTTTACTTTCGCAAGGATAACAATAAAAATGTACACCTTATCAAAATCTGCGCAGTTTTGTAAGGGTTTTTATGTTCTAAATAATTTCTTCTTTTAGTTTCAAGATTTTTAATGTGATGCTGGATTGTGTGTACAAATTCTGTACCGTGCGGAGGGCCGACGTATATGCTAATTTTATTTACTTATTACTTATTTTTTAAAATCAATTATAGATCAACTTTTATAAATTGTATAAAATTACAAAATAAAGTTAGTATTTGAAATCTCAAATTGATTGATAGATTGAGAAGTCAACTTAATAAATTTTGTAATCAATCAATCAATCAATTAACACTTAAGAATTAGAATGACAGAACAAGTATTCTAACACATTATCAATAAATGATTAAAACGTGACGATTTTCATCAATAAATTATTTCATTAGTTTTGCTGTCAAAAGTAAATAATCATTTACTATAGTAAATTGAATACGATAAATTTTCATTATATTTCATACTAAAAAGCAAGAAAATTGTCATAATTTCTTTACAAAACGTTGGAACCAGTGAGTGAAAATTCGTGTATATTAACATAATATTAAATTCAGTTTGAATAATTATTTATTTTTGAAAACATTAATTATTAAAACACATTTTTTTATCTTAATGATGAGATATGTAACTCGAAAAATTCCTAAAAATTAAAAAATATTTTGTTGGAACGAGCGACTAAATGTCTACCTGTACTCACGATTATCATAAAATTCAATTTCCTGAATCGTGAATCAGACAAACACACTTTTTGAAATTCACACTTAAAATATATTTACAGCTGACGCTACAAAGTTAAAGCTTTTACGCTCCAATTTTTCATTATTTATTTTTTTATACTTATTTAAATAAATATATCGAATTAATTTAAAAATGTCAAATGAAAAAAAATTATAAATTTATTAATGGAATTATTTGTACAAATGTGTATGGCAAATACATTTTTTTTCGGATCTTTAACTTAGCTTCATTTACTCAGTTTTTATATTGGAAACTTTGAAATGGTAAAAAAAAAAAATTCTTTACTTTGTGAACAATATTTTTGTATAGTTCATCGATTTTGTATACCCAGCCACATTAACATACCAAAAGATAAACAAAAATTAATGTTGCCACCGTGGATTACCAAGCAAAATAAAAAAAAATTTAACATTACCAAAAATATAAACTTTTTATTATGACAAATGAGAGTCTTGACAGAAATGAAAATATGGTTAAATTAAGATGAAAATGAAAAGACGAAAGTGGCACCGTATAGAAGATGATTGAAAACAAAATAATTTTTCTAAAGCTATTATTCGATTCTGTAACCCAACTGTATAAATTCCGGGGAGGCATAGATTATGTGGTAAATTGTGTTTTTGGGTAAAATAGTCAAGAGATTTGGTGTTATCATGGTTAATCTATATCGGGAATGCCAAAATTCAGGTTTGGAGGAAAATATCAGTCATACTCTGTGGAATCAACGGAAAATATTGATTCAACGAATTGGAAGATTTGGTAGGGATCCCAACCCAATTATGGATCTGCTTAGGTTTGTTACGAATGCAATGAAGCTGGAGTAACGGAAGAGAACAATATTATTTAATATATAAGGTGATATTTACATATACGTCAGATAATTGTCTATAGTGTTTGTTATCAATAGTCACCACACTGGAGACCTCCCCTTCTAACTAACTAATAGTGAATTGTTGTTGATTTGTTTAAATATATTCGAATAACAATCCAATTTTGTTCTGTCACTTTTGATGTTGATGCTACTACAACAAAAATATCCCAAAAATCGACTGCTTCGGGAGAAACACTTAAGTTTATAAATTTTACTGTCAATTAAAAGTTTGAGAAGTTTTTTTTCAAGCAAATAAGAAAATGTGATTTCTCATCCCTGACAGTTTGCTCAATTCCAAAAAAAATTTCCAACTTACCTGAAACTAATATCGGAAGCTAATAATTTTCCAACATACCTAAAACTAATATTGGAATTGAAATTTTTTTTAATTTATTATGCTATCAGCTAAAAAAATATAAAAAAAAGTTGAAACTTTAATGCCCCTATAAACTTGCCTTTTAATATTCACTTCTATCAGGTAAGCAGAATATTTTGTTTATCGTTATTCGAATGCACAGCAAATTGTCGTTATATAAATTTATTTAAAAGCTTTTCCGTGCTAAATTTTTTTCAATAAAATTCACATTTATAATATTGAAAAGCGTCATTTTCCCTTAACATATCAATTTATATGATAAAGAAAGAAAATGGTTTTTCAAAGTATTATATTTTGAAAATTCTACATTAGAGTGCATCCAAAATTGGATGTTTTCTACTCCGATAAATCATATTTTATGCAAATTTTGCAATCTAAAGTTAGTAATTGAATGTGATAATATGAAATCTATGACCCAACCTTAAAGGATTCAATTTATATTAGAAAAATTCTAAACTGTCAAAATATTTATTTGCATACTTAATTAACAGAATTTTTGGTTATATTAACGAGGTTGTAGTGTAAAACTGACCAGTCGCCTAATAACACGATAGTTTTGATGGATCTATTTAAATCTCATCCAAGTTTTGAGTTTTTTAAACTATTCTTTTTCAAAGATTCTGTTTAAGTTAGTCTGATCCTCCTCCATAAAAGGATATGCGTAGATCACGCGTGACTTTTTCACACATCCAATATGCTAAAGTGTGGTTTCGGTGGTCAACACCAGCGGCACAGATCGCTAATGCAAATAACGAGATCTGATCATCTAATTTAGAGATTTACCTACGGGACAGGATCGACTCTTTATTTTTTAGTTAACCGTGGCTACTATAATTAAATATGATGACGATATCGAATCTAATATGCTCGCAGATCACATTATCTTCATATTGCCACTATATCCGCCGAAAAACCACGACGCTCCACAAAGTCTGCGACTGTATAAAAAGCAGTTTACTCTTGGGACGGTTTTCATCGACACAAACTATATAAGTATACATATAAGTATAATAATGTCGTGTAGCTTCGGATGCGACGTAAAAGATTCGCCATGCCAGAATTATGGTCGGACGGAGATATCTGATTGTGTAGAATCGATTGTCACGGTTTTTTCGACGGATTTGTAAATCAAGCTTTAAAATTAAGAAAAATAATTTACAATTTTCAAATTTAAATAATAACTTGATTAAATTAATTTTGATTTATTCATATTTTCATTATTTATAAAACTTATTTAATAAATATATTTAAATTTCTCCAATTTCAATTTTAAGTATTTTCTTAATTTCCATCAAACAGAAATTCAATTTTCAATAAAATGGAAAATTATTTATAAAAAGCAATCAAAATATTAATTATACTATAATAGTGAAAATACGAAAAGTTTTTATAATTTTAAAGCTATTGTTGGCTTCTTGCTTCAGGAAAATTGTTTTTCTTTAGTTAATATATAAATTTTCTCAGATTTAAATTTTACAATTAAAATCACGGGAGAAATTTCTTTCATAAAAGTTAGAAAGGTTAAACTAATAAATTTGATTGCTAATTATATTTAATATTTATTAAAACTATAATAATTTTCTTTATAATTTATGGTTTTATGGTTTATATTATGGGAAAACTGTTTGAAATTTAGTTTTTATGGTAAATATATTTGCAATATGGAAATGAAAATATTGTTAGTATTATATATGTGAAAATACCAACTGATGGTGTTAGTATCATTATCCAAAAATATATTTAGAAATAATAGAGAAAAAGAAAATATAATTTTGATATGATTATTATACGTAATAGGAAGGAATTCTAAAAATAGATATTTTACTTCGAGACTCGATTCTATTTTTGAATTAAAATTAATCATTCTATGAAAAATAACTATATAATATTAAAATTATGGTCATGATGATGATGTAAGTGATGAATAAAATTTGATTTTCATAAATTATACTACTTACTTATATACTTACAATGAAACATATTTGAGGGTTATAACTTATAACATAATTTTGTTACAGATTATACATCGGAATTAAAAATTCATCTATAGTTTAGATAGAAGAAAGTATAATCATACTTTTACTTACAATACTCTTGCCAGGAAGAACCAATTTAAGTCTTAGTATAATCAATTTCTTCCGAAAATCATAGAAATAGTTATGGTACCATTCCATGGTTTACTATAATAGCCTAATTTTTCGAAATTTGTGTGAAGAATCAATAAAATATATTTTTTTTTGTAAACTGACAAGCATTGTCAAAACCTTGAACATAATAAAAATAAAACAATTATTTCAGTTTTAGAGGCGTTCAGAATTAATTACAAACGCCACATAATCAACGGACAAACGAAGCACAACAAAACTGGGTCAAATTTATAATAAACTTTATTTACAAGTATAAACACATTTTTTATACGTTCAAGTTTATTAGTTTTTAAGTAGCGAGAAAAATTATGTTATTTGAGTTTAACTGCATTTTCTGCACTACTGGAAAATTTATGTTTTTTTTTTTAAAGCTATTTTATTATTCAGTAGACAACAACTTTTTGATAAAATTCTCGTCACGTAATAATATTATAGCCAGTAATTTGAACTTTGTTGAATTTATATTTTTTTCAGGGAAGTTTGGTTTTTCTTTTTATGATGATGGGAAATAATTTTGACATTTTATTGAGGAAAGTGTGTCTGTCTGTGGTGGCTCTTATATATAGGCATAAATTTATTTGTAGTCGAACAACAAAAAATATTTTTTATGTTTTGTTAAAATTTTCATATTTAATTTTCCTGCAGATATTAAATGAAATGAAAATTAAATTGAAAATGCTGTTTTTTTTTAGAAATCAAGCAAGAAGAATTATTGGGATAGTTTTGTAGCTCAGTTGGTTCGATATGTTATTAGTTTAATTAATTTGTAAATTATTATTTTGAAATGAAATTGGAATGTTTGGATGTATTTTATCGAGTGTATACTTTATAAATCCTACATAAATCAAAATCATTTTACCATGTTAATCTTGACTTCCAGTATTTTATAAGTTGTTGGTGCTGATTAAAGATGTTGAAAACCATCGAAACACAATTTAAATTTCTTTCCTTTGATCCAAAACTTACTGTTTACATTCCGGAAAATATTATTTTCAACCTCGCGAACAATCTATAATTTAGACCTAACGTCAGTATAACAGCTTAAAGCCATGGCTACATAGTTTCGATTCGTTCAGTAAAGTTCAAATTTGACGACTTCATTTATTTTATATGGAAATTGAATGTTGAATGGACACATAGGTGCGAAATGGAACAAATCGAATTAAATCGAAAGAGTTTGGAACGAATCCAAACTAAAGGAAATGTGAAGCGAAATGAAATATAACATTTAAAAAATGAAATTGTAATGACACATAGCTGATCAAAATTTTATAGAGGATATTAAAAGTAATCCGGAATTAACTAAATAAAAATTGCAGGAACACCAGAAAAAAAGATGATAACAAAATTGCAAACTCACAAATTAATCGATTGCAACTATATACTACTTAACCAGTCGAATCGGATGGAATCCAAACTGAACTGAACTGATCGGTACATTGTAGCCCTTACTTAAGTCACAATTATTATTAATTATACAATTTATTTAAATTCCTCATTTTTTAATTTATTTTATTCGTTTTTTCCCATGCAATCTAACAATTTCTTGCTGACATTTGACAGGTTTTTCATATTTTCATTTTGATCTGGCGACTGACAGAAATGTTGTTAAAGGCGGAATTTGGATAGTAATAATACATTTATATTAATAGAATTTGAATTTATCGTATTAATTTTAGTATTTCAGAAGCTAATTTTGAAGCTAACCCTAGCTTACTTTCGTTTTCTCTTTCATTTTTATTACACGATTACACCTTGCACCAATTTATATTATATTATATTATATTATCATTTTAACCTATTTAATATCACCATAAATGCAATTTGTGATATTAAATGCCGGAAGCAATGTCTGTAATAATATCGTGGTCTATTCACCTTTACCCTTTCTAAAAATCAATTTCTTTAAAAGAACAATTTTTAGTCAAATTAACAATTGTTTTTTTTCATCATAAGTAACTTGTTTATTCATTCCACTAATATTTCGTGAACACAATAATACCAAGAAGCACGCATACAATTTCCCGCAATAAATCACAATAGAAATCAGAATACAAAAAAAAAAAAAAAAAATGAACCACTCATGAATATTCAGGAAATATTAATATTCATCAGGGCAAATCGTTCACAAAACAAAAACAAAAAAAAAAACGATTTTTTTATGGCATTGCAATTTTGTTGGCAACTGCAATTTGCAATTCCATTTTAAGAATTTTGTTAGTGCAGAATGAATTTAGGGAGAACTATTATTATTGTCTATATGTCGGCTAAATATTTTAGAATGGAATTTGAATCATTTTACAGATTTGCTTAAAATAAAATTATTAGGTCCCGTTTTTTGTCTTATAATAGAATGAACTCATGAAAATATCATATTTTTAGTTGGTTATTTATAGTTTCATATTTTTTTTAGCTAAAAATATATTGAAGAATTTTTTGAAGTATTTTGTTTTTTTGATAAGGTCACAAGTTTTGATAGAAATTTTGAGTTTTCTTTAAATTGAAATTTTGTTTTTTAGAGGCTACAATAAATTTAAAGGTCATTTACTTTAAAAAATTAATTAATTCACAATAAAATTATAATATGTAAGCTTTCGGATAATGTTGATTCTATTTTGAATAATTCATATTTAAATATCATTTTTCATATTACAATATTACAAATCCGTAATTATTGAGATATCATCGGTTAAATATTTATTTTATTCTTGATATTCTGAATTAGGAAATGAAATATAAAAGTTTTTATAAGTTTTTGTGGTACGTGATATTATTCAGAATTTTCGATTTGATAAACATCTAAAATCAATATTGTTACAGCAATGATAAAATGTGGGAATATTAATGTTATCATTAGTTTTTATATCAATTCTGATATTGATATAGTAGTTTTGATTGGATTTGGACTTAAGTTGTTATATTAAAAGGTTATTTTTGATGGTTTGATACTATATTAGAGTAAGAAATTCACTCATTCCACTTATCTATAGAATTAAAGTATAAATAACTATTTTGCGGTGTCCTAAAAGAGTAAGCTGTTAAAGATGAAAATTGTCCACTTTCAAGACATTTAAATATTGGAATATGCGTATCCATACTTGGACTATCAAAAATCGAAGGAATAAGTAATTAGAGCTTCTTGAAATAAATGGTAAAACAGATTCCTTACCAGGTCATTGTTATCTTAAAATGCACTTATTCAAACGATTTGACTGACGGCGAACCAAAACTCTGCCAACACGAAGTTAAAACCGGCGGAACATCGTGTTGAATATTCTGTAACACGCAACCGTGAGGCATTGATGTATGTATACGACTACAACACCGCGATAGCTATCGTTGATCATTTGGATACGTGACGCTTGTGTTCAATAACGTAAAATTAAATGAATGGTTCACACTAAGCCACTGCATTGATTAGGACTATTTGTGGCTTTCCCATATTTCTAATCAACATTAGAGTAAATTATTTTGTTGTGTTGTTCCAGTTCCCACTTTGTCTCATTATTAATCCAATTACAAGCTGTATCAGTTGTAGAAGCTGTCAAATAGACGATGAGCTACATAGTATAGTAAAATTAAAGTGTTCATAAAATGATTGCAATTTAACGCGATATTACACACTGTGAATGAAATGAACACCAAGTATTTGAAGGACATTTATGATAAAAGGAAATAATTTAATAAACATTAAACTTTTAGTTATTATACATAAAGTGGAAATGGTCCAGGTAAATCCATGATGCAAAGATGATGATGTCAGATAATGTAAAAATTCTGTAAATAATTTTAAGTTATATACCTACAACATTTATTTTTCTAAGGATTCGTTTCTATTAGCAAAATAAATATATCAGTAAAAACATATCAGTAAAGCTAAAGCAAATAATTTCAATAAAACAACCCCACAACTTCTGTAGAGGTGATCAAAATCCTTGAAATATTTCCATGAACATTTTCAATTTTTTTTTTTTACATTTTCTGTTGAAACAAAACAAAAGGAAAAAATTGTATCCTTTTTTTCTGGGGAGACTAAATCGTTTGGAATGGAAAGGTAATTGAACGCATAAGGACTCGAATTGGAATTTTTGTATGTTTATGTATATAAACATTAAGGATTTGGAAGCAAAAAAGATACACCTAAAATACCAAAAGAAAAATGGTTATATTTAAGTGCCAACTTTTTCGTTCAGCTTTTAGTTTTTTTGGTTGTTGAAGGTGTTTTCTATTATTACTAAATAAAAGTAAATGTTTTGCCATTTCAATAAATTTGAAAACAGAATTCAATAGGTGGGAGTTTTATGATCCAATATTGTTTATATTAAATATCCTGTGATGAAATTCTTTACGTAGAGTTTTCAATTGAGAATTTTTGAGTTTAGAACATTAATAAATTCATATGAGAAATTCGGAAATTAGTAAATTAATAAATTCTATCATTTTATTTCTATTTATATATAATAAATGTAATTTTCTGTATTAACAAAATAAATTCATAATCGCGTGATGTTTTAACAATTTCCTACCGACAAACTGGAGCCGATAAACCTTGAATGTCCTTTCATGTTCATTTTTATTCCCCATTGGGTTAATTTTCTTTATATTATACTGCATTATTATTAGTTATTTATATATAAAAATCATTAGTTTTTATTTCTTGATTCATTAGTTTGAAATTTTCGCCAAGGGAAATGCAACAGGTCACCTTCAAATAATAATCAACATGAAAAAAATATAATGAAGTGATTGAATTTTAAATTGATTTGTTATATAAAGCTATACGATATGGATATATAATAATTAAATAATTAAATTTTTAATGTTTTAATGATTATCAGAAATTACCGATGACATAAATTGGTAAAAAAAATATAAAATGAATTAAAATTTAATATTATTTTCCTCTTGGGAATAATAAATTGAATTTAAATCTTTAAAAAAAAGATTGATTTTAATAAATTTTCATTTTTTAAATAACAGAAATAGCCATTGGTCTGGAAGCATGCAAGGAGATTATGTTTAACAGAAACCACAATATGAAGCGGATGTAGCATGTACTGAAGAGGAGGAAACAATAGCACACCTCCTCCAAGATATAAAAGACTTAAACTTTTGGAACATTACTTTTTGACCGACGGATATTGGCAGGTTAATACTATCTGTCTAGAAGACTAACTGCATTCATGAGAGTAATGAATTTAAATTCTATGCTCTAGGGTAGAATAAAGTCCATCATGTGGAGACTAACAACGGACCGTCATGGTCTAGCTGCTTTGTAACCCCTACTTCCCTTCCCAAAAGAAACTATACTAAAATTAATTTTAAATTTCCAAATTAAAATTTATTTTCTTAGCTGTAATCCAATTCCATTTCACAAAATATCATCCAAAATTTGTTTAACAAATTTTCCAGACCAAATTACATTAAATATTTAGCATTCACGGACTGTCTAAGTGTTCTTCAAATGAAACGAAATAAAATATTTTTTAGACGACTTCGATGGGAATAACACAAATAATAATACAAAAGGATATAAAATAAAATGTTAAGCAAAGACAATTAAAAGGATGATGATGAAAAGATCCATTGTCATCCAAAATAAACAAATTTGATATATATAAATTATGAGTTTGTACTCAGTTTGGTTCTGTTTAAAAATTAATCCTTTTTATGTGGTTGGAAAAGTTTACAACTGTTTTGATGGTGACTAGAATTTCAAAAAAAAAAAAAAATATTTAAATGAAATAACATAATTTAAACTCATTGTTTTGTGTATATTATTTGACAGTGCTCTATTTTCGGAAATTAAGTTGGTTTGTGTATGAATTTAATATTCAAAACGCCCTTTGAGATTTCAGCCAAAAACTTTATTATTTATTCATTTTAACAACTTATTCTAATATACAATTTTAAGTAAAGTGTAGCTATCCAAACAATTTAATTAAATATATAATATCTGTTAACAATGAAATTGTAGTTTCTATATACCTCGAACTATATCTCGATTGTTGAACTATATATTATTAAAATTTCGGGAACATATATATAAAATTAACCCTTTTAAACATTAGTTTTTCCAATTACAAAAATGAATATATAAAACAATTGCTGACATTAACATAAAAAGTCATTGAATTTTAATTTAATGGGTTTCGGGTGGCGAACGAATGTATCCACAAAAACTCAATGAATATTAAATTTTATGAGTTTGTGTAAGCCTGAAAATTACAGAGTTTATAAAATTTTCCAATTCCAACCTAATCGAAATTTTCTATTTGACTTTATTATACGTTCCAAAAAGTTAAAGAAGGATCAAATTTTTTGGTTCTGTTGAGTGTTTTGCAATTAATCATCTACCAAATTGTGTTTAGGGAATATTCATTTATTTATTATCCTTTATTGTATAAAATATTTAACATAAAATTTACGATTGGGATAATTCAAAGGATAATTTTAAACTATATATGAGATTTTAGTAAATAACATTGTCGATTTATTGCAGTGGTTTAAATATCCTTTTAATAAGAGAACGAGGACGTTTTCTATATAGTAAAAAAATGAAATACAATTGTGAAGTATGAAAATTGTGTAGGTATGAAAATGATATAAGTTTAGAGATGTGGAAAATCAAAGTGATTATTTGTCAAATGAAATTATAGTTTGTTTTAATAATTTGTGGCTTTGTTCAAATGTCCCAAGCGGTAATAAAATGGTTTTATATAATTCTATACATTTAATCCGATTTACTAAAATTATGAATATGTGAATAAAATTTCGTTATAAAATTATGACATAGTCTAGAAAATTGATTTAATGAAAACGCTTGTGAAAATTGCATTTAAGTATTTAAATTTTGAATATGATTTAAGTAAACAATTTTAGTAATTAATAATTCAATTTGATGAAAATTGAATAAATGAATTGGTCAAATTTGATTATTTGCTGGTTAAAATGATAATTTGAGTTGATTATCTAAAATTGATTTCAATTTAATATTTTTATCAAATTTAAATATTTTTATAAAGATTTTTTTGGAAGATGGATGACGGAGGAAATAATATTAAAATATTCGAATTCAATTCGAATTCATGTCAGATTGCAGTATAAACTAAGTATTCGTTATTCATGCTAGTTTCGTTCAGTTTATCCAGTCGATCACAATCACTAAAACATTATCTGGTCTATATGTGTACCCTATATAATCAACAATATTAACCTCTAGGATGCGCTCTTTACAAATTTTAGCAGGTCCATGACTAAAATCTCTACCAAATCCTCCAATTCCAAAAAGACAGTATCATAATTATGCCCAGCTTTAGCCACAAATTGATTTTGTTTAATGATATATATCTTTATGTTCTTAAGATTCCGCTCTGGCCTAGTACATTTGTCATTCATACTAGGATTTTCCCTGAATTAAAATCTGTTGACGCGGTAGTATCATAGAATTTATGTATTCGTTTCCATCCCTGTGAAAATTCTGAAAAACTATTTAACGTATATACACTGAGAACAAACCAGCGTAACTTACTAAACATGAATTTTCATTATTGCCTGAATTCTTTGTGAAAATTATTCTTATAAGCAAATAAATAAATACATTTTTTGTTTGACTATATTCCAATATTGTCTTAAAAGTAATCAAATTAAACGTTTTTTAAGGGCAATGATGACCTTTTAAGTGTCTTGTAAAATGTTGTAAGTATATTTGTGGTTTGATTTTAATTAAAATAGGGCAAGTGGGAACATCTGGAATGTGATTAGCCTTTATTATGTGATGATATCGTGTGATTATTTAAGGCGATGATAATTTAATATATGAAGACAAATTAAGAACAGATGGAAAATTTAACATATTTTTATTAATATAAAATGTGATTTACAATTTAGAAGTTGTGAGATTTTGTATAATTATGGAAAAGAAATGATATTATTAAAAATGCCTTCATGCAGAAATGTTTTTTATGAAATTCAAACTAAATGATGTCATTTCGATATTGGATTAATATAATGTCAAACAATTTATTAAAAATATTTAAAACTAGTTTTTCTGAATTTGTTGATATTCAACTAAATAAAACTAAAATTTAAATTAATCTTAATATATAATTATTTAAATTTCTTTTGTGAATGATGACCAATTGTGCAATCAAAATGTCAATGGAATTTTACTTACGACATTTTCATTATTGTAAGTGATAAAACTTCCAAATCGTAATATTTATATGTAAATATAAGTAAAAATACAGAATTTTGTAATATAAATGAGACTTTGACATTTAAAGTTATTTCCTGATTGAAATATTTTCATTTATTAATCTAATTAGAAAAAGCACATTATTCGAAATATTCCACTCTTCCACTCTGTATACAACCGAGTTTATGGCTTCCTGCAGAACATCAACCCATACCAATAAATGACATTAGCTTTGGCGGCTTCATAATACCAACCTCCCAATAGTTTCACTATAATTATTTCAGTTTTTTTTAAATTAATTATTAATTCCTTCTCAAAATATAATTCCAAATAGACCCTGTTTTGTGCGAGACAAAGTAGATACTTTTTATTAGGTACCTTCATAAAATAATCCTTCGGTGTATAAATTTTAAAAGTGATTTTTTTTGTCACTAATTTTGCTATTCCATAAAAAGGAAGGGTTCAAGTTCAAAATCAATTATTCAAATTATTCTTTAATTTACAAACGTTTGATCTTTTTCAATTTGTTATTCTAATTAATTTGTAATTTAATTTTTTTTAAATATATATAAAACCAAAAAGGCTTTAAGTAAACAAAAATTAATTTGGAAATCATTTTTAAATTTAATTTTTAATGGAAGATTTTAAATGTGAAGGAATTCTGTAATAAAATTGGGACTCAGAAACAGGTCTTGAATGTTTCGTGTGGTTCCGTATTGTTTAATGGAAAAAAATCCATCTTTATTGAAATAATTTCAGTAAAATAAGCAATTTGTCTTTTGAAGCTCTGGCGGTTCACTTTCATGTCCTCAAGCTCATATTCCTTTCTGTAATTTCAATTTACATTTTTCGACAAATATCACAAATTTTATATTACTTATCATTCTTGTCTCCAAAAAGGCTTTCGCATTATTTCCCATTTTCAGAATAAAAACTGTTTTCATTCCATTTTAATGAATTTGATTTTGAAATCCCCTAAAGCCATATAAAAATTGGAGATTTTCAATTTCTTTGTTGTTTATTTCAAATTTAATGATGAAGAAAAAACCCATCTGATACTGATGTCCTTATTGTCATAATAATTGAAAACAGGGAATCGTGTACAATAAATTTTTATGTAATTTCTTCATAAATAAATTCAATAAATTGTTTAAAATGTAGAAATTGTGATAAAGAAAATGAATTTTCAGCATAAAATAAATTTGAATGAAGAATGAATGACTAAAACATAAATTATAATTGTGGTCATAAAACGAAACATTTTCGATGATTTTATTTGGTAAATATGAACTACAAAATTTCAGATAAATAAGGTAAAAGTACCATATTTGGACCGCTATTAAAAACTTAAGACTTTTTATACTTGTAATATATTTTGTAAATTAAAAAAAGGATTTTTATTAATTTTAATATGTAGTTGGGATTATTTTCGATCAATATTAATAAGTTTCTATTTTATTTTAATGTTATTTATTTAAATTTAATACCTTAAATCGTGAATATATAAAAGCTCATAATTTGGACATACCAAAAATTTTCGTGTTCCTAATGTGGACAATTCCATGACCCAAATTTGGATCGAAAGAAAATTGTTGTTTTAATGTAAAAGAATAACGTTTAATGTTAGGAAATAAAGATTTTTTTATTCAAATTCAATTAATAAAATAATAATAATAAACATAAACAAAAACAAATTCAATGTAAAAGTAAAGTAATATTAATAGTTACTAAAAAAGTAAATTAATATTTATTAATTTATGTTTCTTAATTTATTTACTTCTTCAACATTGTAAATACCCCTTGAATTAATTAAAGTTGGTTCACGAATTTCCATTACAACATCAATATTTTTGTAACATTTTCCAACGGTCCAAATTCAGTGCAATTTCAATTTCTAAGATTTCCTAATTTGGACCGTTTGGGTCCAAATTATGGTTATTTAGGAACTAAATATTGATTAATTTTTTTAAAATTAAATTTAAACTTTTAGCACTGATAATTATAGTCAATTTATTAATTAAATATTAATTATTCTTATGAGCAAATTTGGACATAATGTTTTTATTAAAATTCACTTATTTTAAAATAAAGTTTCAAATATAATATTTCTATAAGATCAGGTTTTAGATATATTTTAAACCTCATTTATTAAAGTAAATGTAATAAAAATATAGTGTCTAAATTAGCTCAAATTATTAATTTGTTCTATATTAACATAATGGAGAAACAAAACATATAATTATTCAATATTTTTAATTAAAAAAATCAAATTTATGAGATGATATTCAAAATGGCAATTTGGACATAGCCGTCCAAATTTAGTGCACATAATATTTTTCACAGTCCCGAATTTGGCTCGCTTATTTTAACATTTAATTAATATTTAATTGCTAAATTATTGAATAAAATTTACTTTATTTTTAATTTAAAACCGAGTTCAACTCCAAATCAACACAGTTTATGAATAATCAATATTATAATCCCTATTTACAAAATGTACTTATCTAAAGAATTTTCTAACAATTTTTTGAAAAACAAAAACTTTAACTAAAACGTTTCGAATAGCGACAGAAACTATTTCTTTTCTCTTAGTTTATAAAAAAATCAAAAGAAAAAACTAATGAGAATTAGACAAAGAAATCTCGATGCTTCTTTTTAAAAATTTAAATATTGCATTTTCGTAATTTTTTTACTTAAATTTGAAAGAAAAGTAGGAAACGGTCCAAATTATGGACAACTGTCCAAATTTTGTACTTTTACCTTACTAACCAGAAGGGGTCAATACATTGTCCATTCATAGCTCATTGAGAATTAATGGTGTGTAGCTTTTGATATTACCCTTCAAATAATTTGGTTTGTTTTAAAAGCTAAATGTATTCACGTGAAAGAGTTATTGGTAGGAAATTGGTAAAAAATACTTATATAGTTAATATAGTAATTTGCTGTGTAAGCTATTAGGTGTAGTGGACAAATTACTGAATATGAACAAAATACTGTATATAACAATAAAGATAATGAATACTGAATGAATATTGGTTACAGAATTATTCGTTGGGGTAATAAATATCTATTAATATAAGGCCAATGACCACCAATTCAGAAACTAATGAAATTTAGTTGAATGCATTCCTATATGTACAATTGACCAAAAGTTAAATATTGTAGCAAAGGATTTGTTAACTTTGAAGTAAATTTATGTTATCACAAATTATAAATATATTCAATAAAAATCTGTATTTTCTAGAAATGTAATTAATTATCCTGCAGTTCAAATTTAAACAAGATTTGTGAAAATTCATGAAGGAAAAGTATTTAATTTAATTTCAGTTATAAGAATAAATTGTGAATCTTGAATGTTTCGACATTTGGATATGCTTTTCCGTTCGGTTTATTAAGTTTGTATACATTTTCTTGATAAATACAACCCCAGTATAATAATGGAATCATAGGGAATGCATCTTTAGTATATATTTTTCGAATAATATCATTTTCTAATTGGATTGCTAACTGACGAGGGATGACATATTTCTTAAGTCTTATTTGGAATAACCTTCGAAAGTAAAAATTCTACTAAATAAAGAATGTAATGCCAATAATTTATTCAACGAAATAATTCATAGATTTGAACTTTTACGGAGAATTACTTATTTTATTTCGAAGCAGTTCACCGCAATGTTAACCCTTTGATGAAGGTAAATTGAATATGGAAGTTATAAGAAAATTTTAAAAGAATTATCTTGTACTTAATTCAGTTGGTCAATTTAAATCTTACCTTTTCCTTTCTAACCCTTCAAAATTAAATTAAATTTTAGTAGCTTTGTTTTTTATTGGCAATATTCAAAATTTTCTTTTTTTTTCTTGGTATACTTTCAAAACAGTTCGGAAACAATTAAGTTTGAAAAGTTCAAATTTCTGTATAGTTAAGGACGCAACTGAAGACTGATATTTAAAATTTATTGATTGATTAAGGACTACGAAAATTGATTTAAAATTATGAAAAAACTCAAGTTTAATTTTTTGTTTCTGATTTTGATTGTGAAATTAATCAGCTACAAAATTGGTTGTTCACAATTGCTCTAATATTGTTTCTCTTAGTTTAACCCTAAAATTCGTGATTAAGCTAAGTATAAGAAAGGATACAAAAACCGAAGCTAAAATTCGTGATTGAGCTAAGTATATCTGAAAATATGGACCATGTGATCAGCGGTACAAAAAGTCACATCCCAGATGCGAAGGGTTAAATTTTTATTTTATTGAAATTAACCTTTAAAACACACAACTTTCAACTAAACAATTTCCCTTTACTTAATTATTTGTGATTGTGTGTATTATCAAAAAACAGAATTGATTGCAAAACAAAAAATGATGTTGTTCAACAGAAAATGAATACAAAAAACCACCCAGTCGAGCACACACTCTTAATTCTTCATTTCTTTTATGTCATGTCATACAAAAAAAAAACACTATATTATTTTAATTTGCACTGGCTGCCACTGTTCCCGATGCTTTGCTTTGTGCTTATAGATCAAGTGCACGATTAATAAATACACAAAACAAAAAATTTGCATTATTGTGATGTAATTGAAAATTGGCGCTATCACAGGCAAACATTAGTGGAATGGTGAGTTCAGTGGGGAGCATGTAACTGAAAAAGTGGCATTTAATGTCTGCGATAACATAAATAACAAAAAAAATATTTTGAAAACATTGTACAGAGAAAATCGTGTATGCCATAAGTTTTTTTTTCGCGGTTTCGAATATTTAAGTTCAAAATTACGGAAATATTTTGAATTTATAATTCGGAATAATTTTATGGCTTTAATATTTATGCTATAATTTTGGGGTAGAAATTTTATGTTTTTGTTTTTTTATGGTTTTCAATAATAATTTTTTTGGTGAATGTCGCCAATTCGGAAGAAAAAATGATTTGTAAAATATTAAAATATTTAAGAATAAATATTTAAAAATTCAATTTTATTAGTGAATTTTATTAATGTTTTTATGTTACAACATTTTTGATATCAGAAAAACATTTAATTTTAAAAATTATTCAATAAAATACAAGGATGTCCTGTAAATTTCCTTATTTCTGTACGTTAGGAACAAATATTTATTGAAATTGATTTCTTTACAAATTGCTAACAAACATTTTTTGATTTTAATATTGAAGTAATCCTACGGTCGGTCAAAGTATGTTTATTAAATTGGAAAGGTTTTATTGGACATCGGATTGATCCTTTCAAAAATTTATTAACCTTTTTTCTTTAAAAAAAATGCCTATATAAAGTCCTTACTGTCATTTACAGATGCTAACATTAATTTTATTAGACTCACGAATAAAATTTTTAAGTGTTAATTTATTAACAAAATAGTATTTGAAATGTGAATAAAGTCGAAATAAAATTAAATTTAAAATATATTGAAATCGATAGTCAAATATTAGATTATAGAAATTGATAAACAGCTGTCAGAAAAATTAAAATCTTAAACATTTTCTTGATATTTTCATTAATTTATGATGTCATTTAAAGTTTTCTTAAAGTTCTATACATTAAATTCCATATTTTAATAAAATTATACTTTCTTTTATATAATTTTCTTTATCTGACTCATATATAATTTTCCGGATGACATAATTTTCTTTTTACATAAATCCACGTACACACACAAATACACACTAAATAATTTTCTATTTTATTTATTCACATCTCATTCGTGACTTTGATCAAGGAGATAGAAAAAGAGGTCACAGTGAAGATTCACACAAACAAAAATAATAATATCCTTGGAAACAAGGAAAATATAAAACTTACATACAATTTTTTTTTAACAAAAAATTATTATAAAAAACAAGTAGAAAAATTGTTTACAGGAAATTTTGCATTTGTTATTTCTCCTGATTAATTATTAAAATAACCTTGAATGTTAAATTATACAATATACAAATTTTTTCTAGAAAAGGATTTATATAATTTCATTTATTACCAGTAATGTATAACAATAAATTAATATTTCAAGGAGCATGACTAACCAGAACTGAATATTTAATCCTTTTCGTATTTGATGTTATACAATTTCTTTAATTTATAATTGAATTTTTTGTTGAAGTACTCAATCAGTTTGAATTGATGGATCGATCATATGGCAACTTCGATTTTCGATCAAGAAAAGAACTCTGAAATGGACAAAGAATAAATGATTATAATTTTAATTTGTTCGGTACCAAACGTAATGTAATAATGGATTATAATAAAAATTCAATTTATCTGTAATTGAAATCTCATTTTCAATTATATAAATTTGTAAAAAAGTATAGAGTGATAACAAAATTAAAAGATGGAATCAAGAGGAATTAAAGCATAAATTGAATCCGATAATATTGAAGATATTAAAACTTATAAATTTCATTGGTTTGGTTGTTTAAAGTGGCGAGTCTCGAATACCTGTCCAAGATTCCAATTAGAGCTTTAGTAACATTTTGAAACCACTAATACCACTAATAACCGTCGCCAGAGCGGAGTTACTGTTTTGTTTAAATCCACTTCGTGGTATCTGCACGAAGTGGAAGTATCCGCACATTAATTCATTTTTGATATATATATAAATCTATTACTTTGAAACATATTCGTCAGAGTTGCAATAGAAATCTAATTTTCAATAACATTGAATCTAATGGACCCAAGCCAAATTGGTCTTTCTGCAAATTAAATATTTATAAATTGAAAGCTCGATAATGTTTTAACTAGAGAGTTTGCTACATTATAATACTGCTCCGATTCGCAGGTTAAAGAATTTAAGCATGGTACCCACTTCAGTTTAAATGATTAAGTAAGAACAACATTTATTGTTACTTCCCATTATAACAAACTTTACTTGCAAAACAATTTTTTAACAAAAGTTATCGTGTAAATTCCAAATATATAATTCTCTGATTTCTTCTCAAAGCACCCTGTGAATATAAGAGAAATAATTTTGAATTATATTTTCCAAACATATGAGTCAATAAATTTATATAAAAGAACGCGTTCCTATATCAGAAATAAACTAAAAAATGGTTTTATTCAATTTTAAGGGTAAATCCTTTTTTTGGTGAAAGTCAACCTATTGCCAATGGCAAAATGTTCCTTTAAATTCAACATTATATTTTGTAATGCTTATGTACACTACACTTGACATTATTGTTGAGATATTTCAAGAGTTTTCTGTAAAATAAGTTCAACAAATCCGAATGAAGAACATCTTGTGTGTTTGCTTTAATTAAGTGATACCATCAAGTGATACTAAAAAAGGTGTTGTAATTTTACACATCTGAAGGCTCTCTTGTGCTAATTTGAAGCCATAAGAGTTCTTATTTAACAAAATTGAAAAGCAAAATTATACAATTTAATTGAAGTTACTTCAAATGTTTAATTTAATCTTCTAAATAAAGAATATAATAAGACAAATGAATATACAATTATAAATTTTTATTTGATCAAGGAAATTATATTCCTGACACTGCTTCGACAAATTATGCTAAGACTGAAGTTAAACGACAAATGTTTTCAATGTGAAATATATTTTAATACATTTTCAAATTTGGTAAAATTACTTTAGTCTTGAAGGCCAATTATCTAAACAACATAACTCGAAATTGGAGTAACAATTTACAGAAAATGTATACGTCGTCAATTTCTTCATCAACTATTGCTACAATCTCATTATTTAATTTGCAAAATTTCATCTATTAACTGGTATATACATAAGCTTAGCGTGATGAATATTTGAATTGTATAAATGTCTTAATTATTTCTTGGCTTTACCTTCTCTAAACTTTACTAATAATTGAATTAATTGCATTCCATAGTGACTAGTTATATGTATACCAGTATAGATAAAGATACTAAATAATTATGTATAATTTTCAAATACTTATATAATTTTCTACGAATAATTTCGTATGATTTCATGTGATGGAAATGTGTAGAAGTGGAAAATTAAGAAATTAATTATTAATTATCTAATTATTTTACTCGCTTATTAAAACTATCACGTATAAGTATATCAAACTAAAATTAATAATAAAAACTTATTTTGTATGAGCTGTTTAAGAAGCGTTTCAATCCTGCCTTTAAATAACTCCGCAAAAATATCACCCAATCTCGTAAAGCAGTGGCATGACGACGAGT
Organism: Rhamphomyia laevipes; assembly: GCA_963920725.1. Lineage (NCBI taxonomy): Eukaryota > Metazoa > Arthropoda > Insecta > Diptera > Empididae > Rhamphomyia > Rhamphomyia laevipes. The sequence continues at coordinate 53,728,803 of OY987258.1, read as the reverse complement.
TTGTGTTCTTATGGAATCTTGTGTATCAAGTGACGTTACTGTGTGTTCTGAGTCCCGAGACAGAGTAAAATCTCTAGGAATTGTGCATGTGAATGAAACAAAAAGAAATGGCTTCAGTCTGGATACGTTAGAGCTGGTAGATCATACCATAAATAAAAGGGATATCTATCTCTACTTTTTGTTGTTCTTGGCGAACGAGAGGTGCAGAGACATAACACTTGTCGTACGACTAAGAATATATGGACCCATTCAATCAATCATGCTGCAATTGCAGATAATTGAATGAAACTATAACACAATTTACTTCCAAGTATCCATCTCTTTCTAGAACAAGCAAGGCTAAACTTTGCGGATATGATCCTTAGCCAGCAATCAATCCGGCTGGTAAGTTACCTACAGATATAACGATTTCTGAATATCACAAGAGGTGATCTAAAATCAGTATCTTCCAAGGTAAGCCAAATGTTCATATGAGTGGTTCACTGTCAGATTGAATAAGACTCCCCCACTTAAACGAACCAATCGGCGTTTCAATATTTAAAATTACAGATTAAATATCGCATTTAACAAATATCCTTTAACAAAGTATTGCCTTTCATAAGAATTTCTATCGTACTTATATTTTGGAACCTCACCGGAACCACAACTGCTACAAAATTTAATATTTTTGATTATTAGAACTCTGAAAATTACATTTATAGACCTTTAAACTTTCCGAAGCTTAAGTTTATAAATAAATGACTAAAATAAATTTACAAAACTACATAATAAAGATTACGAAAGGATTTTTTGTGAAAGTCATCAGTACGAAAATCCTAAATATTTTCATGTCCTTTTTTGTTGCTGTTGTTATCGTTTTGGCTGTGTTATTATTTACGTAAAACTGAAGCGAGGCGGAATTAACTGAAATATTTCAAATAAAAATTCTCTAAAAAAAAAAAAAATGGAAAGTAATCAATTGGAATGAAAAGTAAATTGAAACGCACAAGGACATCAAAAGGAATTTTTATGTTGTTTATTTTTCCTGTTTACATAAATTTATATACGTGAAAATTTTCGATATTTAATCGGAAAGATGGAAATAAAAGAATTTTTATTATTTTATGTACAAAATTTTGGGGTTTCTTTTCATTTAAATTTGATATTTTGTTAAAGAATGGAAAATATTTATGTTCATTATTAAGGATATTAGGTATACAGAAAAGAAAAATAACGGACAGAAAATAATAGAAAGAAAATTTATGGATAATACTAAAAAAAAAATTTCGGAAACTTCTTTTGTGTAAATTTACTATAAGAAAATTACTTTTGATTAAATATATTTATACATTTCCTTCACTTTATTGTTTAAATTAAGGATTTATTTGTAAGGATATTTTCTTTTTAGTGTTTCTATTTTAAAGCTTCTTTAAAGCTTAAAATGTTGTTAGTAAATTTTATTACATAAATTAATCATAATTTTATGTAAACTTTAAATGTAAACCATAAAAATGTTGAGTTTCCTCACCTTTTTTTGTAAATATTACATGGAAATTATGATCGCATGTTTGTTGATAGTTTATAAAAATGACAAATTGTAGTCAAGAATTTAATGTTATTTAAATTTCTTTGATTTTTTTTATGTTTCCCATCCTTATTCGTAAAGTTTCACATAAAAATGAATTATATAATTCGGTATTAAAAATTCGTAATTAATATTCAACAGTTCAGCAGTTTTTACTATAGATATTTTCTGTAAAGTTCAAATCTGTAGCTGAAAGGAAATTAAAAGCTAAAGAAAATTATTTATAACAACAAAACATTTTCCAAGAAAACAGGACAATATAATATTTCAATTCTTGATTTTTTATATATTTTTTATTATTATTCTTTCTAAACCCTCGGGAGTTTCCTTTATCATATTATTTGTAATAAAATGACAACCTCAATCATCGTACAAAACGTATCGTCTGTACTGAATTATTTATGTTGTGTGTACTATGAATTTTTTACCACTCTACTGTTGTATAACTGGAAATGATGTCCTTTTTGAATTTATAATTAAAAATGCTATGATGTCATAGTTTAAAAATTGCTACGTTTTATCTTTAACTTTGAAATTAAATACGTAAACTTTAGTTTAAAATTTTGTAAAATTAAAAGTCCTTGAAAAAAAAAGTTAAATAAAATTTAATTCAATGTAAAAATTGTGATTGTGATGAAAATGGAAATTTTATTTTATGTGAAATTGTTCTGGAGATTTTGGCTAATTTCTCATATTATTAACAATATTCTTGGCTGATAATATGAGTTATTATTTTAAATTCTGTGAGAATTGAAATATTGACCGAAAAATGAAAATAAATGTTAATATTTTTGACCCCCATCCACAGGATAAAAAATGAGACTTAAGGTTTCGATCAGTTAATAATATAGTAATACCTCCTGCTAATACAGGTAAAGACAATGGAAGTAAAAATGTAATAATTACAACAGATCAGACCACTAGATGTATTCGGTCGATTCCATTTGAACGTATATTAATACTTGTTGTAATAAAATTTACTGCTCATGTATAGAATTGAAGAAATTTCTGCTAAGTGTAAGGAAAATAGCTAAATTGACGGAAACGTCACCATAGAAAATGTTTGTGAAAAATGATGTAAGCAATAAAGCATTACATTAATTATATTGGAGATGAGAATTTGGCCTACAATTGTCAATAATCAAACTTAAATTTGATTTGAGTTATTCTGAACGTTATATTAACTTTGATACTAACTCAGTACAATTTTAAGAGTCATATCATTAAAAATATTCTCAATTGCCTTACATAATCTTTAAGGTTGTTAGGCTAATATTTTTGAAGTCACATTTTCAGTTTCGTAGATTTGTTATTTTACCTGCAAGCTGGTGTCTAGCTGACTCGTTCGTCGCTAATATGCTATTACCGAATATATTTTGGCGTTAGCCTGTCGTACGTGGACATAACTTTTGTAATTATCATAGGAGCATTGGGTTTGTGTCAGGCTGACAGGTTGGTAGTTTGACGCAATAATAAATAATAATTTCTTCAATTCTATACAGGAGAAACTTACTCCCACTCCTAATTACCGATCATTGTTCTTCACCAGCTTAGAGAATAATACGAATAGAAAGAAACCAACGATTGTGATATATTGGTTAAACTTAATGAGTTGAATTCTGCAGTTGAGAGCAGTCGCTGGTTTTTTTTTTGGTGATGATTTAATAATTAAAATTCAGAATCAGTTCACATAAGGTACATCGTGCCGACATCGATATGAAATTCATTCACTGGCTTGCTTCATGCTACTTTCAAAATAAACGCAACTCACTTTTAAATAAATTTTAAAACAACCGCGCAAGTTAAATTTGAAATATATTTTTCTACAAATTTATATTTAAAAATTCATGAATATTTTAGAATAAACGAAGCCATTTTATATTAACAACAAATATTCTTTATGGAACCTTTTAAATATTTCTTTCTGTTGATCATTAAACTTTTGTACTTAATGTTTTACCAAACTTTTTATCCTTCAATATTGTTAAAATGTTGCATTTTAACCACAACAAAAATAATAAAAACTATATTATATAAGGAAGTCCTAAAAGGATGTTTTGTGGAAAAATTTATCTTATTTTTATTTATACCTTTTTGCCTTGTGATTGTTTCATTCGAGAAATACAATTTTTCTATATATAAATAATAAGAAAAGAATTTTGTTATTTTTATTGTGGGCTTGGTAAAATTTCTTCATTTTTTATAGCTGCTGCTGAACATTAGATATATATTATTAAAGTATACTTTAACACGTACGATGTCCTTTTTAAAAGAAAATAAATATATGGTCAGCAAAAATTGCAATGTTGTACCAAACATAAAATCTTTATTATATATTTAAAAGATTAATTTTGAAAAATTACAAAATGTTTTTTTTTTTTCGGTTTTATTACTTTGTATAATATTCTTCTTTAAATTACACCCCAGGTAGCAATTAAAAAAATGTACTATATCAAGCTTAACTATTCTTTTTAACATATGTTAGAAGAAGAGTTAAGGATTTACCGAATAAAAGGATAATATTGATGAAATTTTTTAAATTAATAATGATTGTTTGGTCGAAATTGGAAATGACATCGAATGTGAAGTTAAAGGTTGATATCATTTTTATTGGAAACATGAATTCTTTAAAATTGGATTGATTTGAGGTCCACAGGTGACGCTGTTGATCTAACAGGTTGCCCTGTAAAATTACAAATATTGACAGCGAATTCTTTAAAATTGAATTTGTACATACTTTGAGGCTAACAGGTAACGCTGTTGATCTAACAGGTTGCGCTGTCAACTTACAAATATACCATGACAAAAGTTCTACTTTGTATTTCACTATTTTATTTAATATTTATATTGAAATAAATAATTTGTATAACCGAAATATATGAAAAGATAGAATGAAATAGAAATGAGCTGAATTCGAGAGGTTACCAATTTGCTTAAAATATAAATTGCTTGTCGTTATTGTTTTCCTTAAGGCCTGTTACATCATTAACCAAATCATAAATCAAAGTTAAAAATTGTAAAATGATTATAGGATTGGGAAGCAATTAGAGTACGGGCCGGTGTTAACTCTTAAACTCGTTCAAATAATAATTGAAAATGAACACATGAGGTCATAATTGATGCCATAATTTTGTAGTTCAAGTAATAAACGGGTTTTTCTTAATTTCAGTGTGCATTGTAAATTTGGCTCAAGTGATTATTTGTCAGCCTGGACAGCTCCGTGTGAATTGCGTAGAAATGTTTTAAATTTTATTAAAATAAGTACACTTAATTTATTCGGAGCAGTTTTCCAGTAGATATCTGTATAACTGAAATTTTTCCTCTAAGAGCTCCGTAATTATGGTGGTGACTTAATTCGTTTGATATTTTGGCATCATTTATAATTTTGATAAATATATAAGGAAGTCCTAGTCTTTGTTTGCGATGCACATGCCGAAATATGATAGATGTATTCAAGCTGAGGACGAATGTAGGTCTTGTATATATTAAAAAAGATTTTAACTATTGCTTACTTTTCCACAAAAATCCTTGAAAAAAATATATTTATTAATGTAGCTCTAAATAATATTAAAAGCAATTTTACTAATCAGAAACATTTGTTAAATCTGCGTCATCATTTTTATCTTCGCAACATGTTAAGAATATATTTCTGAAAATTTGTGGATAACTTTTCATAACTTTCCAAAATTTGCGGATAACTTTTCATAATTTAAAATATTGTTTTTTTCCTTTTAATTTTTCCTTGAATAATATAATCAATAAATTTCTAAAAAAAAGGATATTTTTATTCTACTATAAAAATATAATTATTATAAGGACGAAACACAGACATAAATGCAATAAATTTCTATATTAATGATTGTTTTTAACAAAAGTGATTATCATTCGGTTATTTGAGAATAAATTTAGTATTCATTGTCGTAAAAATTTATTCCTTTTGCTATAAAAATATCCTTTATCGAGTAATATTTTATTGTTAATGAGGTCCTTGCATATATTTAAGATATATATAAAATATTTTATTATCCTTTTTTGTTTTTATAATATTTTTTATCGTTTTTGGGTCTATCCTGTCTAACAAATAATTATTAATCTTCTCAATTTTCTAAACTTTATCAATTTTCAAACGTTTGGAGATTTAGTTCAATAATTGTTAAAGGATATTAGTCCGGAGGTTTTATGTATATTAGAAATTTGATAATAAAATTCATGTTCATAAATTTGACAAATTGTTTAAATTTTAATTTACAAAAATTTTCAACTTTTTGGGAAAACGATACCAAAATTTATAATCGAAAACACTAAAAATCAATATTTCAGGGATATAATAATAATTGGATTCACTATCAATTTCCATGCTTCAATGTTTCTGTAAAAAAATTAAATTAAGATATTTATTTTATATTTCTTTTAAGGACCTTTTTCTTAGAAAAATTATCAACAATTTTATAAATCTGACTTATTTTGTTGAATTATATTTTGTAATTTTCAAATAAGTATGATAAAATATTTTCACTTTGACAGTTTGACAATGACTAATGATTAAATATTGAAGATTGCGCAATCATTTAAAAAAGAATCTACAAAGAGGAAAATTTACTTTCCAATTAAATGACTTTAATATTGGTGGGATTTAATTTTTCCTATATATAACAAAAAGGAAAGTTATTTATTTTAATAAAAACTGAACAGCTTCAAAATTGGAAAATGCGGAAATACAAAAAATATTTTTTTTTTTTGTATATATACTTTAAATAAATTGCTTTTTTATCCTTTCGACAAATTTCACTGGATTTGTAAATTATAAATTGGTTTTGATCGATATTAAAAAATCATAATGTAAAAAATTGAATTTTTTTATTTATTAAAAAAAAATTGTTGAATCGTTATCAAGTGGACTGCAATGTCTAGACTACAATTTTTCTAGTTTTATGAACTGGACATTTTTTTTTTTAATTGACCAGGAGTAACCAAAAGGAGAAAATTAATAAAAGTTAATAAAAAAAGGCATAGAAAAATATTTAAAGGACCCATATTTAAAGGTCGCTCCGAAAAAGCAAAACTGTAAAGCGTTTTTCTGTCCAATCAAGAAGTAATTGATGATGTTATAGATGGTTTTCATTATAAACATTGTATATATAATTGTTAGAAAAACGTTTGGACTAAGTCCTTGAAGGAGATCCTTTTGAAAAATAAAGAAATATCAATTTTTTTCGCTTTCAAAAGTTTTCAAATAGTTGTGTCCAATAAATTCTGTTTCTTCTTACTGTACTAAAAGGATCTAAAAGGATCTTGTATATATATGTAAATAAAATAATTGTTTATTCGTGAATAATTCAGCATTTAAGATAAACTTCCATTTTTTAAAACAATTTCTATTTTCTTTGAGTAATTTGCATTTCGAATTCGTTTAAGCGTGAAAAATGTTTAAATAAACAATTTCACTCTTCTGCTGACTGTTAAAATGATAGAATTTTCACCATAATCACAGGTCAGAAACTGCCAATTTTACTTTTGGAAATCTTAAAATTCCCCCCCTTCAGCCTAAATAATTTCCATACAAACCAGGCCTATCTAAATTTGGTCATTTTTCTAATAAATGTTCGTTTTTTGTTATGTTTGGTTTTATAAATTTTCTTCATTCTACAATAAATTATTAATAACTTTACTGTATACGTTCTTTGAGAATGAATCAATGAGGACAAGTAAAATAACTATAACATAAAAACTATAAATTGTTGCCATTAGCACCAATCGAAATTAATTTCATAATAAATGAGTCGCCTTGAAAGCGATAAAATGATAAAATAGTCAGACTGAATACTATGAAAAGTCATGAATATTACACCAATAGATAAAATAATTAGGGTCATTTTCACAAAAGCTAACAAATTACTTCTTTTTTTTTTTTTTTTGCTTTTATTTATTAGTTTAATAGTCTTAGTTGGAATTTTAAATTGGGGGAAAAATATCGTTGGACTTTAGTGAACACATTGTAACTGTTTATGGTCCATAAATTAATTAGGAACATTGTATTTAGACAATGTAGTTTACTGTAATACAGACATTAGATATAGAGTTGTTTCAAATTTTTGGAAAATACTTGCTAAATTTTCGCTCTCATTCAATTTTTGGTTACAAATTTTTTATAAAACCCACAAAAATATGAAAAAGTATCAAATTTTAACAAAAATTTGTATATATAATTTATATATTAAATAATTAGAAAATTAGAAAATGAATAATACCGCAGGCATTGAAATACAAACAATTGAGCTTAATTACTGAAATAGACCATTAGATTTAAAAACTAAAATAGAAATTAGCATTTCTGGAATTGTTTCGGTTGGTGGAGGTTTTTTTTTGGGATGAACTCCGTTTTATTCTGAAAAAGGACATTAATGATTTCATTTTATCTTTATTAATATTAATATTATTTAAATTGTTTGATATTTTATAAATTCTAAAATAACTTTTAACTATAATTTTAATTTCTTTCTTTCTAGGTAAGTTCAACAAAACATTAAATCAGATTTTACTTTGGTAAGCTCAATTAAAATTTATTCAATATTTTCAAATTTTAATAGTGATGGCTCATAAATCTTTTGAATATAAGTTATTTCGCAGTAACGAAAATGAATATTACTTAAGATATATTTAATTATATACTTTTCATATCTAAAAGATAATTTTCATATCTAAAAAATCTCACACACTTTTTTTATAACAATGTCTTTAAATAACACTTTGCTCTACACCACAATTTATTCACATATTTGACACTATTTATATCCCATGAATTTATTTTCATATTAATAACATTCCATGTATACATCGTTTTCATTTCACCCTTGATCACCCCGTGACGTCTTTTAGTTGTTCACCATCACCACAAAAATATATTTTCTTGTCACAATATTTAAAGATAGAAAATTCTTTAAGTAATTTTCTTGTGACACATATTTTTAAACGTAAAACGGAAAAATTATTACGGATGGGAAAAATTAAAAGGGTGAGAAAAATGGTTTTTCTAGAGCTATAAATAAACTACATTAAATTTTCTGTGGTAATATTTTCGATATGGTTTTACTTAAATCTTATACCTTAAAAGTATTAAAACAAGACAATTTTCAGGAGTTAGATGGATAAAATAGTATTTTCTTTGAGAGGAAATTGGTGTTAAGGGTTGTTGTATTTGCAATTATACTTACAGAATTTTGAGGAATTTTAAATTAATAATTTTCAAATATTTATGAAGACAAGATGAAGAAAATTGGGATTTAATAAAATGTTTATTTATATAAAATTTTAGAAAGTTTAATTTTCACTATTTTAATATTATAATTGGAATTTTGCCTTAAGGTATCGCAGTGTTCGTTAACCTGTGTTCCCTGTAATCATTGTGTCCGCATCTGTGACCTATTAAAAAAGTGTTAAAGGTTCCTTAATTTTTTTTTATAGAAACCAATAATGAATCCTGTCTCACTGTAAAAACATCAATTTGTTGAATATTGTGTCTCCACATTGAAAACAATTTTTTTTAATATAAGTGAATTTCTGAGTTTGTAGCTTTAAGTTTGTTGAACCTAATACGCCGAAGTTGCGTATTAAGGAATTGGATATTTGATACCGTTTTTTAAATTCATTTTGAGAAATATAGAGATTAGATGCAGAATATGACACACTGTTGCAAATTACCAACTTCACTGCCAACACTGTTGCAAATTACCAACTTTTAATAGGATTTGTAATAAAAAATAGATTCATAATTAAACTTATAATAAAATTTTGTTAAATAATTTTTTTTTGTACTTCCTGGAAATTTTTACAAAATTGGGGTTCCTCGAATAATACTAACAGGAGTTCCAAAGGCCGTAAAAAGTTGAATACCACTGAAGTAGATAATCATTCAGGTGTCAAAAGAATTTATAAAAATAATTTCGGATTTTAGATATTCATATATAGTTGAAAATTGTTGGTTTACATAGTTAAAAACTGTCATTTTCAATTAACTTCATATTCTTTTACCTATTTTTATGAGTAGTTTGAATTATACTAGTATTGTTGCTTTGGACTTGACCCTAAAAATAGATTTCACTGAAAGAGCAACAAAAAAAAAAAAAAAAACGTTCGTGAATACATCAGTGTTTTCATGGGAAGAAGTATACGATACGATGAGTTTAGTTTCCGAAGATATTTGATTTATGTTTTAGTTAGACATAGAGCAATGTAATTATTATCTGATTTCAAAGTAATTTCTAATCTAGTTTGTGTCTCTATTTCGAGGTTGGCAGTTCCAGTAAGTCCATATCAAAAATTTCAAATTATACTTACATTCTTAGTGTTTTAAATGATGTGAAAATCGAAATATTTTTAATTTCCTGTTGATTAAGAGTTTTATTTATGTAAGCAAGCCGTTAGAGCTTGTGCAAGGATTTTAATTATATTTATATTTAATTTGTTAGATTTTATTAGAACTTTTATGTTATTTTTGAAAAAGATAAACTCAAAACTCAATTCAATATTTTAATTTTACTATACATTAATTTTAAATTAAATTACATAAATTAATTTTCTTAATATCCTGAATTTTTATTAAATTTCCTTTAAAACACAACAAAAATATTAAAATCTTTAATATATTTGATAAAAAAATCTCTGCAGAATATATAGTACTCTGTGCACGGTTGGTGTCCGCATCTGTGACCTATTAAAAATTTCTCAATAAAAAATAATCATGTCTTATATTTTTCATATTTATTTCTACGTTTTATACGTTTCCTTTAGAAACCAATATAAAAACAAAAGAAATATTCAAGTAACATAGAGACAATTTATATAAAATTCTGCATGAGTTTCATTTTTCTAGAAATGTGTCATTTTTTTATATATAAAATTATTATGATAGCTTAATATTCTCTGTAGTTTTTTTTCATCTTTGCAATGACAAATTTATTTTATAATAGGAATTTTCAGTGTATGAGTCTATAAAATATAATGTATTACATCCTTAATAACACTATCAATTTAATAAATATGTTTATTGAAAAATTATTTTCGTCCTTTACTGTTTTTTATAAAGTTAAAAATTAATTTGCTTCGTATAAGAATCATAAATATATTCTGCAGACATTTATTCTAGAAAACTTAAAAATTTATATTATCTTGATTTGTGAACCATGAAATTATTCTGTCACTCATTTTAATATTATTGGTACTGCATTGTCCAATAATAATATAACAAGTAAAATATTTGAAGACAACAGGAACAATTCAGAGTTGTCAAATGGAAGGAAGATCTGTAATTCCTCAGAGAAGTAACACACCAGAACTAACATAAAAAAGTATTTTCTATTTCTATTGGCATAATTTTATAAGCGTTTTTAATGTTTCATTTCAAACGAAATAAGGTCATTATTATTGGACCGTCTCGTCAACATGTCATTATTTGTTTTAAGAATTGTACTGCCAATTGGATGAAGAATAAATAATTGATCAGGAATTCTAAGGGTTAGAAAAATAATCAACGTGCAATTTGGGAAAGGATTCCATCAATATCTTAACTTATACTTATTATTCTAAAAGAAGTTATTCGATAGCAACACACAATTTAAGCTTAACTACAAATACAAATGATGGAATTTAAAGTTGAAAAAGTTTTCACTAAAAAAATCAGTATATTAATTAAAACTATTTCTGAAAACTTTAATACTCTTCAGCTGAATTTGTAACATTCAATAAACTTCTTTTTAAATTTTCATGTAATTTTTTAAATGATTTTCCCATTTTCTGTAAATTTTCGAACAACTTAACAACCGTGAACTCTTACGACCGTTTTCAAATTCTGCATGCTACCGAAATAACGTGGCACGAGTAATTTTATTAAATTTGTCTATATTTATTATAATATTTTTATTAGAAATTCTGAATACCATTTCGAAGATCCTAAAAATTGGTATTCAAATTGTTTCTCGTGAATCCGTAAATTGTTTGCAGTATAATTAGAAAAGCATAATGATATCGTTGGATGTACAGGATAGCTTCACCGGGAAGGTTTAATAGATTATTTTTGTATAACTTTATAGAAAATTAAAACTAAATGGTTTAATGTTGATGCTAATAAATGTTTTATTGAATGTTGAGAATTACGCATGGAAGCCGTTTTGTTAGCCTCACAAATACGGGCTCTTATAAAGTTATAATTTTTCATTCATTTTGACACATTTCAACCAGTATTTCACTAATTCCGTCACTAATGTTTTGTCTAGTTAAGATATATCTATTAAAAAATGGGCGACACTATTAATTCCGGCGAGCGTGAATTAACTTCACCATTTATTTAGATAATTTGTTGTCGAAACAAATCTCATAGTAATGCCATTGTAAATTGGGCTGTACGCTGTATGTGATGATGTAAAGTTTTGGAAATCCGAAAATATATAAAATGCAATGAATGAACTAATTAAAGGAGTACTGAGAAGCTGGACTAGGAAATTATTGGCTAAACTGCAACTAAGAAATTTTGAAAATTAAAATTATATTTTCAAACAATATTAAAAACAATAATTAAATTTGACTTTTGATTATTTAATATTACAACAATTGAAATATAGCACTTGAAATATAAAAATTGCACTGTCTAAAATTTGTGATTAATATGAGCTGTACATATTTTAATTTCCAACTTGTATGACTATAGCAAATAGTGAAACTGAAAATTTCAAAATCTGAAAAAGAAAATACATTTATAATTATTCTCTGGATATGAAATAATTAACTACATTTTGTATTACCTGAACTACTGTCGGCAATGTAATTGGAAATATATTTCCAGCTAGAATTACATTACTTATTTGAGTTCGTTGCATAAAAATTATTATATTTTTCTGAAATTTTAAACTTTGACCAATCCAATTACAATGAAAAATTGATGTTCTCAAATTTTCAGTTTCTTCTATTAATTTACTAGCACAATAACAAACTGGAAATATTTCTAAAATCACAGCACCAAGAAACATAATTGCAGCAAGACGTTGTAATGCATTATTGTTGAAAAGTACTAGGCCAAATACTGTATTGCAAATAATGAAAGCGGTTACAGTGAATTGAAAGAATATTGTTGTTCCTATTACCGGACGCACTTGATTAAAAAGTCTGAAAACTTAATTTATAGTAATTTAATTTGAAATTTTGATTTTGCAAATTTTTTCTTACTTATTAATATTACTGTAATCCTTAATACAATTTGAAATATCCTCGTAATTTTTTTCCATATTATTTTCACGTGGAACATCAATTTTTTGTAATCGCATTCGAAGTGCATGCATATGTGCTGTAATCATTGAAATATATGCTAATGGATATACATCACTAGAAATTTCCTGAATACCACCACAAATTATTGACAATACTTGATAAATGAATCCATAAAGAAAATATTTATTATGATAATCAAATGGATACCAAGCATCAAATGGAAATCTTCTTAATAAAATTGCTGCTATTATAAATACTAGAAATGTTAAATTAAATAAAAACGAATAAATCCAATAAATAATATGAACAGTTCTGATAGCTTGTTTTAAATAATTTTGTTCATCAGTTTTCGCTATTGATGATGCATCTAATACGTCAAATATTGGTGCGCAATTGAGTAATCTGTGTTTCATTAACCAAATTGTATATTGTTTCAATGTTGATGTAATTAATGTCAAAACTGTTGGTAAATTTATAATGATTACAAGTAAACTTGGTGCTTCCATTAGTAGATATGCAATTATTGGTAATGGACACATTATCGGTCCAATGATATTAATTAAAACTGCATAAATGTAATAAATATATTGATATTGTGTAGTCGGATTCATACCCAGAATTCGCCAATTAATCCAAATGTAACGAAAAGCGTCATTGGTATGTAATTCTGAAGATGTTTTTATATTATTTGGTTTACGGAATAACTTTGCCGGGTAATCCATTTCCAATGACTGATAAAATACTTTTGAATTAATTTAATTTAAAATTATTTTTTATATTATTTTTGTTAATCAATTATGTAATCGATTATTCAAGAAATGAAATAATTTTTATGATAATTATACATTAAAAGTTCAAACTTTTTATGTAATTTTTTAATAAGATAAAAACTTTGTATTATGTTTCGGTAATCGCTCCACTAATTTGTCTGTCTGTCTTTTGTTATTTAGTATTAACACATACTGATTAGTGGTTATCGTATTAGGTCACTTTGCGAATACTATCGCTGGCGTTTTAAATTTATGTTTCGAATTGGCAAGACTTTTTTCAGGCGACAGCCAATTTAACACCTGACAGTTGATTGGGCTCGGTTTGGTTTGCCATTTAAAATTAAAACATTGGAAATCGGAAATTAAAATCATTTACGTTCGGTAATTAGGACGAAAACAAGATTGTACTTTATTCTCATTTTCACTATAGATCCATTATTACTGACTTTTTCCTTCCCCAATTGAATATACTTAATGTGGGAGAACTGTGGTTTCAATAAGACGGCGCAACAAGCCACACAGAGCGCGACATAATTAATCTATTGAAGGAAACATTCGAAATTCGCGTAATGGACCTGTGAATTGGCCTTAATGGTCTTGTGATTTAACAATTTTAGATTTTTTGTTATGGGGATATGTTAAGTCGCTAATCTACGCTGATAAACCATTTAGGATAGACGACTTGGAAGCCAATTTTCGCCATGTTTTTGCCTATATATCGCCATGTTTTTGCCCGATATGCTCCAAAAAATGGTCAGAAATTGAACTTCCAGATTATATACCCCTAAAAATACTCGTTCTATTGCCCGTCATTTATCACAACTTAGATTGACCATTGATTACAAAAGCATTTGAAGAATTTCACAATAATTGAACTGGCAGACGCTTAAGTTGTTAGAAATTACGATGTTAGCCTGTCCATGGGAATTGGAGAGCTTGGTATTCAGTTAAAAATACTATTGAATAAAAAATTTCTTGATAATTAATTTTATAAAAACTTTTGTCTAATAATTTTATAATGAGAGAAAATAAAAGGCTGCTTGTCTAGGGGTAGCGCAAATCTGGTAGTTAATAGTGGGTTGTAAAAACTGCATTAAGTATAAAATTTCAGGAATACTTACTTATATAATTTCAGGACGGGTAAGAAATGTCAAAACATTTTTTATACATAATTTTGTAATTGGTCCACCTTTTAAATTTCGAAAGAAACTATATTCGGTTAGTCAGTCTTATTTCATTAATCAAGTTTATAACTAAATAATTATAAGGATACATCGTATACTACAGATTTTTATTTCGTTTAGTACGAAGGACAACAGAATTTAATTAAAATAAACTTGTATTTCAATATAATTTCAATTTCTGCAGACGTATAATTAAAAAATTTTTCAATATCGTTTTCTACTTTTAATGAAAATTTAATTTGTATACGAAACTTTGCTTTATAAAATAGCATTTTATCAATTTTCTTTACTTACGTAGTTCAAACCAATATAAAATTAAATTGAATCGTTTCATTTCAATAATTTCGGAAAACTTTTATGTTAATTGAAAATTTTTCCTTATTTTTCCTTTATTTCAATGTATTTTCTAGAATTTTCTTATTCTTCTGAAAACTATACTGAAAATTCGCTAAGTAAAAGGCATTGAGAAATTTATAATGAGGTATAATAATGACCAATCCAAATCTAAGGCGTAGATCTGTAGTAAATATCACGAGATTTATCTAGGGGTGTTACTTAATAAGGATAACTCAATTTAAAATAAAATAATTAATTAAAATATTGTATGTTTATAAAACATTAATCAGGTCAGTAATAAATTACAGTGCTGAAAAACGGTCAAAGGCCAAGGCCAACCAAACTTCTTCTTCGTTACTTAGACTCAGCTTGATGTAAGAAACTGGAAGACGTTTCTACTGGGGAAAAATAAACCTAGCTCACTGCGAGCACTGCAATTCAATTGGATGTATTACAGTACGCAGATTTTCCAATGGAAAAATATTCTCAGGATGTTTGAAAAAATTAAACAAACCTCACTTTTAATCTCCTTGGGATATAAGTAGAATAAATAATTAAAAACTAAACATAATTTAGAATTAAATTTCAAAAGTTTTGTAACTTACGAGTAAAGAAAATTCAAGATTTTTCTTAATCTACGAAACGAACAGGAAATAACACCACAACAAGGAAATTTATTAATTATTTTCAAGATTTTCTGATTTTTTTTTTCTGAATTAACTTTTCCCCTTCAAATATAAACTTTTAAAGTTTCTTTTAATAATAAATAAGTTTTCCTTCAAAAATGTATTTTCCTGGGTGGAAATATAAAATTCTTAAGATAATCTTTTTTCAAACTTCTCAAATAATAAAATTAGTTTTCTTAACCAAAAGATTAAAACATTTTTTGTTTAAGTATGATATTAAATCCTTAATCAAAACATGTAAAAATAACCAAGCGAAAATTTATAAGGATATATTAATTTTCAGCCACAAAATGAGTTCTAGCTAAATATTTTAAATAAATAAAGGACAATGTGTAATGAAAGTTAGAAATTAATGTTTGCTTAACGAGGTTTCAAAGGATATTTAAAATGTAAATAAATAATTGGATAAAATGACATTGAAATATTAGACTCTAGTAGGGGATATTAGCCAATGATTTTGTATATATTCTTGATAGAACTCCTTTCAGATTGGCAAATATGTACAAGACGATTTAATAACGTCTACAAGACTTTTTTTATTACCAGTGTTAAGGAAAATTAATTAAACGTTAATGCGTTATTTTAAAATTTTGATATTTTGATGATAGTTAATAAATTTTAAATTTTATATAAAGAAAGGATATTTATTATTATGTGATTTTCGAAATATTAATTCAAAATTTCCGAAATAAAAATATTAAATCCTTTTTATATATCCTTTAAGTTCCATTAGTGACCAAATGTTCAATAAAGACATTTTAGGGACCGCGCATCAATTTAAGAATATATTTCTAAATCAATTGAAATTAATGGAAATTGTAATGGCCAAAAACTCTGATAGAAATATTTGAGTTCTAATTGGCTTAAATTTTAAATTATTTGGGGTCAAATGGCGTTTTTTGGGAATTACCCTGTAGCTAATTCGTCATAATATGTAAGGCAATTTACACAATTATTCCTAGGGAATATTTTTTTGTTTATTTGAAAGGATAATAATTTAAGTTTTCATTTCTTGAGAAAATGTCTTAAAATACGTAAATTATTTTCGTATTTATTTTTGATACGTCGCAATAATTTGATAGTTCCAGATAAATTTCCCTTTAGAAATTCAAAATATTAAAATTAAAATTCTTTACTTATTCATTCTCATTAAATTTTCCATTTTCATCTCATGATAAATAAACTTTTTCCAACTTATCAAATATGAATAGAAAATGTCATAAAATTATATTTTAATTATTAACCATTTACATTTTCCTATTTTCTTTTATATTACCTTTATATCCTTTGTATTCTTTGTATCACATTTCTCACACCTTGAACTTAATTAATTTATATTTATCCTTTTTACTTATACTTAAAAGTAAACACAGATAGAAAATTATTCATTCTGTAGTTACATATTACTTAGCAGAAAAATGCTGATTATTTTTTGTATCCGTATTTGAAATTTTAATATCATTACACCACAAAAATTATTATATTCATTTTCCTCGTTATTACTATATGTAAACGCATATCCTTTCTGTATATCCTTAATAATCAGTACAGGAAAAACATAATGTAAAAGTCGTGACGTTAATTACAACATTACCACAATACAAAGCCAATGTGTTTTCCTTATTCAAAACAATTTTCTTTCCATAAAAACGAAATTGTGTTGTTATTTGGTAACCGAAACAATGGAAAAAAATGTACATTGCCATTTTAAAATTAAGATAAATTAAAGTTTGAAGACAAAATTGAGGAAGCATTAAAAGAAACAGCCATTACTGAATTATTTTTTTTTTTAGATTCCTTTAGTTCTAATAATCTTTAGCTTAATGTAGAAATTACAAATTGTCTGGCTTAAAACTTTGATTTTTCATTTATACTGCGGTATTTACCCAAAAATATGCGATCAGCTATTGCTCCAACTTCTATACTGATACTGTAGATCTGAACCTTGGTTTACTTATTTTATTCTTAGAAACACAACGAGATGGAGGTATAATGAAGACAGGATAAAACTCGATAAAAGGTAAATATCGAATTTTCCAATTTCAAATTAAGGATTTAAACTAAAATATGAAAGAAATTTGAACAGCATTTTTTTTACAGTGTACTTGATTCCCATACGTATATTACGTTGGGCAATGTATTCTCATAAGAATATTTACCTTAAAAACCAATAAATCACATAGAAAAATTCACATTTAATAACTCAACATAATTTTCAACTTGTCGTGACATAAAATTTTCATTAAAAGTACATTTTTCTGATGTCACCACTTTGCCATTTATGGATTTTCATATTTTAATAATTCATAGATTTTAAAAAACTTATGCAAATATATATAGAAACGATATTTATGTGGTTTTAAGTATGCAAACCGCGAAAATTCCTTTTGATACGAGAATAAAGGTTTTCTGAAAGGATTCTTTTTTTTCAAATAAAACACATACGAACATTATAGCTGAAATTGTGTAATTTACCCGGCATTTTAAATTCAATTGTCGAAGTAAATTTGAATAGTGAGAAAATTATAATATCAAAATTGAATGAAAATTTTCAATTTTATAAGAAAAAATATTCTTTTCTACGTCATAAATGTCAGGAGTCGTTGTTGTTGATCCTGAATAGAAGATTGGTAAAAAAGCGACATGTCTTTAGGGCTCCTGAGCAATTTTACTAAAGTAACAAGACGTTGGAAATGATTCTATACAATATTTAAATTTCAATTTATTATAAAGAAAATATTTATTTTTAATATTTTACGTAATTTTGTTCCATGAATAAAACGTCTCCCAAAATGAAATATGAACCGACAAGATAAAACTTTATTATTGTTAGGTAGCTAAATTGTTGTTTATTCATTTGTGAAGTAATCTGTTAGTTAAATATATCGTGAAAAAGTTTTTTATTTTGTATTATTTCGTATAAATATTTTTGTAGTTACTTAATTAGAATGAGAATTCTGTTACGTTTTCTGTAACGTTGTCATTTGTCTGATCCGATTTTAAATTTTCCATTATTAGCGCTCAAACTATACAGAATACAGACGTGCCGGGCTAAACCAACTCAGATTTCAATCTCAAAAAGGTTGAAATATATAATATATGAAAGCGACGACGGACACTATGTAGAACATGGACGCTAGACTAATAATGAAAGAAAGACTCTTGTTATTGTTTGTAAAGATAATCGTAATTTAAAAATTGTTTCCCGAATGAACGTTTACGAATTAAAGTCTAAAACTACAGTCAAAAAAATATGCAAAATAAAAAAATGTAACTGAAATTTAAATAATATACTAAATGTAACTTGGAAAATATAAAAAGTTACTTAAATTCTTTGAACCGCCATCGACTTTCGAAATTTCTATTGGGTTTCTTGTCCTGTCTGTCGTCTGTCGAACTTGTTTGAACCAACTGAACCAATGCAAAAATTAATAAATTTCTGACAGTTTTTAAATCAAATTTTAACCCATTCACAATAATTTTAATTATTTTTATTTTATTATAGTTTTTGAAATTGAATTTATACTGAAGAGATCCGAATATTTATTTAAATTTTAGTTTTGAAGAATAAAATCACTGATTTTCGTTTGAAATTTGTGATTTTATCAGTTATTTATCTCTTCAGGTGGATAAAGTTTATTTTTACCAAATAAACTGAACAAAACTTTAAGAAATCTAAAATTTACTCTTGGGTATATTAAATCTTTCGAACCGTTTCAAAACCATATTTATAATCTTTAAAATTTAAAACTTTTCCATAAACAATTCTATTAAAAAAAATAATTGTCATACAAAATAAAGACCTTACCATAAATTCTGCATGCCTAAATAAACAAACCAGACGATAAATTTCATCTATAAGTTTACCTTTCCATATTTTCCACTTCCATTTATTATTTTTATATTATACGATATTACAAAATAGGAAAATCGAGCTTGTTTGTAACAAACAACACAAAAAAATGAAATTTGTTATGCAACCCTCAATTCTTTTCAAAATTTATAATACTTCCATAAGGAAAAGGTCCTTAAATTATTATGTTTATGTATTCAAAAAGTTTGCTTCAATATATTTTTTTTTTAAATACACACGGAAAATAAAAAGTTTGAAAATGAAAGTTTATTTAAGTTTTTCGGAAGGAAATGAAGGGGTGGGCTATATAGTTGTATTGATGTTAATCGGGGGTATGCTGAGAAGCAAGAATAAAATGAGATTTTACCGAAAGTATTTATGATTTTGAAGGATAATTTTGAATTCATAAATTGTTGTTGAAAAATCAATGATTTAAATCGTAAATTTCATGTCTCTCTTTTAATAATGACTTTTTGTTGGACTCATATGTCTTTTTACGGATACTATTCAGACTAATCAAATTTTTTAAGTACATTTTGTCAGTTGTTGTTTTATATTCATTCAATTCAATTCCATTTACGAAATCAATAAATATATAAGTTGATCATATCTTGCATATGTATAAATAGTACTGTAGGATATAGTTTTCAATTCAAGAAAACTTCCGTCCAGGAAGCAGAATGAGTATTTCCCTACAAGGATCAAAATATCAAAGTTTCTCGTATAATTTTAAGAATTTTCCAATGAAATTTTTCTTTTATTTGATATGAATCATTGGCAAGCAATTCAAAGACAAGCAAATAATAAATTTTATTATTGTATTTATTAGGATAGTTTAATGTCAGTTGGCAGGATCCAGGATGGATGTTAAATCTTTATTTGAAAGTATATATAAAAATCAATAGATTTTTTATGATTCATGTAGTTATATATATAGTTTTGATTTCATTTCTAAATTTTGTATTTTTCTTGACTCATAGAAAATAAATATGAAATTTTATTAAAAACTTTAAAATATTTGATTTTCTAATTCAGATTCACTCGGTTTGATTAAAATATATTCAATATACATAGTTTAGTTATGTAGTATAATATGAGAACATTTGTAATCACTTTAAACAATTTAACTGAATTTATTCTTATTTTAGGAATCAAGTATTTTATCATTATCGAGTTAAATAATAAATTTAAATTTAGTACTTAGTTATATATATAAATTGTTGAAGTCGATTTCAGCATCACAGAATGGACTAAGGTGACAATGACAGTCAAATAACCTTCCAATATCGTGAACTTATAAATACAACAGATCTAACTAAGTAAATGACTAAACTATTGTATTTGGACAAAAAGAGACCTTTTTGATTTGGATTAGTTATTCTCTAGTGGTTCCAATTGATGGCACCGTTTCTTGTTTGAATATTAAAATTAAAATGGTTTTTTTTTTGTGTTAAATGTGGACATCAATCATCAATAATTTTAATTAATTTCCACTGTTTCCAGAGGTAGGACAAATTAACTTTAGAAAATATTAACAAATTTGTTCAAAATGAGTTTGCCATAAACGTCACTTAAATAACAATATTCAAATTTTTATTGGGATGTATCTCATTTCTTTGCATTACGTTAAATAAAATGTTAATTACTTGGAATGAAATAATTAAATTAAAAACTCTTCCAGAAATCCCAAAAAATTTACCTATGTCAAAATAATCGAAAATGTCGTTTACTGCAAACAAATTCTTAACCGACGATATTTACTTAGATTTAAAAATAATCCTTTAATTTAAAAAAATTAAAATCGAAAGCATAATTTTTACCTTTTTTTAATAACTTCATCGGCAACACTGTTTATATTAAAACGCAAACTGTCATTTTCGAAAAGAATACCACTTTCCAAATCACAATCTGGTTTTTTTTTGTTGTTGACAGTGACAGTTTAATGTTTTTGTAGTAGCATTTTTGTATTTGTCGTATTCGAGCGGATAAAGTGTTTTTGTTTTATAAGGTTTTATATTAGTTTATCGGAATTTGTCGTCTATATTAAAAATTGTTAATATTTTTGTAAATTGAATTAAATCTATTTAAATTCTTTAATTAATTTAATATTCGTGTAATTTCATTGAGAAATTATTAATCTTGTGTTAAAAATGTGTCAGAAAAATGAAAAAATGATGCCATAAAAGTGCTTCTTAAAAGAAGAATATCTTCTAATTCTATAATTATTTATTTTACGAAGATTTGTATAGTGTCATTTAGGAAATAATCAAATTTAAAGTTTGCATATTAAAATACTCAGTGAATTTTTTTTTATTAGTGAAACATTTTTAGTTAAAATTAAAATTAAATAAATATTTATTAATTTAGTAAAAAATAATGTTTTGAAATTGTTTGTTTGCTTAACAAAATTTTTGTAAACAAAAATCATTCTCTCAAAATAATTTTTACAATAACATTTTACGAATTATGAATAATCATACAGAACGTTCCAAAATTGTTGGGCAAAATCATTTACCACAAAATCATCATTCTATACAACAGCATCAACTTCATAATAATCAACAGAATAATATTCAATCTACATTATTTTTAAATAGTTCATTGCCAATTAGGCAGGAAATTCAAAGATTTGAAAGTGTTCATCCATCAATTTATGCTATTTATGATTTAATTGAATTGATACCAGATATTCAAGTGGCTCAACAAATTCGGGATCATGTTGTTTTCATTGAAGGTAAATTGATCGAACTTCTTTTTATATTTTATATACAAATTCATTGAAATTTATAGAATTTGTTATTTCCATTTTGTATTTTTTTTAATATTATACATAAAATACAAAATTTTGTAAAGATTTATTTATTTATTTAAATGAAATTTTCATGTCCTGTTCTGAATCTGATGAAAAGAATTTTGTTTTGTTGATGAAATATTAAGAGACATGACATGTTTTGTGTGTTGCAGAAGATTGGAAATTCTTGAAATTTTCTTGTCAATGAATTTATAAGAAATCAAAATTTTTATTCTTGATGATTATTTATTTAGAGACCAAAATTTTATATTTTTAGGTTAGATCCTTGTGGACTAATAAAAAAACTATATTTAAAGAAAAATTTATGATTTAAAAAATTTTTAAATTAGAAATATTTTGTATAGTTTTGTGAGTGGTTCATTGAACTAGAAATCTTGACAAAAGATTAAAATTTTATAAAAACTTTAATAATTTATAAATTAGTTTTTTAAACACGTTTTGTTGACCCGAAATTTTTGTTTCTTTAAGTTTTAAATTAATGATTAAATCTTTAAGAAGAAACATTAATAAAATTGTGGTTAGAATTTTATAAGTTTTAATAACTTTTAAGGTGCAGGTTTACGCATACTAAACTTTTAGTAAAAATACATGACATTTTAACAATTTCATCCCAAATCAAAAGTAATTCATTATTTGGAATTTAATTTTTTGACCGACAAGGAGAAAGCGGGTACTGTGAGGCCATATTGACTAATTGCGTTTATAAGAGAAGTGAATCATAATATTGTATTTTAGAGTAGAATAAACCATCATGCTAAATTCAAAACGTCGGGGCGCGGACTTGTTTTGTTACCCTTCAAACCACCCAACAAACCAATTGATTATTTAACAAACATATTTCATCTCCTATTTCATCACAATTTCGATGTCTTCGATTTTATTCAATTATAACTAATACTGAATTTGGTATAGTAAAACCTTCCTTATCACAAAATATATTTAACAAATCGGGTATGAATAAAATCCTAACTTTCATATCATCTCTACATTCAATTAAGAGACGCTTTTCATATTAGTGAATCTGTTGTTGTATTGTACACTGCATCATTATCACATTTTGTCACTACATTTCACTTCTTTAATAAATGAAATCATTTCGGTCGGATTTAGTTTATCTGTGTCTTCAAGGTTCATTTCAATTCTATTACTTGACCTTTAATTTCTATGTTAAAAGTTTAAAAAATATAATTTTTCATTTTGTTGAATATTAAATTTAATAATTTATAATCCATTTTAATTAAAATTACTTTTTATTACAATTTTAAAATATAATTAATTTATCAATTTAATTAAAAATATATTTCGAAATAAAAAATTTAATCTAAAATTTAATTTCCGTATTACTTAATATAAAAAAATTATAATTTGTTCTAAATATGTTCATCTCATCGTAATTCCGCTTATCATCATTACATAAATATGAGTTCTAATTCAATTTAATTGAATTAGCTTTTTATATATTACAGAAATTTAAATAATTTCATAATTAGCAATGTCGTCGTTGTCATTTTTTATATGTTTCTGTTGAATAATTTTTTTGCTTGCAAATTTTTTTGTTTGAATTTGAAATTTTAGACAAGCTTTTAAATAAATTTTTGATCAAATTAATATAAAATTAAACTGAAAAATATCGAAAAATTTAATTACGTCGTTTAGAAAATTTAAAACAACTTTTTTTGTATGTTTGTTCTAATTTTCCTCTCCAATTTCGATTGATTTTCATATTTTTCTTATGTAAATCGCAAAAAAACTAACTTTAGGGGTCAGCAAAAAGTGTTGACTCGCGTTTCAATGTTATCAAGAATTGGATTTTTTTGTTGGAATTGGTTTTAAATCATTTTTTAAGAAGGGGCCCATTAAATTAGAAGAAATTTTTATTTGTACTGATATTTAACTTTTTTGATAATTTTATTAATTAATTTGATCAAATTATCAATTTAATTTGGGGTTTCTACTGTTTCTACTGTAGATAAACAAATTCTTGGATTTCCATTTAAGTGTCATTAATTATGTTTTTCTTGTTTTATTTCCTCATAAAATTTGTTATTTACAGCTCAGTTCACATCACATTTCACTATTGAAATTGTTAGCAATAATTATTTCATTATTTTTTTTCAAATTATTTTAAATTTCAATTACATTTGATCTTTTTCGTGTCAGTGTTAACTATATTTACAAAATTACAAAACAAATTCAATTTATAAACTGATTAAAAAGGGAACCTGTAACAAGGCCATCTATAAACAGAATCTATTATTAATTGCTCGTTCATCTGAACATAAATATAATTACGAACATAAAAATGAACTAAAATAATGTAAAATTCTTTTTTCAATTAATAAAATTCTCCATCAGTCAAACGAAATTCTGACATACAAACTACGGGCAACATATGGAAAATTTGTAGGGTAATATCATTAGAAAATTAATTTTGTTCATGAGTGTGTAAATTATTTATTTAAAAAGACTTTAATATCTTAAATCGAATTGTTTTTCAACATTTTCTATCATTTCAATCGAAATTCCATAAACAAAAAAGAAATACAGAATTTTGTACACAGAATAAGACGATCCCTTATTTAGTTAATTCTGATTGATGGAATATTTAGGTCAAATCGATTTTCAGTACATCAAAGTCATGTGTGTATAATCATTTATTATAGCATTTGGATTTGTAATGAAGTTGTTTCGGAATTTTTTAATTAATAAGATCTTAACGATTTAGTATAAAAATGATTAAATATTTTTCTTGTTTTTATGGAATTCAATTAGTTTCGAACTCATAATTTTAGATTGGAAAATAAAATTATATATATTAAAATAGCTGTCAAGTTTGTATTCGTTATAGAGATTTATCATTTTATTAAATAGTTATTACTGTCATTAAATTCACAAACAAATATTCTTTCAAATTAGCAAATTATAGAGTTAAGTTCAGTAAATTCACTACTTATACAATTCACCAAAATTGTGACAAACCTGACTTTGAAAATTATATTACACCGAAGCTAAAATGCTTAAATTTGCTGTCAGTTTTGGAAAATTCTTGAAAGTTGTTAAAGTTAAATGACAATGTATAATTCGTAAGGTCAATATTTAATCTTGAAATGTAAATTACCGAAATATGTTATACTCACATTTAAGTATTTTATTTAAAATACAAATAATTATATGTAAATATTATCATAAACCAGACTTCAAAAATTTTGCTAATACATCCATCCATCCAATCAATCATGTTAAACTTCAAACTATACAAATATTTAATTTGACTTTACAAATTCCCCTTTCGTTTGTTGATTCAAAATTATATGTTTATTTACTGACAGTTTTTAATAAAAATATAAATAATCACAATTAAGAATAAATTTAACAAAAAAGTTTAATAAAAATTTAACCATATTGACTTGGAGCTTGGAGTCTAAATAAATTTGTAACATTTGTAACTAAAGTTGTAACTAAACTTGTAAAGTTTAGTAGGTTCAATATCAAGTATTATCATAACAAAGTTTCAGTAAAAGTCTGGATGATTTTGATAATGTTTAATATATTTAAATATAAATTTAACTTTAATTTAAGAGTTCCACCTTTCATTACACGTTATTAAAAATTCTATGAGTTACTATCAACAAAAAGTACAATAAATTCAAAAGCATGATAGCTAAAATTAATTAAAATTAATTATTTTAGAAGAAAACGGAAATTATAACTAAATTTAATCAATTTTTACAGTGTGACATTTTGTTAATTTATAAATTTTATGTAAACATATTTTTGAAATGAACTTTGAAGTGGCCATTAACACAATATAAACAATGTCAGTGACTTTTTTTTGCAAGTACCTACAACATTTACTTAATAAATTTAAATAAAATAAAATAATTATTTGTTAAACTTCATACTCAGATGTAAATATTAGAGATGATATTTTTAAATAATTTGATTCATAATTGAAGAAGCTTACATATGTCCAAGATAATAGATTTGATAAATTCTATTTGATTGATTGATTTATATAGATATGGCCAGAATAAGGCCCATTGTAGCTATCGTGACCTCCGTCATACAAATCCCGCGATGGTGAGCTAACTACTCTTTCGACCGGAACAGAGAATTGTTTTCCAACCCAGAACTCCTGCTGCATACAGTTTGTTCACGACGTAAGATCCAGTTACTATGGACAGTGACACACAAAAATGTTCAGTTGTTTCGTTTAATCATTAGTCTCCTACCGATTGGTTACTCACAGTTTGTCCCCACACAATTAATCTTGTAAGAGAAATTGATTGTGGTTCCCTTGGTGTTAACCAAAACCAGATTTATTTGGATGAGTTTGTAGATAATTAGGATCTTTTATTTAACCTAAACTGACGCTGTGCAGTATTACCTATAAATTTCAATATCAGCTATAAATTTCACTGTACGTAAACGTAAAGAGGTTATAAAATAAATTAATTTGTTTGTTACTTTAAATTGTTCCCAGGGCACGCACTGGCTTATATCCTATACACTACGTCTTGGAATACATTTTCTTCTCAGTGCACATTCTATTTTTATTCAATGAGACTTAAATAATTAATTTAAATTTTATCTTTATTCTTATTTTTGGGTTGAATTACTCGCTAACCAATTTAAATTATCTCAAATCACTTAATTTCCAATTTCGTATTTTAAGAAAGATAATCTGTAAATTCTACATAAACAAAACTTTCCACCCATCATAGATAGCATTATAAAAAAATGAAAATTATTCAAACATAAGAAAATATATATAAGGATTATATCTAGGATTATATATTCATCCTTAAACGTGTCCATTTAGTGAGTATCATTAATAATAATATTCTTAAGGATATTAAGCACAACAAGAAATATTTATTTTACTAATTGAAAATTCTTGGACTTAAAAAAGCTATTAAAAAAAAAATTATGTTTATGTTTTTCATTATTTTCATTTCACCCTCAACAAAATGAAAAATAAAATGAAAATTTTTATTATTTTGCCTAAGTTAACACAACATTATTTTAAAAGAAAGTTTAACAGAGTTTGGAAAAATTGTTTCATAAATTTGATAAATTATCATTTTTCGTGGTTCGAAAAAAAAATATGGAAGAAAATTATGAAAAATAAATTAGTGAACAACAAATAAAAATTTGGTCTCGTTAATTATTGTTGGTAATTTTTTTATACGTATAAGAAAAGGATATATTTTAACCAGCATCAGTTGTCACATAATTACAGATAATTATATAATCGGACTTGCTAAAACACTAAAACATCGTGGAAAAGTGAAATTTTGAACCAGTGGTCCCTGCCACGGAAGAACAACAGCTGATAAATTCGATACTTTCTATGTATACTTATATCATTTAAAAAAATTCTTGCAGTTCTCTTCAATATTCTCAAGACTATGACTCTCCCCCCTGGAAAAATTAATTATATACTCAAGTATTTAGCCATTTTCTGCCTTCACTCTAACCAAATGTAATTAAAATAATTAAATATTTTTTTATGAATTTCTGTACATACTTTTTCTGTAACTTAATTTAAAAACCCTTCAGGAGTTATTTAACCAAACTATCTTAAGGATCAATAAATACTAAACGTCCTCTTAACGACAAAAATTTGAAAGCTTTACTAAAAGTAACTTAAAGTCATTTACAAAAAGTATCTTTATATTTATGAGCTTCATCATATTACAAATTCAACTGAAATCAAAAAAAGTTATCCAAACCACAAGAATTTTATTATATTCCACCACAAGGATTCAAAACAATGCAAACAATTATTTTACTATTCATGGAAATCCTTTATTTATAAGTAATAGGCATTTTCCTCAACATCTGATGATAATACCCGGCGAACTTTCAATTTCACCTGAAATGACAATTTATTGTAAAATCATGTGTGCTCTTTTCTATACAATTCCACCAACTTTTATGTCCTGTTTTGTAACAAACAAACAAAAAACTCTGATTAACTTCACTGTGAGGCTTTTGTGTCACTTCCTGTGTTAAAAATGCTTTTGTAATCCGGTTGACAAAGCAGCAATTTCTTTTTTTTAGGTTGTGTAACTTTTGTTTTGTTTTTTAAACAGACATAAATGCAGACTCGTGATGGTTCTGATGGTGGATTTCTTTTATAAATAAAAAATGGGGTAAAATATTGAAATTTTCTGACATTTTTAGTAATTATGATGAATTTCATATTGTCTAGTAATGTAGAAAATTAGGCCTTAGAACGATAATTATTTGTAAATAAATTGGTAAACTTTTTGGAAATATAAATTTAATGATTTGGAATATTATTTTAATCACTAATTGCCTTAAAATATATTGAAATTTCAGTGTTAAGTCCGAATTTATTTATGAATATTTAAATGCATTTCATCCATTTCATTAATTCTTACTTATATAAAATATGTAACCATATTTTGCTTTTATGTCTGGAAGACATTTTAACGAATTATTGTTGTAAGGATTAAATATTTCGTTCATGCTTCATTTAGCAATCTTTGAAATCATCTTGTGGTAACCTCAAACTCTAAAATTGTCGATTATCCTTTGCTGTGTTAATTTTTATTGCTTGGAATTACGAAATATTTTGTTTACCAAAAATAGATTATTCAATTATTCGTTATCCTTTTGTTTACTTAATGGAATCTTAATGGAAATAATTGGTGTGCATGTATTGATAACTACTAATAAAAGTCATATGGTTTTCTTGGAAAACTATGGTTTATAAAATAAAGGAAAATGATTTTATGGAGTTTGAATTGTTGTTAAAGGATTAATAAATTTGATATCCAATATTTTGTTACATTGATTATGCTTCTGACTAAAAACAAACTTTGAATTTCCGTTGCTGTGGTCATTCTGATTAAACAGGATTTTCCAAATGGCTTAAACTGAATTGAGCTAATCTGAACCTCCTCTATTTTTCATAATTGATTTAAAATAGTTCTTCTTTTAAGTATTATTTAAGTGATATACTTATAATATTTAATATTTATTTCGTTATTTTATTTCGATAATATAATTAAGCTTACTTTACTTATAGTGATCTTATCTATGGATTAACGTTACCTGGTGATAATTCTACTTATCTATTGAATAATATACGATTAACTTTCCGGAAACTATCAGTTAGTTGTTCAATTCATTCTCGTAAATTTCATTTTTCACATCAGCTGTCCATTATTTGTTATTCAGTATTAACTTTCACTTTTACATATGTTTGACAAGAAATTTTAAATATGTCTTGCATTAGTGAACATATTATAAAGTTCTTAATTTACACCAAATAAAATTAAACCTCCAAAAGCTGAAGTCATTCGCTTACAATGTTCATACTAAAAAATAACAAATTAAATTTTTGTATAGCACTAAATTATATCACACAAAAACGATTAATTCAGCATTGTCCAGTGAAATTCTTTCTTATCCTCTTTAAATTATTTGCTGTCCGCCTTGCAATTTTAATTACCCAACCAGCAAACCAGACTGACTGATTGTCGCATTGTTGGAAATTTGTATCAAAAAAACTTTTATTTTGTCCATATATCTCGTTTTTGTCAAAACGTTTGTATAAATTTATGTGATTCGACTCTTATCATCTCCCAAATTGGTTTTTATTGTGTAATTAAGTTGTTTCACATGTAAATTCACTTTATGTGTGTAGTCGTGTCTTTTTTGATGATAAAGTTTTGAACTCATTTTTATTATGGAAGAAGCATTTCGCAGATAAGATTTGTAAACACTTCAAAATATAAACATTTTTTACGTTATCTTCCGGCATGTTTACAAAAATAATAATAACTAAAATTTATATATAAACAAGAAGAAATCGATTAAGTGTGCCAAATATTATCTTAATATTAATGAAATTTGGTTTTAATAAAAATTATTAAATTGAGCTTCCTACGTAAATTCGAGATTTTGATTTATATTTGGTTAGATTTACTGAAATAATAATAAAATTTTCGAGATTCGTAAAAATTTGATTAAGAAATGTTAAAGTTTTTACGTAATATAAATGTAAAATTACAAATAAAAAATTGTAATAAACTCTGAGAAATTCCTAAAAAGTTAAAAGCTTGCCCCTAATTTTTCTTAAAGAATAATTTTCTTGAAATTATTCTTTTAGAGGAAAAATCGATTTTCTTGTTATATAAATTGTATATAAAAATTGGTCAAGTATGTAGTCATATTTCGTATTACGCAATTACGTTACTTACAAACAAATTTACCGAAAATATAAATAAGAACTTACTTAATTGTCTCTGGTAAGCTTATTAAAACTTGGCATTGACTAATTTAACACAAAATTTAATAAAATATGAAATTTCAAAACGTTTTTATTTAAGTTCTTTACGTTAAAGTTAAATATTTTCTAAACGTAATCACAAATATAAAAGCTTAAAAATTTCAAAATTCCTTTTTTTATTATTATTATCTACGGCTTATTTATGCGGATTTCCATGACTAAAAGAAAATTGTGTACTTTCCACAAAAATAATTTCTATGAAAAGAAAATCTTACCCCAAAATTTTTAAATTTACATATGTAAAGTATATCACATACACTGACGCACAATAAATGATAATACTCGCTTCCGTACTAACAGGGGTCGATAAAAATATTAAGCATTTAACAAAAAAAACCGCAGGATATTCACGTTAGTGTACGTGCAAACTGTTAAGTATATACAGTTAAAATATATACGAAAAATTTGAAAGGGAAAAGAAAATCTAACCAAAATAGATAGCTATATAAAATTTCGTATTTTTGCTCACTGTCAAGTTATTGCTATAATGGATGACCTCATTATTTGCAACTCTATTACTTAACGACCTAATTTGTAATGTTAATTTTAGATTTTCTCTGTATTTATATACTTAAAAAGTATGGAAATGACAGAATACACACTGGTAGTAAAAAATGGAAATTCTGTGGTTATCTGTTTTGGATTGCACAATTTTATAGTACGGAACGAATTGAAATTGTTCTGTATACTTCAGTTAAGAGGTTCTATACAGTTTTACCATTTATAATGACGAATAATGGAAATGATTTGAATAAGTTAAATTTTAAAGACTTTATCAAAAAATTTTTGATGTAATTTTAATTTTTCAAAATATTCAATTCATTTTTCGATAATTCTGCTTAGCCGAAATGCTTTGTTAATCAGCCTGTATCGGTATAATTTCGGTAAGTCCTTAATATCTAAAAATTTTCAAGATTATTCAATGATTTTTCTGGAAAACCTCTACCGATCGTAATCACAAACCCTTCAAGCAATTTTTAATCTTATTTATTTAAAATTATAATTTCCCAGAAACTTTTCCATCCTATATAAACAAATAGAAACAAGGAAATGTAAATTTTATAAAATAAAGAAAGTTTAGTCGAATAAAAAATAGACCACTGAGAAAAATCGAAACATTTTTTTGAAAATTTGTCTTTTGAGCTAAATTTGCTATAAAAGGTAAAAAAAAATTATTAAAATTTTGTATGGCAAAGGGAAAATTTCGGTTTTGTAAATTTGCTGACAATAAGTATAAAAAGGATTTTTTTTTCTTACTTAATTTTTTTTCAAGGAGCCATTAGTTAACTTTAAGGATAAAATACTGACTATAATTTAGGTAATTCTTAAAATTGAATTAAGTTTCCCCCAATGATTTTATCCGTTTATAATATACGAAAGCTGGTAACGTTTTTTTTTGGTGTTTAAGGTACCAGGTATGTCTCCATACATATACAAAAATCCTTAAGGATATTTTTTTAGTAATAATGATTAATAAATATAAGACGGGTAATTCTGAAAAAGAAATTTGTTCTTTAATTTGTTTAGCAATTTTTATATTATTTAATATTAATTTATTTTAAATACTTAATTAAATTTTTACTTTGAATAAATATTTTAACTAATTGTTATTTTATTTTTTTTTATTTTCAGGTAAGTCAATTTGCAAATTTTGTTATGTTCTCAAAACTTTTTAATAACCATCAAATCAAGTAAGTGAATTCCAAATAACATCTAAATATAATTTTTCAATTCGTTCTAGGCAATTATTTATAATTTGGAAACTTCTCTTCTCAGTTTTTCATTTAAGTTAAATATTTGTAATTTCATAAATTTGACTTATAATTTATGATAATAATATAAACTTCACTTAAATTTTATCTTTGATCATATTTTGGCTATAGTAATTTGATTAAAATCAATAAAAATTTCGTTAATACCAAAACACTGCGCAACTCTACATTACCATGTAATTCGATTCAAATCCATTAAATTATCTTTCATTTCCTGCAATTTGCAAACTTGAAAATTTAATTTCCGTTGTAATGTAATATTGCTAATCATCCAAAGAAATTATTTCCTAAAGGATTGTAAAATGTAATCCTTACAATCGCCTTAATGTTAAGAAGATTCCTTCTTCCAACAGTTTCAGTTTTTTTTTTTGTAAAACACGTCCAGACAAATTTTATTATCACCAGAAAGTCTACTCACTGTAAGACTTCTCAGTTTCAGATTATCTTACATTAGAGTTTTTTAGGTACTTTGTGATTTTATTTATAACGATTTTCTTTTGGTTTTCACGGTGAACTAGAAATAAATTCTTTTATTTTTTTTTTATAAATCCAATTAAAATTCTTTTACTTTGTGAATTTTTCGTTTTTTAACTATAAAAGTTCATGTCAGACGTAATAGTAAAAAATAAATAATTTTGCCATTGAATATAAATAATTCGTAAAGAAGCCTTTTTCCGGCATTATATTTATGACAGCCACCCACTGTGTTGAGTTAGATGTAATCGTAGTGCATTAAATGAAAATTTAAAAAAATTTCCTATTGGCATTTTTTATGGTTATTTCAAGAATATTTCTAGTAGTTTGAGTTTTTTTTAAAAATATGTTTTCTATAATGGAATTATAATGTCCAAGAAAATTATAAATTTTCCGCGAATCTGTTCAATTATTTCAGATTTTGTGAAATGGAAATTTTTCAAATTAGTTATACAAAATGAAATTTCACGAGTATAAAAAGTTTAACGTACAATAATTATGAAAAAAGAAATGTTAAAATGGTTGGTACCAGAATCTGAATAGAATCACGTGAAAAAGTCATGATTTCAGTATCGAAATTTGAATTAAGTAAAACATTACTAAAAGTTCAGATTGTACAATTAAAATGCTTCTTAATTTATTTCTGTGATATTGATGACAAATTTGTGAATACCATATTTAGGGAAACTAATTTGTAATTCAATAATAACAAATTAACTAAAGTTACACGTTACACCCACAAATTTCAAATTAGAAACTGCGATGTTTCAATTTTGTTTTGAAAATTGTGATTTAGAAATTGCGTTTTATTTGATTATAATAATTTTATATTTTATAGAAATATTTTTCACGTTAATTTCTGGTGATTTCAAAATTTGTTTATTTTGTTTCTTTATTTTTCTCTATTCATTTAAGGTGCTTCAGTTTAAAATTGCTTGTATAATATAGCTAAAAATTTAGTCGTCCACAAGATTTTTCCCAGGGGAGTTCAAAATGAAATATTCAAATTGATGGTTATGAGAATAACATGATTTTTTTTTTTTTCAAAATTGTCCTGTTGATGTTGACAACCACAAATTATTATGAAATGATAAATTGGAACCATCACTTCTTCTCTAACGTAAAACGCTTAGCAATGTTTATAAAATCTTGTTATATGCAAATGCCATCTAGTCTATTCTCCACCATAGTTGATCGCAAAGTAGTTTTATACTTGCGTAGAGTACTAAATACTTCCCTACTGTACAAGACGTAGTTTCAAGTATTAGTATCAGTTTAAGAAGAAGTTCTGAAAAAAATCGATGATCGATGAATGCTGGAAAATCGTTCTTCCCATGATGAAGAAATTTTTAATTTTACTTTAAGCCAGGGGGATGTAAGTGACTTACTTACCTTGCCCCTTCATTTTCTCCAGATATTCTTTTCAATTTGTAAAATTACAGCTGAGTTAAAATTTGTTACTATTTTTTTTACTATGCAATTCAGGTAATCAAACTCAAATTAATTGGCTAATTCAGTGATTGTTACCTTAATTACATATACAAATTACAATTATTTGAAAAACTGTTTTATTACTCATAGTATAAAAGTTTCAGGTCACGGTATAAATTTGACAACTAAGCTATTAAGAAATTCTGACATTGAAATAGTTTTTAGGGGATTTTAAATATTTAATTTGTAATTTTGATGAACATCCAAAAACCCATTAAAACGACAATTCAATTATGTCAGAAATGTGTCATAAAAGATAAAATTTTAAATTTGTTTTCCATACTGTTTTGTTTATGAACGTCTTTTGATATTTACAAACAATTTCAAATTTATATTTTAATAAAAAATAATTAAAAAATTTAGATAATAAAAATAAAATTTTAACAATTTTATTTTTGTGGTTTTTTTTTTTTTTTTTAATTGGAATCATAAAAAGTGCTATCAACTAAAAACTCCACAATTACAGACAGAGTTAAGCCACTTGTGACGTTCTATAATAAAAATTCGAACTTTTTTGTCATATATTTAAATAAAAATATATTTAAATAAATAAAAGTTACAATAAGTTCACTTCTGTATAATTATTGTGTTTGTCAGGGGTACAATTACTACTTAAGCGCCATTTCATCTGTTTTACCCTATATTTTGTATGAGTTGTCAGGTGTAATTTATCAAATTAATTCCTATTTATTTTCATTCAAAAGATTCTAATTTAAATACAAATTCGTTTCCGAAATTAAAGTTTTTTTATTGATTATATTTTGGTCTTAATTTCTTGCTCCCCTAATTTAAATTTTCACGGTTAAAAAAGTTGAAATAAAAATTGATTGATAGAAATTATTTTTCCATTGAAAAATCAGAAATATTCTCCAAAATTGAAATCTATCAGATAAAATTCCATTATTAAGAACATTAAAAATGGAGTTTGAAACATTCTATGTGTCTTTAGGGAATTCATGTTTTTTGGAGTCATTATTTTAAACATTGCTTTCGAACATATTGAAAAATAATCATAAAATTTAATGATACGAAGGTTTCTGAATGTAAAAAGAACAAATTACATTTTATTTTTGATTTGGGATTTCGGATTTATTTACCGAAAACAATTGGCCCACAATTTACCGAATGCACAATTTACCAATTTCAAAATGATTAAAAGTTATTAAAACTATAAGTATCCAGAGCTAAATAATTTACTGAATACGCAATTGATAATTTACAGAATACGCAATTTATTCGGTCCATTTAACTTAATATTCAAAACTTATAAACAACGAAAATTTTCTAATTTTACAAGGAAAATTAAAAAGTGGAAAATTAAAAATTAAAAATTAGAAAAATTTGATTTTAGCAGTTTTGTAAGGATAATTATTTTCTAAATTAAATTAATTAATTATTAGTCCTAGTACGAAATTATATAAAAAGCTATGTGACCTTACAACATTATAGCTATAGCTAAATAAATTTAAATACACAACTCTTAAAACTATTAAGTAAACAGTGAAAACTAAAATTGATCCATTAATTACTCAAGAGAATTGGGTCTGAAGAAAACCTCTTTGTGCAGAGGATGTGGAGAAGAGGAGGAAACAGTAGAACACATTTTTTGTCACTGCCATTCGATAACATATCAAAGATTTAAACGCTTGAAACGTCGTTTTTTGACCGACATGGAAGAAGGGGGTAGATTAATCTCGCCTAGACTTATTGCAATCAAGAGAGAGGAGAATTAGAACCTCAAGATCTAGACATGGAACTTTTTCGTTACTTCCCTCTCTTCAAACCAACTAACCTATTAGTCAACTTTCTCATTAAATTTTCTAATCAATTAAATCAATTAACATCTAAATTTAAATGTCAACAAAATATTCTCACACGTCAACACTAAATTATGAAAATGTTGCGCTTTCTATATCATTAATTTTACCATCGCGCGGTTACTGCCAAAAACCAAACTAAAAATTTATTTTCTTTCAAATTATCATTTATTTATGTATACTTAATTAAAGTCAAATTATTATTTTGCAAAAAAATTTTTTGGTTTCACTTGTCCCAGTCGATAAATTTTCTTAACTTCTGCGGTTACAGAAACAAACACAGAATAAAATTGTCATAAATTTTTAAAACGATGGCACACGCAGCAAATAAATTTGTACAAAGCATTAGGAAGAAAAGTTAAAAAAAAAAAAAATATTCATTCAGTTTGAAAAAATAATCTGATAAAATTTTTATAAAATAAAAAATATAAATTTCAATTTTATAGGTGGGTACGAGCGACTAAATGTCTACCTGTGCTCACACTTATCATGAAATTCAACTTCCCGCAACGTGGATTCACATAAACACGCTTTTATTTTATATACTTTTGTATAAAATTTTTACAGCTGCTAAAAAAGTTAAAGCTTTTACGCTCCAATTCCCACAACAAGTTTATTTTTTCATAAATTCTTGAATAAATTCAAAAATTTCAAGAATATAATTTTATTAATGAAATTATTTTGTATACAAAATGTGTCACAAAAAAAAATATATATAAAAATATTGACCTTTAACGTAGCTTCATTTTACTTTGGTTTTTTATTGAAACCTTTGAAATAAGTAATGGTAAAAAAACTTTCTTTCTAAGAACGTATAAAGACGATATTTCTGTAGTCAATGGATTTTGTGTACCCAGGCACATTCACATATCAAAATACAAACAAAATTTAATGTTGCCACCGTGGATTAACAGGCAAGCTTTAAAACACATTACCGAAAAAATAATCTTTTTATTATGACAAATGAGACTCTTGAATGGAATGCGAATGACAGAAACGAAAATAAATGGCTAAATTTAGTATATAATGATGAAAATGAAATGGGGACCATATACAAGATTATTTAGAATATTCTTCTTGTAATTGTGAGTTAAATTTTATATATTCTAAGTATTTTAAATAATAATATGAAGCGTAACTAAAGCTAAATTAAATTCGTATATAGAAATTCCAACGAAAATTTAATAAAATGTGTTAATTATATTGATGAGTCTGTTTTTAATCCTGCAAATGTTCCTACAAATTTTATTCACTGCAATTTATTCTATAATTCAATCCAAAGATTTGAGGAACAAAATATAGTGTTGGTTTTAAAGTTTATAGCACTTCTGGATCTATACAGAATAAGTAATAAACTGCGGACAAAGTCGAACTTTAAAACGTTTTGTACTATATTACTTGAAGAAATATCTAGATAAAACTATACTAATTATATAATCCCAAATACCGTATGCAGAATGAGCTAATACGAAGAAGAATTGGCTGAATATATTTTGTGTAAATGTGAACTACC
The DNA here is from genome assembly GCA_963920725.1 of Rhamphomyia laevipes. Lineage (NCBI taxonomy): Eukaryota > Metazoa > Arthropoda > Insecta > Diptera > Empididae > Rhamphomyia > Rhamphomyia laevipes. Next base: position 53,690,949 of record OY987258.1, on the reverse strand, counting down.
TGCTTGATCCAGACTTCATCAGCTTCAACACGGCATTCTGGATCCTAGGGAACAGTAGGCGTTACCCACTCAAAAACCTTTTGTACTTCTTTGAAAGTATACGGTATAGCGTTCTAAATTAAAGGTATATAAATAAGAGTTAAGTAATGCATTATATTCGTACTACATTAGCGCAGCATACTTCATAGTACTTCATGCAATGCAATACTCGTATTACCAGTATTATAATGAGTCATCATGAAAATATTTAAGTACAAGTAAATTAATTCAACTTTTGAATTACTTGGTAATAATACTACAAAGTACTTCAAAACACTTCAAAGTACTTCACCATAAAACTGTGAAGTATTTGTAATGCAGTAAAATAATTCAAAAATTTTGAGATAATGCATTACTCCATTACCAGTACTGTAATGAATTATTGAAAAATTAAGTACAGAATTACTTTTTAGAAAATAATGCATTATATTCTAGTAGTATTCGGTAATAATAATGCATTACTTTTTTAATGCGTCATTTAACAACTGTGTAATAGGCCCACAGTAGCCTTCGGTTATTTAGGACTCCGATATCTACCTAATTTCAATCTAATCCAGTCTTAGAAATGGAGTAATTTAAAATTCAATTCAGCAACAAAAATTCTGTTTTAGTAACATCAGATATCGTGATTCAAAAAATTTTCATTATTCAACAGAAACTAAACATTTAACATGAAATAAAAAAAACCAATAAATTTAAATTTATTGTGTCAGCAAAAAAAAAATTGAAACTTTAATGCTCTATAAATTTACCTCTTCACAAATAATTTCACTTCACATTCACTTCTATCAGGTAAGCAGAATATTTGTTTGTCGTATTGGAATAGTAGTCTAACATCATCGTAAATAAATTTATTTAAAAGCTTTTCCATGCCAAAAAATTGTCAAGAAATACAAAATTTTCACAAAACTTTAATTAAATAATATTTAACTATGAAAATCGTCATTTATATTTTCACTTAGTATTTATCCATTTTTTTTGTTGTGATAATAAATTGTTTTTCCAAAGCATAGTTTTATAAAAATGGAAATTTACATATGAGGCACGGTTCTGCAGTGCATAAAAATTGGAAGTTTTCTACTCTGATGGATCATATTTCATGCAAATTTGGATCGTAACAGAAGTTGGGAAATTATCTCATCCTTGTAGAAGACCTTGTCTATAATGGAAAAGGAAAATGGAAATTTTTAATTTTTCTCAGTACAAATTTACATTTCAATTATTGAATTTTCATGATTATATAAGGTGGGCCCAAAGTCGCATCCGGCTGGAACCACATGTTGTCTGGCACAGGGCGTATGTACCTGTCCTCTTCCGCCGTCACTGCAATGCCAATTTTATTTTCAAAAAAGTAGAGCTCGATATCATATCAATTCGTAGCATAGTAAGCACTTAAGCGGGTGCAATTGGCACTGGTGAGAAAATCGGGCATTTTCAGTACCTCAAAATCGGGTATTTACATAGCCATTAATATGAAAATGAACATCATTATTCATAATTTCGGTATGATAGCAATATTGATCGACAATTTGAAGAGCAAAATTCAACAATTTGTATCAGCTGGCGCTGTTCGTTACTTAAATTTTGCGTTTTAAGTGTAACAAGGTTCTATGAACTAAATTAATCAATAAACAAAAAAGTTATTACACTTATTAAACCCATGTATGAGTTTTGACCCACTCTGTATAAATGGCAGCTATACTTATAAGTATGTATACTTTTAAAAACACAATTTCGATCACTGCCAAAGTCAGGTCGAAATTCTTACATTAATTTACAATTCCATAGTTAAAATTCTTTAATGTTCACCTAAATTATTGGCAGCGCAGGTTCGGGAATTACACACTGTGTAATAAATAAATTTAAAAATCGATATTTATCTCTTCTTCCGCCCATATTTTCTAACAAAAAATAGCAAAATAAGCACCGAACCCAAGTTAAGAAAATAATTAATAGTACAATCAAATAGAATTTTGTGTATAAATTAAATTTTTTGCCACCAGAGGCATTGAGTTTCCCAATATAATATAAAATAAAAATATATTTCTTACACTGAATTATAAGATAATATTCAAAAATGAAAACAAAAATTATATCAAAACAAATATTACACTTGTGTCGTAAAATAAATATTACGTCTAAAAATAGAGCTCGAAGCTGGTGGAAAATAAACAAAAAATATATAAGTAAATACAAAATACAAAAATATAATTAAATTTTTCAATATTTATGAAAATATTTATTGTTAGATATTCTAAAAATAAATTATTACATTTCGATACTCGATTCTATTTTTGGTGGAAATTCATGATTATCGAAGGAAGAAGATAAATTTGTGGTTATGACGGTGTGAATATAAATTACGAGGGGAAACCAACTAATTTAAAATATTTACAAGAATGAATATATATTTCCATAAATGAATTTTATAGACCATTAATGCTGGAGATATAATTCCGAGGACCCGTACGGTAGGCCGGAAAATTTGAAATAGAACGAACTTTTATGCAGAACAAAGCGGCACCGTTTTAACTATTCTAATATATTTCTATATGTTTCAACTTTTTTTTGGCATTTTAAAGAGGCTCCGAGGCTCGAGGCACGATAAAAGTATCGCCAGAGTAAAGAATATGGAATATAATTGAAATAAATCGTAAAAACCGGCGTTTAATGAGGATATTTTGTACTGTTTTAAAAAGAATTTTCAAAATCCGTTTTAAAAAGAATTTTCAAAATTTTCAAAGCGATTCTTGGGCAAGCATTTGAGCTCATATATTTTTGGATTAGTGCCATATTATTATTATATATTTAAATTTCCGTGATTATATAAGTGGAAACTTTACCGAATATTGCTAAAGCGATTCCTTAAAAATATGGCTCTCGGTTATTTTTTTTTTCTGAATATATTCTGAAATATCTGCTAAGTGTACGGATAATATCAGAGTTGAATCCCCTCGATAAATTGCATCTATTTTTATTTGACTTATATAAAATAAATTTTGCTATAAAATAAGTATACTAACGAGACGTAGTTCACTCAGGGGTTACACCTAATTATTTAAAATTCAACTATAGTTAAAAGAAAGTTTAATTAACTTTACATTTCCTGCCACGGAGAATAAATTGTATAAAATATATCAATTGTTAGACTTGTATAAAATGTGTCTGCAAATTATGTAGAAAGTTTGTGCCTATCTGCTTGAAACTTTACCATAAGAACTAGGGAGTGCAATACCGGAGTGAAAAATTAATACCGGTATTTCGGTACTGAAAAATTTAATACCGGAATCCCGGTATTCAATACCGAAACCAAAAAATAAGAAAAAACACCTATTATGAAAAAATCCATATGGTTTACTTTTAAATAAAAAAATTAATAAAAACAATTAATTCTTTCATATTATAATAAAATAAAAACAAACCGAAAATTACATAGTTCATTAAAAATTAGTTCATGTTCATATAAAAATTTAATTATTATTTAAAGACAGGAAATATGCTCTTAAAAAACATAATGCATCAAGACTTTTGTCATTTAAGTTGGAGCGGATTTTTGTCTTTATCTTAATTGTGAAATTGATTATAAATCTAGCATATTGTATTTTATTTTTTAATTTATTTTTTAATTTTAAAAATTAAAAAATATTAATTTTTATTTTTTAATTTTCAACTCTGTTATAACGCGCTTTTTTTATTCTAAGAAGGGTATGTTTTAAACATAGTAGATAACTTTAACACTTTACTTGTTCACTCTTCGAAAGCAAAATAAATTTGAATTCGAAGGCGTTGATTTTGAAATTTAGTACCATTATTAGACAATTACTATTATTTTTTTTAGCCTAAATAATATTATTTTATAGTTAATGTTACTTCAAAAAAATTTTTTTTTTTTGTTTTCTGATAATTAAGAAATTAATACCGAAATACCGCGGTATTAATGCTTTAATACCGGTATTGAATACCGGAAATATACTCTCGGGATCCCGGTTTCCGAGATCCCGGAATCCCGGTATTGCACTCCCTAATAAGAACCTAATTTGTTCTAACATCTGTGAAAAATCAATAAAATACTTTTTTGTCATAAACTGAAAACATTGTAAGAATCTTAAAAACAAAACAATTTTGTCAGTCGTTGGAGGCGTTTCATAATTAATTACGACGCCACATAATCAACGGACAAACGATAAGCACAACAAAACTGGGTCAAATTTATAATAAACTTTATTATTATATATAGTAAACACATTTTTTATACGTTCAAGCTTATTAGTTTTTAAGTAGCCAGAAAAAATTATGTTATTTGAGTTTAACTGCATTTTCTGCACTACTGGCAATTTATGTTTTATAGCTATTTTTTATAACTCAGTAGACAAAAATTATTTGATAAAATTCTCGTCACGTATAATAATAATAGCTACAAACTAGGGGTATCAGATAATTCGTAGTTAGGTTCAATAGTGATTTAGGTTCTATAGAAATTTGACTTCTGACGGTTTGTTAAACATTCTATTTAATTCGAACCCGTGTATGAAATGTCATTGAACATTGAATTTATCAAATATAATTACATCTCCTAGAACGCAAAAACGAGGAATTCTTGGAGATGCTGCAGCGCACATGCTAATTTTGCGGACATAGACGTTTTTTTATTGTATTTTCGAACACAAGAAAACAAACTTTCATCTGACTGACTCAATTTCTTTTTGTAGGTCAAGTCAATTGCAACAATCCTAGTTATTCTAACTACACTCGTAACAGCAGCAAGAAATTAAAACTTTGTTAAATTTTTATTTTTCAGTGAAGTTTATTTGTTTTATGATGCTGTGAAATAATTTTCACATTTATGGAGGATGTTTTCTGGTGGTGTTCTTTTATGCTTCAATTTATTTGTAGTCCAAGAACCATTTTTTTTGTACTAATAAGAGATTGTCGAATTTTATTTTCTGTTAAAATGATTTCCATATTTAATTTTCCTGCAGATATGCGGATTATACTAAATGAATTAATTATAGATGATCGATTATTTAAACCAAAAATCGGAACTGCCAGAAGTTTATTTAGAGAGACTTGTCAACTTATCAGCTGCTGCATAATTGGGTTGTTAAATAAAATATGCATCATTAATTGAATCAATGTCTTCGCAATATAATTTACTATTTCAAATTGGTTCGTAAATCAGATATGCAAAAGTTCTATCCAATGAAATTACTCAATTATTTATTCAATTGCTCAGATCTTCCATATCTCATAGTCCAATATTTTTCTAATTTTTCACTATTTCAAGTCATCACCAGTTCATAATTAGTTAATAAAAAAGTTATATAATTAAAATATGCTTGACATTAAATGTTGTCTGGTAGTCTCGCCATTTTATAATTTATTTCAAGATTTATTTCTTGTTGGTAAAATCGTGACATGCGAAAGAATCAGCGATGAATAAATATCAGCTATTAAAGATATAATTATTAGTTTATACCATTTGCGGAAAAATCGTTTTTAAATTGAAACATTTTTGGTTAAATATTAGCTTCTGTTTTTTTTGCAATAAAATTTTAATATGTTCACAAGTCACGATATTATTGACACACGTTTTTATTGATTTTTCATATTTTCTTTGTTAATAAAATCGCGACCTAGCGAAGGACATAAATATTGTTAAAAGCGGAATAATTTAGTTTAAAAAATATAATTTAATAGTAAACTTGGTAATATCTGACGTCAAATTGTGGTAACCTTGTTAGTTATAATATCGAATTCATTGTGGAAGAGGAATAGTTTTATAAATAATTTATTGTTTTTATTATTAGGACTTGTCATTGTCACGCATATATTTTCTTTTCGTTACCAATCCGAGGGGAATTAAAATTAACGCTTTTGGCTACGTTTGTTAAAGCCTAATTAGTTTTTAATGGATTAAAGTAGACATTTAGACTATTGCTGGAAATACTCTGTATTAATCAGAACTGTGCTGCAGACTGGAAAAATTGAAATCGAATGTACTTTTCCGCAGAATGGCACCGCTTTAACTACTCTAATATATATTTCTATATTTTTTTGACATTTCAAAGCGGTTATTCGGCCCAGCGGCGAATTAATCAATCTTCAGGGTAATGGTGAGGTGGATAATTCAGCCGCTGCGCAGTTTGTTAGATATGGACTTTATATATTGGCTAGCTACACAATAAATATAAGTTTTCAATGCTCAGATTCCTGACCAAAAGAAATTAAAAAAAAAAAAATATCTTGATTTTTTTTTTTGCCACCAAATGCCGGAAGCACTTCCATTTCTTGCATGCAGAAAATCTCTAATATTGTGATATATTCTTCACCTTTAAAACATTCTATAGTTTTATGTATTGCTTTAACAAAACAATTTTCTGTCTAATTAATAATTTTCCACATTACTAAACAACTTGTTTCTGTAGCCCATTCCATTAATATTTCAAGAACACAATACAACTTAGCACGCATACTATTTCCCGCAATAAATAACAATAGTAAATGAGCTAGTCATGAATACAATATTGAAAAAAAAAAATATTAATATTCATCAGGGCAAATCGTTCACAACGTTTTTGGTTAAGTTTTTGTTGTTTATGATATTGCAATTCTGTTGGCAATTGGCATTCATACATTTCTAGAATTATGCTAGAAGAACAAAATGAATTTATTTCTTGGGAATGCAATTAAATAAAAAATATTTTATTGTCTAGTAATATTTTTGTGAAATTAATATGTGAACTAATTTGAGAGAAGCATGTAAGTCATCATAGTTTTTTATGATAAAATTTTCCCTTACTGCGAACAGAAGATTTCTAAATTTCATTGTACAATAAAAGTTGAGCTCAAGTAAATATTTGTGATCGCTCTTCGCGTATTCCGTATACAATGGTTTTAAAGTTAGACAAAGTACACTTAATCTTCTGAGGATAATAGAAGACTAAGACTAAGAGATTCTACATTACCGCGGTGGATTAGAGATGTTAAATCATTTTATATTTTGTCATTCTGTATCAAAATTTTTATTAACATTTCAAAGCTGTTCTTTGGCACATCAGATTGTAAATCTTGCTGAATTGTGGGCCCTACTGCAAGTTTGTCCTGTATGCAAACTTTGTCGTTTGACTATCTAGTTTAATAACCGGATGATGAGGTAAATAATATCACCTCAATTTGAGGTCAATTGATTCTGTTTTTCACCTGATAGTCTTTTTTCTTATGCCAACAAAACCCTTAGTTGCAGAACGTATTAACTTGTTTAAATCTAAAGAATTTGTATATTAAATGGTAATTTCACAACAAACTCACCCCATTGATATACTTAGTAATTTTCTTTAAAATGAATTTCACAATGACTTTGTTCATTGCTCATAGAAGCTGAGTTCTTCTGGTTTACAATCATTTCTATCTCCCAAAAACGTTTTAATGTCACATTCAGAGTTGACTGGTTAATCAATTATTTCGGTTTTAAACGATTGTGCTTTAACTTCAAAACTTCCTGCGATAATTCAACAAAAAATCGTGTTTTGAACTGTTGGCATCGTGTTTTGAACGTTCAACCTTTCTGGCTTCAAACCCACATTACTTTTTAAGTTCAACTTTTTAGTTTTTTCGCAGTTAATTTTTTATACAGTAAAGAATTTTTCAGAATTTTCATTCCAATGAAAATTTTTCATCATTTCTATTAAAATTTATAAGGTCAATTTGAAAAAGATTTTTTTTTTAACAATTTTAATGGTCAATTTCGTCCTTTGGCAACCATTTTGAACGAAATGGTTTCTTAATCGATGTAAGTATTCAATGGGTTTGAATATAAATTAAAATTAATGCGTAAATGTTGTATTGCCTTTATCTATAATTATTCATCTTTTTATATCCTGAATTTTAAGGAGATAGTATTTTTTTTTGTACGTGATTTTATTTATAAATTTGGAATGGAAATATTATTTTCATGGCTTTATATAATATAAGTTTAGTAAATATTGATAGTTTTATTTGGATATACGGTTTTAATAATGTCGTATTGTTCACTACGTTTAATATTTTAAGGGTCCTTAGTAATGATATTTATTAAAATCTAAAGTTTTTTATTAAATTTAATAGTTCTCCTATGAAATATAAGGAGTCTGTACACTGTACTATAAAAGTTAGAAAAAATACTTTTGTAATGGAACTGACAACAACGCAATTCAATGAATTGGAGCCAGTATCGATCTATTATCTATATATAGTATAGCTAACATAGTCTACCTAATTTAATATGACCTACATAGGCTATTGCATCAAATAGCTTATAGTGAAATGATTCGAAATAAAGAAACAATATAAAATTTCTAGCTCCTTTAGAAGGTGTACAATACGTGTTTGGCTTGAGTAATATATAAGAAAAATTATTTCCTTCAGTATAATAACATACTACAACTGAGATTCCATTCATTACTTCAAAAAAATATTAATATAATTTTAAATTGAATTAGAGTAAAAAGCCTTCAAAAATATCATCTAAAAAAAATCTGTGAATATATCAAATTTCAGTCAGACATTAAAAAAAGGATATACAATTTGGATGACGTAAATATTCTCTCTAAGGTAAATTGATAAATTCTTGAAATATTTCCATGAGGATTTCCATTTTTTTTATATATACATTTTCTGTTGAAACAAAACAAAAGGGGGAAAATGTTTACCTTTTTTATTTAGATGGAGAGTAAGTCGATTGGAATGGAAATGTAATTGAACGCATAAGGACTTCAATTGGAATTTTTATGTTTATTTTGCTATTTCTACATTTATATATATAAATATTTAGTATATTTAGAAGCATAAACGAATATAAAATACCAATAGAAAAGTTGTTATTTAAGTTTTTTGGTTCAGCTACTCGTATTTATTCAAGGTGTTTGCTATTATTACCAAATAAAAGTAAATTTTTTACTATTTCAATAAATTTGGAAAAAGAATATTAAAATTCCTTGAATTTATGGCAATAATTTTTATGACGTTACCATTCTTTCCACCGAAGATTTAGTATAGCTCTTCTGCGCACAGGTTTGGAGTCAAAGTTTGCTTTGGGTGTTCCATTCTAGCGATGTTATTTAGCCAGTGCAGCCTCTGAATACTATTTTTTTTTGTCTGGATCACTATCCTTCTATATAGCTCTTACTTATAGCGAAGAATTTCGAAAATTTTGATTATATTAATAAAAATATATTGTAAAAGGAATTTTAAATTATGAAAAATTTCTCATATCCTTTTCTTAATTATCTTCACGCAATATTTATTTAATATAAATCAAAATCCTTTTCGTCACCATTCCACAAATCAACAACCAACAAAAATGAATTTATTGTTCGCGTGTTTGTTAACAATTTTCTAGCGACAAACTGAATGGAGCCGGTAAACATTTAAATGTCCTTTTTCATATAAATTTTTTATTCCCAATTGAGTTAGTTTTGTATAACTTTTGTATACTTAATTATTAACAATTCATAGAAAATCATTAGTTTTTATTTCTTATTTCATTAGTTTTTAAATGTTCGCTGGGGAAATTCAACCAGGACACCAACAATAAAATAAACATTAGTTTGCTGGTTATTGAAAAAAAACAGCTAAATTACAGGCTATTTATTTGGTATGATTATTACTAGAAGGAATAATTCTAGATTGTTATAAAATTGTTAATGAGATTTTTCTATTCCAATTTCTTTTTATATATTTCGAATATATTATGAAACACGCAATTCAATTTAAAAAACATTTATGATAATAATTAATAATTGATTTTAATGTTAAATTGTTGATATTATTTAAATTATTATCAAAGTAATTAAATTTTTATTTATATATAAATTCTGTTATCGGAAATTAATTAAATTATAAATTTCATGAAATATTCATAATTAAATATTTATTTTTTCATTAAATTTCCATAATTTAATGATTATATAATTGGAAAATATTTATGACATTAATTAGGAAGCATACAATAAGATGAGGACTTACTCTTTCCTCCACTTGTCGTGGGCGTATCGAAGACGAAAAGCCAATGAAAAAGATTTAAAAAAATTGGTTGCTTTTGAAGACCCGCGTAAACTGAAGTAATATAATTCATTAAAGAAGCGAATTGCTTGTATAAATGATGCAGCGTTCGATTGGAGTGTACAATGGTCTCACTACTATGTAGACTACGTGCGAGGGAGTCTCCATTCCTTTAAAACCAAACCCAACCAATCATTCGAATTATTATTTAAAATTTGAGTTAATTTAATAAATTTTTCTTAGTGGGAATAATTAATTTAATCTGTAATTTTAATTTATCCTTGTAAAATAAATTAATAAAAAAGGGAAAATTTTTCAAATTAAATATTTATTTTCTTAGCTGTTATAATTCCATTCTAAAAATCTCATTCAAATTTAGTTAACTAATTTTCCAGACCAAAAATAACATTAAATATTTAACATCTTGTTTTACGAATTGCCTATATAAAGTGCGTGCTCTGAACTGAAAGAACATAACAGATTCTTTAATATCACTGAAAGACAACTCAGATGGGAATAGGACAATAATATCCAAAGGATATTTAAAATAACTGTTACTAAATATACAATTAATAGGATGATAATGAATCTTCTTCCAATGTAACCAACCGAAAACAAAAATAATTGTATATAATTATGAGTTGGAATCAGTTTAATTTTGCAAAGCGATGACTAGAATTTGAAAAGGATATAAAAAGGATATAAATAAAATATTGTTAAAGTGGAATATAAATTTAAACTCATTGTTTTTTTTTGTATTATATTTGACATTATTTTGTTTCCGAAATTTAGTTGGTTTGTAGTATACATTTTATATTCGAAACGTCCTTTCGGATTTATCCTGCGTGAATTTTTAACTATTTTCAAGCACTTTCATAAAATGAATATAATATAAAAATATTTTTACTATCTGTATGTATGAAAAGTCTGTAAAACACATAAAAAAATCCTTTTTAGAAACCTAAATTTAAAATTTATTTTAAATTTTACATTTACTGAGAAGGATATCAAACTCATAATAATTAACCCTTTAAAACATTAGTTTTTCCAATTACAAAAATGAATATATATTTAACAATTGCTGACATTAACATAAAAAGTCATTGGATTTTAATTTAATGGGTTTCGGGTGGCGGACGAATGTATCCACAAAAACTCAATGAATATTAAATTTTATGAGTTTGTATAAGCCTGAAAATTACAGAGTTTATAAAATTTTCAATTCCAACCTAATCGAAATTTTCTATTTGACTTTATTACGTTCCAAAAAGTTAAAGAAGGATCAAATTTTTTGGTTCTGTTGAGTGTTTTGCAATTAATCATCTACAAATTGTGTTTAGGGAATATTCATTTATTTATTATCCTTTATTTTATAAAATATTTACATAAAATTTACTATTGGGATAATTCAAAGGATAATTTTAAACTATATATGAGATTTTAGTAAATAACATTGACGATTTATTACAGTGCTTAAAATATCCTTTTAATAGGAGAACGAGGACGTTTTATATAGTAAGGTATGAAAATGAAAATGATATAAGTTTAGAGATGTGGAAAATCAAAGTGATTATTTGTCAAATGAAATTATAGTTTGTTTTAATAATTTGTGGCTTTGTTCAAATGTCCCAAGCGGTAATAAAATGGTTTTATATAATTCTATAAATTTAATCCGATTTACTAAAATTATCAATATGTGAATAAAATTTCGTTATAATTTATTATCAGATATAATAGAATTAAGAGGAAATTGATTATATAAATAAAATTAATAATAGAAAATTATTTTAAATGCCGAATATTATTTATAAATATTGATTTTAATCTTTAATTTTCTAATACAATAAAATTTGATTAATTATTTTGTCTGAAAAATTATAATTGGTCGCGGCTTTAGTGATTATATTATTAATTTAATAAATAATTTTATTTAATTTTTGAAAATTTATTAATAAATTTCTTTTCTTTTTATTTTCAGGTAAGATATTTGATTTGTACAATTTAACGATTTACTAAATTTAAATTAAAACTCTGTAATTAATGGAGGTAGGTAAGTGAATAGAAAATCATAAATTAATATTAGATCAGAACCAGTTGTCATATTAGATTGTTAGAGACATTTTTGGCCTTATCCCGAATCAGAATCCTTTGAATAAGCCAATTTTTAAAGGAGTTGGAATAACAAGATTACCCCGCGCATAAGCTACAAATACGTGAGTCCATTGTACCCGTCAGTTGAACGCTATATCATTTATACAATTTCTTGAATGAACGATATCATTTTGGCCGACTTCAGTTTACCCACGTCTTCAAGGTTTTCTATAGAAACAAAAAAAAAATCCTAAATCTTTATTAAGTCACTTGGCTATCCCAACATATACTTAACCTAGAAACTCTTAAATTGCTTATTAATTGAAATTTACATATAAAACTGAATTCTATAATTGTTTTCATCCCATGGTAAGCTACGGCACAATATTAATTAAATTTCAACCGAATTAAGTATATTAAAAGAAAATTTTGATATTTTAAGGACGAAAATTACTTGTTCAGATATTTCATAATTCCTTTACGCTAATTGTCATATTTTGTAGGTAGAATTATTATTCTTTTATAAGCTAAATTTGGTCCAATATTATTTAATGGAATTCAATAGAAAAATTAATGAATTTGTACAAATATTATAACCAACATCACGAGGTGTCCTGATAAATAAACACATATTTTTTTTTTAACAGACAGCTTACAATGAAAATCAATCATTTTCCATGACGATGTGAAAAATTTGAAAATTTATATTAAATTTGGTTTATTGAATTGGCGTTGGGTAAATATTTTTTATACAATTCAATTTCTCGCAATTCATTTGTCACAACTTTAACTTTTGCCAGCAATTATTTTGATAAATTAATATGACCGGGAAAGTTTATTATGTAAAAGCAAATTTCCCAACATAAAATGAAAAATCGATTTTTTCCAACAAAATAAAAAAATAACGAAATTAATTGAATTATTTTTTGTTTTTTGTTCTAATTTTCACGTAAATTGTATCAAATTATATTAACATTAAGTTTATTAAGGCCATTGATGAGCTTTTAAGTATCTTGGCAAAGTGTTTTTAACATTTGTGGTTCATTTTTTTATGTTATTAAGGGCAAGAGAACATCTGGGACGTAATTGACCTCTTATTAACTATTAAAATCGTGTCATCATTAATGGATTCTGATGGTATTAAAGGGAAATTAAAGATGGTTTTATTAAAGTTTTGTATTGTAAAATTTTGGTTCGGAAGTTGTTGGAATTCCTCCTATCGAATTTTCGACATACTTTATTTATATATTCCATTACTGTTATGGCTCTGGTAATTGGGACAGTAAAAAATGTCCTTAGCATAATTAAAGAAAACAGAATTTTACCTAACATTGTCAAATATTTTATAGTCTGAAGTTTTAATCCATAAATTTATATCTAATTCTTCAATGATTTACATTTCCACCTTTTAATTATTTACAAATTACCTTTACCTAATTGAATAAATTGATTAATTATACATTCAATAAATTAACACCAAAAATATCCTTAATTTTATTAACTAGAACACAGAAACTTTTTACATTCATTTCTTGGTCATTTAATTAAAATATCAGGGTTTTCAGAAGTTATTTAAAATATATTTAGTAAAATAATCAAAACATTTTGCCTAGGATACTAAGCGACCGAAAATAATTCTTGGATCTAAAATTTTGCTTATGTAATTTTCCAATTTCTTTTTATGTTGTTGTCATTTACAAAGTTTTTCTGTTGTCAACCCTTGAAAATATATTTTTAGGGTTGATTTTCGTATTTGGAAAAAGAGAGAAGGATTAAAAAATAGAAACAATTAAGTAAAAAATTTCTTAATAATTTACTAATTACTTTTGATCTTTTTCAATTTGTTTTTCTTTTCTAATTAATTTTGTGATTTTGAAAGTAAGTCAAAAAGGATTAATTTAGGTCTTGTATAACTTCCAGTTGAGCTTAAAAATTCGTAACCAAAAATAAACATTTACTTAATAAATTATGAGGTTAGTTTTTTTACAAAAAGATCAATAATTTTAAACTCAGTTGTTAATTTAAAAATGGGGAGTTTCAAGTTTTGACAAACATTTCTGAAGATTTGCTCAAACAATCTTGAATACAGAAAAATAATGTACCTAAATAGCCAAATCTGCAATAGTAAACTTTCAATTGCAAAAAATCTTATATTTGTCGGATTGATATCAGTAAAATAACCAATTTCTTTTTTGTAGCTCTTGAGGTTCACTTTTATATTCTTAGTATTTGTTTTTGTTTTACATTTTTTCTACATTTTACATTTTTATGACAAATATCACAATTTTTATATTACCCTTGTCTCCAAATATATTTCCCATTTTCATTTAGTTTTATAACGAGATTTGATTTTGCAAAATAAATTTTACAGAGAAATCCCCCAAAGGCATATAAAAAATTGAAGAAGAAATTTTATTTCCAATTTCTTTGTTGTTTATTTGAAAATTTAAACGAGCAGAACAACATAATAATAATAATAATGTAGAAAAAACCCATCTGATACCGATGTCCTTATTGTCCTAATAATTGAAAAAAAAGAATTGTATATAATAAATTTTTTATGTAATTTCTTTAAAAGAAAAAAAATCAAGAAATTTTTCTAAAATGTAGAAATTGTGATTATATAGAAAATGAATTTTCAGCATAAAATAAATTTGAATGCAGAATGACTAAAACATAAATTATAATTTCGGTCATAAAACGAAACATATTCGGTGATTTTATTTAGTAAATATGAACTACAAATTTTTGAAAAAATACTAACCAGAAGGGGTCAGTACATTGCCCATTCATAGCTCATTAGGATTTAATGATGTGTAGCTTTTCAAATCACCCTTTAAATTATAATTTGTTTACTATATAATAGCTAAATATTTTGTGTTCACGTGAGGGAATTCGGTTGTGAAAGGAAAGGAAAAAAATTGGAAGAAATTAGATATAATAACAATTTTGTGTGAGGTAGTGGACCAAATATACTGATATGAACAAATATTGAATACATTTAATAATATAATACTCAATGAATTTTGAAAAACTGAATAATTTCATTCGAGTAATAATCGTCAAATGAAAAAAGCTTCATTGACTAGCAATTCAGATTATTGAGAAAATTTAACCAGTGTTTTGGATTCCAAATTCAGTGTTTTATCATTTAAAATCATGGAATTTAGGCAGTGTATGGAAGGAATGTATGGTAAATGCTGGTATGAATGGTGAACGACTGACTCATTTAACAATAGGAGCACGAATTTTTCTTCAAATTTTATTAATTTAGAAACATTATAAGTGTAACAAAATTACTGTATCATTTATATTGAGCTACATCAAAAATATGTTAAACTTGTACATTCTTTTGATTTCTCAAAGCAATTAAATGTTAAAACTTTCATATTATTAAACACCCGACGACAGAAACCGATTTCTTTATGGAAATCCTTTGAAATAACTTTCGACTAACAAAATGCACAGAAGGAAGCTTTATATAATTAAATTTTACATTATACATAATTTGTAAAGCGAATTATAAAGTGAAAAGAAAAGTTAGAAGACTTACAATCTTTTGAAGAATTCATATTTTTCTATGTAACGTTTTCACAAGACGATTTAAATAAAGATTTTAAAAATTTATGAGGGATTGCTTTGTTATTTTCTGTGTCTATCTATAGAAAGAAAGGATTTTATGAAAACGTATTAAAACATCAAGAAAAGAACGAAATAGAAAAGATATTAAATTTCACCGAATATTAAAAATATAAATACGAATTTTAAATCATCAAAGTTTTTTAACATAAATTTTATATGGTTCAATTTTCTTATAATTCATATTCAAAGAACAGCACAGGCAAAGTGAATTGCTGATAACTTAATCAGTAGCGAAATTTTATGTTGTCTATGTTTAAATTAATAATGAAATTTGTAATATGTTAAGAGAATATGTAACAATAATTTTGTAATATGTTAAGAGAATATCTTAATCGAGAGGCCTCAGAAATCTTTTACCCAGGTGTTTCAGCCTTTTTCGAGCTACAGGCTCCCAGAGGATGTGTTCCGTAGATTCTTCATCATCCGAACAGAACTGAACAGTCACAATAATCAGAATTTCCGATTTTGTTTAGGTGATACCTATGAGCGCGCAGTTGCCCGTGAACAGGCCAGTTATTGTACGTATATAAATCCACTGCAAATGTAATTGGAGGCAGACAAAATTATGGTATTATGGACTGAGATATACTACACGCCCAAATCTCGTTACCAAAGTTGGATGTAAAATGAGACATTACATAAGTTACAAACGTGAGGCTTTCAATATCATAGATACTACTATTAAATACAGATGCAGAAGTTCTTAGGAGAATGTAAACAGAAAAAAGACTTCAATATAAGAAAAAAAAGTAGTACCTTAGCCATATGCATGGGTCAAAGGACAATTGGTAAACTTACTAACAAACCGAGATGAATTAGCATACAAAGCTGCAAGTTCAATATAGTATTTATATCGCTTACATCAACGGTTGATGATGAACCCAAGGATAGCCAGGAAAGATGAATAGAGTTAATTTTTCTATATTAAGTAATCTAATAAACATTTTTAACTTTTATAAATAAAAATTGTACCGTACATTTTTCACTACAACATTTTATCATCAAGGATTAAAACCTTAATTTTCATAATGAAAGTTTATTTATGAATATTTAAGGTGTGCAATCATAATCTCATTAAAAAAAATTATATAAATTAGTCGTGGTAGTTGTAAACTATAATGAACTTTTCATAATTACCAATTTATTAAGTAGATAATTTTTTAATTTTCCTGTTGGTGGTTCATTATTATCCTTGATAATAAATAAACCACAATTTTCAACATTTAATTAATGAAACTAAATTGGTAATTTAACCACTAATAGATTGTTGTATAACGCGAAAATTGATTTTATTATAGAAAAAAATTGTTTTAGGATCAATTTGAATTGAATTATCCTAATGATAATTCTAACAATTTAACACCGATTATTTATGCTAATCATTTATGTCTATAGCTAAACGTTTAAAATAAAATATTTTTAAACTATTGGCCTCAAAATATTCATCTAATTTAACACTATGGATTTTAAATTAGGAATATATTTTTTCTTTCAACATACTCCAATCTTCTGCAATGAAAAGAAAACTTAAAATATTTCAAATAGCACTAAAAATCGAAAAGACAAACCAAAAGAAAACTTTTCCAGTTGTTTTTCCATGCCAGTAATGAAAAATTTGACTTTTAATTTCATTCTTAATTCCAGTTATTATACAAAGTACAGACAGGAAATAAATTGCAAATCGTAATCGTTCGATTTAGTCAGGGTTTTGTTCGTTGGATTTTTATGATTTTGAAAGTTTCCTTTAAAAAATACGACCGTTTCTATAGAAGATGAGATTTCTTATCCCCCTTTGTTTACATCTATTTCCGATGCTTACTTGCATATTGGTAGTAATTTAATTGGTTTTCAATATGCGAATAATCAGTCTGCGCAGTAGTATAGTTGCATCGCTGAAGTCAACATTAACGCCATGCATCGCGATGTCGTCATTGTATTTTAGCTCTAATGAACTTGCTCTTATCTGGCTGCTGACAGATGTCAATGACAGTCTAGAAAGCATTATTTTTTTCTTTAGTTAGCATGTGAACTTTCAGACCGCGTGGATTCATTATTGTCGTTCTTTTTATTAATCGGCCTATCCAGGATTTGAACCTGGGTCTTCTCGGTAGGAAATACGGTATAATCGCAGGCGCTAACAGACTGGGCTACCGGGGCTACAGAAGATGAAAATAATTGTTCTTAATTTTATATATGGCGAAGTTGCACCACCATATCCTTGGTGGCTGATAGTGGGGTTTTAAGGTCCGAAAACAGCTCATACTCATCCAGGCCAGAGGATAAATATATGTTCAAGTTCATATAAAATAATGACTGCGTTTATATTAAATGATTACAATGAAAATTGATTGGTAATAACATTCATTTATAAAAAAAAAATTTGCAGCTGGAAAAAATTTAAGTTAATTTTTCTGAATATGTAAAAAAATTCCCCTTTGAAACCCTTAAAAATTATCAATTTCATCAGCCGAAATTATTATTTTTACTTTCATTTATATTAACCTTCAAAATTATCACAATTTTCACTAAAATTCCAAAAAATTCCCAACAAATATTCGTGATTATATTATCAAAGCGAATTGATTACAACGTTTTACAACAGGAAGTAATACAAAGAGCCACCCAGTCAACCTCACGATCTTGATTCCTTTACGTTATACTAAAAAAAAGCACACACATTTTTTATTTTGCCCTGCTGCGCTGCATTTCTATCCAATGCTTTGGTGTTTGCTTGATGCTTGTGTAGATCAAGTGCACGATTAAATATAGACACAACAAAAAAATTTGCATTATTGTGATGTAATTGAAAATTGGCGCTATCACAAGAAAAACTAAATTATTAGTGAAATGGTGAGTTCAGTGGGGAGCATGTAACTGAAAAAGTGGCATTTAATGTCTGCGATAACATAAATAACAAAATTTTTTTTTGAAAACATTGTACAGAAAATCGTGTATGTCATAAGTTTTTTTTTTCGCGGTTTCGAATATTGAAGTTCAAAATTACGGAAATATTTTGAATTTATAATTCGGAATAATTTTATGGCTTTAAAATTTATGCTATAATTTTGGGGTAGAAATTTTATGTTTTTGTTTTTTTATGATTTTCAATAAAATCAATAATTTTTTTGGTGAATGTCTTATAAAGAAAGGAGATAGCAAATTTCTTAAAATGATTTGTAAAATATTAAAAAATTTAAGAAGAAATATTTAAAAACTCAATTTTATTAGTGAATTTTATTAATGTTTTTATGTTACAACATTTTTGATATCAGAAAAACATTTAATTTTAAAATATATTCAATAAAATACAAGGGTGTCCTGTAAATATCCTTATTTCTGTACACTAGGAACAAATATTTATTGAAATTGATTTCTTTACAAATTGCTAACAAATATTTTTTGATTTTAATATTGAAGTAATCCTTCGGTCGGTCAAAGTATGTTTATTAAATTGAAAAGGTTTTATTGGACATCGGATTGATCCTTTTCAAAAATTTATTAACCTTTTTTCTATAAAAAAAAATACCTATATAAAGTCCTTACTGTCATTTACAGATGCTAACATTAATTTTATTAGGCTAACCAATTTTAAAGTGTTAATAATATCGAAATAAAATTTAATTTAAAATTTATTGAAATTGATAGTCAAATATTAGATTATTAAAATTACTTTTTATTAATAAAATAATAAAATTTTAAAAGAAGAAATCAAAGAAAATGATAAACAACTGTCAGAAAAACTAAACTCTTAAACAATTTCATTGAAAATCTTATTTTTTCTATTAATTTATGATGTAATTTAAAGTTTTCTTAAAGTTCAATATGAAATTTCATATTTTTATAATAAAAATATTACTTTCTTTTATATAATTTTCTTTATCTGACTCATAGTAAAAAAGACAATTTTCCGGATGACATAATTTTCTTTTTAAATAAATCCACGTACACACAAATACACACTAAATAATTTTCTATTTATTTATTCACATCTCATTCGTGACTTTTATCAAGGAGATAGAAAAAAGGTCACACAAATAAATAATATCCTTGGAAAGAAAAATTATATTGGAAAAAAAACTATAGAAAAAGTTTCCAAATTATATTAAAATAGTTTGCGGGGAAATTTCCGTCTTCTTAAAGTTAACTGCTTTATTATTGATATAAAATTGATTATAATTTTTTTAGGGAAATGTAATTTTTCAAGGATTAATAATTTCAATATTTTCATCGGTAATAAATTAATAATTCATTGACTATGGAATTATAACAGAATTTAATATTTAATCCTTCTTGCAGACGCTGTAATGTTTTATTTTCATTTATACGATTTCTAGATTTTATTTTCGTTGTACTCAATCTGATTTTTTATAAAAGGATATTATGACATCATCAATTTTCGAAAATGAATAGAACTCCGGAATTGACAAAGAAATTATTAATTTTACTTCCTCAATACAAAACTTACTGGTTATAATGAAAAAAAAACTCGATAAAAATTCAATTTATCTGCAATTGATACTTCAATTATATTGGTCAAAGATTACAGGGTGATTTAGAAAATTAAGAGATAAAAGTTAGGAATTCAGAGATTAATTTTTAAATTGCGACAAATTGAGAATTAGGTTCACTTAAACTTGAGAAGTTGAGTTTCTTTTGTGAAGGCCTTTGATCGCATTTTGTTGCGAGTAGCTTTGGAAACGAAGATCCAACCATCTTGGGAGCCAATTATATTTAATGATACCAACTACTATCGAAATAAAACTAAACTAAATTAGCGAAATTATTTTTGAAACCATTGATTTCCATAATTGACGAGAGCGCTTATAAAAACAGATCATAAATTTTCAAAGTTTTTGTTCAAAATCCTATTCCATTTAAATTTTTTTTATATAAATTTATATTAAGTAAATAATTTTTGTTATAAAACTATCCGTTGTAAGGTTAAATCACAGCGATTTTTTTTTAAATTGAAGCTATAACACAGTTTTCATTTCGTTCAAAATCACCTTGTCTACACTACGAATCAATAATTTTCAATTTAATTTTTCAATATAAAATTCAATTCATACAAAAGAATTTAGCAATGGGACGAAACCAAAGAATTCAATTTCAATGAATCTAAAGCTTAACCTCTTTTTGTAAAATGTAAAATTACTTCCCCCAAAAAAGGCAATCATCCAATGACAAAATCTTCCTTTAGAATGAATAATGAACTATGTGCTCTGCACTTCTTGACATTTTATATTTGTTCAAGTATATTTTAAGAGTTTCATGTGAAATAAGTTCATCAAATCAGCATGAGCATCTTGTGTGTTTGCTTTAATTAAGTGATACCAAAAAAGGTATTGTTTTTTTCTTACACATTTAAAGGATCTCTTATGCTAAATCGTAGCCGCAAGAGCTCTTATTACGCAACAAAGTATAAGTATATCAAATGTTTAATTTAATCTTCTAATAAGAGAAGGTGTAAATTTGCTACACGAAATTTGGTTTCGGAAAATTTATACAAATTTTATGATCAGACTGAAAAGTTAAAGTTATTTCTGCAATATTAATTTGCATAAATTTCTTGTAGCATGTTTCTATTTGCGCTTTTATCATGATGCATCTTTAAATCCTAATGTTAAAATTGAAATACTTTTCTACTAATTTTAATAAGTTTTTTAATTATTGTACTATCAATTAAACATTTAAACATCAAATTGATTGTAACAGTGTGAATATATAATAGCGAAGTTTTATTAATGATCTTTTGGTTATGCAGCAAAAATATTGCATGTCAGTACGAATAATTTGGAAAATATAAATTAGCACAATAAAAATTGTTGTTTTTTATAATTATAACAAGTAAAATTTCAGAATTTTCAAATTTATTTTACCATAGATTTTAAAAAGTTCTGGAAAATTCCAGAAATAAATTTAATTTAATTATATATTACTAAAAATATTAATTATTTGCTGTATTTAAATATTCATCTTAAAGAATAATACTTGTATGGTATGCTGAAAAATGACTTAATAAAATAAGATGATTCTTTACAATATACCTTAATGCTTCCTCATTAAGAATGTTAACCTTAGACAAATTAAAACGGAAAAATTGTTAAAATTGTAATAGATTTTTGTATAAACTTAGTTAAGAAGAGGAAATGTTAGATTAATTCAATTGAATTATGCAATAATTCAGTCTCGAATCCTAGGAAGACACGGAAATCTGATAACTTGGAGGAATAAGGAGGGATAAATCCAGTTAAAAAGTTCATTAGAAAATTGAGGAAAACGGTCCTTTATGGTTCAGTGCGTAGGGGAAAATATATTTACATAATTTTTAAACCAACCAATCAACCATGTTGCTAATTGACATATAAATTATTCCTTTTTACTGGAGTAAATCTCGAATTTATACCTTTTAAAACTAAATTTAAAAGATATGTGGAAACAAATGACTTAGACTCTTTTGATATTTATTGATTGATTTATTTAAATATAGCGGAATATTGATTTAAATATTGTTAGGCTTAATTTAGACACTTCATGTCACAAATACCGCTGTAGTGGGTGAGCCAGCAACTCTTCAGACCGAAACAGAGAATTAGTTTCCAACTCAGAACTTCTGCTTCATATAGTTTGTTCATATTATGTCATGCACTCAAGACCAAATCATTTGCATCGCAGGTTAATGGGACAGGAATAGTGATCCAAAAAGTGATCAATCGTCTCGCATTCTTCTCCGCATCCTTTATAATAATATGTTTTTATAATTATTGCTTTTAGCAAATTTAGTGTTTAACCTTGTACCTTTTTTATGTGACCAAAAACATCGCCTTCCTATAGCCAAAGTAATTATTTTTTTATCTATATTCGTCCTGATTAAAGTTTGAATAGTTAATTTATTCCTTTGAAATTTTAGTATTTTTATCATGACAATCCTAAAATAAACTACATATTAAAAATGAAAAAAATAAAATTATAAATGGACAATTCTGTAAGGTGATACGAAAATATCGTAAATTTTAGCATGTCCTTTTTTTGTAACCATTTGACTGTATTATTATTTACGTTAACCTGAAGTAGGACAGAATTAACTGAAATATTTCAGACAGAAATTCTGTAAAAAAAAATAGAAAGTAATCAATTGGAATAGAAAGTAAATTGAAACGCACAAGGACATCAAAAGAAATTTTTATGTTTATTTTTTCCTGTTTACATGCTTTTTTTTTGTACGTGAATTTTTCAATATTTAATCAGACAGATGGAAATGAAAGAATTTTTATTACTTATGTGCAAATTGTGAAGTTTTTCCATTTATAAAATCGAAATTTTTGATAATGGTAAATATTTATGTTCATTATGTTAAGGATATTTAGGTACACAAAAGGAAACACTTTTTTATCTTTGTTATATTATTGGATAAAAACTACAGTGAAAGAAAATTTATGAAAATATACTTAAATTTTTACATTATTTCATTAAGGATTTATGTGAGGAAATTTAGAGTTTTTTATATTAAAAGCTTCTCTAAAGCTTAAATATTATTAGTAATTTTAATGGCCTAAATTAATCATAATTTGAACTGGTAAATGAAAACCATAAAAATGTTGAGTTTCCTCACCTTTTTTTAAAAAAAAATTACATGGAAATTATAATCGCGTGTTTGTTAATAATTTACGACAAAGTGGAGTCATGTATTTAATGTTATTTAAATTTGTACGGATTTGAGCTTCTATGACCCACATATTTGTATTATAGGCTATTCTCCCAAATATCATAAAATTCGTAATTAAATATTCAACAGGTCAACATTTTACTATTAAAGTTTTGTATTTGTCTTAATTGCGATTTTATTAGTTGAATAAACAGAAAAATTTACAATTATGTATTTAATAATGAATTTATTAATGAATTAAATTTATAAATAATTTCTTGTACCATAAATGAATGTCGTAATTAATTGTAGTCTTATATTTACACGATTTGTTGAAAAGTAATCCAAAACTTCACATTACAAATCCATCTGCAAGAAAACAGGAAATTAAAAGATTTCGTTCGTGGTTGTCTCTGACTGAGGACTATGATTATCATCTTTCACTTTGTACGACATTATTAACTTTTTTCTTCTTAAATCCTAACGTTAGTGAAGCATTTCCATATTCCTTGCGATCATTTCATGAATCTTAATTTCTTCCCACGTCTTTCCGCAACCTGCAACTTATTTGTCTGTAGTTATCTTCCCAGTATTCTATTTCAAAGCGTATGCCTACATATTTCATAAGGATGGTTTTTAAGTGTATGTCCAATCCAGTTCCACTGTCCACTTCACTGCTTTGGTCTCAGTTGCAACTGCGTTTTAATGACATCTATGTATTTCCTTGACATTCAGGATTCCATTACATTTAATAGTTTTTTAAGTACAATTACATATAATTAAGATATAAAAAGGATATTTGATCAATTTTCAAAAATAAGTGAACTTCTAAGTGGATGGCCCGAAATCTAAAGCATATATATTAAAAGTCCACAAATAATTTAAAATGTACAAATTTACATCATGAATATCTAATCTTCTAGAGATCACCATTTAAGATTAGGTATACTTTCTCATTTAATGTACTTACAGGAGTAAGTACGTCTAAAAAAGTTGCACTTTACCATACCAAACCATAATAAAAACAAGAATATTCTGCAAAGCTTTGTACGTGTTATTGCTATGCTTGAAATTTATCTAATTTTATTTACCTTTTATGTTGCACTTAAGGTTTTTGTTATTTCATCCGAAAGATACACAATTTAACTCTCTAATATCATGGCAAAGTATATTTTGTTGATTTTATTTGTAAACTTGAATAACTTTATTGTAATAGCAGCTGCAGGACATTAGAAACACTAAAGTAAACTTCAACACGTACGTTGTCCTTTTTAAAAGAAAATAAAAATGGTCAGCAAAAATTACAATATATTTTGTATATAAATACAAAACCTTTACAATCTAAAAGATTAATTTTGAAATTTTGTAATATTGTTACAACCTGGTTTGTTTATTTTATTACGATCTTGTATCCTTAAAATTATACCCAAGAGAGAAATATGAAATTACTTGGTACGAATAGTTTTACTGTATAGATTTTATGTAAAAAATTAAATATGTTTAATGATTCTTTATGTCGGGATGAAATAGAGGCAAAAAATAAGTTAAAAGTCGAATTATTTTTGACGTACGTACTATGAAAAGTGCTTTTAAATTAACACTGAATAATATAATTATATTGATGCGTTGAGAATGGCAGACTATAAGTAATTTGTTTTTACATCACAATCACAATATCTATAAAATTAGATAACTAATTTTTTGAACTAGTTAGCTTAAATATTGAACTTAACAATTAAACTAGTTAGCTTAACAATTAAACTAGAAAGCTTAATAATTAAACTAGTAAGCTTAATATAGAAACTGATTGTTTTTAATAAATTGAAAATCTCAACTCTAATCGTAAGTTAGAACAATAAGCTAGTTCTCAATGTCTTTATCGACACCGCGGCCACTAATGACTTATTGTGGAAAATCCCTGTAAATTAAAGTTATCACAATGTCTGCAAAAATTGTTTGTAGCCAAAAATCACATCCACAAAAGCTTTCCTATCAATACTGTAATAAGTATCTCAAGTTTAGCTAATCCTTCAACTATTAAAAATGCTATAATATTGAATTCGATAAATTAATTGAACAAAACTTTCACTTTACACAGTGTTAATTGCATAACAAGCTGATTTTAAGTTCAAAGAAAATAAATGAGATTGATTTTCTTTACAGAAAAATCAATATATTAATTTGAAAAAGGATTTACCATAAAAATATACGTAGGCAAAATAGAGACATAAATGCAATAAAAAAGTATCAACACCAAAAACAAATGATTATTCAATTTATGTAATTAATGATTAATAAAAGTGATTATCATGCAGTTATTTGGAGAAAGAAATTTAATACCGTCTAAACACAATGTCCTAAAAATTATCCTTTGTTAAGTTTATTAATATAATTTAGCCATTTAGCACAAAAAGGGATTAAATATAAAATTTTCTATATACTTACTGTAATATTTTATTCTTAATAATGTCCTGCATATTTCTATATCTAAGATAAAAATAATTTTATATTCTTTTTATTTTTACAATATCCTTTATACTTTGTATATCCTGTCTAAGCAATATCTATTTATTTTAT
This sequence comes from Rhamphomyia laevipes, assembly GCA_963920725.1. Lineage (NCBI taxonomy): Eukaryota > Metazoa > Arthropoda > Insecta > Diptera > Empididae > Rhamphomyia > Rhamphomyia laevipes. The sequence continues at coordinate 53,664,917 of OY987258.1, read as the reverse complement.
TATAAACCATTGTAGAAATATTTCCTTTCTTGATTTTATTATATATGCTATTGTTGTAGTAAATGTCCTGGAAAAATTGTTCCTAAATTTTCTAATTTTTTTTTTTTAACTTTATCATTTCAATCTTTTTATGTTGTATTTTGTTGTATAACAACCGATTTTATAAATGATGCAGTTGAAAAGGATATTTTGTCTGGTGGACAGGAGATATTCCGGTTAATACGTTAAAAATTATTTACTAAATTAATTAAGAGGATCTGAGTGTTATAATAGTTTATACATCAAATTAATTTTTAATAAAAACTATATTCCACTTATAAATGCAAACTTCAATCCGGATTTTTATCCTTAAATATAATTAAATTTTTCTTTGAACACTTTAAATAAATAATTGATAAAAATCTGAATTTGATTGCTTCAATTTTTTTTTTGAAATTTTCAATGATACCAAGATTTTGACAGATGACTGATTGATGATAGGATAAAAATTGATTGATAAAATTAATTTCGAAGGCATCAGGAAAGATGAGATTTTATTTTATGAATATAATTTCCATTCGAATGACTTACAATGAACAGATTTTCCGTAAAACGAAAAGATTAATTTATTTTATTAAAAGCGCAACAGTGTGAAATTTTCCAATTATGAAGCTATTTTTTGTGGGTTACTTCAAAAAAAGTTCCTTTTTTTACCAGGATTTTTCAAAGCTGTAAAATATATTGGTTTTTTAGTCGAAAAGTGTAAAAAAAGAAAGAAATTTAAATGTATAAATTTTCAGGAAATTGTTCAATCGTTTCGTTATCAAGTGGACTGCAATGTCTAGACTATAAACTGAACAGACATTTTTGCAATTAGCAAATAACCACAGATTTTAGGAGGAAATAAATGACAATTTAAGAATATGGCAAAATGGGAAATTTTCTCAAATAAAATATTGTACAAAATATTTGATTTTTTATTAACCTCACCGAAAGTTTTTCTTCCAAATTTTCTTTATTCTTTATTTTGTATCTTTTTTGATTAATTCGCCATGAAGAAAATAACATAAAAATTATAAATTATTGCCATTATCACCAATCGCAATTAATTTCCGAAAACAAATTAGTCGCCTTGGAAGCGATAAAATGATAAAATATAGTCATAGACCTGCAGATATATAATAATTAGAACCATTTCCACAAAAACTAACAAATTACATTTTTATTTATTACTTTAATAGCCTTAGCTTGAAGATTGTGGAAAAAGTATGGAAAGAAAATTGTTTCTATTTAAGTATATGATCTATAAAAATTATCGATTTTACTTTAAATATACTAAATGAAGGGTTGCTCCAAAAAATTTAAACAAATTTCTGGTAAAATTTTCGATGCCATTCAAATTTTGTTTACAATTTGTATTAATAAAAAATGTATAATTTCCTAATTCACCGAAAATTCCCTTCTATTAACATAGGATTTAAAATTTTCCAAAAAATATTGTACAATTTTCATTCATGGGAAAGTAAATTTATTGAATAAATAGAAAATTAAGTATACAAAATCACCACAGGGTGGAAATTCATATAAAACTATGTTTTTTAATGAATTTATTCAAAAAAACCAACCATTGAAATACAAACAATTGAGCTTAATTACTGAACTAGACCACATTCAAAATCCTACACAAATATTAGAAATTAAATGGAAAATTTTAATGTTTCGGTGATTGGATTTTAGGGATGTATGGATATGACAATTGTGGTTATAGCAATTTGAATAATTAAACTCATTTTTTGTTCTGCCAAATGAACATTAATTAAATAAACTGAATTTTAAGGTGAATTATTTATTTAATCACATAAATACAAATATTATTTTAATTGTTTGATATTTTGTAAATGCAACCATTTTATTAAAATAACTTTAAGATTTATATAATTTTTAACTATAATTTTAATTTTTTTCTTTTTAGGTAAGTTCTACACAGTAATTTGAAATAAGATTTTTTTTGGTAAGCTAAAATTATTAATTATTAAAGTTTATATATTTTCGGGGCATAACATTCAATCAATCATGTCGTAGTTGTGAAGATCTGAACGAAAAAGAATCAATTACACACTTTAGTTCCAAGTTTTCGGTACTTTTATCAACCTCTTTCTCAATTAACCCAATTATATTTCCGTTATAGTACGTTTCCTTAACACTTACTACTTGGTAAATATGGTAAATATGACACCACCTTTAAGTCCGAAGGGTTTACTAGATTGAGTGGTGTCAAACCAAGGGTTACGACTTACGAGAATAAGTTGTATAAAAACGACGATGCTAAGGCGGTAATTGGAGTCTCTTGTTGTAGCTGAAGCTCGAAACTTTAATAAAAATGTTGTCATTCTTATAAATCTTATAAAAGTACTTCAATCTTTAATAACAAAATTATTTAAAATGATTATTTATAAATAATTTATCTCATAATAATTACATTTTTATTATCTTTAATAAAATAATAATCAAAAGAAAAATCTCACACCTTTTTAGATATCAACATTTCTCACACATAATTTATAAATTTTCTAACAATGTCTTTAAATAACACTTGCTATACAAGTTCATTCAAAATTATTATATCCCCAGAGTTTTATTTTCATCATTTTGTTAGCTTTCTTCCGCCCTTCACTCATATTGTCTTTTCGGTATCACCAAACAACAAATATTTTCCCGGCACTTAGAAAATTGTTAAAACAATTCACTGTCACACACATGAATAGAAAATTACGGATATGACAGAGAATAGAAAGGGTAAGAAAATGGTTTTTCTCGAAATAAATAAAGAACACATTTTTATAATATGGAATTTTCTTACAAATATACGACAATTTTCAACAAGGGAACATAATAGAATATAAAATGGGATGCTATTACATCTGGAATTCAAAAGGTGTTAAATAAAGAATATTATACTTAAAATAAAAGGTGTAGCTATTAAAGAAAATTGGTACTTAGGAAAATCTGTTAGAATTTGTATATAAAAATATTGAAAATATTTATGTAGATTTTAATTTTTGCTGTTCTTATTAATTAGAATTTAAAATTAAGGATCTAAATATATTTTAATTTAAATATTTGATGGGATTTAGGTATTTTTAGATTTTTCTTACAGATCTACTAAAATTATTAATTAAGTTCTCTGGTCACCCGACCATTGCATGATTGAAGTAAATTAAAAAAGAGATAACTCGTACAAAAAGATGACCATCTCCTGTGTAGATTAAAAGCTTAATAAGCAATTCGATCACTTTAAAATAGAATGAGCAGAGCGAATAAAGATGGCTTCCTATATTTATAAAAACGTTTTCAGGTATTGCTAATTAATCACAAAATTGAACAAGGGAACAGATAATTTTAAAAATGAACAAGGCAACAGCCAAGATTCGGAAAGTGTGACCGAACATGCGATTCTTAGAAAGCATATGCAATGAGATTAGGTGGATGTATGTAGGAGGAGGATATAATTAAACATTTGTTATACTATTGCAACTCGGTAAAACATAAGAGTTTGAGAAAATTGGGTAACCTCTTTCTATAAAACCTTGAAGACACGGATCAACTTAAACCGGACGAAATGATACCGTACATTAAAAAAGTAGTATGGGTCGACATGCTGTAATAATGATGTAGCGTTTGACTGAAGGGCACGTAGGCTCACTTATTTGTGGCCTACATGCGCGGGTGTTTTGTAATTCCAACTCCTTTAAAACCAACCAATCAAATTCAAAGTTAGTAAAAGTGTTTAAACTCAACGATAATGAAACATTCCGAAATTGTTAATTTAAGTTCTTAAGATAATTTTTATAATCATGCTTTATAAATAGGTACATGTATTTGGGAAAGTCCTTTAAAAAGGATAAATTGAAAATTCTCTTAAATTAATTAATATAATTTCAATTTTTGTAATGTCCTTAATTTTTATTATACCACAAAAAAATCTTAAATTTTAATAATAATGTTAAGAAAATCTTTACAAAATGTATTAATAAATGTGTCGTCCGTAAATGTCGTACTGTGCACAGTTATTTAAGCATCTGTGACCTATTAAAAAATTTCTCAATAAAAACTAATATTTTTCACATTTATTTCCCACTGTTTTTATATGTGTCCGTACAGAGCATGTAGAAATCAAATATAAAAACAACAGAAATATTTCAAGTAATAGAACTAATTTATATAAAAGTCTGCATGACTTTCATTTTTCCAGAATTGTGTCATTTTATGTTTCTAATTATTATAATATCCTGTAGTTTTTTTTTATGTTCTCATCCTTCCTTGGAATGACAAATTTATTTTCTAATACAAAATGTTAAATCTTTAAAAAACACTTTCACTTTAATAAATGTATACAATTTACTGTAGAAGAAAATTGATTGCTTTCGAAAGTGTTACAAATATTCTGCAGATATTCATTCTGTAAACTTCAAAAATTCTATTATTATCTCCTTTTCAATCAGAAATTTTGTATATTTTTTACATGCAGTGTAGTAATTTAAAAGAATATATAAAAATCACTCTACAAAAATGACACCTCTCTGAGGACTGTTACTGTCTGTCTACACTATGTTACTGTGCATTAACATCATAAACACCAGACAATATTTTTTTATTGGTTTTTAAAATGTAAACACAAATCTTTCAATTTTGTGATAGATCCTTGCAATACTCCATACATTTAGATTGTATTTTTATGAAATTTTAGGTTTTATATGAAAATTTTAGAGGTGAAAATTTCATAAAATTTTATAGAAAAATATGAAATTCTCAAATTACTAACTTTTGACCTACTTTTATGATTTAATTGCTGGAATTATTATACGAGGCATGTTTGAAATTTTTTGAAAGCAACAGCGAAAATCCAGTCGTTGTTATCCTATGATCAAAAACGCATTTGCATTTTGCATGCGAATTTTCAAACGTAATCGTCACATGTGTTGATAAAATTGGGATCCACCACTACACAGAGCCAAAACAACAATCAAAACAATAGTAAATAGTTCAAGTGTTGCACATCAACAGGAAGTGTTATGGCGTCAGTTTTTTAAGGATTCAAAAGGAATCAAGACACAATTGATGCTGTAGGTAGATGGTTATTTTACAAACCGATACAAATTATTATAAACATGATAATTGTTAGTAAAATGTTGAACTTACTGTATTGAGCTTGAAGAAATTTGAAATTATTTGGTAACCCACAAAATTCGTTCTTTCTTTTTCGTTTTTAAACAGTCCTCGTACCTTAATTATTATTTTATTTTAAATACTGATTTTGAACTACTAAAGTTATTCGATAAAATTTTTTCTTATATTTGAAGAAATGATAATGTTTGAAATGAGGTTTTTATGGTTCATTTGCCTACAATAATGGAAATTTTAATGATAATCATATTCAATCATCGTCGTCAAATCAACAACAATTACCACCACATTCACACCAACATAATACCAATTCAAATCAAACTAAGCAGCCTAACAATAATAAGAAATATTACAATTCAAACAATTCAAATCATAATTCTACTTATAAATATACCAAAGGAAAGGAAATACATTAAACATTAAAAAAGAAAAATTAATTATATAAAATTAATTTTTTTAAATTTCATTTTTTGTTAAATTCTTTTTAAAATTTTAAAATTTTATTAACTATTTAATTTATAAATTATCCTTACTTTTCAAATATATAAAAATCAATTAAATAGTTCTGAAGTCCACTTCGAAAAACCATTAAGCATTTCAAGAACTTTCCTCAAGTTTTTAATTTTATTGGTTTCATTGATTCAAATAATGAAATATTAATGAAAATTGTAAACTTTTCAAATTGAATTTTTCCAATAATTCGCTTTGTTAATTTAATAATCTTGAGAAATAATTAATTAATGCAAATTGATGAAATTATATTTTTGAATTGATATGCAAATTGGGACAATTCCAAAATTAATAGTTCTACGAAGAAAATTATGGAATTATTTATTCTCAAAGGATGTGCAAACCAGAAATTTATATTTTAATTGAATTTTTGAAATTTCTGTAATTGAGTTAAGTCAACGAGGATGGTCGTCAAGAAAAATCAACTTGGTGAGGATGGTCCTCCTATTCACTAAAAAAAAGAGGATAGGAAGACGATCTTAATTATAAATAAAGTAATAATGAAATTTGAGATATAGAAAAATTAAATTTCTTTATTTTTATATATACAATTTTTCTTTATTTAATTTTCTCAAGTTTTTCAAAGTCAAATTAACTTTTCCCGTACAAAATTTGAAAGTTTGTTTTATAGAAGTTTTCATTCAAAAATGTATTTTCCTGGTTGGAAATGTAAAATTCTTAAGATAATCTTTTTTTTCGAGTTTTTTTTTCGTTGTTGGGTGGTTTTAACTTAAGAATAAAACTTTTCAAATATGTAAATAACATAAATTTACTTAACCCATGAGATCGAAAATATTTTGTTTATGATAGCAAATCCTTTATTTAAATAACGAAAAAACATGTAATAAATATTAACAAAATATTTAGGATATGTGAAGATATTTTAATCTTTAACCACAAAATTATGTCTGGCAAAATATTTTAAATAAATAAACGACGTTGTTTAATTAAAGTTCGAAATAAATATTTGCTTAGAGAGGTTTAAAAGGATATTAGAAACATAAATCTTTGGATAAACTTATATATATTTAGGAATGGGAAAGCAACGTAAAATACTATTTGCTGGAACAACATCCTATCAATACGTCAGGGAAGCGATATTAAAAATTTTCAAAGAAAAACGATAAAGAGGTCCTCAAATTTAGCAAAATCGAGTTACGCATTACTGCTTAGGTATAACTTAAACAAGATCGGAAACTCGAAAAATAATGGCTGGTCGTTCCTGCTCAAATGATAAAGAAACTCCGGAAAACATATCATCTGCGACTGCAAGGCTATACCCCGAAAAAGGCAACACATCTGGGAAAGAATGTGTTCCTCAAAAATCATTGGTAATATCGTCAGGAAAACTCTAGGCTTCTACAGAAGCCTGGATATCCATTGACCAAAAACTAGTGGGTCGAAGTGTAAGAAGGCGGAAATTCGTACTTCTACCTTAACGACTACATATTAATCTAATCCAATCAAAGTAAAGAAATGGTTTTAGGATTCCATATGACACATTCTAAAATTTTAATTGTCGTTAATTATAAGTGTACGAGGTCTAGAAGTAAATAGGGTATACAAATTTCTAGAAGCAAAATTATTTTCGAATTATATTCTTAACGAAAAACCTTCTCACTTTCTGTCAATGTCCTATTTCTATATTGCCCTGTTTGTATGTAATTTTGAAGTGTAAAATAAAACACACCAGGGTTCGCGCCATCTTGTAATTATTTCTAAATCAATTGAATTGAATAAAAAATTGTTTTGGTCCAGAAATTCTAAGAAACGTACATAAATCAAATTATTATAACTTCCTTAGTGAAAATATTTTGAGTAATGGCGATATGAGGAAAGGCTAAAATCAATTTAGATTTTATTATTTTGGGGTGAAATATTTTTTTTATTATTTTTTTTTATGGTGGAAATTACCCTGCAGGTCGTCATCCGGCAAAGGATATATAAGGCAATTTACAACCAAAATAAACCCTTGGGACAATTTTTAGGTTAATTTGAAAGGATGTGTGTTGAAAGAAGGATAATCATTTTAGTTTTCATTTATATATTGAGAAAATGTGTTTGGTATATAGTAAATTTTTATTGTATTGATTTTTCAATTATGATGTCATCTATATTTAGTTTAAGAGCTCTAGATATTTTTACTTAAAAATTTTGTAAATTTATTTTTAGACTTTATTTAATTTCAGTTCCTTTAATTTTTCCATATAAATTTAGATATATACTCGGTAATGCTATATAATTATATTATAATTATTAACCATTCACATTTCCTTATTTTCTTGTATATCTTTGTATCCTTTTTTAACATAATTTACATATTATAATATAAAATTCTTACTCATACCTCGAACTTCATTAATTTATATTCTTTTTTAAGGGTAAACACAGCGAAATTCATTCTAGTTACTTATTACATAGCAGAAATATACTGATTACTTGTACTTTAATTTGAAATTTTAATATCATTACACCACAAAAATTATTATATTCATTTTCCTCGTTATTAGTATACAGATAAAAACCGATATATAAACGCATATCCTTTCTGTATATCCTTAATAAGCATTACAGGAAAAACATAATGTAAAAGTCGTGACGTTAATTACAACATTACCACAATACAAAACCAATGTGTTTTCCTTATTCAAAACAATTTTCTTTCCATAAAAATGAAATTGTGTTGTTATTTGTTACCGAAAACAACATGGAAAATATTACATTGCCATTTTATAATGAAGATAAATTAAAGTTTGAACACAGAACTAAGGAGGCATTATGAGACGAGACGGTTTTAAAAGAAACAACATTACAGAATTAGTTTTAATTAAGGATTTTATTTAGCTAAGATGAATAAATTTCAAATTTCTTAATATTATGTTTTTTCATACCGCGGTACAAATTCACAAATATGATCAGCTATTGATTCAACTTCTATACTTACTTACTTATTCTGTTGTAATCCCTCATGAGAGCGCGTCCACTACTCCTATGCGCCATCGAACTGGCAATGGGTTTTAAGTCATTCCAACTTTTTCAAAGTTTATCTTCTTCCTCCTTTACTGATCATCGCCAAGCCTACCTGGGACGACCCACTATTCTTTCTTTGGTTAGTATATTCCATTGCACCATGTTATAGTTTCTTTCTTCCATCAGTCAAAATGGGGGAGGGGAAGTAGAATTAGGTACAAAATACGAAAATTAACTATTTAAAAGAAATTTTACAATACTTTTGTATTTAAGGATTAAAAATAAAAAAAATGAAATATCAAAAAAAGCTGAACAGTATTTTTTTACAGTGTACTTGATTCCCAAATGTATACTATTACGTTTACCAATGTATTCTCATAAGAATATTTACCTTAAAAACCAATAAATCACATAGAAAAATTCACATTTAATACTTAACATAATTTTCAACTTGTCGTGACATAAAATTTTCATTAAAAGTACATTTTTCTGATGTCACCACTTTGCCATTTATGGATTTTCATATTTTAATAATTCATAGATTTACAAATATGGAAACGATTTATGACTTTCTAAGTGTATGTATGCAAACCGCGTAAAAATCCTTTTATTATTAGTATAAAGGTTCTCTTTAAGGAGCTTTTTAGATCCATTTTTTTAAAATATATTTTAACGTATAAGCTGAAAATGTGCAATATTTTTTATACACCCCACAAGATTTTCTATTTTAAATTCAATTTTCCGAGTGAATAGTAAATTGAATTTTCGCTGTTGAATAATAAATATGATTACTAATTTAAAAAGAAAATTGTACTAGTAAAGAAAATCAACATTGCATGACAAATTATTAATTTCCTTAAAAATTTTCAATTTCGTAAGAAAAATATTCTTTTCTTCGTCATAAAAAGCGACATGTCTGTAGGGCTCATGCGGAATTTTACCTAAGTAACAAGACGTTGGATACGATTCCACAAAATTTAATTGGAAATAAATACCAAAAAAAAACCATTTTATTTGAATTATTATAAAGAAAATATTTATTTTTAATATTTTCGTAAGTTTGTTCCATGAATAAAACGTCTCCCAAAATGAAATATGAACTGACGAGGCAAAACTTTATTATTGGATATTTAGCTAAATTGTTGTTTATTCATTTCTGAAGTATAATCTGTTATAAAAATATATTCTTGTCTGTCCTGATTTCGCGAAATATCAAAAATTTCCATGAAGATTGGGATTTGAATTTGTATTTCTATGCCTTCTATTATTCAGAAATGAGCACAATTTAAAGTCGTAATATTGAAACATGATTTGGAATTTATATATACATATAAGAAATTTATGTTTTTATTGAAATAATGATTTTAAAGATTTTTGTTACGTTGTTTTACTTATATCAAAAATCATCTTAATATAGATAGTTCAATCGTTTGGCGAATTACGAAACCTCGCCGTACGATTGAACTATCTATATGTAGATAATTTTTGCTGAAATACATAGGCGTTAATTTAATTGGGAAAGTTTTAGCGATTTTTTCAGAACTGTGAAGGCTAAATCTAGTGGTGACCTGTTAATTTGTGTTATTTGATGCTGGAACAGCAATATCAGTTCTTCCTTAGTGAATATTTTTATTTGTAGACAGCTGGTAGTTCCTGTCATAATTTTACGGTGGTGGTGAGGTTTTTTTGAGAACTGTGAACCACTTTGTAGGTTGTGGCCTGTTAGAGTTCAAGCTCTCATGTTTTGTTTTTCTAATCATTATATTTTTAAAAAGCGGTTAGTGCTTAGTCTATTAACATTTGTTTGTTTTCAGTGATTAAACCTTAGGGCTTAATCAATTGCGGATAATAAAATTATTTTTCATCATATGAGAAAGCGCAAAAAATAAAGCTTAAGGATAAAAGATATTTTATAATTAGTTTTGCTGATCCTGTCCTTATACTTGGTTTCGCTGATTTCTTGGTAATGATGGGGCTTGTGTTCTAGAATGATGAGGATTAGATACTCGATTACGATTATAAATTTATAAAACTAAACTGGCACACATCACTTCGAACCGTTCTACAGACAGTATACCCTGTAAAATTATATTTACAAAAAAAATTAGTTTAAATTTTGAACAATGAAAAATCATAAAAATCTTTTCCAAAATTCATTCAAATTCAATATCTGAAAGGGTTCTATTCATAGTACGACTATATATATAGAAAATTCCACTGATCCTTAATTTCATTACAATTCCAAATAAACTTTTCCCATGTTTAAAATATTTATCAGTTTAGTTGTATCCTTTCAGTTGGAAAAACATTTGTAAACTTAATTTAAACAATTATACAAAACTATCAAAAAAAAATAATCTAATAGAAATTTTTTACAATTCACTCTTTAGAGGGTATATTAAAAATTAATATTCTGCTTATTCATAATGTTTTAGTTCGAAAAAACTTTTTCCATAAACCTTTCTCTATACTAACTAAAAATAAAATTGTCATACAAAATAAAGACCTTACCATAAATTATACATGCCTAAATAAACAAACCAGACGATAAATTTCACCTACAATTTACCTTTCCATATTTTCTATTATCATTTTCATTTTATAACAAAATCGGAAAAACAAGCTTGTTTGCAACAAACACAAAAAAAAAAGGAAAATTTGTTATGCAATCCTCAATTCTTTTCAAAAATTTATAATACTTTCCAGGGAAAAAGGTCCTTAAATTATTATATTTATGTACTTATTCAAAACAGTTTTTTGTTTTTTTAGAAACACACATAAAATAAAAAGGTAATAGGAAAATGTACGTTTTTCTGATAAGAATTCAAAGGGTAGCAATTATGTTAAATGTGGGGGTTTGCCGAAAGGTAATAGGAAAATTTTAGTAGACTTTAGATGATATAAATCATAATTTTTAAATTATTTACGCAGCGTTTTTTTGTTTATCAATTTAAAGCCGGAAGTTTTGAATTAGGAATTTGAATTTATAAGAAATTTAGCATTTTCTTATGACAGTTTGTTATTTATAGCTGATTCAATTCTTGCTTCAAGAAAATGATGATAAAAGTTTTTGTATACAAATTTTTTTAATTGATGAAATATAAAAACTGGACAAAATAAATTTATATTCACTTTTAAATTATGCTAAATATTCAAAAATCTCTAGACTAATAAAAACTTTCCAAGTACTTTGTCTGCGCTGGCTTTATCATATTTAGGATGGGTTTACCATAGTTTCAGGATGCATTTACCAAATCAATAAATATATAAATTCATTATTTATCTGGAATGAAAAACTTTTTTTTAGAAAAAAGTTAAATAAAATTTTGTCCACCGAGGACCACTGACTATGAAAATATCGAAAGTTTATCGTTAAGAATATTTTTATTTTGAAAATTGAATTTTCCATTTAATTTTCTTCTTTGCTGAATTTATAAACGAATTTAAATAAATGTAAATCTTTGGAATATGGAAAATATAAAACGTAAACATAGTTTAAGGATAATCAGTTTAGTTCTTGGATGGATTTTTGAATATTTTAGTTATAATATTCAATTCAATTTTGATTCAATTTTGATTTAATTTCTGATTTGTATATAAGTTTCTTAGCATTTTTTTCTATATTATTAAACTAATTACAATTAAATTTTTAACATCATAAAATTGCTTATGCCCGATTTCACAGTTAAAACTTAAGCCTTTGCCAGAGCTTAAACTTCGGTTATATCAATGCAAGCTTAAAGATAAGTCTAAGTTAATGTGAGGATTAACGTAAGTCGTAGATGACTATAACTTAAACTGCACTTATGACGTTATGACACTAGTTAATAAATAAATTTATAAAAAATTTAGAAGTTTATAGAAACAACCTAAAATTAATGCTTCGTTTCTTTACCTCCATATTATAAATTTTATTACAAAACGCTTACACAAAGTCAAATCTGCAAGGACACTAATTCACCAATTGAATCAGTTGATTGATTATCCTTCACAAAAACAATATTTTCAATTATCTACCATTCACAATAAATAATTCAAATTATTAAAATTCACATAGCATAGCTAAACGTTAGGTTAAATTTTCATTGAGAAACCAACTGATCTTAAGTTGCAGTCTTTAGCCAAACAATCAGTTTAGCTTTGCTTGAGCTTAAGCACTCACTGTGAAATCGATCATTAGTAATATATTTTACCATTTTCTTTAATTTACCTTTCAGATAATTTCCCTTTTTCACATTTACTTTACTCTTTTTATAAATTATTCAAATTTTGAAGTAATCACAGAAGAGAAAAGGCAAGGCCATTTTATTAATTTGTCAGATGTTCTCTGTAATTTTTTATAAAAAAATTATTAACATTAAGTATGATAATAAATTGAATTAAGTTTTTCACGGGAATTTATTCTAATATTATTGGGAAATTTAGTTGAGACACAATTACTATCGAAAACATATCTTACATTGAATCTTCGATATTATTTGGTTTGAGTCAGGGATATTAGTAAAAATGATTTCGAAATAAAAGGGGAATTTAAAAATTTCATTTCGAATTGTGGGAACTTTTTATATAAAGGGAATAAATTTTGGTTGTTGTCTATGATACTTAAAAATGTTTAATTGTCAGTAATTTTTATTTGAATTTTCTGTTGTTGATTGGAAAGGAAGAGGAAGTAATTTAAATTAAATATTTTTCTCTGATTTCCAATAATTCACGATTCAATTTATTTTACTAGTTTTTTTAAAATATTTTCTTGAATCTTGTCATACGTTTAATTAATTTGCAGTCTTCTTTACTAAATTCAAATTTATAATATACTGAAAAAACTCATTCTTTTACCTTATCATTAAATTGAATTTTTTAAGCCGAACAAAATCATACCCTTATGGAAATTGGTAATGTAAAGTTTATTTACATAGCACTTCCCCAGAATCGTCTACATAAATTATCACTCAAACTCCTGCTTTCACATGAACGTAATAATAATAATAATAATTACATAAATATTAAGATTCCCCACATATTTGATCATCTCTAGAGAAATAATGATATCTACAAGAATTATATTGCACATTAATTTACCCGACATACGTCAATTCAATTTAAGAGTACGATTTTCCAAAAGTCACCTTCAATTTTCTATATATAGTCTAGAGAATTTGGGGGTGGAAAAGGAGTATGAGATTAAATACAAAAATTGTGATTTATATAATTGATGTAAAAGGGTAGCTTTTTAAATTGTCTTTTATAAAATTATATAAATTTGATTGAGATAGAATGAACCCAAAGCTGTTAACTATGTTAACTATACAATTTAAGAAATTCCAGTTAAAACTAATTTCATTTTTGCTTAGCAGTTATCAGCTCCAATTATACTTATAATTCAAGGGTGGATATATAAATAAAATCACCTCAAAGTCATAGAAAAAGATGATCCATGAAAAATATCCTTTTATAGAAGCAAATATTAAATGAAAATGGTGTCTGTAAATGTTGCGTATATTGTACCTTTGGAATTTTTACCAATTTTCTATATAACGTTATGTTAAAAACGAATCACTTTTTGATGTGAAGGGTAAATTTGAATTGTATTATATAAGGGATGGTCACCTTTAATGTTCATGAGTCATCAAAATTGATTTTTTTTTGTTAGTTTAATGGGGTAGAAGTGTTTAAAACTGATTCAGAGGGAGGGGTGATAAACAGAGATTATGTTTTTATTTTACAGCAAGCTATGATACTAACGTCCGAATAACAAAAGTAAATATTTTCACAAGTACAGAGTCAATTTCAATTTTATCCATTCTTTTTTTTCATTTTGTATAAAAATTCGAGTGGTTTTTGCAGATTAAAAGTATATGTATTGAAAAAAAGAAAATTGTATTTTATTGATGATGAAAATTTTAAATTTTCATTAAAGAATTTGTTAAAATTCTAGAAAATTCATAAAATTTCTTTAATATTGATTTTCTTAAATCTTATGACGTTGATAATTTTAAATAAAATCTGGTTCACTAAATTTGAGATTTTGTTTTTATTCGAATCAGTGAACAGATTTTTTTTTACAATTTTCACCCTTAATGAATTTCCGAATCCCTTTTATATAATATTGAACCATAAGAAAATATTAAAATGTAATTAATTTCATTTTCATTTTTACTTAAATTATTATTGTCTAGCGGACAATAATTTTATCATTAGTCTAATTCGATTATATATAAAATATATAAATATAAATAGAATAAATCGAAATAATTTCATATTTTTTATAAGGATATTTAATGAACAGAAAATTTCTATATTACAAATATTTTATATTTTAGGGAAAAAGGATAATGATTATATATAATTTCACACATTTTCCACATTTCTGTCACAATTTTGTGGTAATATGTTTGCTGTATATTCTGTCTAGTAAATTCCCCTATCTATTAATGTGCAAATGATCGATTATATACAATATAACCATATTAAACACATCATTAAGTCCTTGACTAAGACTAGACCATCAACATTATTCAGAAGTTATTCATTATATGTCAGTTTTTTGGTGAATATAAAAATAAAAGTATACATTAAATTCGCGCTGAAATTTGTATTTTTTTAACACCTCTTCAATGACAATTTTAGCATTTTTATATTTTGTGGATTATATAGTAGAAATATAGTAAAAATATAAAATGACTGGAGGAGTTTTGACTGACTGCACGTTGTTAAAATGAAGGTGAATTAAGGATGCGGGACATTAATTTTGAAGTTTGTAATTTGGTATTCGTTGAATTGTTTTGTAAAATTTGAATGAATTGGTATAATTACCTCTTGAAATGGATATAAACTCGTAGTAGTGATAGTCCTTAAGGATTTTATTTTATGATATTTTTTGAAATTTTGTAGTTTATTATTATCAAAATGAAAAATATTAAAAAATGAATTAAAATACAAATAAATTTATAATATTAATATATTTTCAATTTTCTCGTTTCAGGTACGATTTTATACAATTTACACTATAAGAACTCAAAATATTTGTAAGATAAATTGTGAACGCCATTCTATAACAAATCAGGTTTGAATTATAATATATAATTTTATCGATTTTCCAATTCCTTATAAAAAAAAACATACAATTGCACATCATAACCAGAAATTTTAGAAGATTCCATTTTGGAATCTATTTTGCAGTTGACTGCAGTTGGCAACAACAATATCTAATTTCATATTCTACATATCCTTAAGGCAAATATAATTCATACAAACTTCATAATATAATCCAGCCCCCAAGTAAAAAAACAAATTCCCATTCCTAAATGTCTTGTTCAAATCAATATTTTGCGACTGTGTTGCAATTTTAATAAACTTGACTTTGGACAAAAAAAAACAACGTAAATCTCTTAAAAAAAAAATGAGTCCTTGCCCATCTAGTTAACGAGAATGGATAACATTTGCAAATACATCTCAAGATTGCTTGAAACATAAAAAACAACCTCCTTGAATAATAACAAAATTTAAATAAAATTTTATAAATCCTTAGCTGAAATTTTATGTATACACGCGAAATATACATTAAAAAGGACATAAAAATCCTGCTAATCAGGTTCAAATTCCATTTGCGAAAACATAAAAACAGGTTTTTATATTTCTGTATTGACTTTGTAAGGATGAAATGTACTCGCGCAACTCTTAAGAAAATTCAGTTAATTTCAATGGAAATAAATAAATTTGGTATGGTAAAGATATCCTTTTTCTTATATCCTTGCAAAAATTAAACAAAAGATATTTTATGTTAGATATAATATTAAAAAAATTTATGTTTTTTTTTGTGGATCCCAAAAATTTTGAATATAAATATATGCTTTTTAAGAACATTTCTAATTTAACGATTTGTTTGTTTGCCCTCGAGTCTATTAGCGCGCCCTTAAATCTTTCTAATATCCTTTTAGATTACAGATAGATATTTTATTGGAAGGATATAAAAAACTTGTTTTTTTAAAGGATGTAGAGTTTAAGTGAAATCATTTGTTTCTTGTGTAAAATTTGGACTTGAGTAATTTTGAAAAAACTTATTTGACTTTAAATTAATTTTTGTATGGATGGTTAAAATGTTATTGGTAACAAAAAAAAAGGGTATTTAAATTTTTGGCAAATTTCATATTTTCTTTGATTTATGTATAATTTAAATATTAAACAATTTGGTTGTTAAATTTGGTGGAAAATTTTAATATAAACCAAAAATAAGTTAAATAATATGAAATTTCCCTTTATAACAAAAGTTTGTATAAATTACATAAAATTATTTTTCAAATAACAAATATTTGAAGCTGATAAACTCATAAGTTTAAACCCAAATTCGGTTAACCTAACATTTTAAAATTTTAATAAACCTTTCCTTATACTGTGATCAATACTAAACAGCACTGAATATCAATTTTATTTCATTGTAAATGCCATCATTGTCAAAACAAACTGTCAAAAATTTCATAATGTTTTCTATGATTAAATTCTGTTATGTCTTAATTAAAATTTCCAATATACAAAAAATAATTCCTTAATAAAAATTATAAATAGAAAATTGTCCTAATCCAAATAATAAATCATCATTAAAAAAAAAAACTTCATATATAAATAAATAGTGGAATTGTTTTTTGACACTAAACATCATTTTAGAAATCAGCAGGATACATATAACCTTTCAGTTCTGCAGTAAGCACATTTAAATTATTTTCGAAGCATCAATAAAATTATAATCATACTAACACAGAGGACAAAAAAAAATTAAGGTTATGTTCTATTCGAGAAATCAAAGTTCATAGAGTTATTTTAAATACAGTTTTACTACACTATTCATAAAAGTTGATCCCAGATTTGATGGTAAAATATTTTATTACATATAAATTCAGTATAGGATATCCACGGGTGGCCTGTATCCTTTTTTTGTTTTACTTTGCATATAGGAATTATTTGTGCATATAGATTCTTTTATGATTATATGAAGCGAAAGAAATGTACCACAACCAAACCAGATGCATTTTTCAACAGACAGTAGAAATAACAGAAAGTAAAAATGCGGATAACAGACAGTAGAAAGGTCTGTAATGATAGTAGTTTGCCTCCGCGACCTAAATTTATATATATTATGTGTACAGCTGTGTCTTTAGTCGAGCAATAGCTTCGCATTTGCGATTTCTTCTTCATCTTAGCTGTATCGCCAGTCCTTACTCTGATTTTTTTTGTTCTGATGTTATTTTAATGAGCAGTGGTGTCTGAAAAATACCAATTATTTAAAGAAGCTTAGGTCTAATGACAGATAGATTGGTGTCAGTTCGTGTTAGTTCATTAGTTATTTCATTGCCGTAATTCCTTCACCCGTTTCATCATTTTTATCCAGTTTACATACAGGTTTAGATTCATAATGAAAAGTCCAGAACTTAAAAGTTATCTTGGCTATCCGATCTTCATCGGTATACCGAACCAAATATTTTAAGATTTAAGCAACGAGTATAAGAGTTACAGAACGAAAACTTTTTGTGAGGATGTAAACGCTCAAACATAAAAAAAAACTTGATTCTGATGAATAAAACTACGGCCCGATTTACCGGAGTAGCCACTACTTTTACTCAGGAAGCATGCGAGATGATTACGATTGACGGAAACTTTATTTTATAGAGTATGTGGTGAAGAAGAGGAAACACTAGAACACCTCTTCCAGTGCCCTACGGTAATATATAAAAGATTTAAATACTTGGAACGTAATTTTTTGATTGACATGGAGGATGTGGACAGGTCTAGACTAATTGCGTTCATGAGAGAGGTCAATGCAAAGTGTACAACGGACTCTTGAAGTCAAGGTCCATGCAAGAATTTTGGTACCCTTTCCTGCCGTCAAACCAACCAAAAGTATTAGTAAATTTGTTTTTAATTGATTTTATTTTGAAATGAAAATGAAAAATTAAAATACGTTTATCTTTCTGACAAAAAATGATGGCGCCTTTACATAAATTTGATCAAATAATTCTCACGTTTTTGTACAACCCTCTTCCATTATACTTTATTAGAAACTCACTCTACCATTAAATCGATACGTCCGATATAATTTCACTATTAAAATAATCTAGTTTTTTAATCTTATATAAACAAATAACTCTATTTAACCTACGTCATATGTTTTGACAACAAAATATGACAAAAGGATATTTTAATAATAATAAATGAAGAGTTAATATTTTATGTCATCCTTACACAATCAAAACAACAAATCAACAAAACTGACCTTTCCTTTTTTTAGCACAATTCAAGACATCAAATAGACAAACATGAAAATATCATTTTCTCCTGTTATTTGATTATTGGGCTTCTCTTAAAGGAAAAATAGAAAATTTAAAATTGACAATGGTGCATCTTTAATTTTTTTTTGTTGAACCATTCAAGTTTTCATACAATAACAATTCTGTTAAACATGACAGATAAATTTTCTACTGTTTATGACCTTTATCAAAGTCCTGAAAATTATGAAATTTTTTAAATATATTTTTTTTATCGTACGAAAGTATTCTTTATATCCTGGAATAGAAAAAGAGCAAAAACCTTGTACAAATTTTCCACTTGAATAAATTCAAAATTTAAAAAATTCTTTCTAAGTTACAAGGATATTTTTTTTTTAATTTATTAATATTAATTGTATCAGTTTTTAAAGTTATATAAAAATTTTCTTGTGTATATAATAATAAAAACTATACTTTTACATTTGATTAAACAAGGATAATTAGTTAACTTCATCTATATATTCAAAAGAACAAGGATGAAATTTAAGACGATTCTTTGAGTATCGTATTTTTTTTTTTATAAATGTTTTGATAAAATTAAAAAGCAATCATTTTTGTTGTTGTTGTTGAATGAAGTGTTCATTCTAGTAAAGAAATTGAAAAAATGAACATCAAGACGATATCCTTCGCGATTATTTAACCCTTTTCAAAGATTTATCCTATTCAAAAATTTCTTTAGTATACACCGATCACAGCAAAGAATTTCCCCTTAAATTTTATGATGAATTTACAAGAAATTGTGTGTATAGCTATAAAATCAAATCTTTTCTAAAAGGATGTTTTTTTTTTTTGAAATTGTTACATAATTACATCCCTTTTCCATATACCAACAATTAATTTATTTATGTAATTGAAATTCATTACAAAAATTTTAATTCAAAAAAAGAAAGTTTCCTTATTTATTATATACAAGAGAGCCAAAAAGATGACGGGTTGGGATTGATTTTATGGATTTTGGTCTCCTGTCATAATCCAATATTAAATATAATTTTGATTTATATATTTATTTTCTATATAATAACTTAAGGATTCTGTGTGCAAGGATATTTTTGAAAGAAAGTGCATATTTTTAATATGTGAGGTCGTTGGTAATCCCTTTAAAATCTTTTTCTTGTGTATAGATAAAAATTTCTAATTTTCTTTCATTTTTTTGGTTTACAGTCACAGGACGAAAATTTCCTTTTGATGTTATGAATTTGATTTATTTGAATTTGCCTGAGGGTGAATGAAAAAAAAAAATGAATTATTAAAATATTTTTTTTCGATTGGCATGAGGTTAAAGATTATGGTTTGAAGTAAGTTTTTCAAAACAAGATTATCGTTTTTTTTACTCTTGGGTGGTAAGAAAATATTCTTTAATATTTTCATTGATTCATTGGTTACAATCTTTAATCAGTGATGGTAACATGCTCCTAATCAGTTACTTTCTTCTCATTTGTTGTATTATAAATAACACATTAATTTATTTCCTGGTTAAATTAAAATTAAAAAAGAAATTATTTAACCATAAAGAGAAATTCATTAAAATTAATCAAAATTTATTTCATTTCTTTCAATTTATTACATGCAATATTACAATTTTCATTATCTTGTTGCCAATCAAATTCCAATAAAATTTCATCTTCTTCAGTTAATGTATGAATCCATTTTTTACAATTCGAATCATAAAATCGAATTCCATCTACACGTCGATTTTCGAAATTCCTCTTAAAATCACCACAAAATTTCGAACCATCAAAAAATTTAAATTCACCAACAGTATATTCCATATTTTTCGATAAGAATCCTTCATATTTATGTGTACTACCATATTCAATTACAACATCACCACTTAAAAAATCTTTTATCCAAACACCAGATATTTTTATTTTATTATTGAAATAGGTACCGAAACCATGACGAAACATTACATTATTAACTGGATCTAACATAAATTCACCTGTATAAATATCACCATTTAAAAATTTAAATGTTCTTGGTTTATAACTTCGACGACGTGATGATTTCGATGTTCGGCTCTTTGACATATTTATTTTGTATGAATTGAATTTGTTTGAATTTGTTTATTTGGCAATAGTTTTTGGAAAACTTGATATAATTTTTTTTTTTTATATTTTGCTCAAAACTAGGCACATATTTTGTCTTATTGACGACACGGATTTAATTATATTAGAATTTTCACAAAGACGATGTTAATTTACAAATACAAAAACAGTGGAACTCTGCTCGAGATAACAGGCTTACTTATTCACTCAGTTCAAAGGACGTGCGAACTACTACATAAAATAGAACCGACTCCTAACAATGTATGCAGAATTTACAAGGACTATTTGTTTGGCTAAATCCAGATTTCGTCACCTTGGACACGATTTTATGCATCTAATGAAATTGTTATCGAACCCACTCAAAATTTTACTTTACTTCTTTAAAAGTGCAGGTTCTTGAGGCGTAGGGTTCCTAACGCTTTGACGGACACAATTTTGTTCACGTGATTCAGCTATAGCTGAAACAAAAGATCACATGATCAGCTCACTGCAATTGCAGTTGGTGTCCGCGAACGTGTTAAGATTATATCACGATAACCCACAGCGATCGCAGTGATTTGAGACAATAGGATCTAAAAGTTATCTAATCTAGTCTAACAAAGACGCACATAAACATAATGTCTTGTTGATGACACGCTACCAATTATCCGGAAATTTCTAATGATAATTTAATGATATCCGAGAAATGTTCACTATTCCAGATATTTTATCGTCATGTATTTTGAAGAAATTGCAAAATATTATTGACGAAAGCCATTCAAATTACTCTATTTTATCGGCAACATTGGTTTTTCTTGGAATGTCGGGGTCTGTCATCTTAAGTAAAGTTTGTCCGTTGATGGCTTGTCTCATTCCAAACACAAAAATGTTTAATTTCATCATAAATGAATGGAAATTAGTTTAAATATTCAAGTTCGTATAGCATATATAAATATCTAAGGATTCTGGGACCAATACTAAAAGTTAATTTAATGTAGTTAGTTAGTTAGCTCCATTCATTATTTCTGTTCAGATAAGCCGAATTAAATAAAATAAAATTTCCAATACTTAAATGACAAATATAATAAAAACCTATTAATGATCCAGGATAATATTATTTATTACAAATCTTCTTCCTAGCAAAAACAATTTATTAGTTAACTAACCTATCGTTTACCACAGACAATAGAATAACATAAAATAGGTAAAAAAAGGTAAAAAGAAAAAATGCATAAATGGCAATAAAGTAAAATGTTAACGAACCGCGACAATCCTTAAAATATATTTTAAAAGAAATGGAAGAAAGTCTTTTATTTACCCTTATAACTTTCTCAATCATATTTCCTTCATTTTACCATTTAAATTATTAGAATTAATATGTCTACATACATGAATATTATTTTTGTCATCATAAATTGTCATTATAATATCAATTTTATGAGAATTTATAATTCGTTGATAATTGAAATAATTGCAAAAAAAAAGTCCTTTTTCTTACATATGATTTTGATTTAATCAAGCATGACAGAATCTTTCACTTTGTCAAAAAAAAAATAATGAAAAGTTATATAAAAAGGAAGGCGCTAAATTAGAAAAGTAGACAATTTTAAGGATTGAGATGAAAATATTACTTAATTTATGAAGGTTTACTTTTTTATTTATCTTAAAGTCCTTCTATTTATAAAAAATCAATAATTATTGGTTAATCATAATTTTAAATCAAAATAAAAATCAAAGTTTTCTAGATGAAGAGATTGAAAATGATGAAGACAAGTATAATAATCATAAATTAAAGATTTTCTTTCAAATTCTATGAACGAAAAATGGTTTTCAATTTTCAAGTCATATAATTTAAGGATAAAAGAAAATGAATTTAAGAGGAATTAGAAAAGGAGGTTTATAGAATATCCTGTGGCGTTTTAGATTGTAATTTTAAATAGAAAATTCTAGGTTTAATATATAATCCTAATTTTAAAGGATGGTTTTTTTTAATATCATTTTCGCAGCAAAATAACTTAATAGTTATACATTTTTAAACTTGGGATTGATTCTTAATTTCAATGGGAAAAATGTATAAAAAAAAATTATACACTGAAACTAACCAGACCAGTTCAAAAGTATTTCAAAAATTGCAGCTTTACCGGTTTACAAAAAAAAAACGTGTCCGGCTACCGAAATGACACTCTTGTACTACATATATCAGTCATATGCAATCCCTACCCGCCGGTAATGCAGTTTCTCTCATTGATGCCATCCATTTCTTTGATCGCGTAATAAGAGTACACTTTCCTCAACTCGATGATAAACTCTGGCTCTTGTAGTTACAAACCATTATAATTAATGGTTAATTTGTTATGGAAATCATCATACATTCTCAACTTATTTGAAAAATGGAAGAGTTTTGGATTTAAGTTACAAATTATTGATAGCAATATACAAACTTTAACATTTAAAAAATTGATTTTAAGCTCAAGTATCTGGAAAGAAAAATTCAATGAATTAATATGAAAATTTGAGAAAACTGAAACAAATAACTTTAATTTAATATCAAATTTTCGAGCATAACAAAAAATTTGATTTTCTTTGTAAAAGGCCTTCGATTTCAGCTATTATTTGTAAGCAATTCTTTTTAAAATCAATGAGATGACCTTGAAAATTTCAGATCAGGCTAAAAACAACAACATATCAAACTTATTTAGAAAAACGGTGCAAGGACGCATAGTTTTTTCTATAAAGAAATAACCAATTTTTTTAAAATATTTTATGTTGAACTGAAAGAAAATGTTATAACAAATGTTATTGTCTCCTCCTCTTCCATACAGTTACGACATGTGGAAGATGGAGATAATACAAATCTCATTACATGATTCCTAACAAGTGCATTTGCCGTGAACAATTCCCGTGGTTCTTTGTTCATTTTAAGAATTATCTTTATCTTAGATTTTCTATGGTTAGCGATACCCCAGAACGTTTTTGTATACAACAGAAACGTTTTACTGATTCCATTTCATATTGCTATATTTATTGGCCCAATTAATTTTTAATGTAAATGTATAATTAATAATATAATGTTTAGGTCGGTTTCATGCCGTCCGTCACAAATATAAAAAAAAAAAATATAAATCTTTGCATGTAAGCATTTCTTGTAAACCTTATGAATGTGACCCGTGTCGCATTCAACCAAAACATTTTGAAAACAATTTAATCTCATCTTTACATATTTATTTAAATTTCTACAAAATAAACAATTTAATCAAAAATGTGACCTAACAAAAACAATAGAAACAAAACACGCGGGAAATAATAGTCGCACGAGAATGGGACAGAATAGTTTTTTGTATAAATCCAACAATTTTTTATGTAATTTAAATAATTTTCTTTTTCTGTCATGTCATTTTCCCATAACGCGAAGAACGTGTAACCCAAATTTTTATGATTTGCCACAGAAGCTAAAATACAAACAGATTAATTGCCTTAGTTTAAAAAGTCGCGTTTCATTTTGCTAAACAAACTTTTGAACACCATGAAAAACGACGGATAGTTTCAATTTAATAGTTTGTTGTTGTATAGAATATTTATTTATATTGTCCCCTTCGCGGAAATGTGTAACCGCTTAAGAGAGTTTTACACTAAAACAAAAATGAACCCTTAAGAAATCTCATCCCATTTGATTAAGATGCTGGCGCGGAGGTAAACATTATTGCTATATAGGAAGAAGATTAGAAAAATTCGGTTGTGATCCGAAAAGATTTGATTTGTAGAAAAAGAATTGTAAGATTGACAATTGTTTGTTGTTTGATTTTTATATTCCCCGGCAATCCTTTTCTTTTGACTCTGTATATATAATAATTAGGGATGTAAATTTAAGGTTTGAAATTTTTGTTTGATTTTTACCTTTATTCTATTTTTAGATTTATATCATTGTAAAAAGGACAGATATTTGACGCGTTTGTAATACATTATCGCGGTAATTATATGCGACATTTTGTTAAATTTTATAATTTAGGGTTCATCAACATAAAAATATCATTTATATGAGTCTTAAATTTGATAAAATTTATTGGTTTTAAATTAAAATTGTTTAGATTTAAAAGGGTTGATTCTTAATATCAAAACATTGAACAAGATTGTGAACAAAATTTTGTACTTTTTATCTATTTCTTTTACGGGTAAGTAGCAATTTATAGAAACATTTAAAATGTTTAACATTCACTTGAAAGGGAAATGCATGCAACGAGCTTGATTTTCAATCAATGATATAAAGGAGCTCACTATTAACGAAATCAATTGGTCGACATAGATTTCAATGCGAAAAGAAATCTACTTACATCTTCATCCTGTTATATACGGAATGCAACAAATTATGGAATTTATTCACCAGCTTGATAGGCATTATGCCGGCTTGTAACAAATAATCTTCTCATGAATATCGATGTCCCCTGACCGACTTGGAAATCATCACAGCCAATAAAAAACGTCATACAAATAAAAACACATCGAGAACTTATCCAACTTATTTCATTCTCCATTCAAATTTTATTGATATTGCTAAGGAACTGATGTCGTGTTCTCTATGTAGCAGTTTCCATCATGCACTCTTACTTAAGTTTCGGTTCAGTTTCGATTCGTTAAGTAAAGTTCAAATTTGACGTCTTCATATGCAATTGTATGGGAAATCGATTGAGTGGACATAGGTCGAATAGAAACAAAAGAGTTTTGAACGATTGGAATTTTTCGAATCCAGACTGAAGGAAATGTCAAGAGAAATTAAATTTGACATTTCAAAAAAAAAAATTATGTAACACATGGCTGAAAAATGGAGGATATTAAAAATTATCCGGAATTATATAATAAAAAAAAAAAAATTGCAAGAACACCAGAAAAAAAGATGATAACGAAATTTTAAACTGACAAATTAATCGATTGCAATCAATGTGTTCAGTCTAGTTAACCAGTCGAAAGGAATCGAATCGAAACTGCACTGAACTGATAGCCCAGCCATTAGACTTATCTGTTTGCTAGTTATACAAAAGACTATTTCAAAACGTTATATCATATTTTATAGATCAATATGATGTCCAGCAATTAATTTACCTATAAGAATATATTGATCCTTTTATAAAACCGTATCTAATTTTTGATAAAATAAATATTGGTTTACTGAACTCATGCATTACGTTTTCCAACTCCATTTTCAATTGAAATATCGAAACAATTATTCAAAAAATACCAACTGAATAAACACAGAATCTCAGTTTTATTTTTTAACTATGTATAATACAAATTGTCATTATCCTTACAAATTAACAAGTATCCTGCCCCAATTTTAGCATTACTTAAATTTAGGAAAAAATATTATACCTAATATAAATTCGCACTAAAACCAATGCAAATGGAAATCAATTTATCAAAAAAAAAAAAAGGTTTCTAAAAATTAAAAGGATCCTTAATAGCTTGACATTTATTTATCTCAGATCAAGATGAACTTCGTTTGTGGGACATGTAAAAACGATGACAATGATAAAAAAATGTGCATTAAAATATTATATTTTTAATAGTAGATTGCATTTGTCCAGAGTGACATATTGCTGCAATTATTCTTACGATGGACACAAAAATGCTAAAAGGAAAATTCAGTTTTTTTTTTTGCATAACATTCTTTTGAATTGTTCTTTTTGCAAAGGATATATATGAGAAAGGACGAAATTAAAATAAATTACATGTAATTTAT
The DNA here is from genome assembly GCA_963920725.1 of Rhamphomyia laevipes. Lineage (NCBI taxonomy): Eukaryota > Metazoa > Arthropoda > Insecta > Diptera > Empididae > Rhamphomyia > Rhamphomyia laevipes. The sequence goes on along the minus strand of OY987258.1, from coordinate 53,638,203 downwards.
CAAAGTATAGTAGTGAATTTAATATAGAAAATTTTGTAGTAAATTTTTTTTTTATTTGTTTAAAACTATATTTATAAAATATTTAAATAGTTTTTCTTTTTTATTTATAATGAATCCTTAAAGCTGACAATTCTCCATTTTTAGTGATGTGAGAATTTCATATTAATAATTTACATTTTTGACTATGATGAAAATTTTTGATTGCAAGACATCATTTTCATGTCAGTTACGGTTGAGAAGAAAATCTACATTAAACAAAAAATGTTTCCTTAAAAATTTATTCCCTAATTCTTAGATATCCCTAAATTTAAAATGGTAATTTTTTTTTTAGGTTTCAGAAATTATATAATAGTAAAAACTGATTTTTGCTTGTCATCCTTCATGTTTAAAAGATCAGCTTGTTTTTTTTCTTCGTTCAATTCCTCTTGTTGTTATATGTTTTTCGGTAGTCATAACATTATAAATATATCCTTGAAGTGTGATACCATGTCATACCGTGGAACCGCATTTTTCTGGTATAGAACTTCTTGTTGCATTCGTGCATTTATATCCGTATCACCTGCGCGTGTAGTCGTTATTTTTTTGTTTTTCTTATACTTATATATATGTATTATTATTTTGTCCTTCTCAACATGATCTTCTCTGTCAGATGTTATAGTTTTTTTTTTAAATGAAATGGTTTTGAAGGAGATACAATTTAAAAGGATATTTAAAAATTGTATTTTTTTTTTTTAAATTTAATTTCGTCCACTTATACAGTAAGAATTGTGAATTTCTTAATGAAATTGTCATAAAATATAATTGTAAGCAATTGTCCTTTAAATCCTTCATTAAATGTTTTTGGACAATTGATGGATTTTTGAAGAAGTTTTCTTTGTATAATCGATATTGGCGGCAAATTGAAGTATATATTTTTAAAATATAATTATTATAATTCTTTTTTTTTTCATTGTCAAGGATCTGGTCAATCCTGTTTGGTAGGTGTTACAGGATTTATGACCGAAAATATTTGCAAATTTACAAAACATCTGCAAAAAAAAATTAGTTATTTTCGCTAACTTTTTGTGTGAGAATATTTAAGAGGATTTGAAGAGTTTGGTAAGGAAAAGTGTATAAAACTGTCGGTAAAATTATTGATGAAGAAGGACTATTGACTACAAATTTGTAATTTGTTATAAAAGTAGGAAAAGATTAGGTCAGTCGTTCTTGAAGCAATTTTATATTAAATTTATTTTTAGAAAGAAAAACCGCACAATACTAGCTAAAAATTTGATGTGGGCAGTAATTATGACTATCTCAACTTATTTTATTTCAAATTATGTCCATTATCGCTGCAACTATAACATACTCGGACGTTTTCATTAATTTTCAACTGGCTGTTTGTGGTGTCAAACCCAAAACTTAAAGATTACATAATGTTTGCGTTGGTTCGTATTGAATAGTTTTTGAAAAATGGTTCAATTCATTTCAAATTACTCAAAAAATGAAAATTTGGACAATAAAGTGTGTAAAAATTTTGATTTACTTAAGGTGGTGGTACGGAAAATTTGAAACACTTTTACTGGGTTCATTCAAATTTTCACTTTCTTTACTTTCTACACATTTCAAAACCATATCACAAAAAATTCATTTATCCATGATGATCTGTGAGATGTTCAAGAAAAAATAATAATTCTGACAATCATAAAATCGTCGACACATCATTATCAATTATCAATGACTTTTAAAATTTTGTTTTTTAATAATATAATTATATGAGATTCAATTTTCAAATGACTCTCAGAATTGTTACATGTAAAAACCTCTAATTGCTTCAATTGTTGTCAAGATAAAAATTTGAAAAAGTGAAAATTGATATGTCGACATAAATAATGATTAAGTCCATTAAAGTTGATTATTATATTTATAATACGATGCATTTTTAAACACATTGAACTTACCTATCCCAATTCTGAAATTCTTTTAAAAAAAACTTTTTCAATGACATTACATAAAAAAAGAATGAATAAAAAAACATCGTATGTTAAAGATTATATCATAAAATTGACAATAATACTTACAAATACAATTCTGGATTGTAATCATCATTATCGGTTTTTATTTAAGTGGAAATTGTTAATGATTTTGATCTTACAGAAATCTATACGATTTGAAATTATATCGATTCTAAGATAAAGTATTCTATTTCAAAATTACTATAATTAAAATAATGATTTTCAAGAATCGAAAAGGGAATCGATTAAAATAATTATATAAATGGTAACATTTATAAGTTCAATTGAATTGATTTCTTCCAAGGTCTCAAGAAATGATTGATATCAGTAATTTTTTGTAAAATGATATTGTAAATTTTGATATACATTTGACATTTATTATGATTGATTGTGGTACGATGAGATTCGAGAAAAAAATTGCTGGTATAAATATAGAAAAATTATAAGATCTAATGCGAAATTTAAATCGAAACTTATCAAAAATTTAGGTGTGCACCTCCTAAATTATAGACCTTACTTTAGAATGTTCATCGTTTTCAAAATTGTAATTCTTGACGTTCTTATAAAATTCCTTATTCGAATATAGATTTAAAAATTAAATTAATGAAGCCAATATTCAAGAGATTATTTAGCTTTACAAATATTATCTGTAAATTATTATCCTTATTTTAAAATTATTATTCAAAACAGTGTTAATTTTTTTCTAATATATTTTAGGATGCTATTTAACATCCTTTTTACAGATTAAAAACGATTTATGAACTTTCTATTCAAAGTAAATGTAGAAAGTAAATTAAATATTTTTTACAAAAGGATATTTAAATTTTGAAGCAGAAGTGCAGTTTTTATTTGTATTATGAAATATCCTTTTTACCAAAAAAAATCTCAAAAAAAAAAAAAAAATTAAAAAATTAAATTGCAATTGTCAAATAATCTTTACCAACCACAAAAAAAAAAAACATTGATATATCATTAAAGGATTCTTGTATTTTGTCATCCCACAGTTGAGTTTCAAGGCAAAAATTTAATTTCAAAAGAATTTGTTTGACGAAACATCAATGTAATCAATGTCAAGGACTCATGTTATTTGTAAAATAAAAACGTGTCCTTTCAAACCCTTTTCATTGCTGCTTAGTTTTTTGTCAACCCTTTTTTTTTGCATTCTTAGTCCTTTTTTAAATTCGCAATTAAAATGCGATTATTTCCTTTTTATTTATTTAATTCATTTTTATGTATACGTATAGAGATTTTATATCCGGAAACCCTTAAGGACGTTTCTTAAGTTGATTTTGGAAATAAAAAAAAAGTGTGTTTATAAAATCAGGATATGTATTTGTTTTTTGGAAGGAAAAAAACATTTAAAAGAAAATCCTGTATCGATTTTGTCAAGCGTTAAGAATGTTTTGATTGATATTTAATTTTTTTTTTTTTTTTGTGATGGGAAAAAAGGATATAATTTCAGGAAAAAATTATATACTTAAATCGTTTACGCAATATTTGATCATTTTTGAACAATTATATTTTAAAGACATTCTGTGATTCTATGTCATTCATTCTAACGTCCGAAATCTATATTAAAAATCTGTAATATCCTTAAATTAAATTCGTATTGAAATCACGCGTGTCCTTATTTATATTTTAAACTAAATTATTGTAAATAAAATATCATATTAAATATTTTTATTATTTCTCATATAATTTTATCCTATTATCCTTTATAAAATCCCTTTTTATTGTTGTTGCTATAAAATGTCCGTTCATCATAAATTTGCTTGATACTTTTTATTTTGTTAACTAATCCGGTGTCGCTCATTAACTTTGAAATTTATTGGACATTTATTGCGTTTTATATTATGAATCTGGGGTGTTTGTTTTGATGAAAAGGACAAATATATTCGTTTCCTCATAATTATAACTGATTTGTTACTAAAAGGACTAAATTTATTTGAATGAGATTATAATGTAAATGTTAAGTAAAACTATATAGAAATTTTCTATTTAAATAACTTATGTAATAAAAATATTTAAAATCGTTTTAAAAGTTGAGTCGTTAATAATTCTGTCAAATAAATAATTTTTTTTTTATAGTTAGATTTCAGAATGTCATAAGTTTTTGGTCACGTTCTTTATTCAAATAGAGTAAAAATTTCGTAATATTTTTTTTAGAATTATAATCATTTTCTTTAAAATAATCAATTATAAAATTTTAAAGATTTTGAAAATAATTTCGTAATTTCTACTGGAAAATAATGATAAAATCTGTCCAATTAACATTAATGAAAATATCATCAAAATCGTTTAACTGCAAACAAAACTTTTTGACTGCAAACAAAACTTTCAGTTTGCAGATTTGGATTTGTTAATGTCTGAAACCAATAAGTGCACGAACTGAGTGACGCTATGAGCGGTTCTGGAAGCTGTGCTGTAGTGTGGTTGTTGTTGCTCTTTCTACACTATACATCACAGTTTCCAGCACCGCTCATAGCGTCACTCTGTTCGTGCACTAACTCTTTATAAATATCGGCAACATGGCCAGCCAAAAAGTATACCTATCGAAAAAGATGATTGCTTAATTTACAATTACATATAACTGAATACTGTCTACTAGGGTAACTCTACAATTTATCCTTTTTCTATATATCCTTTTATCAATTTAAATATTTTTATGTTTGCACATTTACAAAATAAAAATTGCATGATCATTTCCAATTAATCTCCATATTAAGTTTGAAGTAAAGTTAAAAGGTGTGCATTTTATTTTGCGATGACCATACCACAATTTTTTCAAAATTCTTTCTGTAACCACTCCGGACTTTAATTTTATTTAAAAAAACATATGCAAAATGCATAAAATGTAAATGCAGTGGATATGCCACTATGGAACAATTCTATACTCTTGAATTTGAACGGTCTATATATCTGACACGCGTTCAACAGCCAGCAAATATACACTTAAATTTTATATTTTTTAAAAAAGGTAATACGTTTTCAATATTTTAATTGCTAGTTTAAGTACGTACACGAGTATTTAATTATAGAAACCACACAATTATTGACCAATGCTATTTGAAAATATTAACTCAAGAATTTTTTAAGTGCGATAGTCAATTTGTCCTTTTTGTACATACAATATTAAATATTCATTATCCTTGGTATATTTTATTCATATAAGTCAAGTATCCTTTAGTTATGGTCGAGTTAATTTCATAAATTGTTGAATAAAAATTTTAAATGCGGTTTTTGAAAAATATATTTTTATGATGCTTGTCAGTTAAATTGTCAGGTGAGGGGTTAATTTTGAAAAAATGGAAAACCATAATTAACATGATGTTAATAAAATGTTAATATTTTCGAAAAATATATTTCCAATTATAAATTTTGACCGGATTTCCATGTCATATTAAAATTGAACTGACAAAAATCTCTGTTGAAAAATATAATTAAAATATTGTCATATTTTTCATGTACGATATCCAAAGGACATTTATGGAAATATGAGGTAAATTTGTTTAGAAATTTTTTATCTTAAATCAAATATTTTGTGTTCATGTTGAGAGTGTTTATTTAAATTTATTTAATTATGACATGACATGACAGGAAATATAGGATTTTTTATTTTGTTGAAAGATGGGGGAGAGATAAAACCTTTACGCATTTTTAGCATTTTCAAATTTATGTAGTGAATGGTTTTTATTGAATGATGCCAAAATTTAAAAATTATTATTACCTTAAAGTTAAAATTGAAAAATATTATTTAAATTTAACGCTACGCCGGCTGTGTTTGCTCTGGCAAATAATCTTTTTTTTATTGGTATAATCTTTCATTTTCTTACAACTCATATTACACCTTTGCCCACTCTCACACCTGCTCGTTTTGATTCAAAATATAAAATTTCGGTCTGATTAAAATCAGTAAAAATAAGTATAAATTTTTGTGTGTAAAGATGTAGTTTTTTTGATATAAAGGTTTAGTAACGTTTAAATGAAGATGAAATGCATGTTTTAGTGCTTCTTTACATACATTTTTCTGTAATTTTTGTATAAGCGAAGATTTGAACTAGTGTTTTCTAAATGCCGATGGGTAAAGGTTGATTTGAGACTGGAAAAGATAGATTTTTTATATATGATGACTTGCAAGGATCATTTTTGATTATAAAGGCGACTAGCTTTATCCCAAACAAATCTGAACCCGACCATATTAGATTCTAGGACAAAAGAACGGATGATAAATTCTATTATTCATAATCTGTCTTAGTTCTAGAGGCTATACATTTATAATAAGTTATTTACCTGGCGACTCATATTAGTACGATTTTGTAATACCGAAATTTACAATCAAAACTTTCTAATTAATAATTAGCCTTACCTTCTGAACCATTATATTTAATGTGTAAATAATTAAGTAATCGTCCACAATGCAGTGATGATCGGTAAAATTTCAAACAATTCAGTAACCTAACTTTCGATATAACTTTCAAAAACTGAAACTAAACTTTTTAATCTTGTTTCTTCGAATTTATGAAATTCTTTTACTCAAAAATTTTGTCAAATCTTTATTATACCTCCCTGTTTACATTATGATTCCTTATATGCCCTGTCAACCATCACCAAACTTCACTAATTAATATACCACCACACAGTCATAAATTTAATCAACATTTAAAATGTTTACTTATGAAAAAATTCTTGTTACGAGTTGTTGAAAGGTGTTTATAAACTGTTTATGATTGCTTCCATTTTTATTGTTTTAATCAAGGTGTCCTTTAAAATATACTGTTTATTAACAAAAGATATTCAATTTTCAATACAAAAAAATTTCTTTCCGCTACCTTATTGTTCTTGTCAGAAGCATACCACAATTAATAACAAAAAAAATTAAACAATTCGAACAAAAAAACACTGAAATAGTTCTTCAATCTCGCGCCCCCATTGAATTTTTCATTATTTTGTGACCAGTAACTCTGGATAAAGAACAGGATATATTATTTTAATTGAAAATGAATTGAAATTGGATAAAAAAAAAAAATGTTTTTTAAGTGATTGTGAATTAATTTTATCCCTTATTTAAAAAGAATTTTATTTTTAAGAAAATATGAAATTTGAATTGAATACCTTAACACTTTTTTTATTGCTGTAGTCCTTTTTTTGTTACGTAAACGTGTAACATTTTATGATCACACGGACCAGAGACAGATGTTTACTATAGTCGCGATATTAGATATTGTATTGTACACATATTCAGTTAATGAGAAAAAGGATATGAATTTTTATTAACTGAAATTTTTGTATACGTATAAATATAAAAGTTTTTAATACAAATTACTTATTATAATCATGTATAACGTATAAGGCTGTCAAGTTAAGGCTATCATCAAAAATTTGGTCGTAAATGTTATGGCAACTGTGGAAATTACGATTACAGTCAACAAGAAGAGAGCGATTTCTAATTTTGATTTGTAATATGACCCAAAACTCCAGAATTTAGTTGTAAAATACTGCATTAAAAAATTTCCAATTTTAACCTGGTTTACGTATAACCACAAAATATAGCAAAATGTATTCTTCTTGGCTAGTACTTTTCTCAGTTTATTGATATCCACTTCTCGTCCTCATAAAATTATAAATTATTTCTGTTATCCTTTTCCATTTTTTTCAAATGTATTTGTCCATGCCGATCTAAATAAGATGAACAATATTTACAATAATATAAAATGAAAAAAATAGTAATAAAGTTATTACACTCACTGCCAAATGGTATATTGAAATGGACATAAGTGAAACCCATAATCAACTCAATAATATCAATAAAATTTCAATTGGTTATTTTTTTTATATTGATTCTGAGAATAGAAGGGTTGCAAATGGAAATTCGGTTACTTTAAGTTCTATAAATGCTGTTGAAATAAATTATTTGAAAAGTTCATTTCTTTATTTCAATTTTTTTTGAAGCTGTAATTGAATATTATTGAATATATTTGAAATAAAAATAAAAAATGTAATTATAATTTAGACGGGATATTCATTGTTATTTACATTTTAATATACGATATGATTAGAATATGGTAGTAGGGTAAAGTATTCAATTTTGTACAATTATGACTATAAAGTCAATCGGAAAATAGTATAAATTTGGATATAATATAATTCTAAAATAAAGATATTCGTAATTTCGTACTGGTATCTAGATATGGTAGAAATGCCAATGTGGTTGGTTTTAATGGAGGTAGACCATAATGCGACAAGAACCCGTTATACAGTCCCATCGAAGTTTACCTTCTTGTTCAAAAATCGTTATCCCATCCTATCTGTTTCATGGAACCCACCAATTACCCAGTTTTACTACACCTGCTTCACTCCTACAAGTCATAAAATGACACTCCAGAAACTTAAATCTTTTATGTCTAACAGCTGGGCAATAACACAAAACGTGTTACAAAGATTCATCTTCTTCTTCACAACCCCTACATGTAGAAGTTTGTGTTAGCGTTAAGCGTTGCCGCATGTTTTCCTAGTATGATATTACTTTACGTTTTCTTTGCGCCGCTATAACCCCAAAGGAGCTACGTATACATATTAAAGTTTCCCACTTCCAGGGTATATGTTTTTTCCGACCACTCATCCATTAATCTTTTGCATGTAGCGATTGGATAAATTATTTGATAAGAATTAGGAGAGTTATCTACCGCTCCAATTTTTGACAGTTCATCTGCAATTAGAGTATAGCCATGAGTAAATTTCGATTTGTCTTTGTCTTAGTTTTCTGTGAAAATACCAGCTTTTTGAGAAATATATTGAATAATTGCATAGGTTCATAACTTCTACAGTTCCCCTATATACTAAATTTGAAGAATAGGCAATTGAATGTTGCATTTAAATTTCCAATTATATAATAGAATTCTCAAAATTAGCCTTTACATGAAAAATTATTTATATTGATATTTAAAATAATTTTTTAGCAGATGTTTTATTATTTAATCACGCAATCTTTTTTTTTCAATTAAACTATTAAACCAATTAAATATCTATAATAACTAATAATTAAAAAAATAAAAACTAATTTTAAATATTCCTTTTCAGAAGACATGAGTATATGTATACTTACATAATTCAAATTTTACATATACAATTTACCTTACCGGCTTTTTTCAATGTCCATAACGATCATAATTAACTTAAATTCCCCGTACACAATTATTAAAATTTTGTTGATCCTTTTTCCACCCACACAAGATAATATCTTTATTTTACTTAATAGCACATTATTATTTTCCAACAACAACAAAAAAGTAATCATCATTTTTCAAGCTTTATATAATTTCCACGCACATTGACATGCAACCTGTCCAAACATTTTATAAAAGGACACCGAAAAAGGACAAAAAAAATTATACAGTATAATCTTAAAATGATTATTTTGTTGATCCCTTCTCGATTACGACAATCAATTCCATATAAAAACAAAGAAAATTTAATATAGGTTGCTTAATGAGCGTATATTTTGGCTTGGCATGGTGCTACCTCCTTCTGGCGTTAAGTTTAACGCCAAACCTGAATTATTTACAATTGAAAACCTTAGCTCTCATGTATATAAGATATAATTAAATTATTAAAAATGTTTAAATAAAAAAAATAACAAAACGAATTTAATCGGTAGGATAATTTTTATTACCGAATTTGTTGAAGAAATTGTGAAGGTGTGTTTGAGATTGTGTGTCCTTAAAAAAATTCCTTATCGAATGGATTGCACGTAGAAAATTATGTTCATTGGTTTGGAAGATTAATGAAGTGGATTGGTTTTTTTTGGTTAGTGAATGTTGGTATGGTTCTGTTGATGATATTGTATACATTCGTCCTTAATGGTTAATTATACATAAATTTTTGGATTTTCTTGTCTGATAAGTTCTTTTTTTTTTGTTAAGATAATGGCAGAACATTACTGAACATTACTTTAAGAGCACGTAGATAATTACGAAAAAGTTTTATGAAAAATTTATGTTAAAGATAAATTGAAATCCTTTTTTTACTTTGGTAAATTATTGCATTATTTTCTAGAAGAATTCTTTCTTAACGAAGTTATCTGTTAATTTACATTAGTATTTTTCAATTTTCATGAGGAAAATTACAATGTAATTACTCGTAATTACGTATTTCGTAATGTATAGTATAAAATAATCATTAATTTTATTCCTGCTCTCTAAGTTCTATAAATTTTATCCATGTAATATTTTACATATTTTTCTACTTAAAGAAAAATGGATTTCTCACAAATTTTCATCCACTAATTTTAAATGTTTTATATCAAAAAATGAAAAAAAAAAATCCAATTTAATTTTATAAAACATAAAAATCCCATCCTGAAAATATCAAAATCAGGACGATATCAATGAAAACTCTTCATCACTTTTACACACCACTGAATTACTGTGAATAAGTAGAATTAATATTTCTCTTTTATTTCTCACACGAAAATTTTAATGGATTTTTTTTGTTTTTCAAATTTGAAGTAAAACTGTACGAATCCATGCCATTTTATTGCTTGTCTTAAAATTGAATTGTAAAAAATGTGTTATAAATAAATATTGTATACATCACACAATTATTTTAAAATGGAAAATGCAGATCGTCTTCAGTTTTTCCCTAAAATAAAGCAAAAAAAATAGAGTGAAACTAGACAACCTCGAAAATTACAGGATAATCTAAAAAGGATTTGCACAGCAAATAAAAATAATCTTGTCAAAAAGGAAAAATGTATTTTTTTGGTGTGCAGATTTTTAAGGTAAGGTCAAAAAAGTCGACGTCAAATTTTTACTATCCCTCTTTTTTTAAAATATATAACATTATTGCAATCGAGCCCATAATTTTCTTCATTTCACTGCATTTTTTTTCCTTTCTGTACACTTTATTTAGGTCCCTGTCCCTCGATTATTTATTTTTGTATTTTACATTGTGCATGAATTTAGAATATGAATTTAAAAATTAGATTAAAATATAAAAATAGGTGAGAGTGCACCTAGTAAAACCAATAAATTCACATAAATCGAATTTGAAAAATAAAAGTGGATAGAGAATGTTAATGGGAACCATGTACAAGTTGGAAAATGCAGTATTGAAAAAAAAAAATATATGAATTAATTATAAGTCAACTAAAAGAAATTATCAAAATACGAAATAAAAAAGATTAATGTGAGGTATCGATTTGTACTACAAGTTCGAGAAATGCTTCTGCATTGTATGCTATAAATATTTCTCAATTGTAAAGTGCTGGAGCCAGTCAAGCCGTGACCAATGCAGAAATTTTACAAAACGTACCAAGGATTTCTGTAGCAACTGCAGCAGTCCGTGTTAATAGTTTGGAAAGTGGAAGTCTCGTCTTCAATTATATATTTTAATATTGACATTAAACTATAAAAATTTCTTTTACTTTACTTACTTATTTACTCGGCGTTACAGCTTAATCTGTGTTCCATTGTATATTGGACCTCTTTCTTCTGCGTCTACCCTCAAATTTGGACTCAAACCCAGCGAATTGTCTAGATCCGATACTTTTTCACTAGGTCAGCCTCCTGCTATAGCTCACATATTTCGTAATATATGAACTATATCAGAAGACTGACTCTTTAATATTGAGTTTTCTAGATGCAAAAAAAGAATTTTAGTTGCTCATTGCTATTAGATATTGTTGATGACCCCATACATCAGCATTAGGACGATGAGTGTCTTGTATAGAGTATAGTGGCCTTTCGGTTAAGCGATCTTGATCTCATTAGCTTACTTACGTTACAAAAGCGCCGATTGACATATTTTTAACGAATTGGAAACTAAATTTTCATCTGACTCTAAGGTGAATAAAAAAATTACAATTTATATTAAAGAAAACATATATTGAAAATTTATATAACGTAATGAACATTTTATACTTTATATCATTTTTTGTACGAGTACGTACAGAGTAAAATTTTCAATCAAATAAATAACAAAAATATAATATCAATGTCGTACTATATATCCTTAAAGATATTTAGGGCTGGATAGTCATTTCTACACCTTTTTCTTATTCATATTTTATATAACTTTCACCCAAAAATAATATTTTTTTCTTATTCATCCTTTCGAAGGATTATCGTGTTTTGTACGTTTCGGGATGATGATGATAGTTTTTATTATTTTTATTTTTTGTGGTAAATTATTATTAGATTTTAGTTTTTATTTTTTTGATGGGATTTTGGTTTTTATATAAATAATATACAAATAGCTTCTCCACAGTTCTTCTATTTATATTAAACTATTTTTCTCTTTACTATAGGATTATTTTTCAGCTTTATTATTACTTAGAATTATATGTTACAAAGGATTATACCTTTCTCCTTTTTGAATATTATAGTATATACATATTTATATTTACGTAACATATTAAAGAATTATAATATCAAGGATTTGAAAAGAAATTTATTTGAGTAAATATGAAATTGTAAATAAATATTTTTATTACATTAAATGTTAATTTTGTGGTCAATTTAATTAAGGATTCATCATATTTTATGTAATTTCCTGAAAATTGTAAGATTTGAATATTAAAATTTCAATATTATATTTATAAGGGATATTTTTTGTAGTTGTGTCTATAAGCTTAACATGATTTTACTGGTGACATCCTTCGGAATAAATTAAATATTTCCTAATCGAATCGTGTCAAGTTATATTGTTAGTCCCGGTGAAATTGTACCTAGGATTGTGCCGGTTATAGAAGTATAGACCGGTTACCATACCAATCCCAAATCATTGTCCTTAAATGCATATTTCATAAATTTCCCATCAAACAAATTTATGTATTATACTTACATACTTATTTTAGGTAAATAATTTGAAAATATCTATATAAATATATCGAAACTCTATCGAAATTATCTACCAGATGTCTTGAAAAAAAAAACCGCAAATGAACTTTAAATAATTTCGTCCCTTTTTCAAAAAAAAAATAATATATAATGATTGATTAGCAAAACAAAATTGTAATGCAAATATTAAATGATACTTTAATGATGGTATCATTAGTTTTTTTTTTATATCCTTGAAAACCAAAATCAAATAACAACATTATTTATATATTTCGTCCTTTTTTTATGTATTTTTAAAAAAAAATTAGAGCTCATCCTTAATAATTTTGCACACTGTAATTAAATTTGTGTGTGTTTTTTTTTATCAATCATTTATTAAACAAAGAATGAATAATTCAAAGTAATTCGAAACCAGGACAAAAAAATTCCATTTTTACGTCATTGGTTTTTGTTATGTCCTTTTTTTTAAAATTTCTTTTTGTAAAATTGACATGAAAATGTCTAAAAAAAAATTAATGTATTGTAAAGCAAAAATATAAAGAAATATGACAGTATGGGGGGATGCAAAGACGTTTGACATGTGTACGGATTTCTTAAAGAATTTTTATATGGATGAATTTAGTAAATATTTCAAATTTTATAGGTTTTTCAGGATTTTTTTTTTTTTATGAAAATCAAATTAAATTTCTTTTACGGACTGATTGATTGCTACAAAAGAAACTTGTAAATTATTGTAGAAAATTCTATAACAAAAATTTAATATAAAAGTATAGTACGGTAGCCTCCCAATTTACCAAGTCTTAAAAGACGGTCTAGTAGAATAAAATAAGTTAGAATGGGTCGCGCAGAACAGTAGATGTCACCATACAAAACTGTTCTGGAGTAACCCCAACGCTAAACATTCGAGAGGTATTGTATGATTACACCCATGCTCAGACTGTATCCACAGGAGTAGTCACTGTGCATTTACTATTATTACGTAAAAACTAATACTGACAACGGAAACCGCTTGTAGAAACTGTGCTGAGGATGAGGAGACAATTGAACATCTTTTATGATGTAACTCTCCTTCTCTGTGTAATAAAAGATTGAAATTTTTCGGTTTTTATTTTGCAGGAGATTTAATAGAATAAAATAAGCAAGGAAAAATCTGCTAATCTGACAAACTTTATAAAGCAAGTTGGATGGGTGAAAATGAGCAACGTTTCGTAAGTGGTACAACGGACCGTACGGTCTAGGTACGTGGTTTGGCCACTTCCTTTCCCCCTTCTCAACCAACCATAGTACGGTAAAGTAATCTTTCAACGGACGAAATATCACTTTCGTCTAACAAGGACGAAAAATAATATTTAATAAAAATTGTTTTTCTCATTCAATTTTTACCTAATGATGGCTTAAAATTTTGTAACTTTTTTTAAATATTTAACTTTAAATCCTTTGGGAAAAGATTGAACAGGAAGAAAACTTTTGTACCAAAACAAGTTACTTAAAATTAAACTTTATAAATTTGCAAAATAAAACTAATTCTTACTAATTAACTTGTGTAATTTAATATTTTAAATTAATGTATTTTATTTTCTCTTTTCAGGTGAGTGTCAAAAGTCAACTTTTACTTTAACTAATAAACTCCCTCCCAGGTAACCATTACACCTTGTCGTAAGTAATGAAAATTAAAAAAATATAATTAAAAATTGCATTACAATATTTATTCAGTTTGTTAGACATTAGAAGTAATAAAAGTAAAAAAAAATAATTTACCACATCCGTTAAATTAAATATTTATGATATTTGTCAGTATATTAATCAATTTCTCACCGGATATAAACAATTTATAAAGACCACGACGGCTCTTTAAATATATCATAACAAATAAAATTAGTTATACTTAAATATCTGTTGCAGCATAAAATTATTTTGCATAAAAAAGTATGCAAATATGATTTATATTGTAGAAAACTAATATTTAATAAATAATGATAAGTGAAAGTTTTTCATTTGCGACATTTTCAACATTTTTTCTGTTAAACTACACGTGCCAAACCAAAATGATGCAGTTGTGTCAGTCGTATCAATAATGCGGCTTTGGCTCTGATGGATTTCTTTATTCTGGCTGCTTTAAATATATAAAAAGTGCAAGTTACAAAAAGAAATTTGTTTTGAAATTTTCACATTAATAATAAAAATAATTGAAAATTTTAGTTTGTGTGTTTGATGAGTGTAAAAGATAATTCAAAACTCTTGATAATTAAATATTGACATGGGGTCCGTTGAGAAGAATACATTAAAAATATTAGTCATTGAAAATAGATACCTATAAATTTATATTAAATTAGCTACCAATTCTTCCTTAATTTAATTTTTCAGTAAATCTAATTTTAATAAAGTCATCCTATAATTGAGAATTTCTACATTGAAGATAAACATAAACGTCAAAAGTGTCAAATTAAAACTGAATCAACATTTATTATGCTCACTATTTCAACAGCATGTTCTTGACAAATTGATGTTGAGCAGTATCATCTAAACTTGAATATTTACGATCTTGCAACTAATTAAGTTTATCAGTAATTTTGACGTTAATTTCCAATTTTGACATTTCATTTTCCTATGAATAATGGTAAATTTATATGTAGATTTAAAGTGGCATATTTCCCATTAAATTTTACCTTAATTTTCTTCTGCTTAAAGTCAGTTTTTTCATGTCCACTATGTGTTTATGTGGCGTTGAATCATTATAATTATGACAATTTTTTTTTATAAATTAAGCTAACTTAAGCTAACTAAGTTTCTAGTAATCAAACTCTATTCATAAAATTGGAAACTAAAAAATCATAATTTTGTTTTGTTGTCGGAAGTAATCTTAGTTCATTTTATGCGGCAACATTTATAATATTTTTGCGGCAATATAGTTGCAGTCATAATTCCGTAAACTGATGTAACCACACTATAACACAATCATGGTGGGCCAACAATTAATAAGCGGCATTGGAAAGCCATCGAACTCTTTGTTTACAGAAAGTATATAGAAAAACAAAATACAACAAAAATGTAAACATGTTTGTAAGAATTTCTTTGAAGTTGAGCGGATAAAAAAAAAGTGGTAAATGCCACATTTTATAAGTAATTTTTGTTTTTTGTTATTATTATTAAGGAAATAAAAAATATGATGAGCTGCTGAAGACGACAATATATGACAATAGGCTATTAAAAGAGTTTTGAAAGAAATTTTATTAAATCAGCAAAACTTGTTTAAAAATTAATTTCATCTCTTGACCTCTTCAATCGTGACTTCATCTGAATATGAATTCCTGATAAACTTGAAAATTTGAAATGAATTTAGTTTGTTTGGATGGATGGAAAGTTTAATAATTTTGATATTTAAATGAGAATGAAAGTATGAATTTTGAAATTGAGGGGTTCAATAGTTGAGTGATAATTGAAAATGAAAGTGATAAATTTTAAAGGTGATTTTGAATAAATTAATGTTTGTGAAATATGTTATTATTTAGTTTTAAAATTAGTTATAAGAATGGCGATGATTGTAATAAATTGTAATTCTGTCATATTATTGACTGAATTTACGCTTGTATTAGCCATTTATACAGGGATTTACACTGGTACTGTTTTGTTTTACATTTAGAGTAATAGTTTTTCTAATTGGAAGTCAACAATTAACCTTCTATTGCTCATAATAGCGTCCTATTTTTTACGACATATAATTGCCACGAATAATATATCCATTAATATTATAATTGGAACTCTTCAAGATTCATCGAGAGCTATCCAGATAAAGTATAAAAATTATATTTTAATAAAAAAGTTCTACAGAATTTAATTTCGCATGTCTTGTTTGAAGTACAGTATATAATTTTATTTAATTAGTACTGTATATGTACTGTCCATATTTTGAAAGTTGTATAGTTTCTTTTGAAAGTTTAGAGCGAATCCATGTTGCCATATATTCAATATTAAGTCTTCGTAAGCCTACATAAGTTCATATTTATTGGTACTTTGAAACTAAAACATTGAAACCGAATCGTTTACTTTACTTATGGTACGAGTAAATATTAGCTGTACACTTCGTTAATACAACATTTTTGTACTTCAACATTCTTCGAAGCAATAACCATCCGAACCGGTTCTATCACCATTGGAAATGATAATACACCGTTCCCGTTCAAAATATGCATACAATATACTGGGATAGACTCTGATGCATCCAAAAGAGCGCTGGAAGAAGTTATCCACGTGTACTATAATAACTGATATTATGTGGTGGGGTACCTACACCGAGATAATCATTCTACTGAAAATTGCGAAATCATTACTCTTACTACAAAGCTCCTTAATTCCTCCTTAGAGTTTGTTATCCAAAGAAGTGGTACCACTATTATCATAGTGCTATTCTGCCACCAATATAACCGAAACTAATTTACTTCCCTTTTATTTCAGTTTATATCTTAAATATTTCTCTGTCTGTTACTAATATTGAATTTCTGCAATTAACTATTTAATGTAAATGGCTCAGATTAGCAAATTGTTTTTGTCGAGATAATTTTACAATTAAATTAATTTCACATTTTAAAATCAAGAGCCATGAAAATATAAATGAACGCATTGATTTTTCACAGCAATGAAAAATAATTAAATTTAAATATTTATTGAAAAACTGGAACCAAATTTTTATTTATAATTTATAACATTTCATTAATGATTGCAAAATCCATGATTTTTTGTTGCCCTTAAAAGCGAGAACTTCTAATTATTTGGCAGTTTACTATTAAAATTGTTTACTAGACAGAAAATAACTTAATTATTGATGAATGTTTTAAATAACCTGAAGGCAAGAGATGGAAAAAATGTTTCGAGAACAGATCAAAATATTTTATAAAATATTTTTTTAGCTGTTTTAATAATCATAGAAAAATAAAATGATTTTTGATTAAATTAGAGGTGAAAAAATATTACAATAAGGTTTAAAAAATTGTCATATATTTTTATTACTTTCTTGATCGATTCATAATAATTATACCTCTGAATACGATTTCATTTTCCCTTTAACAATTCACTGATGAATAATCGAAAAATAACCTTATCACTGGCGAAACAATCAAAATCAATGATCCACTGCAGGAGAAACCGAAAAACAGTCTCTCCTCTGCCTGAAGAATCAAAATCAGTCATACTGTATCAACAACTGAAAAACAGCCTTTTTTATTACAGCAACAACCAAAAACAGCCTGTCCATTGCATACAAACGAAAAACAGCCTGTCCAAGCATAGGAACTATATTTATAATAATAACTAATTTTCAGTTTATTTCGAGAAATAATTTTAGAAAGTTGATCACTTTCTGTAACTTAAAAGATCTATTCTCATCCAATGACCTAATTTTCCATTAATTTATATTTAAAGTATAAAAATTTATAAAAAAAATTATAACAATTTTGTAATTTTTTATTATTTTTTTACCAATCCATAAATTCTTATGTTTTATTGCAGCTATAAATTTTTTTTTTATTAAAATTCCATTTCTAATCGATTACATTCGAATTCTTGTGGTCCCCAAAAAAGGATATTTATAAAAAAAAAAAAAAAATTTGCAAATAAAAAGTTTTATCACTAATATACATCCTTAAGGGAACGTTTCCTTTAAATATTTATAGGGTGAATAAAATAAGAAGACATTAAAATTTATAACATGCAATAAAAAAAAATTTCAATTTAAACTTTTCTTGTAAACTTTCTTGTTGTTATTTAACCAATAAACATTATGAACAATATTTTTATTACTTGTTCCTAATATAAACAAAATTATCCTTACCAGCAGTAAAAAAAAGGGTTCATCTTAACAAAAATATCTCTTTTTAAAAAAACATCACTTTCACTTATACCTCTAACAAAATCATCATAATAATTATATTTTATGTATTACCCGCCATCATTTCAAGGAAGTTATTAAAATATATAAATCAGGACATTTAATTGGAGCATGGTATAAATAAGTAACGTGTATAATTTCACTGTGAAAAATATAGAAATTTAGAACATGAGAAATACATTTTTTTTGTGTCCTGTTGTCTGCAAGTCCTTTTTTTCTTTGGAAAAATAAATTTAAATTATTTTCGCATAGAAGATAAAAAAAATTTTGCGCATTAGAAAAAAATTGGAATAATGTGTCAGTAACTGAACATATATAGAAAAAAGGATATAAAAGGTTAACCCCTTTAGAAAGAAAAAAAAATTGATACAAAAATTTTAATTAAGATAACGACATTGCAAACAAAAAAAACTTGTAATTTGCTGCGAATATGTTTTTTTTTCTATATCCTTTCACAGTTGTTAAATGTGAAAGTGTAACGAATTTCTAAAATTTATTTATATGTCCTGAAAATTTTTAAGAATTTTTGATGTAATTGGATAAAAATTTCACGTTTCCAAGAATAACAACGTAATATACAAGAGTAAAGATTTCACACAAGATTCCAAACACTTAATTTGTTCCTTCAATTTATTCTACAAGTTCTTTATATGAATTGGAACGAATAAAACATGATTTTAATGAATGAAATTGTTTGTTAATATAATGGAATTAGAGTGAGACAAATATATGGGGTAACTGCAACGAAAATAAAATAAAACCGATGCCGCGTTCGCAATACACTGTCTCATTGGACTCTGTTTGATCGGCAAGCATGCGAGTATGCAATGCACAAACTGCAAACCCAAACTTTAAAACAACTCTAATACAATTTCCCGGCACTTACTAGACGTATAGGTCTTATTTTATGAGAACCTTATAACCCAGCTCTGAAAGAGGCATCGAATTACATCACCAAATAACTCCTCAAGATTGCTACAATCCTTCGACTTACTAGTTAACCCTTCAATACATACTCAGAGTTAATTATCCATGAAAGTGGTACGGGTATGAACCCAATGTAGCCTATGCAAGGCTCTACCACCACTATAACATAATCTAGCAGCAATTCTACGTACATTTCTAAGATTACTTCTTTTTATCCGCAATTTTTTTTAAGAATGTAATACAATTATATCTATTATTAATCAAATGAATTGTAGATAATTCTGCATAACCAATCTGTGCATAAACAGCATTCTATGGCATCTAAAAATTTGAATATAAAATAATAATTATTTAATCCTTATAAAGTAATACACGTAACAATTTTAACCTGTGCCTTTAAGAAAATTAAATTACTTGAATGGAAAATTTACATTTCTTTGTACTAAAATTGATTCTTCTGCAATGCTGTATTTACAACATTGTTTTCAAGATGTAATACTGTATTTATATATTACTAAATAATTTTATACAACTTTTATTTATAGAATTTTTTTCATTTTTCATAATTCAAATACGATGAACATATTGCAAATGAGATATTAAAATTTTAGTATTGATGTAATGTACAAAAATTGTTGTTTTTTGTCTCAAGGATTTTAAGTTCATGTCTAAGTTTAGTTATAGTAGATATTAATAGAAATTGGCAAAAACAAAATATTTTTTACTAAATACGTATTTTTTTGGCATAATTTCACCTACTAACCAAAATTTCTTGCCCATAATTCTATTTTAACAGGTGTTTTTCATCTAATTGTAAACAGATTTGTGCCAATTCTGAAAATAAAAGAAATATTTTATTAAACTCGTGACATATCAGGTATTTTAATGACATCTTCTTTTTTTTAAACAAATTACAAAATAAAATTTCTAAAAATATTTTTTTAATAAGTCAAAATTTATTTATTTCTTCCTCGTACCCAACAAAATAAAAATTATTATTTCCCTAGTCTTGTTTGATGATGAAAAATTTATGTGTCGACCATAAAAATTGTTGCCTGCCAAATGATTTTTATAAATTAGTATTTAAAATATTTTTATATTATTTGGATAAATATAAACAAAGTTGACCGAAATATTATAAAATTATAAGTTTTTCTTTTAAAAAAAAATATAAATCCGAAGAAAATTCGATGACCTATATTAATTTTCCTACATGATCTCATATTATTTCAATTAGCTATATTTATATCAGAATGTTTCGTGGGAAATGATGTTAAATTTACTGGGAAGAAAAATGTGTGTGATGATTTTTCGCAAAGAATTATTGTTAATTTATAATGAAAATTTACCGGAAAATTAGTCAATTTACGACATGCTTCCAAAAATGTTTTGAGTATAATATAAATTTTATTAAGCTTATAATATAAATATTTCAATTGGGGACAGTGCAATTCTTTTTTATGCTTTTATTCTGATCAATATTTTGAGTTAGTTGGTAGGGTAATGATAATTTCTAGGCTACAATTTACTTATTATGTCACTCATATCCAATATTTTTCGTATAAAACTTTAAATTTTACCAACCAATATTCAATACTTTAATAGTTTGACGTTAATTCTTCATGTTTAATGATAAATAATACCCAAAATTCGAGGGTATGCTGAGGAGGATGAGGAGACAGTGGAACATTTGTTAAGCCATTGTCATTTTTCTTCAGTTCAACATGAAAGATTTAGAAGTTGAACGTTGAAGGCTTGGGGAAACTGAAACCAAGTTGATAATAATGCAACGTTCGATTTGAGAGTTCAACGAGCTCACTATTATGTGGCCAACGTGCGAAGTTGTCTCAAAGTTATAACTCCTGTTAAACCAAATCCGTGATTTCTTATATAACTAAATTTTTGTATTGCTGCAAGGATAATTGTATTAATGAAATTGTACATTGCAATATTTCTGATTAATAAAGTTTTAATTTAGCTTAACAATTATTGAAATTGGGAGTACAATTCATGGCTTGATACTGTGATTATAATAGTAGTTAGATATGTATTGAAAATCACTAAAGCGGCTAGACAACAATTATTATCGACTGGATCGAATGGAACTTTTAATCACGACGTCTGTCAAAACTTTAATACTATCCAATTTTGTATCGCTCTACAAGGAAAATTGAATTAATATTTCAGACACGAAATTTCTATTTTCGCAATAAAAATATAAAACAAAATATCATAAGAATTTTATTAAGATTTATTCTAATTATTTAGTAATCTCTTAATATCATTAACTTTAACTACCCCTGTACATACCAAATCTTAAATATATAAAATATCTAAAAAAGAAAAATTACTTCATTCAAAAATATTTTTCCCAAAAATAAAAAATTGTATTTCTTTTGAACTTATTCATCAATATGAGATGATGAGACATCGAAATTCCTGGAAAACTCGCTTTTTACAAATTTTCACGATAATAAATATTTCCGCGTAGGTGCGTAACGTATAAAACTGTCAGAATTTAAGAATATTAATTTTTCACTTAATCTATTTAGTCAGTTTCTTATAAAAAACATAAATTGATATGTTAAATAGTTAAATCGCACGCCAAGAAAATATTTAAGTAGAATGTAAATTAATTATATTATTTTTCCGATTATTTAAATTTTATGTATACATATTTTAAAAGAATTTTCAATGTAAATTTTCTATTTTCCTCAATTTGAAATTTATGTATGAGTAATTTTATACTAAATTAATTAATTTATTAAATTTACATCTTAAAATAAAGAATATGACGAAGACAATTTATTAATATTAATTGTTGGTTGCACTGAAAATAAATGTTGGTTCCGAAACAGGTCAAATATCATAGATTTTATGATTTTTCTTTTATAATGATAAATTTAATTAATCATTTTAGTTGTTTTAGTTATATTTAATTAAATTAAATAAAATTTGAAACATTGTATTTAATAAATTTAATAAATATTACAAGAAAACTGTTAAAATTTTATGTTATTTACCACTTAAAATAAATCGTATTATTTACGGAAAAGTTGTAAACAAATCATAAATCATTTTAAAGAAATTTAATGTGTTTATTTTATACATACAATCATACAAATATAAAATGAATAATGAAACAAAACCACAAGAAATTACAACAAAAAAATTATTTGAATCAAACACGTTTGAAAGAATTTGTGTTTTCAGCGAACATGTTTGATTAATTTGAACGAACATTGCTTTTCATTAAGTTGGATTGAATGAAACCTTTTAACAACAGACAGGCATAAATGTTTATTTATATTTTAATACAAAATTTAACAGTCGAATAACAGAAAACTAATCATACAAAATGTTAAAATGTCACATTCTGTATTGTGCATTCTGTAAAGTAATTAAACATGTTTGAATCATAATGTTTGGGAATATTAAAAAAATATGAGATATAATATAAATTAATTATGAGAATAACGAAATGATTGATTTTTCCAATTTAAACTTTTAGACAGCTAACTTTAATATTTAGACAATTTTAAAAAATCGATTTTGATTTAATTCCTATTATATTTTTGTATTTATTGACTGCATAATTTCAGAAATAGGAATTCAATGAAACAACCGATCACATTCTATATGATTGTGAAGGTCTCTTGGTCACCAGACACAAACTCTTTGACCAGGAATTTCTAGAGCCAGGAGCTTTATATCTAAGACCTTCAAAAATATCTTCAGGTTTATCACTAAGCTAAAGTTTGTAGAAGAGCTGTAAGATAAAGGGTACCACAATAGGTCAATAATGGCTGCAGTGCAGTGGTTACATAAGGAATCGCTTCTGCCAAGCCCTATTATTTATCTGTTTATTTATCGATATGATCATTCGGTGTTTTTATAATATTCCTTTGTCCAAGAGCCTTCTATAATTAGAGCCAAAATGATAGAAGTTTCATAATTTTCTATTATAATGTAATTTGAACTTTAATATTTTTGTATATATTCCGAACCGTAAGTTTATTGATAATTGAATGAATATTTAATTTAATTGCAACAAGCTCATTGCTTTTAAAAGTAAAGTAAGGGTTAAAATGTACCTATCAGATCAGTTTCGATTCAATTTGTATTTGATTTCTCTTTACATTTTCTTCAATTTGGATTCATAAAAGTTCAATCATTCCAAACTCTTTCGAATTCGAATTGATTCTATATCAATAGCACCTACATACATACGTGCACTCAATCGATTTTCCATACAAAATATATGAAAACTTCAAATTTAAACTTTACTGAACGAATCGTTACAATGCATCCCAAGCTTAGATATTTGTTGTCAGTAAATAGTATCAACCTATTAACTCCGATTTTGCTCGCTCACTCAATCACATAATCATTTAAAGATAAAACAACGAAGAGCTACTTTGATATCACGGCCTGTAATCGGACTGTTACCATAATACAAAATACAACCTACGTCACCTTCGATTTCAAGTTATTATTAATTAATTATACCCTACATCCAAAGTGTATTGTATATACAAATACGACTTCTAAGTCATATTAAAATGCACATACCATGAATGAAAAATACTATTGTGTCTTAAAAATATTTTTTATATGATGCAATAATTTTCAAGTATTCTGCCTGGAAAATTATAATGAATTGTTATTTATATTTATAATTTCATTTTTCTTTTATAATCCGATAAGTCTTCAATTCAAATTTCCTTAATAAATATTACGTATATTGACTAAAAAATTGCACAATAATGCACGATTTATGCTATGCAACGTGCTTCATTCAATGGTGCTTCGAATTGCAAGCTTAAAATTAAACATTTTGTTAATACATATTTTTGTTATGCTGTATGACAAGAGAATTAAAAATTATACTACAAAAGTTTTGAAATCAATTAAAATCTGTTTCTTAGTCATACGCATGCGCGCAATTTATATCAAACATGTTGGACCAACATATTTTTTCCCCTTTTTTCATTATTTTCCTTTCATTCGTTCGTACAGTACAACCCAACAAAAATTGAATAAAACTACTAGAGCTAAAACCGGTTGGTAAACTTGTAAAATTATGTGTCTCGTTTTTTTTTTAGTTTCACTGTTTCAGTCAATGATTGAAAGTCAGAATGTAAACATTTATTTTGTTAAGAATTAATTAATCGTGAAATATTTGCGTCAAACATAAATTCGGTATTAAAAATCGAGTTTCGAAGGGTAAAATTCAAATAATAAAATTTATATATATAATAAAAATCGTAATCAAATTTAATCGGAATCAGTTTTTAATTAAATAATAAATTTTCGATAAGGTAAAATTAATAAAAGTTTTGCGCATTTTGTTGGATTAAATAAATAAAATAAAAAAATATTGACAAAATTGATATTAATTTTGCGAACGAATGGTGAAAAGTGAACTCATCTTTAAATTAAACAAAATTAATAATACAAACCGAAACTTATGTCATTCAAATTTTTATAAAAATTAAATAATAAAAAAAAAATTGCAATTAGTCATTTTGAATAAAATTTAAATAAATTTTCTAAAATGAGATAATTTGACTAAATTTTGTTATTAATATATTTACATAAAAAATTCTTGTATTTAGTTATAAATTATAAAAATTATGACTTCAGCTAAAAAAAATAATAATAAAAAATGTGATGAAATATGAAAGAAAAAAATTCTGAAAGTTTTAATAATCAAAAATTGTAAATTATTTGAAAAATTTAAATTAATAAAAAGTTTACAGTGTAATTTTTTACTGACAAAATATAGAAGGTTCAAAAAAAAAATTAAATTATCACGGAAAAATGTTAGCTGTTAAAAATTTCTTTTTACCAGAACGTAAAGCACCGGATACACCGCAACGTTTTTCACGTATGCCCGAAGCATTTTTACGTTCAATACGAAGACGATCGTTACGCGTTAAACGAGCTAAAAGTTTAGTTGTTGTACCAGATCGTGATAAAAGGAAATCGGGTAAGAAAATGGAATTTTTCAATCAAATATAATTGATTAGGAAAGCTGATTTTTGACTGCTACACAGCTGACGTAGTTTAGATAGATTAGGTCATATTTATATCAAGTCTTCAAAATCGAAATTTATAATGTCAAATTTCTTGACAATTTATTGATTTTTACAAATCGTTTTTGTAATTTCTTTTATTTTATCAATTTTCCAATCAAATTTATGTTAAAAGTCAATAAGTACACGTAAACTTGTACAGTTAAAATAGGTACCTAATCAAATTCCTGTATTGAATTTTAATTAACATTTTTGAATTTTATGACACCAAATTTTACTACTTCAAATATTCGGACTACATGCAGTGAATTTAATTTCATTATTTAAACTATGTTTTCGAATAAAACTTTCTAAAGTTAATTTTTTTGTGGTTATGTTTTCATGTTTTAAAATCAAAACATAAAAATTACTTAATTATGAAAACTGAACATTTTCTTACACAACAAATTAAAAAACATTTTTCGTTCAACCGAAAAAATCATAACAATAATAATAAAATTTAATCAATTTTCAAAAAGTTTTTAATCATCATCATCATAATCATAACAATAATCATTTTCATATTTTAATGTTAATATTTTTTGCATAATATTTACAATTGTTTTTTAGGAAATTATGTTAAAAATTTATTATAAAATTTTAATGATACTCTAAAATACAAAAATGTTTTATGCCAATAAAAGTTTTACGCTGAGTTTGACCCAAATTGTTTTGGCTGATGGCGCTTGGTATTTGAAGGATTCTTATCCTCGGGGCCTTGAAAAAAGTTTTGATTTGAATTTGGAAGAATTTAATGGATTTTATAAATTGTAAATTTTAATGTGTAAATATTTATTTAAGTTTGAAATTGGGAAAAATGCTTGGATTTTATAAAGTTTTGATAGTTTGAAGAAGTGTAGTCATTTTTATGAAGACTTTATTGTGGGTGGCCATGAGTAGGCAAACTAAAATATGAATTCGTCATTTCAAAATGAATATATATTCTGAACTTGCAGATTATTTTTATTTTCTTTAATTCTTATGAGTCAGTCAGTCCATAACTAAAAATATTCCCTCCAAATTTCATACAAATAATTAATAATTTGGTTTTTTGTAATGAAGATTATGAAATTTGTGAATTTGTATTTCCTTTGACTTTTCACCTCCAACCATTTTTCAATACGATATTATAATGTCATCATCGCATTATGAAATTTTCAATTTTGTATATTATATGTCTCGCTAAATTATGATTATTATTTGCATGATTGCATCATGAATAGTCGTTTATAATGATCGAATGTTACAATGACAAATATGAATTGATGAAGTGACAAAATATAAAAGTAAAAATTGATGCAATATTTGTTAATATAATTGTGTAGATATAGAAGAGTCGGAAGCAAATTTTGAAATAATCAATTAAACTTTTACCCCGTACAGTATAAACTGATTACATTTAATTAATGCGTACAGTATAAACTGGTAACTAATTTCACATATATTTTAACTTTTTTTTGATAGTTCACAAAATTGACGGCGTTTAGACTGTCTCCCAGTATTTAGTTTTTACCTTCAATTTATACTCTATCCAAAATTTTCTTGAAACAATTTTAAATATCAAAAACTTTAAATATCCGAACAAATTAAATTCAATTTCAAAGGTTATTCATATTTTTATCAAATTAGTCACGAATTTCTTTAAATTGTGTTTAAATTTAAAATTAAGTTAATACTTTGTCTACTCCATAAAAATCTAACTTTTCCGGTATTAACTCTAATCATAAATTGGTGCTATCAATATTAATTATATTGAAAACTATATAATTTCTAATAGAACTTATTAATAAATTAATAAAAAAATTCGATAACATTTTGTGTTATTTTTGAACCGCTTCAGTCTCAATCAATTTAGTAGAACGCAATAAAAAAAAACTGAATAAAAAGCTTGTATTCCAATTTTTTACTTTTCCAAAGTTTCAAGGTAACAAAAAACCCAAAAAAAAAAATTTAATCTAAAAAAATAATCAGTCGTTAGTTAATTCAATTCATATCGAATTTTTGATTATTTTCTGATTACCATTAATTTGAAATGAACTCATATATAATTCAAAAATATGAAATAAGTAGAAATTAAGTATATCAAATAAAATTAATTTATTGATCAATGCTGCGTTGTTCAAATGTTCAAATGTACAAAAAACATAATAACATTTATAATTCTAATTAATGAAATCATTAAATTTTCTACCAAAAAAAGACTGTACTTAAGTATTTATTAACCCTCTAATGTCGGGTAACGTATATTTAATTTATATAATTTCTAGGGTTACGTTATCGCTCACATTGAATTGATTTTATAAGACTTTTAACTACAAGTACAATTACAAAGTGACACTAATAGCGGTGGTGATGGGTCCTTTAGTGTAATTTCATATGGTAATACACTAAAACACTATAAGCAAAACCGCTCATAGAGTCGCTCTGTTCGTAGTCTTAAGCATTTGCTTTGCATAAAAACAATTAACTTTGTAGATAGAAATTTAAATTTTTTGACTTACGATAATTTCGCGAACTTGACAGGTCAAAATGGGACACCAAAACCTCACAGGATAAATGAGTTATTTAATTTTCTGTTCTTTACATATTAAAAGTGTAGTTGTATTTAACTACTGGCACATTAATGCAAAGTTTTTGCGATTCACAAGATGCGATTTAGTTTTTTCAAGCATTGACAAGCGTAAAAATCACGGGACAAAAAATATTGAAAAATATTGCCCGCGAAAAATATTGAAGGGTTAAATGTTAAAAGAAAAATTAATTCCATTATTTTTTTGTTTCTATATCTCTACAAAAGAAATATATTTTTCCTATTCAAATAAATAACTAACAAGTCAATTATATTTTCTAGTCACGAACAGAAAAGCTAATTCCCTATTTTCCCTCCTAAATGCTCCTCTATATAAATAATTCTAACTCTAACAAGTTTAGCCCTTTTTTTGCTGACGTATTTGTTTTATGAGAAAAAAAATATTTTTCGATTCATATGGCATTTAACTATTTCGTCTTCCTATATATTTTTCCATTTTTCCTAATAATATTCATTTTGAATAAATAATGTTCAATTTTTATAATTCTCCCCCTTTTTTTACCTATTTTCTATATTTTTTAATATACAATTTTGTATTTTCATAAAGTTTTTCTCCTGTTTCTTTATCATTTTCTATTCCAATTTTCATTTTTTTGTCATCGTTGTTGTCATTTACTATATTTTTGTCATACCATGAAAATTATTTAGTTAAAAATGAGCCAACAACGAAACTAATTGGTAATTTTAATATTTAAGTAACAAAACAAAAAAAAACTTACATTTTCTTTCTTGTAATATCCTTTCTTGTGGATACTTATCTCCCCAATGTTATCCTTGGACTGAATATATAATTTTTCAAACTTTTTCTATATAGAGAATTGAAAAATGTATAGAAAAAAAAATATAAATGACCTAAAGGTGAAAATTTTAAAACCTTCCTCCCGCAACCTGCCTTAGGTAACCCACAATCATCTGTTGAAAAACCATAATTGAAAATTGTTTTTGTAATGTCAGTGAAAATATAATACGTTTTTTTTTTATATTTTTACATATTCTTAAAATTCAGTAATACATAAAGGACTAATAAAAGGACTGCACAAAAAATATATAAAACATTTGTCCGGAGGATAACATCATAAATGGAAAAATATGTTTTTATGTTTATAAAAGCAAAGTAATTTGAAAAATCAAAGTGAAAAGTTTACTTATTTTTAGAAAGCTCTGAAACTGTTGATATCATTTGGAATTTATGAAAAATTTGTAAAATTGCAAAGTTGAAATGATACTGAAACGAAAGCTGCAAAAAGTAAGACAAAAAAACTGTAATTCAAAAATTACAAATTGTAATTTACAGATCAAAATTTGCTAATTTTGTATTAATACATCAACAAAGTTGAAAATGGTAATGTAAAATTACTGAACTCATTTTTTCTGAACATATATTTTGTTGCGAATATGAAGCACTGGCTGGATTCAGACTTTGCTACCTCGGATTCAGTGAAACTTCATCAGAATGCATTCAAAAAGTTACTGTACTTCATTAAAAATAATGGTCTTGAGAGGCGTTCTTAGTAAATAACATCTGCACAGTGGGCAGCAGTGAGTTAGGATACCGATACCTAATTTATTCTAAATAAAACTCAGAAAAACTGCAATACTGGTATATAACAACTTTAATAGAACTAAATCGGTAAAGTCTTGATACAGTTCAATAAATTATTTATTATACTTAAACGATATCGAAAATTACTATTGGAAACATTTTTAGAAACTAAAAGTTATTTATATGTATAAAAAATAAAATTTTCTAATTCATTTTCTTTGAAATTTTCCATTTTGTAATGACAAAAATCTATTAAAAATTCATTTATTTGACTTGACCCACTCTATTTTTCATATTGTCACCATATTCTATTTTCCAATGAAATAAAACTCATCAATAAATAATGAACGTTCTCTGATGATCCACTTTTGATATAAATATTAAGTATATAAGATCCTAAAAGAAATTCCATTATTGTGAAAATGAGGTTTCAGTTTCAGGTGATGCACATGAGAAATTCATATTAATAAACAATTTAAGTTTATTTTATATACCAAATTTGACATCCTTGCATATTAACAAGAACTGCTTTTAGAAATTGCATCATATTTTTTGTACATATTTATGAAAATTTGTTATGATATGAATAATAAATATTTAAATTGATTTTATTTATTTTTATTTTTTTAAATTTATGAATATAATTAAATGGAAGTCATTATAAAAATTGAAAAAAATATTTTAAAATTGATAAGATAAAAAAATATAATATTTTTTTTTTGAAATTCTTACCTTTGTATAATTAGAAAAGGGGGGCAACTAAATATTTTGTCGGAGCGTTTAAAATGTTTTCAAAATCTTTATTACTAAGAAGTGCAATCTTATCAACATTAAATATACAAAATTAAATTTTATATTTTAAATAAAAACAAAAAAAAAAAAGTTCTTATCAAAATTTAATTTTGTTCTTGATGAAATGATGTTAATGATTGTTGGAAAAAGATTACAAAATTTTAACTTATTTACTATAAGTGACATTATAAAAATTAATGTAAATATTTTGTGCAACATTAATAACTCATTCAGTAATTCAAATATGTTGAATGTTGTAAAACGCTATTAAAATTGAAAATGTCAATTGTAAAAATCAGTTTTATGTAAGAAAATTTCTGTAAAATGATTTTGTACTGGCAAGTACTTCGCTGTAATGATAAATTTTGATTTATAACTTAAATGTATTTGTGGTAACGGAGGGAGCATTAAATAATGCAATACTTTGAAGTATACTGCACTGCAATTACCCTGCAAAATGTTCCGAAACATGCAATTTGTACAACCAATTCTGAAAAACATGAATTTTCGGCAATAAAAGTGAATATGTAAGTTATGTGGCTATCTGCTCAGCATAATTTCATAATCATGGGCCATCGGTAAGGTTCTCTATGTTTAGAAACATTAATAAACTTTAATGCTTTAATACTCTTAAATATAGAAAAAAAGTGTAATGTCAAGATTTTATAATTGCAATTTGATTTTACTCTTTAATGTTTTTCATTTTCTTTGATTTTAATTCTTTATTCTTCATTATTTGTCAAAGCTGCAAGCCTGCAAGTGTGAAACTAATAATTAAAAAATTACATAGTTTTAAGCTAAATTCACCACTTTCTTGCCTTCAAATATAACAATTTCTTTACAATCAAGTGATAGAAGCAAACATTACAGAAATATAAGTAAAATAACAAGGAAGTTTATGTCTGTCGAAATGAATGAGTGAGTAAATTAAAATGTCAGAATTATTTGCATGATGTCAGAAATATTTGTGTAAATTTTTACTAAGTTTCTTTTAATATTCGAAGCTCTCTAGAATTTTCTGTATTATAAATTATTAACAGAATTTGACGAGTAATTATAAACTAGTATTTAAAATTAAAGCAATTATTTCTCTTATCAATATAATTATAAAAGTAACTATAAAAACATTAATTATAAATATGTATAAATAAACATTTATTTAAAAATTTAGTAAAAACTAATAGAAAATCTTTGGGGTTGATTTATTTTATTTGTGGAATAATTAAAAAGCAATTATAGTAAAATATTTAAATTGATTTAATGATTAATTTTAATAAATCATCGTAAGAATTTTACTTTTTAGTAATAAAAATTGTCGTTAAAAAAATTAACTAAAATGGAACAAAATTATATTCAGAATTTTGGTTTTTTCCCTTTAAATATTTATCATTTCCTCTTCTTCAAGCACCTGCGATATCAATATTTTGGTTATCAGTTTTTGGACGAGTTGTGTGATGCATGAATTCAGGCTTTTAAAACGATCCTAAAACTTTTTCAATCAATTGCCTCAATACATTAAGGATTTTGAAGGTGACAATGGAACTAGATCTGTCCTGAGTCTTGCGAAGATTCTTCTATTTCACTTGGAAATTTTTATAGCATACATTTAATCGTAAGAAGTTTTCATCGCTCATGAAATATCTTATTTTTTTAATAAATTTCTTAGCTTTATCTAAACTTTTTTTTCAGTTATTTTGAATATTCCAGCGATTATAAGAACTCCGTGATGAAATTTTCCACCGAATTCTGCCCGGTATTGCTTTATTTACTAGAATTACTTATATTTTAATAAACAGAATGAATGAACGAAAATAATAACTGAAAAGTATATAAATGCACATCAAACGGCACGTGCTTAAACTATAAATTGTAACTCAAAAAACTCTTCATTTATATATAGACACTCTGCATTCTGCACATTCATCATATTTCATTTATGAAATTACTTCCTTTCTATATATAAACACCTTACCGAACAGTAAACTGTAGGGCTCACCTTAGTTTTTATTTTTCAATTTCCTGTTTTCCTTATTAAGTGAAACCTTATTAACAATTTCTATAAATTGTTCGTACAAATAAATCAAAATTAAATTTAAATATTAATTTCCCTTCAATTTTAGTTTTCTCTTTACTTACTTTTTTTTTATATTTAAATGTTATTATAAAAAATCAATTTAAACTGCAAGGTTATTTAAGAATTCACCTTCAGTTCTTTTTCAATTTGAATTTCCGAATTTAGAAAATATAATATTTAAATTCCCGGTGATTTTTTTTGTTGTTAATCGCCACGCCACAATCTATAAATGGTTTTATGATAGTTTAACTTAAATAGTATAAACAAATAGCACTTAAAATATAAATAGTAAATTTGATATTTTTTAAAAGATATAAGTTTAATAAAATAACCGGAAGATTGTTAATTTTTATTTTGATTTGGTTATGTAGGTCCCAAAATGGAAGTGTGAATAAATAAAAATATATAACATAATCAAAAATTTTGGCGATCGTTGAGATTATGTCATATATAAATAAAATATATTTTAATGTTAGAGGTAATCAATCAATCTGGTTTTTCTATTAGGGGGCTATTAATAAAAACAAGTTTTTGAAGTTTTATGTAACTCAGTTTTGGTAAGCATATATTTAACTAATTTGAAAAATTAGCATACATAAAATGAAGTAAGATTAATTTTAGATGTATATAAAAAAAAATTAGGCTAAAGAAATTTGATATTTAAATTTAAGCATTCTAATATAGCTTGTATGATATAATAACAGTTGATTAATGATAGTTACTATTAAAATTGAAGCTGTATAAGTAAATATGTAATTTTTGATAGTTAAGTCTTCAAGAGTAGAAATGCCACAATTTCGAAATGTATTCGTCGCTTGACACAACATTTTTGTATCTAAATTATGACTTGGTAAGTCTCAGTATTAATATCAGTCCATTAAATGTAATGAAAATTAAAATAATTACATATTTCATAGCGCTACTGCCCATCGAATGCCTCGACCTCCTTCAAAATGCCTTTATAAATGATACGGTCTGGATTTACTTTTCCAATTTCTCACTCTGATTTTTCGAATATCATTTAGCACGTTGCCAAACCATCCACCCCAGATTTTTCGACTTCCTGGCGGATTTCCATTGAACATTTTACATATATCACGATTTTTATCTGCTCTAACTACATGGCTCAGATAATTGAGGCGCATGGCAGTGCATTTCATTTTCAATTGACACGTTTTGGTCAATATACTACCATTTTTGTCGACAAGTTTTCGGTCAAGTTACAAGTCATGCTAATAGGGTATATTCCCGGATTCATTTCTAATAAATTATTGACGCCATTTCGATAATTTTGCGTATTCAGTTTAACTCATCAGTTATGACATATAAATGTCACCAAACCTCTTCGAAGAGACTAAAGCTATATTTCGACTGTAGCGCAATTACAAAAAAAAATAAGATATCTTATCTCGAGAAAGAACATAAAAATTAGGTACTGAGAAATTTCATCTGAATAGTTCTTTTACATGACATGCCAAAATCTGTTAAGGTCAATTATTGATATCTTCCGAATTAAAATCATTATAAAATTATGAACAAAATCATTTTCAAAAATTAATTCAAAGTTTACAAAACATTATAAATTATTGTAAATCAAAATAAAAGTTTTTCTTCATTTCAAATTCTGTTTTAACTATTCGATCAAATTTAGTGGAATTATTGCCTATTCATTTTACTATGTTTAACCATCATAATTTTTATACAATTTTCGATTACTAAATTAAACCCATCAAACCAAATAAAAAAGAAACTTATTAATAATTTTCTTACCAATAATCGTGACTAGAATCTAATTATTTTAATAATGTATATCCAGCTGTTAATTTCATTTCTTTATAAATATTTATAAGATACATAATTTTTACATATAAATTTATGCGAACATGAACAAAATTCTAATTATATATTTGCAAAATTT
The DNA here is from genome assembly GCA_963920725.1 of Rhamphomyia laevipes. Lineage (NCBI taxonomy): Eukaryota > Metazoa > Arthropoda > Insecta > Diptera > Empididae > Rhamphomyia > Rhamphomyia laevipes. The sequence goes on along the minus strand of OY987258.1, from coordinate 53,603,572 downwards.
AATTTTTTTTTTATATTTACTATTGTTATACATTATTTTTGGTTGATGATCATAGAGCGAACAAAATTTACAAAATTTTCATAAATATATAAACTAAAATTGATTGAGTTATTAATATTGACCTCAAATTCCTTATGTATAATTAAGATATTTCTATGTAATAAATAATTTTGTTGTTGAAAATATGCCAAACACTTAAATAATGATGTCAAAAATTAAAATCGTATAATTATTAAAATCTTATAAAATTTGATTGTTAATCAAAACTTAGTGTAATTGTGAAAATTTGTACAAATTCTGTAATATATATAAAAATATTTTGAAGTTAAATGTTGAAGTCGCAATTAAGTTTTATTTTTAATATTTATTTTAATGATTTGAGTCTATAATTATTAAAGCTACACAATTTGATTAAAAATATAAAACTTAAAATTTACATATAAAATTTGATGATTAAAAAAAATGTTATGAAGCGATTGACACATTAAATTTAACTGAATTCACAATTGACCATATGTACAATTGATCGAAAGTAAATTAACCATATATACTCAATCGGCCATAACATATTTTACAACCCAAAATTACTATTCAATTTTCAGATTGAATTCAACATTTTTCAGATTAAATTAGTAATTTTATAAATGGAAATGATCATTTTTCAAAAAAATTTAATCATTTTTCAAATAAAATTAAACAGTTTTCAAATTTTTTTAATCAGTTTTCAAAGTATTTCTAATTGAACACCGATTAATTAATTCTATTTGGAAAACGATTCAAAATTTCTGAAAAACGTTCAATTTAATTTGAAAAATGATTCAAATTTTTTGAAAAACGACTTATTTAATCTGAAAATGGTATAATTAATGAATATCCTCAATAATTATATAATTTTTCCGGTACCTTCAATCAAATTGTGTTTATATGTATTCTATGAATTGTGAATTCGGTTAAATGTTTTTAGTCAATTTGGTCGCAAATCAATTAAAATTTTAATTTTTATATTTGACGTTTTCAATTTAATATTTGACGAATGATTATAAATATTCATAAATTCTAAAATATTTCAATATTAAATCGTTAATTGAAATCACATTTTAAAATAAAATAAAAAATATACTAAAATTTCAATAATTATCATGAATTAGAGAGGATGTTAACATAAATTAATTATGCTAATTTTATGTTGACGAATTAACGATTCTGAAAATTCAATACAGTTTAATGATACCAGATTTTACGAGTTTTCATTTCCATGTTTTCATTTCTGTATTATAATCCAATCCTACGAAATCACAGTACATATAAAATTATGATTGGAAACACTAGTAGAATTAAAGTAAGCTTCATATTAACCAAGAATCTTTGAAAATTTATCGAAAATTGTTTAAAATCGAATAAAAAATCTATAAAAAATTTCTCAAATCTTCTGAGTATGATTTCCTATGTCAGTGCCATTGTACCAAAAAATATATTACAAGTACAGTCGTTAGACTGGAAGGTGCAATAATCCGTTTTAATGCTACCATATTTAATGCTCCAGCTATATAATTTTTATAGCCTTCCGGTTAAGTCAATTACTAAAATCCTATATTCAAATATTTTACAACTCAATTTTTTTTATATTTATATTTCCATTCCATTAAAGAAATTATAATAATTACACTAATCTTCATTAAAATGTTCACAAATTAAAATAACTTGCTTAGCAACTTTTGAAAAGCTATTTCTAAATAAAAAAACGCAATTTTCTCCTTCATAACAAACTGAAATATTTCGTCTCTTAATCTATAAAATTTTAATCACGCCTTGTATTAATTTATAACTCTTTAAAATTAGATTTCAATTTTTCTTAATCGTAAATAATATATTGCAATAAAATATCGATTTTTATCTGTACAATTATTGACGCCGACTAGCCGCCGCGCCATTTAATTCAGAAAAAAAAAACAATCATGATAAGATATAGGAGAAAATTACAAACTAGCTCATTTATTACAGCACAGCACGGAAATATATATTAACAATGCCGTAAAAAAAAAAAAAAAATCATTACTTACCTAGTTGAAAAAAAAATCAAATCATCTCTTACAAGAGAAATATTATTTTTAGCCTATTTTAAAATTACAAATACAGAAAAACCTGTCGAAACTTTTCAAAACGTTAATATTTAATGTCTCCTCACGTAATCTGGAAATATGTTATAATGTCGTTTATCGCTCTCTGTATAGTAAGTAAAGTATAAGTAAATGGTTTGACTGGTTTGACTTTTTAAGTCTGCTATGATTTCGAGGGCATTTAACTCATTTAACTTAAATCAAAACAGAAATTTTTATTAAATTCCAATTTATATTTATTTTTGTGGTTTCTTGTTATCTCTTTCGAGAGGGGAAAACTGGTAAAAGATATCATTTTTATCGTATCGTGTAGGCGGATGACTATAATAAAAAATGTAAAAAAAAAATATTTATATAACTTGGTTTGGTCCTGTTTATTTCAAATTTTCAGGGGTGTGGTGTAGTTAACACAAATATATATACCTCAATTATATACGTAGTACGATGGATGAAAAATTGTGTGTAGTAAGACAAGAACTAACAAGAAAACAAATAGTTCTGACAGATTTACTGACACCTGTCAGTAAGCCAGTTACCAACACGCTAAGGCTAAAGAACAATGACGGCGTCACGCTGTCTTGACGTTAACATTGGCAACAGCGATGCAGCTAGCTACAGCAGGCTAATCACTTAGCTTACTGAACAAAATCGATTCAAGAAACTGAAACAGAGCCTCGGATTTGGCTAAGCTATGTGAACGTCCTATGCTGCCCAAGGAAGTGAATAAGGAAAAAAAGGCAAGAATTAGGCCTATTTGTATCAAACCCACTTATATTGACTGAACTACCTCCGATCTGTGGGTAATCAATTACTTATTACTGCATGGTGGCTGAACTACTCCCTCTTTCGATCTTTGAAATTGGAATTACAATTAGTGTCGGAGTTATTAGAATTCAAATAATTTTATCAAATCATTTTTTGTCGTTGAGTTTTTTAACCAATTCCTTTTTTTTTTTATCTAAATAACTCTTGACTATTATCGAAACCTTCTAGTTTTGAACACTGAAAATTTTGATATTCTAAATATAAATTTTTATATCAACCAAGCATAATAAACATGATCTGTTACAACCCTAACCTCAAACAGTCTTTAAAAACTCTTTTTTTTTTTTTAATATAGTGCGCGCAGGCTGAATAGCATTTATACTTTAATTTTCCTAAAAAGGTCTGAATGTATAAATTTCGGTATATAGAAAGAGGAAAGTAGATAACACCTTTTTTTTATAAATATATTTCTAATTTAATGACTTGTTGCACATCTGCAATGCACCACAACAACGGATGGGTGCGTCATCATCATTTCACAGTCAATTTTCTCAATAAAAGAGGTTATACACCTAATCTGGATGGTGGGTAGCATTTATAATAATATAATAATGATTGGAGGTTTTAATCACGAGTGTACGGAATCAAAATGAAAGTGATGACAGATGAAAAGAGGCCAATTAATGAAGAAGAAATTATTCTAATATAAGTTTTGATCAATTTAGACCGGAATCAAAGAATATTATCATTGTAATTTATCGATTTAAACGTTAATTTTGGATCTAGAAAGTTTGTAATGAAAAATCTTATTACGCGCACATTAAATCAGAAACTTTTGAATTTGAAAATTAACAAAATCTTTTGTGAGGCTTCACGGGTTAATATTCTTGCCTTAAAGGTTTTTCGAGATACAATAAATTTAATATTTCTATTATAATATTTTTTCTTATTATTATAATCATGTTACCAATAGAATCTTTTATTTCTGTAGAGATTGATTGATTACATATTTTATTTGATTTATAACGCTGATTGTTAGCTAATTATTTTTATAAAAAAAAAAATAATCAAATTGATCATAATCTTATGATCATTTTAAAAAAAATGATGAGAATTGTTATTAATTTAGAATAAAAGAAGTCGTGATATTAAATGATTACTTCCATGACTGATTTAGCTATTTCAAAAAAATTATGATTTTAGAAGTCCGTGAGAATCAATAATTAATATTTAAGTTAGAAAAGCTTGTTAAATATATCAAATTAATGTGTAGAATGATGAAGTATATAATTAATTTACAAAATAGAAGGTTATTAATTGTACAAATGTGTCAGACTTAGATAAGTAGTGATCATGTAGGATTAGAGGTCAGTGCTTGGTTCTCTTTCTGTTTAAATGGCTCCATGCAAAAGAAAAAGTATCAAATTACTAATATTTTGTCAGTAATTAATGCTGATTCGTTGGTTAGTTAAGCAAACAATTTAATAATCTTTGAATTTATGTAACTCTGCTTTATACTTCTAACCGTTTACTAGAAAACTTCAATTGTTGAAATTTCTGATTGTTGAGTTATTTGTATTGGCAATTTAATTCGCTTTTAACAGATTATTCTGGTAATTTCTGATAATTACTTACAATTTAGCTATATTTTAACAAAATTCTGATGCTTCCTATTTTTGATATTCAGCATATTTTTTGTCCTCTATATGAATCTTATAATTTGAAAATAAATGCTTGTACTACACTTCCTGAAATTAAATTAAAAATTTTATAGTGTCATTTCTATTTTGTAACTCCCTAAGTTTTAACTAAGATACAAAATTCTTTTCACAATCTATAAATCTATTTTTAAGCATTTCAATTTGTGCAAAAATCTCTTAAATTTCAAAAGAATTCAAATAATTAAAATATACCTTAAACTTACGTCTTCATTCTGCATCTACACCGCACCCTACACCTCAAACATCTGAACTTTAATTGCTTGGCACTTGTGTTTATTTAAAAAAAAAATTCTTCTGTAGCAAAAAATATTCACAATTGTTTCCCGATTTAAAAATAGACCAGATAAAAAAATAAGCTTATTTCTACCTCGCCAGACCTTGAACTTTAAAAAAGTATTTATTACGCCATTTGAAAAAAAAACTTAAGTTTCTAAGAATAACGATATTAAAATTAAATTAAATAATCATTTTAAAATAAATTTATTAAAATTTAATTGAATTAACATAATTTCTTCAATTCAATTTTTTATTTAAGAGTTTTGCAAGCTAAAATTATTTTACAGATTATTAACATATGTTAAAATTGTATAAGCAAAAAAAAAAAAAATTGAACTAATCATAATTTTTGAAAGTTTACATAAATTTGAAGTATATTTTTATATTAATTATGCAAATACCAAAGTGATTGCAAAATTTAAGAGAAAATATTTATTTTGATGGTCTTTTTTTTTTATTTTGCTATTTTAGTGATTTCACTTTTCAATTGCCTTTCAATAACTTATGAAATTTATTTAAAATTTTAAATTTATGATTTAATAAATATTTGTTAGTTATATTTTATAAAAACATTTTAAAGACGTTTGTATTACTTGCTGTAAATGTGAAAAATCATTTAAAAATTTCAACCAAACCTTGAACTTAAAGCGTTACTTAGAAGAAAATGTATTTCAAATGTTAATGAAAGTATTTGAAATACGAAATATTTTCCTAAAATTATTTAAAACTATATATAAATCTTCTCTGTAATGACGCTACAACCTAAATCGGCCCTTGACCTCCTCAATGAAGTTTTGTGATATTTTTATTTTAATTTGTAACTAATACTATTTTTATATGCATTCCGAACAATAAGTTTCTTTATATAGTGAAGAAACATTTAATTGCAACAAGTTAATGGCTTTTAATAGTGAAACATTTGTTGTCAGCAAATGGATCTCAACTGTCCAGTCTGAAAATCACAATTACATATTGCAAATTTAATTACTTTTACACATTTAAAGTTGAATCAAATTAGAGCAACATCGAATGTCTTGTTGAACCCGGGACATAAAGTAGTGATAGACTCCACCTTCTCCTAATGTAATGATAGACCTCACCGCCTCCCCTAACTATATAAATACATGTTTTTAATACTGTACAAAAATGTAATTGAAATATTTTAATGTATATATAATACTCAAAGAATGTACTTCAAATACTCTTAATATTTGATACGTAATTATATTTTTATGTATTCAATTATAATACTTAAAATATGTATTTAGATTAATTCTAATATATTTACATTTTCAATTACATGTATTTGAAATACTTTGAAATTCTGTTTAAAACTTACAAAGTTAACATGTAAATGTAATCAATATGGAAACTATTTCTTTATATATTAAAAAAATTAGTTTATATAATTACCAAAATGAAATTTAATTACGATAATCTTAGTTACTTTTAAAAAATATGTTACAATTTTATTGTCCATTTATCGTCTATAGAAAATTTAAAAATTCTGTTAATAAATTCTGTTAAGAATTCTGTTTTAAAGGAGGCAATACTGTCACACCTGCACATTAAAAAGTTAATTATTTTCGTATCCTCTCTTTTCAAATTGTTGTCCACAAAATTTTATCAACTACCGTCACAGTAGGAGGTCAATTTTTATGTTATAGCTACTGGCCAAAATATCCTTTTCAATAGGAATATGCTTTAAGAAAATAAAAAAATAATTATTATATTTATTTCCGTCACCTTAACTTCATTTTGTCTCTATATAAATTTTGGTTCTTTAGAAATCTTATAGATGGTATATTTATATTTGCAGTTACAAGGCACACGACAACCAAAATAAAATCATTAAAAAAAATTCTGTAACTGTCAGTGCAGAATTTCTTTTTGCTATAAGCCAAAAATGCACAACAATATTCAGGATAATAAACAATATTAAAAAAAAATCAAAGTAAATTTAAAGAATTAAGGATTTACAACAACAACTAAATAAGGAAATATTTTTTTGTTGGTTTTCACGTGTCCTGATAAATAATAAATCCTTAAGAATGGAGTTTTTATTATTTTTGTAAAGAATTCAAAAAAAAAAAAAAAAAACATTCTTTGTTTTGTAAAATTCGAAAATCCTTCGAAATTAAATTTACAAAATAAAAATCAATTTTTTTTTTTGCAAAAAAACAGAATTATTTTAAGGCGCGCGCAGATGTTCCCTAAAGGACATTGAAAATTGCGAATTAGTTGGCAGAGATTTAATTTTTGTTTCCTAATATATTCGTACAAAATCGAAATTATAAATTTGTATGAATAAGGAAAGGTAAAATTTGTGAGTTACTTTATTTATAAAAGGTAAAGGATATTCTGAATACTTTGATGTTAGAGTTCATCAGCTGATGTTAAATCCGTTAATAAAAAAAAAATTGTATATTAATTTTTCTACCTGAATTATTTACTGGAATAATAAATCTAGAGCAAAAAGGATATTTGAAGACAGTTTAAAAAATTGACTGAGGAATTGTAAATGTATTTGTATTCAGCCAGACAATATTATTGAGGGTTAGATGAAAATTTATGGAACTATACAATAAATTAAAATATTATAGAGTAAATATTTTAATTATTTGAGAGTTGAGCGCCATCTATATTCAGAAATTATTAAATTTAATACACGTTTTATGACGCACATAAACAAATTTTACTTGGCACGACTCAAACATTTCATCGTGGCAAGTTTTTATCGCTCGCGAAATGAAAAAAACACATTTGCATATATGAGAAACGCTTAAAGGTCTACGTTTTCTAAATAAATCTGTAGTTTTCTTGGAAAATATACAAAAGAAAAATAGTTTATACAAATTAGCTTTGTATTTAAATTAATTATGGATTAGTGTTCTAGTACTGTCACATTTAAAATGACAGATGGCAGATGGGAGTAGTTGAAACCATCTAAATGACAATGAAATGGCACTGCAAGGAAGTAGCAAGGAAAAGACAACATTTTCTAGGAAAAGGTTTCCGTACCACCGAAGAACTGGCGATTATGTCCCTTCAAACACCCTAGGCTTCTTCAAATCTATGTTGTGGTAGAGAAACGATGTACAAACTCGTATATCAAAATTCATTTCCGACCGTAATTTATCGCGTGTTATTTCACGGTGCCAGTATTTTAACTTTAATGATTGAGTCGCCATTTAACTAAATTATAATTTAAAGATTTGTTTATGTTACAAACCCAAATAAATTTCGTTTATTCAAAAGTAAAAAAAAAAGAAATTTCCTTGATTTCAAGAAAAATAGAAAACCTATAATTATACCACCTGCTGACCTGCTAGCAATAGACTATAAAAATCATTATTATACTATCATTATAAACGAATCTGAGATAATTACCTAAAACAGTACTAGCTATATATAAACTATATATTTTGTAGGTCACAAAAATCATATTACCAACAAACTCATCCCTAAAATGTTCTTTCCTTCCTTAATTATAAAAAAATCATTAAAAACAAAATTATTTCGGTTGCTTTCTTGTCAATAACATGTCCAAAATTAACATTTCAACTTCCGTTTTTACTATCCATTTAAATTTTAGAGTTTTCTATTTGCCGTACACTAAAATTAAAGCAATTTTTTATAATATTTAATATAATATTAAGTGAATTATGAAACGCACATATTTCATATAACAAACAATTCATTTTATTATCGCGAATTTTCAATTTGCAAACCTCAAACACGCAAATTTCATTGACAACTAAACCTTTAATTATATAACATTTTCTTGTCTATATATAGTCAAAGGTCAGGAAATATTTTCGTATTCTACAGTTCAGAAATTTGCAAAATGACCTAATAATTAATGGACATTAAAGGAAAAAAAGTGAAAATAAAAAATTGAGGTTGGTTCATTTTACGTCATCAACTTTTAATGGCGTGTATGATGTGCCAAACCTTTGTTAATAATAACAAAAAAATGTTATAACTTTATTCCCAGGATAAAATTATATAATTAAGATTATAAGAAATTTATGATGAAATTAGATTAATTAGACTAATTAGGATCGAAAAGGTATAATTTTAAACAAATATTGGCATTTGGTTAGAAGGAAATAAAGTAAAATTGTAATAAATTTTAATTTACTTTAATAAATTCAATTTTTTTTTTAACTTAATCGATACTCGATTTAAATTTTACTGTGTAAAATTGAGATATTAAAATTTTGTGTCGTTTTATTTGTTAGTTTAAAATAAAATCAATAAAATTATTATATTTTATATAATTTTGTTTCCGGTTTAAAATAATTCGAATTTATTTTTATTATATTTTTTATACTATAGGGGTAATAAAAATCACTTATCCATAACTATATAAAGTAGAAACACTGACTTGACTGACCACCACCAATCAATATTTTAAAATTTTTTGGTTCAGTTTTCGATTACATTTTTAATTATCAAATTTTAATTCGTTACAGATAATTTAATTGTACAAATTGATTTAGTTATAAAAATTAAATATAATTTTATTTTTTTGGTCATTTTATTGCTGGAAATAATTGATACAATTTTTATATAGGCTGTAAAATTAATTAGAGCATGGTTTGCGAAAGAAACTTTATTTAATGAAGAAGAAAATATTGAAAAAATCAAAATTTTATAGGAAACTTAAATGATAAATTTTAAATATCACTTTTAAGTAGGTGACATTTAAATTATCAAAAATATACAATTTAAATCGTTGTTGAACCGTAACGCTATAACGAAATTATTACTTCAAGTAACGTTATTTGTAACAGAACTTCAATCTGTTACTCGAAGTGATAATTTCGTTCTATACAATTTTATGTGTTATGAAATTATAATTTCTTTACAAAAGTAAAGGGCCAACCACACGCGCAAGTCTATCACACATTCGATGTACTAGTGTGGGCTCTATAGTTTCATCCCCACAGAGTCATAAACTTTCTATGTGAATCGCAAGATATGTACCTTGTTTACCGATCGAACAGTAACCCCTAAGGAGGTCGAAATGTTTCATTTGCAGATTATTTTACTCAAGTACAGAATGATATGCGATTTCTTCTTGGAGAGTTGCGTCGAACAAAGTTTGGTTTGCCAACTGTGAGGATATTGCTGGCAGTTGTCGTTGACTATTTTGTACGCTGCTAATTCAATTGAACAGCTAACCTGCATGTTAGTATACTTGAGGGATGTTTCAACGCCTTACCGAGCAAATTAATCCGCATTTTCATTACCTTCCTTTAACGAATGTTCTTAAGAATGTTTTAATTAACCTATCACATAAATCTACTTTCAATGGTCAAAAATAATCTGTTTTTATAAAAAAAAAAACTATAATACTAAATATTTTTGTTCTTTGACTCGTATTCTAATAAACAAAAAAATCGTTACATTTATAATAACAAATAAAATATTGAAATATATCACATAAATTTTGTCCATCCGAATCGAATATACACAAACAAAAAAATTACCATATCATCATAATAATTCCGTGATGTATCTTTGATCCGCCTTAATTACTATATAGCATATTTAAATTATGTTACATTCTGCCCTACACAACATAAAATTTACTATTAAGTAAAACCATAATTTACATAATCAAAAGAAAAAATTCATATTTTTATTAAAATATTTTGCTATGTCTCTGCCATCCGTCACAATCGTGCAATATATTTGTGTAATCATAAATTATTTGAAATTTCTACTTGACTGAATTTCATTTTCCACTGAATTTCTTACTGTGTAAAATATGAAAATTATTGAATTTCGTTATTGTAAAATATGAAAATTATTGAATTTGATTTACCAGCATATTAGAATTGACCAAAAATTGATCCATTAAACAGGAATACAATGAAAAAAGGACATTAATGATTGAGGGTATCATAATTTTATTTAAATATTGTTCATATGAGTTTTTATAAATAATAAAATTTTACAAATTTTTCATATATAAATACTTAGTAAAAAATGAACGGATCGAAGGTCCTTTTCATAATTATATTTACCTAATGATTTTTCGTTTTGTTACCAATAATAATAATTTTTGATTGTTCAAATTTTATACTTACTTAAATATTGTAATAAATAAATAATTTTCTATCATATATTAATAAAAAAAAAAAAATTCGTCCTTTTTTTATTATGTGTGCGGAGGACTATTCAAGCGTTACAATGTTTATTGTTTAGAATATTTTAGAGAGCCACAAAAAAAAATTGGTAATTGACAACATATACGCATTCGACTATCCACTATCCTTAATAAAATCTATTGACCTCCAAATAATATATAACAGTATACGTACAGTATATGTTTGGGTTATGCATGGCATATCCTGACAGCTTTAAAAAAAAAGAGAATTATGACTTTTCAATATTTAATTTTTTTTTTTGTATATTTTGTCGCACACGTTTTAGGATACATAATATTGAACTATATATAAAAAGCGTACCACTAAAATATACATAAAATTATCCATCTGAATTATCCTGTCAAAAATTTTAGAAAATTTATGAATACAAAATTTCAATGTTTGTTATTGTTTTGTTTGTAAAACGTTTCTTTTTTGTTGGTTCATTAGTTTGTAATTATGAGCACGACTTTAAAAAAGGACGATTTTCATATTATTTTTTTCTTCTAAGGATAATAATATATGTTTTGAATTTAAATTAGGGAAAATTTTCTTATACTTATAAGATTTATTGTCATTTTAACATTTGTAAGTGAACAGTTTTTTTTTAAAATATAGTTAATTAAGAATTATTGTATTTGGTTTTGTAAAGGAAATTGAAACTTAAATTACAATTTTATGAGATATTTTTTTCAGGTAGAATATGGAATTTGTAGATTTTATATTTTCTGATAAATCTCCAGCTAATATTTAATAGAATTTCGAGAAATTTTGCTTGTTGAACATGAATTATGAACTTTAAATGTCAAATTTTTTGAGTGGTTCTAATAAATTAATGTAAAATAGGTTATAATAGAAAATTTGCAAATGTCCTTTTATATTTTGATAAAAGGATGTTTCAGTAGGGATTCTCATATTCATTATATGCTATAATTTAATAATATTGGTAGTTTTCAAATACTGTAATTGTATTTGAGTAAAAAATATCAAAAAGTAAATTTGTATTAAAAATTCTGATACTTTCGGGTAAAGTAGTTGAGTAATAAACTTCTAATACTGTATTTAAAGAAAAGATTTTTAAAAATACTTTAATTGTATAGTTAACATAATTCAAATCAAATACTTTTTAAGAAATTTATTTGAATTTTTTACTCTTGCTCTGGACCGAAGCATATTACATTTAAATATTTTTACAAACTAACGAACCATTACAAGAAATATTTTAATTTTAAGTAAGTTTCTTTAGCAGTTAATCTGTAAATATCATAAATTAATAACCTAATTTATAGGATAATTATAATTCCAACTTCCAACAAGAAATATTCATTGACTTTTTTAAGGAAAATTACGTTTAAATACAGAATCCTTCAAGTATCATTTAACAATAAGTCATTCAAATAAAACAAGTTTACAATTTTTTAATTCAATTTTCCATAGTGGTAAACAAATTAAAATTAAATTTTAATATTAAACAAATTTTATACATTTAAAAAATTAAGTATACAATTTTTTTTTATATATACAGAAAAGTAATGTAACCATGAAATTTCTCATTTGCAATCGAAAAAAATCCTTTTCATTTTTCGATTTACTCGTTTTTTTTCTTAACTTACAGCCAAAAGTTATAAATAACTACATATGTATACAATAATACATCAAATTGGCCGACCCTTGATAAATAATTTAATTTGGATTCAAGGAACCACCAAAAAAATAACAAAAAATTTCGGTAATAAATCCTTTAATGGTTGAATTTTTTATAGTGCAAATAATATCCGCGATATTTATCTTATTATAGGGTGAATTGGTTATAACTATCGTTAAATAAAGGATAATGAGAAAGGAACGTGCGAACTTGTTTACTTTTTAATTTTAGTAGTTAACGCGCATTCATGTTAGATAATTTTCAATCATAAATTTTCAAGGACATTTCAGGTATATATGTCCTTATTTTTGATTTTTTTCAAAGTTTTTCTGTAAGTTTCTTTGTATCGGAACAAGATGAACATTAAATTATATAGAAATGGAAAGGTTTAAAGAGGACAATTTATTTTAAGTTCTTTTCTATTATTATTCTTTCAAGAAAAAACCCTTTTTTCAAAAATTCTTTATTATCCAGACATTTATCGTTTCTTGTACTTCATACATCATACATGAAAAAAAAAATGAAACTTAAATTTTTATGTTTATGCACATAAATTATAATAATTTCTTTGTTTGCATACATTAACACAAACATAAAAAAAATATGAAACTGGGGTGGTAAACATAGTTTCATAAATTTCATAAAGTTTTCTTTTATAATGTTTTTTCTTACGAATTAAATATAAATATCCTTGTTTAGTATACCCCATTTTTATGTATATATAAATTGCGACAGACAATAACCAAAGCGTGTTTATAAGAAATTATTTTTTATTTTTTGAAGCTATTATTTTATATACGTATAATAATTTTGTTACACTTTTTATAGTTTGTATAGTATTTTCCTTAGAGTGCTATATATAAAAAGGATTCTTATGTTTTTATTATCATTTTTGTATACTGTACTTTCTAATATACATAAAATTGAAAATGAATCCACCTAACTTGGTGGTATGTCATTTAATGTTTCATCTCGACCAGATAAGTAGTTTCCTAAATTCGAACGAAAATAATTTCAGGGACTATTTTGAGGTCCTAGTTATAACATCTTAGATAATTTTAGTCAAAGACCTGTATCACCCTGATCATACAAGTCCTCGGAGTGAGATCATAACCAAAATCTTATTATAAATAGTATAATTAATTATTCACAAGAAAATACATATTGGATTCAGGGGGAACGGAGTCTTATAAAGTATAATTAATTCAGAGGCCAACTTTTAGCTTTTGAATGGATTTGGTTTTCTAGACCTTATACAGATCGTTCGCATTATCAATAACAGACGAACTGACATAGTTAAACCTTACAAGCACAAAAGTGTTTAAAAAACTATCTTTTTCTATAAAAAGTTACAATTCTTTTTGTAGTAGATTTTAATGCCATTGCATAATTTAATGTTATTATACATACTTAAAAAAAATGAACATTCCGTAGCTTCAAGATTGTTTAATGTTTTGTATTTTGTTTGGTTCTTTTTTTTAAAAAAATGTTTGTTATAAATTTTAATTATGAAAGATGAAAAACAGATCGAATAAAAATGAAACACTTTATATCAAATTTTGTGGCGCCGAATATAAGCAACTCTTCACAGTTATGGTTTGTAAAAATATTGTTTATTAAAATAAATTCAATTTTTATTTTTAACCATAATTTAAAATATTTTACAGTCTTTGGTACATAAATTGATCATTAATTGGACACTGTACATTTTGTATTACCAAATTTGCAGAATTTAATTGTGGTTTTCAATGAGTAATTCAAAATTTAAATATGTATTACTAAAATTTAACTTTATGTAAATTTTCTATAAGAAAATTATATTTTAAAAGTGTAAATTCTGAAAATTATACATGAAATTATTGTCTTCAAATAAATTTGATGTGGTGATTTTAATTACCAAAAAAAACCAATGAATTTTCAATATGTTAAAATTATTGAATCGTGCTCAAAATGACCAGACAATGAAATTAAATATATATGTATATAAATATAATAAAACCACAAGGAAAAATAATATGCTTCGACAGACTTTTTAGGCTTTGTGGTTATTTTCAATTGTCTGAAATATGTTGAACCATGTAAAATTGGTTATAATACACTACAATTTCATCAAAAATAACAATTTCAAGAAGGAAAAATTGAAAATTTCATTGTAAGGACATCATCTTATTCAATATACAAAAAAAAATGTTGAAACTACGCAAATATGTTAGTCCTGATTTTAATATATAATTTAGTTTTATCTGACTGACCACAAATCTAATTAGAAATTTTCTATTTCATTTCTATTAAAATTACAATCAAAAAGTTGTAAAAGAATTTTCAATTAAAGTTAGATTAAAATGTACAAAAAAATAAAAATAAAAATGTTGCAATGGAAATGGAAAATGTCAGCATGTAAAAAAGTTTTAATGTCAATAACATTTTCTATATATCTATTTCTTCCGGACTACATAAACTTTATATGTTATACAAATATGAAACTATTTCAATACATAAATTGTTTGCAATATTTGAAATATAGGTCATTATATTTTGCAGTGTAATATCTAATATTAAATATACGAGTATATTTATATAGAAAACACTTCAGGCCAATGACAAATATTAAATTTAATAAAAATCATTTCCAGATACAAAATTCTTTAATTCCCATAATAAAATGAAGTAAAAAAAATTATGTAATAGAAACATTGAAGAAATCTTAAATAAAAGAAAGTCCATGGCCTTTTCTACCCATTTATCTTTAACAAGAAATCCAAATTTATTCTATTGTTCTGTTCTGTGATGTACAAATACACTGGACAGTAGGTCTCTGAGTTTAAACCAAAAAATTTTTTATTTATACTATCAATTGGGGTTGATAGTTTACGAGGACATTTTTATAGATTATTTTTCAAAATTAAATTCTATTGTCGGACACAAAACAGTCTATGACAAGCAAAATACCCTCTTGGACAAAGAAATTTCTATACATATTTATTTGAATTTATTAAATTTAAAATGAAAGTCTCGAAAGAAAGGTCGAAATAGTTGGGATAGGCTGTTGGTTGAAAGACTA
The DNA here is from genome assembly GCA_963920725.1 of Rhamphomyia laevipes. Taxonomy (NCBI): domain Eukaryota; kingdom Metazoa; phylum Arthropoda; class Insecta; order Diptera; family Empididae; genus Rhamphomyia; species Rhamphomyia laevipes. The sequence continues at coordinate 53,587,826 of OY987258.1, read as the reverse complement.
TCTTTACATAAATAATTGTAAAAAAAAAAAAAACAATTTTGAAAGACGGTGCGAGAAGAATATTTTAAAAGAAATCAGGAATTGTTTTTAAATGTAATTTGATATGGCATCAATATAAAAATTGTTGCTTCCGTCAATTCTAAGGAATTTTTAATGTGTGTCTTTTGTTAAATTCCAAAATTGTGAATCAATGAAGAAAGTCAGATGTTACCAGATTTTATGATATTTTGCTGTCATAAGAACAAGAAAGTGAAAATACAATAGATAAAATTGTCCTGTAATCGTAATTTAAATTTAATCAGCAAATTTTTGTAAATGAATTGTTTAATAATTAAATTTCACAGAATTGGATTGAATTAGTGAATTATTGATGTAACATTACAGTCATTTAGAATCATTTAGGTGAGATTACTCTGGTCGAAATTCCTTTGAATTAAAATCAATTATCGAAATGCTCTAAGGAACGAGCTTTAAAAATATGACAAAATTATGTAATTTTCGACTAAGTCAAGCCTTTATCTTCATAGTCTCGTATTTCTCTTAGAATTATTATTTACTTTTTGTACAAATTTCACACAATAAAATATTTTTCCCCAAAAAATTTACATATCCTTAAAATTTTGATAGCTTGTTTTCTATGGTTTTCGTAAAAACTTCAAAAAGAAAAAGAAAAATCCATCCTTATAGTCGTACCTTACAAGTATGACAATTGACCTTCTCTTTAGCATAAATTTTTTATATATACATATTTATCCTTACAAATCACCTCTATAAAAATATCCTTTAAAAAACATTAATTTTATGATCAGTTAACAACATAAAAAAAAAATCCCTTGAGATCACTCCTTTTTTTATTTCCATTTAACTGCTGGAAACCCTTTCTCTTTCATAATAATGACCAGTTTAAATGACTGTCCACTTTTATAGTAGAATAACCCGCCCTAAAAGCAAACCTCCTCAAACGAAACTGATCCCTAAAGAATTATTAAGGATATTTAATTTTATTTTTTTAGAATTCATATTTCTTTAATAAAGATTTGTTTTTTTTTATTGCTAAGAACTAATTTTTTTTATGATTATTTTTATATTTTTTATTAGCCCCATTTTTTTTAATAAAAAAGGGTTTCTTCTTGACCACATAAAAACATATGATAAAATAACTAATAAAAAATTATTATTATAAGATGAAATTTATATGTGTATTTAGGAAAAGGATAAATAGAGTAATAATTATAGTGTTTATTACTAACAAAAAAAAATACAACGAAAATTGAAAGGACTTAAAAATATTTATTGAAAAAAAGGGGTGAAAAATTTTTAAGGGCGGTTAATATTACAAAAATTATGAAATTTTATGTGTATAAGTCGTAAGATTTTGAAATATTCTAGTAAATGTATCAAGTTTGATTGTAGAGAAACCTGTGAAATACAAATGACATCCAGTAATCCTGGAAAATACTGGAAAATGTGAAATATTTAGATTTATTGTATTAGGAATTTATGAACAGATTGCCTTCTACCGAGTAAAGAAATGGCTTAGATAGAATTCATTTTGCGTTTAGTAAGTTACAACTACAAATTCGGATAAATTTAACCTATCTAAAACAGTTCTGTTCTTCAAGGATTTAAAAAATTTCTAATACTTTTTCAGTTTTTCTATTCTACCTAAGATATTAGTTAAAACAGTCATTTTCATTATAAGTTGATATATAAAACTTTATAACCTCAATCTGAATTATATTTCGACTTGAACTAATTCAGATTTAAAATTAGAATTTTTCCCAAAATGAACTGACTGAGAATTTCGTAATTTTAATCCCAATTTTCCATACGTATTAAATAATTGTAATTTTGATGACAACTAACAAATTACTGTAACAAATTCGGATAATTCTCATTATAAATGCTCTAAGTTCAAATATGTTTTTAATATTTTAATTCTATATAAGAAAAATTACTATTTTAATATCAACTTCGTCATCATATAAAACTCCTTTAAAAATTTCCGGGATGATTTATTGCATACAATTAATTTTTATCAGTTTCTTCAAACCCTAACCATAACTTAACACAAACAACATCACACACAAATTAGATTCATCAAAGGATTTGGAATTTTGATTGACTTTTTACTATCACATTTTTTTTTTTATTATTTTCTGTTTGTACAGGGATCCATAAAAACAAAAAACCTTTTTTGTAAACATTTGACATAAAAGGTTCAAAATTTATTTTAAGAAATTGGTTAAGAAGATGAAATCGTCCTGAACAATCCTTTCAAAAAAATTCCCTGAAGTATTTTCGTTATTTAATGCATCTGGGACATAATTGCATCTGGGACATAAACACGCAAGAATTGAATTTTTTTTTTTGAATAATTATAATTTTCTTATGTGTGTAAATTTGATGTCATTTGTAAAAGGATTAAAAAAAAAAATATTATATTTACTTTTAATGTCCTTTATTTGAAAAAGGATCGAAACAGTAAAAATGTAAGGTCATTTTTTAAAAAAAAAAATTGTGTTATACTTGATGGAAAAATGCAGTTGATCCTTGATAGTAATTTTGTCAGACTTTGTTTGTGGTAAAAAATGATTATATTATAAATTCAGTTGTTGCTCAGCTGTAATTGCTGTAATTTTATTGTGAGGTCTATAAAAGTTTAATGTTTGTTTTGGTTAACACTTCTTTTTAAAACCCTTTTTTTTGTAGTCTAATGATTTAATGTTGATCTGTGGTATCCTTTTTTTTATGGAAAACCGGAAAACTTGTTTTACAATTTTTATTTCTTTGTAAAATGGTCAGTAAAAGAAAGGAGAAAGGGTGAAATTTTGATCTTAAATTTCGTAATATTATAAAATGTTTAAATTGGATATTAAAAAATTTGGAAATATTTAGTGATTTGTCTTTAAGAACATTCCTTTTAAAATAAGAAAGGGTCAAGAAACTTTAAAAGGACATGGACAAAGAAAATCCATTATTTGACCATTGTAAAGGTTTATTTACATGTTGTGATTCCTTTTAATATTATAATGAAAACATCAATCATTACAGACGCCACATGACAATTCGATTTCCATTGTTTTTCTAAAAATTATAAAGGATCAGGTAGAAAATTTTAGGTTTCTCTAAAAAACATCGGAAAACTTGTTTTGTATATAGTCATTAAATTAAATTAAAGGGTTAAATGAACTATTTTATAATAGAAATTGTTTTCCATTTTCTTAATTATGTATAGTGGACATGGACAAATAACTAAAACCAAATTTACAACTAAAAAAAAGTTATTCTTTTAATGTAATTTTTCATGAATTTGCCTGTTATTGTATTCAAATTTCATAAATTTACCATAAAATTGATTGACGTTGAATCGCGGTGAAACAAATTTCGTCCTATCAAAAGGATGACAATGACATTTTTATATTTAATTGTTTTTTTTTGAAAAAATTGTGATGGATTGATAATTTCTACATATTTTAAAACATAAGAAAAAAAATATATGTAAATTTGTTATGGTTGACAGAAAGTCGTTCAATTACTTACTTTTTTCCTTGAGACAAATTTTTTGTTGAATAACTTAGGAGGTTACCTTAAAAAACCAGTAATGTTGCTAGTCAACTGGAAAATATTTTGAATAAATTTAAATATTAATTGTTTAAAAAATATTAAAAAGTTTACAAAAATTTACCAGCTAATTTGTCGTTGTCACTTTTTCATCAAAGGTAGAATAATTTTGAATCTAGATATTTTAAATTTTCTAATTGGATAGAATTTTCAAATTCGACTTGCCATCTATTGAGTCTAGAGATTACAGTAGCAGTTTATGTATTGATTTTGTTTTATACAAAGTCCATAGCTGAATTTTTGAAAAGCTGTTTAATTGATTGATTAACTCTACAAATTTTAGTTAATTCAAAGCTGAACTTTTGAAAACTTGATAGCCTTAGTATTTAAAAAGTTTTCTTCCACCAAAATATTCAAAATGAAAAAAAAAAAATAATGGCTACAATAAGTCTGAATAAAATTACCTAATTTTCCGATAAAATCTGTGTAATTTTTAACAATATAAAACTTTAATTAAAATTTCCAAAAAATTAAACAATAATAAAAATAAGTTGGCGTCCTTGTCTTCATTAACCTTAAATAGTCACTTCATCAACGTAAAAAAACAAACCTTGATTCCTTATTTAAACATTTTCCAAGTCTTTAATTTACCATAAAAATCACACTTTTTATGACAATTTAATAATATCAATTTTTATATAAAGATTTAACGATCAACATTTAAAATTTTAAACTTTTGCTAAGATGATATCATAAAAATTTATGTTTTACCATATAAAATGAAGCCATTGTAATTAATGTTGTGCAACAAAAAAATAAATCAACTAAAACCCGCAGCTAAAAACCAAAAAAAAAAAAAAGTTATGCTGCACAACATCAATTCATTATTTTCATGTTTCGTATCTGAAAATCTTACCAATTTTTTTTTTTTATAATTTTTACCTTCAAATTTTTATTTACTGTTTTTGTTTACCTTTTTTAGATTATTTACGGTTTTTTTTTATTTATATATGTCGATATTTATTCGCGCGCGCGCTTTAAATTCTATTTTTATAATGATGGCAATAAATGAGTCATTACGAAGATGAATTTTTTTTAACCTTTTGATGACTTTAAAATAATAATAATAATAATAATAATATTTTTATAAGTAATAAAAAAAATATTTATTTTTGGTTATATTAAAACAAATTATAATGACAAACAAAGTATCAAAATGTTAATTTGATCTTTTGTTTACCATTTTTGGGATGAACCATCAGTTCTAACATTGAATCAATAACTTTGTTAGACAAAATATTGATATACCTTCGACAAAAACACCTACAACAAAATCCCATACTTGGGAGTGTGAGAAATTTATTTTGAAATATTTTCGGATACTTATATTATTTCAATTAAAGCTAAGGCTACAATGTATCGATCTGTTCAGTTTCGAGTCGATTTGTATAGTAGACAATCGAATGGTATATTTTTTCTATATTTGCATTCACTTGAGAGCATAAGGCCACAAAGATAGACGTTTCGTGATATTTTTATTGCAATTTGGACCTAAGTATACTAATTTTATATGAATTCTGAGCCAGAAGTTTCTATTACTTGCAACAAGATAATGGATTTTAATAATGAAACTTTTTTGTCAGCAAATACTGGTATTCATTTAAAGATGAATCAAATTAGTGCGTCATCGATGGCTCGGTCTGGAGTTGAATCTGGGACCTAATCCGTCACAGCATATTACACAACAACTAAATCAGGGTCGCTCTTAGATTGAACACGTAGTTATTGATAGCAATTGATTCAATTGGTCACTTTAACGTTTTGTTTTTCGGGTGTTCATGTATAATTTTTATTTTGTTTTTTATATAATTCCGAATAATTAATAATATATATAAAATGTTCGTCAGCTACACATTTTTATTGGAAACTGTCAAATTTAATTTAATTTTGACATTTCTGTCAATTTGCATTTTCGTAAAAGTTCAATAATTCCAACTATTTCGATTGGATTCGTTTCAAATCGATTTTAATTGTGCTTGTTAATACTCGAAAATTATATTCTATATACAAATTATATGAACACGTCAAATTTGAACGAATCGATACTGAACTGATCGATACATTGTAGACCAAGCTTTATTCAACAAAATTTTAATTTCAAGGATATATATCGAAAAATTACAAATTATTAGCAGTTTTTTTTTAATTAGCAAAAATATCTAAATTGACAAGCAAACATGAGTTCTTTTTGTAACGCAGTTTGTCTAATTCAAAAACTTGATATAAATTAAAATTGATTTTGCTAATTTTTTTATTTTTAAATTAATATTTTATATTTAATTATTTAAATAAATAATTCACGATTTTCCAAAAAAAAAAAAAATTGTAATTAAAAACAAAATTCATTTCCATATTCCATAATTGAAATTTTAATTTTAGTCATTCTTATAAAAACCACTTAAACCCAAACATTTGCTAACAAGTATTTTTTTTAGCTATAATTAACAAGTTCAGACACATAACTCAAAACGAGTTATAAGTTTCTTAAATAAATTTAATATATTTTCGTTGATTCACACCTTTTGTATTGAATAAACTTGACCATTTCTATACCCCCTACTGACATCAGTCTTTTAACGATAAAATGATTTATCTTAACTGCAAGTTTCTTTAAAAAAAAAATTTAAGATCAACTCTCATTGTCACCTTATTATTTGTCCCTACAAAAAATAGAATAAATTTTTGAGTTTCTTGACATTTCAGTTGTCATAAAGGTTTCATATTTCCCGCAGTTAAATCCTTAAGGGTTTACCATATCTTGTTGACCAATTCTTGAAATATGGCAACAGATTTAAGCATCATTTTTTTTTGTGTTTTGTCTCAAGAGACTGTGGTCCTCAAAAATTTTTTAATATCCTATTCCAATTAAATGGTAACTAGTTAGCACCCTTTCAAGAACAACAAAAATTACAATTGGTATAAAGAATTTTAATTTATTTCGGTTTCTTTTTCAAAAACAGACAATGATTTTAAGTTTTTCTTGAATTTTCTCAGTTGGAAATTTTGAAAATGATTTGGTTATTATTAAATTTTGAATAAAAAATTTCTTTGTGACATAAATCTATCAAGTCCATAACAGAAACTTTGTATGACGGACATTTGATTGACATTGACACTATAAAAATAATGTTGAAATAATTGTACATAAAAAATTTTTGACAATAAAAATTATGTACTGTTTTTAATTATATTCAAGGATAAAAGAAGGATATTTTTGCAAATTTTAATATACTGTGAAATTGCAAATTTAATAATTCATTTTTTTTTTCTATATATTTACAGATTCCTTTGTAAATAGCCAAGAATGGACGATATCAAGATCAGTTCCCGATTTACGATTAGGTATTGTTGGTTCATTAAATTCGGGTAAATCAGCATTAGTACATAGATATTTAACTGGTTCATATATGCAAGAAGAATCACCAGAAGGTGGACGATTTAAAAAAGAAATATTTATTGACAATCAAAGTTATTTATTATTAATAAGAGATGAAGGTGGACCACCAGAAATGCAGGTAAGAAATAACATACATTTTAATATTTATTTGGGCTTGTAGGAGTTAAAAAGACATTGAACCTTTAATATTCCATTGACATAAATTGTGGTTAAAATAAAAGGTTCGTGTTTGAGACAAATTTTCCACCCTCAAAAATAAAAACAAAAAAGTTTTGGAATCAAATGGAAATTAGAAATAGTGGCGCCAGTAACAAATTTTCTTTATTATATACATTTTTTAGTGGAACTATTTTTATTTATGATTGCGTGTCAACAAATTACCCAATCCTTATTATAATACAATTTTTTTTTTTTTTTACTATTTTACTATATCCAATTTAATTTATCAGGATATGTGGCGTCAATTTTGTACTGTCCATTTATCATGTTTAAAATGTGGGGGAGAACTTTTAATAGTTGGAATTGTTGGAATGGAATATTGTGCTCCCCAATATAATAAAAAATAAAAATTATTTGAATTTATGAATGGAAAGTTTTTGTTATAATTTGGTTTGTTTGTTTAAGTAAATGGACTTTGATCATTATCTGGCAAATAAAAAGGTAAAATAGGTAATTTCATTACTTTATTATCACTGACGGAATGTGATAATAAATTATGAAAATAAATTCGAGGCTTAATTCAATGAAAAGAAATTGGCGCCAAGATTAAGTATTTACTAAAGGAATGTCAATTTTTGTTAAGGAATTGCAGAAAGAATTTGTGTATTTCAGGTTAAAAAGTTAATTTTGAAATTGCAATAATAGAAATTAGAATCTTCCTTAGTTGAATGTAAGAAATGTCGTGAATTCGTTACGATGTGGCGAAAATGGTTTAAATTATTAAAGGAGACCAGTACGTTTAATGACAGTTTAGTGTTGAGTTGCACCGGATAAACATAATTATTCGAACTAAGACTATAACTTAGTTATGATATGTGAAAATACCAGTAATAGCAGAACTAATTTTATAAGCAATTCTGTTTCAATTTCAATATTTGCATTATTCCGCGACAAATTAGCGAAAATTCTTTGAAAATGTCATGCTTTTCAATAAAATGTCATATATTAATTTGTTCTAATATGCAAAAAATCATTTATATATCCTTAAATCTACATTCAATTATCATCCAAAATTATACAGTCAATTTGTTGCGGAAGATTAAAATAATTCATAATAATTTGCAATAATTTGTTATCCTTTTTTTATGCACCTAACAATTTACCGCTTAATAAGACTGTAATTTTTCCTTAAATAAAAATGAATTGTTTATCATTCAAAATTTACCAAAGATTATTTATGAAAAATTAATTATGGGTCAATACCTAGTAATTTCTTTCTAACACTTACGAACTGCTTATAAATTAAATAGTAATCGCAGTTAGTGGGTTGTAAAATATCAAACAATCGAATGACAAGAAATTAGGCTATGAACTATACATTTGCACCTTTTGTATAGCGTTGATTTTCTAGTTTGTTGAGATCCGTAGAATAATGCTGGCGATACTGTCGGCTTTGCTTCTTTAAAAAAAACTTATAACATAAAGAAATATATGAAAACATTAGTGGTGTCGATTTGTTTCGTCCGGAAAAGTGCACGATTTCAACTATTCCGCTCTGGCGCTTTGAAATTTCAAATATTTTTATAAACAATTAACTACTGTCTTATATTTCTATATATTTCAATTATTTATTGACATTTCAAAGTTAAAGCGTTATAGAGGCAACAGCGAGAGTATTTCCAGCGTAAGATGGATAAAGTGAAAGTTTAAAACGTTTTGTAGTAGAACGAAAATGCCTAAACATTGACTTACTTACCACCTTACCAGTTACTTACTTGATTGGTTGGTTACTTACTTACTCACAATCAGTTACTTACTGGTAAGTGGTGAGTTCCCAGCAACACGCCCGGCGACTCCATTTAGCTCATATGCACCGTTTTGCTACCACTCATACTCATTAAACGCAGGCTAGGTTACGTGGTGGAAAGAGGCAGTTTGTTACTTACTTACTCATTATTTATTTAAGCATCGTTTATTTTATTGGTACTAAGTAGAACGAAGATTCTAAACGATTAAATTCCTTCAAAATAATAAAACTAAACTTTCGTCAAAATGTATGTAGTTGTTGTATTACAAAACATAGCTTAACCAATTTTTGCACTCAGCCCTTCAATTTCTTCTTAGCTTTTTAATGTAAATTTGTATCTTTTATAGATGTAATTGAAACTTTCGTGAAGAAGAATGACTTAGTCTGTTGTCCCAAATGGGAAACAAGATTTAAATTTATTTGTTTTCAACGTTTTTGATATAGGCATTCTCATTCCACTGCTAAATTTACTCCTAATATTATAGCTTTTCTTTATGCTAAAGAAAAGAACAAAGAAAACAAAAGTAAATTTTTGATCAAATAAATTTTAAATTAGTTTATTATGTCGAAAACACTACAAAATACAGACTTGCTGACTGAAAACAAAAATAAGCTTCACTTATATATGGTAAAGATAAAACGTTAAAGGCAGACAGACAGGACAATTTAATTCCTGAGGGTGGAAAAATAAATTCATTTAATTTTGAAAGTGAAATTTTTATTATTATGAAATTTATTTCTTTTGATCTTAAATTGCTCCCTTTTTTATTTAATGGACGAATTTACCTGAACAATTTCATCGACCTATTTCTGTAATCTAAACTGGAGCTTTTGTGATGTAAACGTTTTTTTTTTTTTAAAAAAATAATTATATAAATATTAAATTTACATAATAAAAGTAAAATTAAAATTTTAGCAAGTCAACAAAAATGGAAATTGGAGTGGAAATAATTTTTTGGGTTGGAGGAAATTAATGTAGTAGTAAAAATTTATTAAATTTTAAGGATAACTAATTTCAGATTTTAATATTTATAATATTATTTTATTTTATTAAATTGTATTTGATGAAAGATGAATTTATTATTAGATTTTATTACTATACAAACCGTGAAAAATTAAATGAAGTGTGTGATGAAAATAGTAGTTTTTGTCGGAAGGAAATTCTGATAAAAAGGATATGAAGAATTAAATTTATTTATTAATATTTTTAGAATTTAAAATTATATGACTTTTATCTGTAAATTACCTAATTATAAGCTTGAATCACACAGCCGCCGTCACCGTGGTGTTGACAGCTGTATAAAAAAACTCCAGCTTCATACCTGGGCAATTGCAATGGTCAACGTTGACAGTTCATATCTAAATATATCCTTTGAATTGGTCGTGTTTCAGCTGATAATAGAAAAAAATCTATTATCAGATGAAACACGACCAATTCAAGCTAAATAAAAAACATAGCTTTTTTATACCTAGCACCTAGCACTGCCGCGAATGAAATACAAATCGTGGCTTAATAATTTATTTCACAAAAAAATAGGATGACAGCAACAATTTAATTTAAACGTCAATGCTCGCAGACGCTGACGGTGGTGCTGTGATTCCGGTTTAATTCAGAAAATTCAATTTTTCTTCAGAAGTTACATACTTTCATTTTGAATTTGACATATTTATATATAAAATAAAATTAACAAACTTTCAAAGTTTTTGATTTTAAAATTGTTATTAGTTTTGGGTTTATTATTTAGATTGAATTATTAAATTTAAAAATTTCTGTTCTTTTATTTATTCTGAAAGATATTTCTCTACATGATTTTGATTTTTTATATACAAATTCAGATGTTTACAATGCTTCAAATACTGAGCTGCACATAAAATTGCTAATTTAAACCAATATTGCTCATTACAGCGAAATGAGAAAGAAACTGTAGAGCACTGCACTTTATTTGCGAATAACCAGCTATTTACTATATTTACCAAAAACTTATAGGTAAGATGCAGACCTAGTAAGAGATGAATAGCTTTGAGAAAGAAGAAGATTTTAAACTTCTACTGAAATCTTAATATCGTTCTACCAATTTCTATGCAACCAACAATTTTTATAAGCTCAAAATTACTGTCAAAACCAAAGAACACATTCGAATTTCTGATAATTCTTTCACGTTATTGTTTTTAAAATATCCTTTTTTTTATTCCTTATATACAGTTTTTTAATAAAAATCCCTTTGGGTATTATTAATATTTATTTCAGAACAAAAAAAAAATATGACATGAATCCTTTTTAAACTTATTCTGTATATAATTTTACTACTAGTTCAATATTATAGTAAAAATATTTTAATACAAAAAATTTAAGTTATCCTTTTGAGAATTCCACGAACTAAGTTTATTTTATAAAAAAAGTTTTTCTCTCTTCCATTTGTTATATAAAGAAAATCTTAAAAAAAAATTACTGGAAAAACTTTATTTTATTTTTAAAGAATTAATTTCTTCAAAGTGCGATAAATACGTTAAAGAAGTTTTTTTTTTAGATTTGAAAAAGTTTTATTTGTTGAGCTAATTTATAAAAAAATTTTAAAAGAAAAAATTAAATCACAAAATCAAAAGTTAAAAATGAACTAAGAAAATTGTCTTTATTATTCTGTTTTTTTAGTATTATTGAGACGTGAATTTCAAATTCTGCGATAAGTTATATTAAAAAAACAGAATCTTTAACTAATATTGATTTCTATAGAAAGATTATTCAATAATCAACAATCAATTTATCGATTTTCTTAAATCGTTTTTCCAAAAATATTGTTTATCAAACAAATAATTCAAATTATATCAACAAAAACAACCCCTTCAATGATGCAATAGAGTATAAAGATCGATTTTGTCATTAACATCCCCTTTAATGTAACGTTTCATATTATATAAAAAATTTAAAACGTCACCTTTTTTTATTTGTTTGGAATTTTGTAATTTAATGTTGCCCACATGGCAAGGACTCTGAACTGCAAAATTTAAAAAAAAATACCCTTTTATTGAAGTAAATCACCGCAGGGCATATTCGTTATCACAATATTTTTTATGGTATTTTTTTTACCATATTTTTGCATAGGTGAATTTTTATTTTTAGATGATGAGGATTGTGCAGATGATTGTGATTAAATGAAAAAAGGAGGAAAGTATTTTTATATACACTTTAAAATTTTGTAAAAATATTTAATATTTAAATTATAAATTTTTCTACCAAGAAAAAAATGTTCACAATCTGAAAACCATCAGTAAAATTGTTAAATGAATTAATTAAGTTTCAATGATAAATTCATAAATTTTCATTCAATTTGGTTATCAATAAATTTATTATTTTTAAAATACATATTTGTCCTAAAAAAAATTATATTACATTTATTTATGCTATTGAAATTGCACCATTTACAAAATATTGTCCTGAAAATGTCATAATTTACATTTTAATCCTGTAGATTATCCTGTATTTGTACAGTATAATTCCTATATCATTTGTGACTTGTTCAAAGAGAATCTCGAAAAATCACTTCAAACTACATTTCTATATAAACTAATACTTTATACTAATTTACTTTTAAACAATTCATATAATGGCCTTCTACTTCTCCAACCATCCTGACATGAAAAATGATTTCTAAAATTTACTTTGAAAATCTTCCATGATTTATACGAAATTTTCGAACTATTTAAGAAGTTGATTACGTATGGGTAGCCCAAAACTCGTAGTTTATTTTGTAATAGTGCTACATCTACAAAATTTCGGAACTATTAAGAATTTTCTATAGTAATTCGGATATTTTCATATTCAACCGTTGAATTTACTGGGCATAAACTATAGAAATAAAAAATCAATTATATTTGCCAATTTTGGTTGAAATCGGATTAGAACTACTTTGCACAGACATTGCGGAAGGTTAAGGTAATATTTATATATAGCTTCAACTTCGACAACCTAAAGAAATATTGATTTTAGCAAAATCCATTTTTTCGCCCCATTCTTTCGATCACAACATTTAATTGTAATTCCATCAAAACTACTCGTTAAATTTATTATATTTTTTGAATTTTTAATAACAGGGTGTTTAAACGGATACCTCCTTACGGTATTCATACTTTTTACATATTGTCAAATGACATGTTATGCAAAAAAATTAGCAAAACTGTCATCATCAGTCAAAAAAAAAACTGTTTAAACTATACAATTGAAAAGAAAAATGTTTATTTTTTTTTTTGCATTTATGTGTTTATTACAGGATTTCGTATTGCAGAAAAATGTCCTTATATATTTTTGGAAATTGATATTGTATAATTTTTGTCACAGACAGACGACATACGTTTTTTTTTCTCCGTTCTTTTTAGAGCTGTATAATATTAAATCCTGAAGGGATAACATTTTTCAGTTCATATTACTGGGGGTGTGTATATAACCAATTGTTTATGGGGTGGTTAATATTTTGCAGGTCTTTTCACATATACTGACTTTGGATGGCTGAATACAAACAACAACACAAAGTATTAATGGTGCAATTTGTAAAAAAAAGGGTTTACATATTCGAAAATTTCATTTGTTTTCATATATTAAACAATGTTTGAGTAAATATGACGGTAATAGGATTTAAATTACAAAAGTTGATACTTTTGAGGGGAATAAAAAAAGCGCATTGAAGATTTAAAATATGGATTTATTTTTCATTTAAACAAAATGGAGCTAAAATTTAACAACATCCTTAACTGGTGGTTATACGATTTCGTATGATGTATTACTTTCGTTATCGTTTTTTTTCATAATGTCATTCATTATATTCGATCTAGGGTGTCAGTAGAAATGATAAAGACAAAGTGAAGACTTGAATTTTTTACATAAATGAATATTTATAAAACTAAAAAAAGGATCTATATATTTACCCTCCTACTATTCTTCTGTACACATTTATCATAGATCTTATTACCTAGTGTAATAGTAAAAATGTGATGCAGTCCTTTTTTCAAGAATTTATATTTTTATAGCTCAGGGACGAAATTGTAAAGTTTTTTTTTTCAAGATAAATTGGCTTTTAAAAATATGCTTCGATAGAAGATATTTTTATATTGCATTTTCGGTGAATTAAATTGATGATGGGGAGGAGAATGGACAATAAATGAAAAAAATAGAAGTCAAATTTCAGGGTTGTTTTGTTGAAATTCAATATTTTAAAGGGCAATTTCAAGATATTATAAATTTATTCAATTTTTAATTTACAATAAGTTTTGTAAATTGCTTATTGAATTTATAGATTTTGTAAATTGAAATTGGAGTAACATGTTAAAGGTGTTAGTCATATTTAAAGGATCTGGATCTAATATTTATTAATATTCCTTTAATATGATAAATCCGTGGAATACTAATTCTATAGTCATAATACGATTTATTGAAAAACTCAGGAAATTTAAAGCTAATTAGAATTAAGTTCTCTAAAAGATTTCATAACTGATTTCTGAACATTTAACTAAACCTGGACTTGACTAGTAATACGTTAATAATAAATTATTTATTTACCGATTAAGATTTAATCAATGATTAAATTTAAAATATTTCACGAACCTTAATATTGATTAGCAAACAAATGGCGACTAATTTATTCTCTTTAATGTCGAATTCGATATAGAATTTATTCATTTTTTTTGATTAGATGTCCGTGAAACAAAAATTTGTGATAATTGCGTATTAAAAATACTAAATCACAAATTTGTAGTTTCATGAAATCGTTCAATCATCCAAAAATCTTCCAATTCAAATCTTTGGTTACCATTTTATACTTAATTACAAAAATTGTCACTCAAATTTGTAATTTTGTTACAACAATTTTTCCAATATCCTTCCCCGTATTATATCACCAAGGAAACTTTGTACATAAAATAGGCATATAATTTATTCACTTCGTATCTTTAAAGGTCCTTAAACATTTTTATGTTCCCACACTGTTACTATTATTACAATACCACACTATGCCATATCACAACTACCACGTGCACTTCAGACTTTTCTTTGAAATTTTATGAATACATTTTAGATATTAAGCGCGAAACAAGTCCAACGTTATCGTTTTTAGACGTAAATAACAAAAGAACATATACCAGTAGCACTAAAGTATTCTAATGCACCAAAAAGGGATTATTTTTTTTTAAGGATTTTGTATAATTTCTTATACAACAAAAAAAAAAAAACATTAAAAAAAAATTGTTTGAGACAAAGGAGGGTGGTTATGATGGTTAGCAAAGGGTTTTGGTAGAGACTCAATTCAAAAATTGTTTATTGTGCATATATACATTAATATTATTATTTGGCAACAGCAAATTTCATTCATGATGAAAGTAAAATGGAGTAATGAAGGTGTATATGAAAAAACAGGGATGGATTAAGACATAAGTCTAGAAATTCGATAGCTGATAGAGTTTCAAGATAATATCATTGAAACTGACATGTTTCAAACAGAAAAATGTAAAGCTTTGGGCTCTGCGAAAAAAAAAATCATAAATTTCACCATTTAATTAATGTCAAGTTATATTTTAGCTAGTTAAAATTCCACTGTATATAGAACGCCACCTAACCGCAACTAGCATAACCTAAAAATATAAAATCAATAAACAAAAATTACGAATTTAATAAATTTTCATATATAAATTAATAATTTGATTACATCCCTGGTAAATATTTTAAATCCTAAGTCCTTTTATACATTCTGTCTACCATCCATTTTATTTTCAAACACTTTGATACGTTGTCATATCACACGTTTAGGCATAAATCCGTATAGGATAAGGGCCAACTATAAGAGCGTACTACAATTCTCTATATACTCTTTATATATATATGTACATAGTTTAGTCCTTTTTCAACAACTTTACAACTGCAATAATAAATTTTATACTCCTGCACACCAAAAAATTGAATCAGTTGTTAGATGAATTTTGTGGTGTTCAGTCTTATTTAAATTTTAGATATTTTGAAAAATTTAATTAAATTTTATTAGAAAACTAAAAATATTAGTAGAAAATTAAATTAAATTGGTAAGTTAAATTATTAATTAAATGATTTAAATTATTGTTTTGTTAAAATATTTAACAATTTTCAAAATATTTAAATAAAAATTCAATGAAAAAAAAGTAGACATCATGCTAATTTTATTTTCATTTCAAGTTCATTTGCCTTGGGGGCATTATTTAATTTCAAATCAAAAATTTATGATAACACCTTTCAAGTGGTCCTTCTTAACGACAGGAATTCTTATACAAGTCCTAATTGATTTTTTTTTTGTATACACACAAAATTGTAATTGAATGTTAACCAAAAATTATTGTACGAACCTTTAAAAGAGACTTGTCAGTAAATTTTTTCTCTTACCCACCAGCATAATGGAATCAAACTAATCAGTAGTTTTGTATACAGACGTCTTGTAGTTTTCTTGACTCAATTTTCAAGGACTTTAAAGTTGAAGTGTTTAGCCCTTAAAGAATACCACAAGCAATTGAATATAAATTTTTATATCCTACCAAGGGTTCATTATCCTTTTTACACATACATAAATATCAAATAATTATGAAAACGTACAGCAAAATACGCAAAAATTTATAATATTTTTTTATTTTTTTTTGCAAAAATTCTGCAGCTGAGTATTCTCTGCTTTTTAGTTAAGTTAATGAAATGAAAATTAATTTTGAATTAGCTGCAGAGTAAAATCATTCAAGGATTTTATAAATTTTGTATTGTGTTTACAATGCCGGAAGAAGGAAATAAAATTTGAAATTTTCATATCTTAGGATATGAAATGCAAACCTTTTGGTAATTGCAATGATTGTTTATATAACTCTTGTTGTTTTACGTACATTGTCCTTGATCCTTGAAATATACATATATAAAAGTTAAAAGAAATTTTTGAAAGAAGTATTTTTTTTTGATATGCTCACATGTTTAGAAAAAGGAAGTCCGTAAATATTTAAATTTTTTATGTGCGGTTAACAATCATTTTTTTACACAGCTTGATCCTTGAAAATAAGGACTAAGACTCTGTTGAGTATTTATTTAATTATTTCCTCCTTTGTTTATTAAACAATTTTAATTGTTTTAGTTTTTAAATAATTTTATTTATTTGTGTATTATTTTCAATTACAGTTTGCTGCATGGGTTGATGCCGTCATATTTGTTTTTAGTTTAGAAAACGAGGCTAGCTTTAATGCTGTTTATAATTATTATACAAAAATGTCACATTTTCGTAATACCGCTGAAATCCCACTTGTTTTGGTTGGTACACAAGGTAAATATTTAAAGAAATTAATAAAAATTTGGCAACATTTAATTAAAACAAAAATTCGTAAATTTCAGATGCTATAAGTGATCGAAGTCCTCGTGTTATTGATGATATTCGAGCTAGAAAATTAGCTAGCGATTTAAAAAGGTGCACTTATTATGAGACTTGTGCCACGTATGGCCTTAATGTAGAACGAGTTTTTCAAGATGGTAAATTAATTAATCTTAAAACTTATTCGAAATTTTCTATTTTATTTTTATTTTGACAGCATGCCAAAGAATAGTCCAACACAGAATATCTGTACCACATCTACCGCCACCAGTTAATTCACGACCAACAACACCTCAAAGTACCCGATTAGGTGTTGCCAGTTTTCATCATTCTAGCCCAACTGCAAACGGTTTCTCAACATCATCACCATCTATAATTGCAGCAACAACTGGTGGCATTACAACTGGTAATAATGGTGTTAGTGGTAATTTAACATTACCACATCGTCATCATGTTCTGTCAACATCCAGTCATCATATACCAATGCGTGTTAGTGCTGATTTTGCACATAATGAACAACAACATAGCATAATGACAAATAATCATCATAATCAAAATCAATCACAAAAATGGAATAATCCTGTTGCGCATGGCAGTTTACAAAGTCAACAGCAACAAGCTGCAATGATTGCAATGACTAATGATAATAATAATATAACAAAATTTCCAACACAACATCAACAAAATATTATACCACATCATTTGGCTGCTAATAATTCAACAATTCATTCACAACAACCAAATATAGAAAATTTAGCACCATTATCATTAGTTCCTCAGATGACAACAACAAATTCATCGACAACTTCAAAAGATTCCAAAGATAATAGCAGCGGTTGTGGTGGTAGCAGTACTAAAGATTTACCAACACCAACATCAACACCGACAACATCACGTAAAAGTCGCCGGCGTTCAAATCTTTTCATACCATCATCGAAAAAAGGTGAAGATAAAATGAAAAATGGTGAATTAGGTAGTGGTAGATCAATACCAATAAAACAGGGTTACTTGTATAAACGATCCAGTAAATCTTTGAACAAAGAATGGAAAAAGAAATATGTAACATTATGTGATGATGGCCGATTAACATATCATCCATCATTACACGATTACATGGACGATGTACATGGCAAAGAAATACCATTACAATATGTTACAGTCAAAGTACCTGGTCAAAAGCCAAGAGGTTCAAAGTCAATAATAACGAATAGTGTTTTGACAGCATCAATGATGAATAGCCGACATAATAATGGCGGTTTGAGTGAAGGTATTGGATGTTTATCGTTAGCCAAAGAAAAGAAAATTACGGAAAAAGTTCTTTTGACAGCTTTTGATACACTAAGAGAACCAGTTAAATCTAATTCGTCACAACAGACAAGTGGTGATGAAGGTATTGCAATGAGTAATAGTAATTCGCAGACATTCTTACCGAGTGATAGTCAACACCAATCAAATAATAAAATGGAATCACAGACACCAAATGTTAAAAAACGACACCGGCGTATGAAAAGTAGTGGCATCAAGAATAATGATATCGATGATTCAGATGGTTATGAATTTTATATTGTATCGTTGGATAGTAAACAATGGCATTTTGAGGCTGCAAATAGTGAAGAACGTGACGAATGGGTATCAGTTATTGAACAAGAAATTTTCAAATCATTACAAGGAATTGAATCAAGTAAAATGAAACCGGCTACATCAACTGAGGTGGCGAATATGTTATCAATTAGATCAAGAGTACCGGGTAATGGATATTGTGTTGACTGTGATGCACCAAGTAAGTTTAAATTATTGCGAAGACTGTAAGACAAATTATAAATTTTCGATTTTTGTTTTTCAGATCCTGAATGGGCTAGTCTCAATTTAGGTATACTAATGTGTATCGAATGTTCGGGAATACATAGAAATTTAGGATCACATATTAGTAAAGTTAGATCATTGGATTTGGATGATTGGCCGTGAGTAAAAATCAGTTCTATTTATTTTTTTATTATTTCTGCTTATTATTTTATTCAGCTTGTTGTTTATAGAAGTGAACATTAATCTAATTAATTTAAATATTCTAGTCCTGGTCATCTAAGTGTTATGTTAGCAATTGGCAATAGTCTAGCTAATTCAGTTTGGGAAGCAAATATACCTCGTAATCGTATTAAACCAACAGCAAATTCATCTCGGGAAGAAAAAGAAACATGGGCACGGAGTAAATATGAGGCTAAAGAATTTCTACCAATGTGCAATCCAACACCACCAGTTGGTCAGCAATTAATTGAAGCTGTTGTCAGGTATAATAAGAAGTAAATTGAAATTCAAAAAGAACTTTTGTATTTTATTAACAAAATTATTATTTTTATTTATTTTTATTATAATAACAGATTTGATATGAAAACAATTATTTTAATACTTGCACGTTCATCAAATGAAACAACAAATACAACTGTCAGTTCAAGAGATTTACGAACTCCATTACATTTAGCATGTGCTACCGGTAATTTAGCAATAGCACAGCTTTTAGTTTGGGTAAGAATAATCAATAAAAATATAATTACTTAATTTTATATGAAATTTTATATTTTCTTTAGAATAATGCCAACATTAAGAAAACTGATCATGAAGGTCGTACATGTTTAGCATATGCCAAAGCAGCTGCTTCACTTGCTGAAGCAAAAAGTCGTCAACAACAACATGCATCATCGAATACGACAATATCGAGTAATAGTAGTACAGGTTCAACAACATCATCAACAAATGGTGGCGGTTCTAATGGTAATAATGGTACAATTGTACCATCACCACAATATTCTGTTGAAGATACAACAGCATTAGTTGAATTATTAGCAAGTTTAGGTTGCCCAGATTCAGCACCATTAACCGGTAGCGGTACATTACCAAGACGTAGAGATACTCTTGGTACACCATATGAAAAATTACCGTCAGGTGTAATATAAAAAATTTACATTTTACTCTGGTATTTATATAAGTTTTGTAGGAAATCTCAATATTATATTTAATTAGCACTCGGGGAAGTTTTGTTTTAGAATTTAGTACAAAATAACAAAATAAAAAAAAAAATGTAATAATTATAAATATATTTAAAGGATTAAAAATTGTCTTTAAAATTTCGTCCTTTGGTTTTTATTCTGTAAATATTTCTGTATAATTTTTAAATAAAGAATTTATTATTATTTAAGATTTTTATTAAAAAATGTGATGATTTTTTTTTTTTTTAATGTTTAATTTTATTTTTAATTAATTATATTTTTTAAAACATTTTTGTTTTAAAAATTATTTGAATTTATTTGTAACAATAATTATAGTAGAAAAAAAAATGAAAATAAAAAATTATTTGTAAATCTATTAAAAATTATAAACCAAATTCATAATTTATAATGACTCTTATAATTGAAGTTGATTCGCCATTCGCCGCGCTATTCGCCTATCGACTCGTCGGACGCTATTAGGCGAGTCGAATGTTAAATAAAAACGATAACAAGTTGTTTATTATTTTGTTTAAATGGCAACACTGCTTTTTTTGACATTAATATTGATGATTTTATTTTTAAATTGTATTTAATTTTATGTTGACGTTGTTAAAAAAAATATTAGTAAAAATATGTGAAGAAATTAAGTGTTTAAGACTAAACTTTTTAGAAAAAACATCAAATCTCACTTTAAAAATAATATTTCGCTTTTAACACCAAATGTTTTATTAAAATTATAAAATCTAATTTACAAAAAATTTTAATTTTTTAAAAAAAATGGTTCTACATTAAATTTCTGAACGCTGGGCGACTGTAGTCGACAGAAATCGAGTTCCGCTCTAGTTTAATCATACCGAATATATTCGACAATTCGCTAAAACTCTCGCCGGCGAGTGTTTTGACGACTCCAATTATATACCAAATTGTAAAAATTGAAACGAGGCGAGAATCGAGTCGACTTCAATCATAAGGGCCACTATAATAATTGTGAAATATAAAATAAAGAAAATATAATTACAAATTTTAATTTGTTTTTTAGATTTTGTAAAAATGTGTTAATTTTAAAAATTGATTTATTTAATTTAAAAATTAAAGTAAATTTATATTAATTTATTTAATATATTAAATAAATATATATTTAAATTAATTTATATAAAATAGAGAAAATCAATTTTTAAAATAAATTGTAGTATAAATTTATTAAATAATTTCTTTAAATTTGATGCAAAAAATCTAAAAAAAAAAAAAAAATTGGTGGTAAAAATTAAATTTTTTAAATTTGTTTTGTTAAATATATATTTTAAAAATCATTAAAGTAAAATTATTAAAACTGTGCATGTCTGTATAATTTAAATATTAAAATTATTATAGAAATAAATATTATAATTGAAAAAAAAATATTATTTATTAAAAAAGAATGGAAAATATAAAAATATTATTTGAAGTTTTATTTTTTTAATTATTTAGAAAGAAGGATTACAATTTAATTGAAATGGTGAAGAAATTTATATTAAAATTAATTAGTTATTAATAATCGATTATCTAATCCTCATGAATCTCAAATACAAGCTCCATCTTCCCGTTACATCATCAGCTGTTGTAGAACTCCAAGCCTCGAACCATTTTGTTACTACTATATGAAATTCATTTAATGAACTATTTTACAGGAACTCCTCCATAACAATAAGTATAAAACTATGATTTGCTCTACAAATTTCTGAACATTGTCTAAAAAATAGTCCAGGTCCATTAATAAAGAAATTAGTTTGATTTAATTGTCCAGGGGTTCCATCAACTTTTACTCCTAAATCAGGGATTGTTCATGAATGAATAACATCTGCTGCTGTTACTAAAATTTGAATTTGTGAATTAATAAATAAAACAATTTGATTATCTACATCTAATAAACGAAATCCATCGATTGGTATTTCATTTCTTGGAATTATGTCAGTCTTATAAATGGTAAGCTTTGCTGATTTTCAAATTAGTTTGGATTTTAGTATATTGATTGATGTATTAAATAAATTACGCTTTATTTCCAATTTTGATGTGTTAATTATTAAAACTTATTCGAGACTTGCAAACAAAAAATTTCATACCGTATAACAAATTGGTACCAAATGAAAATACAATAATTCTTTTATATTTTTGGAACGCATACCAACCTCATAAATATAAATAAAAAAATTTCTGTAATATTTTATACGTTATGAGTTCACACTCAATCAAACTAACATCAAATCATCTATATTGAAAAATATCATTCTTCGTAAAAATTGTGTTTGTCTGCAATATTCAGTAATCCTATTTAATTTCTATTAAATAATATCGTTTACTATACAAAGAACATTATTGATTTAGAAACTTATTTAATCCTTTTTGAAAATATTAAATATCCTTATCGATAAATATTTTATATACAAATTTACCAAATCTGTCACACAAAAAGTCAAATCATAACAAAGAATTTGAACAGCAAAATGAAAATTATAAATAAACATAATAGCAACACTGCAGTCAGCACTTCTATAAGGATGTTCTATAATCCTTCTGTACAGTTGTTACCAATTATGCAAATTCAAGTCAAATAAAGTGCAAATTTAACATTTAAATAAGTTGTGCAAGCAAAAATATGAGTTTGTCTATGGCACCACATAATAAATACAGAGTTAATGATATTTTTTTATATCGATTCTGTATGATTTTAGCTGATTATCGGTTGTGCAAAGTTACATAATATTTAAAATTAATTATTTAACATTTAATTATGCTTCGTGATGTCAAATTTAAAATGGAACTTATGAAAGGGGTTCGTGTATAGTGTAATTTCTAATTCCTATATATTTTTGTGAACCAAAAAATTAATAACTGATAGTTTAAAAGTGTAGGAAAGATTTTATTGAAGGGTTGTAACACCAAATTCTAATCCCTTCCAATTCACATTTATCCATTTCTATTCGATTTGAGACCTTATTCGATATTATGTTGGCCTCATGTGACGCGTGTTCATGTTGCACTTTATTAAATATAAAATTCTAAAATTTTGCAAATTGCATTTCATAACTAATCCGAAAATATCCTGGGGCATTTATGGGCTATATAACTGCAAGGCAAGATTATTTTAATACAAATTTTTTTACTATTAATCGGACAAAATTCATTCTGCAATATTGTTCTATCGACTGTCGATTTTTAACATTATATGCCGGAAGTTGATTCTAATGTCAGACACACTATTTGTGGTAGTTTTGATGTTTTGCCTTTGGGGATTTTATACATCATTTTACAATAATTTGCATTTGTTCGATATTAATGATACTTGGAAGAAAATTAAAATTATTATAAAAACCCCTGCAGTGTGGTTTAATTTAAAAATTCATTTTGGGATATTTTACATATTTATATTTTGTCAATATATTTTTAAGGGTTAAAAATATATAATTATTACAGGGTGTAACTTTAACAAATATATAAAATTTATTGATTAATAAAAGTATTGAGAAATGGCTATTTACCATTCTATTTTGACATCCGATTTTCGCTAATTTAATTGTATTTTTTAAACATATTATCGGTTAGATTTAGCGACACGTTCTAATTTAAATTTCTGCTTTATAACATAAAATAATCCATTAACAAACAGTATTGATCAGCTTAACATTCAGATAATGATCGTAAAATTGCTTATGTAACTCTAGGTAGACAATAACCAAATACTTAGCTTGGTTAACTCGACAAAGTGGAGCACACCAACAGCTTGACGACGAATAATACCAAGCATGTTCAATACGTAATAATTGCATTAACAATTATCTGAAGTGCATTTTCAACACTCAATAAATGAATTATTTTAAATTAGTATTTAACAATTGGTACAGCCATTCATTTTATGAATTGTTTCAACAATTACGGAAACATTTGGCAGCATACCGTCTAACTGAATATGGAAATTATCTTACATGTTTCTCTTTAATTGAATTTTAAAGTCATCATAAATCTATCTTCCAAATAATTTAATATCTGATGGAAATTGAGTATTGTATTTAAAAGAAATGGTTCATCTTCTAGCCATTCATCAAAACTTTCTAACTTATGTCATTTATTTCCAAATCGCAATGGTATTTACTCTAATGTTAATATAATACTATGGTTCACTTCAATCATGTACCCAGTTACATTAATATTCGACATTATTTTAAATTCTCAAAACTAATTTTAAATTTCACTTCGTATCTGCTCTGAATAAATATTATTCTGTAATATCACAAAATTTATCAATTTAAATCGTATTTTCTTCTATTCATTATTGAATTAAATTTTTTGGAAATATTAACTTTAAGTATATTATGTTTTATGTACAACATATCGTGTAACATGTACACAAGTACTTAGAAATATGTTCCTTTATCAAGTCCTTTAACAAGACAAATGTACAAATTTAAAGACATTCAAATAAAAATAACTTAATATCAAAAGTAGATTATTTTTCTGCAAAGAAAGGGGAGGCCAAAGGATTCAATTACATATTGTTTTTATTACAAGAATAGCAACAGTGATATACGTTTTATCCTATACATATATTTACTTTTTTCATACAGGTATATTAACCTTGTATAGTTTCTTTCTTTGGGGGGCTGGATGGAAGTTAATTTTCTTGAATAAGAATTTTGTGGGGTAAGAAAAGGATAATAAATATTTATAAGGTTTTATTCAAGTCAAATATAATTTTCTATTTTAAGAAGACAAAGTTCATTGTTCCTGGTGTGTATATACGTAAATAAATTGTAGGAAATTAATAAACAATTCAATTATTTGAAATGCAAGGAAATTTTCAATTTCCTTATAAATAAATTATTAAATAAATATGTTAAAAAAATAGATTTGTTATGTTGTGTATTTATTTTAGGCAGGTAAAATCTATAGTAATTGGAAAAATTTTACTTTATTAACTATACGAAACTAAGGGGTTGGTAATTGGAATATTTTCTTTAAATGTAATTTATTTAAAATGGAAAAATACAGCAATTATTTATTAATTTCCTAAATAAAATAATGTTTTTTTGGGGTAATATCAAGAGTTCATGATTATATTTGAAGGGAAGTCACGGCCTTACAGCATTTTTTAAATGATCCATTGGTAAACCATCATATTTATTTTCATCCCAATCTTTAAATTCTTTCTTCCTATACAACAGAGTTCTTCAACCATTGGGTTCCTTAAAAAGTATTAAAGTTTCCACGACTTATACATATGTTTCAGAGTTATCTCTTATAATTCGGTCTATCTTTATATTCCTGGAGATTAATGAAAATTTTAAATTTAAATTTATCATTTCAACAATTAAGTAATTGGTACATAAAAACAGGAAATTTATATTATTTATATTGAAATTTTTAAATGGTATGTAAATATTTATAGAAGAATGAAAAAGAGATTGAAAAATTATGCAAATATTTTGCATCAAATATTGATTTAAATCAATGAAACGATTCAACTGAATAATTGATCATAATTCATAACTTAACGATATGATGGAATTCACTAAATAAATATGTATGAAATAGTTAATATAGTCATGAATTTGAAATTTTACATAAATTAATCAAAAGATTTGCTGCACCAAATTATATAGAAAATATGAAATTCAAAAATTTAATCAATTTTATATTTTAAAGTGAATATTAAACATGGGGTCGTTAAGGCAGAAGTACGAAACTACACTTTCCTACGCTGCGGCCAAGATATCTAATGTGTTTGCTCTACTAGTATTTGGTCAGTTGTTACCCAGACTTTAGTAGAAGCTCGGATTCATGCAACCAGACGCCTGATTTCACGATTTCTCAGAAATCCCTTACCCATAGGTGTTACAGCCTTTTTCGGGCTTCAGCTCACATCGTAAAGGATATTTTCCACAGTTGCTACATCAGATTTTCCGATTTCGTACAAATGATACCTAAGCACACAGTGACCTGTAAGCAAACCTATTTTTAACTCGTAACTCAGTTTTGTTAAATGTGAGGAGCTTTTCAGCACTTTTTTGAGAAATCTATATAAATGTTGTTCAAGTAAGTAGATTTCAAGTTATTGTATTATTCCCTTATTTCCTCCATTATATGGCTTTTCGAGATGCCGCAGAAATGTTCGGATCTAAGTTATCAATAATCAATATAAAATGTTGCTATAAAAATCATACGAGTTACTTAATTAAAAAGGACAAAATCTAAATTATTATATATTTAACTGGACAGCTGGACATTAATATACAATTTGAAATAATTGTCATAAAATATTTTAACATCTGACTATCTATTTAAATTCGTCATTTAACCATGAAAACATAATTTCTCCAGAGACATTTTTATATATTTTTACAAACTCCAAGAACATTATTGCCGGCAAATATTAAAGTAATCAAAACAATGTCCAGTCATAAAATCAAATAATAATCATGAAAAGCATATCAAATTTCATTTTAAATCAAATCAATAATTTTTCACCGAAAAATATGATTTTCACCCTCGATATTCCCGTAAATATTTTTATGGTTAATATATTTTAGTTGTCTGCTGAGAAAAAAAGGACCTTTCAAAAAAGTATTTTTATAATATACTTTTGAAAGAAATTTATGTAATAAATTTAAAATTCTCATCATATTCGACACTTTCTTTTTCGATCGAAGGATATACGATATATACGGTAACATGGGCGTCTAATTGTCTAGTTTATTACTTTTTTTTTGTTTGCAATATTGTCTCATAAATTTCAGTGCTAATGAGTCATGAATGAACCAAAGACAAGGCGCAACTGAAATTTCAATTCAATCTTTAAATTTATATTTTATATAACTATATTTTAGAATTGTAGTAAATTGGATAGAAGTTATAAAAATGTCCTCATAAACTATCGACTAAATAAATTTGACAATATAGTGAAATTGTTTGGCTGAGGAAATGTATATGAATTCAAAAGATATTGAACTTCATGGGAAGGAGAAGGAAAGTAGATTGTTGAAAGTATACTTTTTGTGCTAGCAGAGAAGTTCAGAGACAAAATTAATGAAATAATTGGGAAAAGGGGTTTATCAGAAACCATAATATTTACCGAAGTAACACAATCCAAAGTTTGACTTTGCTAGAAGCTGATTATTTAATTATATTCAAATTATTTTGCATTAGACAGTATACACATGTTTATGGTTAAATATATATAGCGACATTTCAACCTTTTTATCACTATCAATCACCCATTATTCAATGATATTACATTTCTGCCCACTCAAACATTGATACATTTATGCTCATTGTCATTAGTGCCAACCAAAAACGACCAACTTTCCAGGAAAACTATTCAATGCCTTGAGAATATTCAAGACATGCGTGAAATCCATCCTACTATACGGAAGTGAAACTTGGTTAGTATCGAACACAAATTTACTTGGACCATTTGCATGAACTAATCATAAGGATAAAAATACAACTTAATTACTTATTCGTTATCCTTAGTGTATTTTTGTTGCTGTTACAGTCCCGAAAATATTATTTTTGATAGGTGCAGATTTCACTGATTGAATTTTAATTTTAATTTTATTATTAATCTAATTTATGCTTATAATCAAAACTCTGCAAATTCTAAAAGAGATAGGGTTCTTTATTACATTTTTATAATTCAATATTTTTATGGATAATTATTCATTTTTCTCATAGTCATCCCTTCAAAAAAGTTATTATTTGTATATATAGATAGATGAATGGTCCATAAATTAATTTAAATTAAATTTTGGGGGAAATAAAAAAAATGTTGTTTAGAGTCAAATATTGTAAGATATATCAACATTCAGTTTTATAGATTCTATAGTTAATTTACAAGTAAACACAAATAAAATAAGAAGCATAAAAAGGACAATTACATGAATAAATAAACAAGAAGAAAATGAATTTTATTAGTTCAGTTTTTAATCATTAAATTTTCATTCTGATTGCATTTTTATGTTAGTTTATTTGAAATTTTTAAATTAAATTTTCCTTTCTTTACTACTTACAGCATTTTGTATGCTACATACACAAAGCAAACATTTTATCTAACAGTTGAATTGAAATTTCATATTAAATAAATCCAAAATTTAATTGAAAAGTTAAATTTTCTTAGAATATTAGTTTTTATATTACCGAAAATTTAAATGTCAATCAAGTTTCTTAAGTACTAAACTTTTAAAGTATTCTTGCGAATATGTTGCAAAATATGAAAAGATCCCCAATCACTCATGTCCACAAAGAAATATAAAGGTCAATAGTAGAAATGTCCTGATTATATAGCATCTTCAAAATGTCAAAAAAGTGACAAAAAGGAACCAGTTTTCCTCGGCATATAAATTTAAATTTATACATACACCGGGGTTTAACGTTTATGAATTTAAGTGTAATACCTTTTCAGATAACACAAAACTAGTTTATTTCTCTGGCAAATAATTAAAATATAATGAGCTTACAATGAATCCAGAATTTGGATGCTACGATACGACAATCTTCAGTATAAAATACACAAATTTCTTTAAAATATTAATAAATTTCTGTAAAATATTAAATTAAAACTTTTACAATTTTCTATGAGTTTTTCATTATCTAATAATAATGAAATCATTTTCTATGAAAATAAATTATTATGTAAAATTATCTTAAAAGTTTCATCAGTGTACACTCACTATAAGAAAATTGTTTAATTTAAATGAAATTTCTATTAATAGTTCTGAATAATGAATGCATTTTCATAAAGCTATTAATATTTCTACACAATTATTAATTGAGTTTTAAGTTTTTGCTTGAAATTACCCTAAGCACTAAGCTCTTTCGGCTGATTCATCGTAAAAAGAATACATCCGTCAATACTTGTATAAATATTTTCTGAAGAACAAAAATAAAATTTATAAATTTTTCTTATAACAATTTCATTGATTTGTTATCCAAATTTGTTAGCTACTATGAGACTAGTATGGAACTGTCTACAAGCTTTAACAACCACAGAAAAAGAGGAAACAGGGTAACACTGTTCTGGATTTCAACTTAGGGAAACAGAGTAACACTTTTTATCGAAAGAAGGAGTTAGCAACACACTTATTGGATCAAAACCATTTCGTGGTATGTCAAGCTGCTACTTCAGGGCGCTACAAAAGAAATAAACTGCACAATCTTATGAATTACACTGGAAGGGTTAACATATTCGAAGTTATTCATTGTAGGATCATCAACAAAGTTCCTTGAAATGAATGGGAAGAAAACCAGAACAATGGTGGGTTTTCGTACAGGTCATTGTAACCACCTCAAAATGTACCTACACCAAATTGGTCTATCAGTGGACTAGGTGTAGGTTCTGTCAATAAAAGCACGGAACGGTGAAACACGTATGGCTCTGAAGCGGTGATATCTAGACTACTGCCACTAAAGCTGTAACTAAAACAGCTGTGTTGTTTCATCAACAACTCGGTCTGAATTAGTCACGAATAATTAGTAGAAATACCACAATAAGCCAAATGGCTGTAGTGAATAGGATTCTATGTTGCCCACCCTTACTCTAAACCTATCCTAAACCTAACCTATTTAGATTATAAACTTATACACTGTATTATCTAGTGACATAATATTTCTATATTTTACAAAAACAAAATTTAATTAAACATTATGATAATTTACACCCACCATTTCCTTCCTCACTCTACAAAACATTTTCAATAAAAATTAATCAAAAAACTAAAATAAGAATTGTTTGATATAGTATCAAATTTAATTACCTTCATTTAATTACATTATATTTTCAAATCAGCCTGTAATAGAACTTAATTTACCAAAAAAATACAAAACCATTTTTACCTTGTCCACCCTAAAATGTATTTCGAATATTGAATACAAGGGAGAAATGAAACTCCTACAATTTTAGACAAATCATTTAATATCGTCGTCATTCCATTTACAATAGTTCAGTTAAATGTCATCGTAATCACAAAGGATTTTTGAAATTAGTAATATTAGATGGAAGAGGGTTTGTAGAGATAAGCTAGTTAGATTCGCTGGGTGAATTAATAAAAGTCTATTATGTGACGTGCACTCATTATTATAATGACAATTAAAATAAGAAAAATATGACACCCACCCTTCATTTTTTTTTGTATATTTAATTCCATTATAAATGATATTTTTGATAAGACATTGGCTTTGGATTGGATTTATAATAAAAACGAAAAATTTAATAATCTGTATTGATTCAGAATTCTAAACAATGAAATTGTTTCAATGTGGACAAAAATCGTTTTAAAATTATTTGTATAATTTCTTAATTTTTTCAAATAACAAATTATCGTTAACCCTAAAGCTACACAATTTACAGTCTTAATATGAAATTTGCATGGAACCATCAATTTCCCTGTTATTAATTCCATCAAGATTGCATTTTTGTGATTTTTCGTTATCTAATTTGGTGTCACTGAGATAATAATATCTTTTTTTTGTAATGACTAATGATCTTGCATATATGATATCACTGTAAACACAAGAATCACCTACACATAATTAGTCTATTAGGTATTAGCGGACGGAGTTGTGTCGGTTCTATAACACGAAGACGAGTCCACGGAACACTGCGTCTGTGAGGCTTTGATGTATAGACGAGGTCTACACCTCGAAGGTTATGTTGTCGCTCCTTCGAAAACGTGACCACTGTTACTAAAGCAGTTGTACTAGTTGATCAGTGACGAATAATTAGAAGATATATCACAATAATTAAAATAACTGGAGTGATTAAGACTGTCTGTAGGGTGGCCCACCCTTAATTTAACCATTTTAACCTAAGCTAACTTAGCTGACTTTATAGTTGTGATTAAATTTTAAATATCACAGTAGTGATTGTAACTTTATATGATTCCGTCCAACTTAATAATTCAATAAATAACAAACAGTTTGAGGACTATAATTTTAACACATAACTCTCGATTTGCATGGTGAATGGTTCCCGAAAAATATCCAAATTTTATAATTATTGTAATCTTGTTACACTGAAGAATAATGAGATGTAACTGGAATTTAATTATCCTTATTTCTTCATTGATGGTAAACCAAAACGCCAAAACAGTGTAATTCGGGTACCGTGTAACAATAATCATTTAGTAACTTTATTTTCAAATATTTTTTTTTAAATATTAAATGGAATAAAAATCCTGCATGGTTTGCGTTCAAATAAGCCATTTATTTTATTAACAGTAGATGTCGTGCCGTTCGACGGGATTTTTATGTTTTATTGAGTTTTTATATAGATGGGAAATTTGATGAATATTTGAAATTATTTATTTTTAGTTTTATGTGGCGAAAAGGTTCTTGTATTAGATAGTATTGGGTATTATTTTGAATGGAATTTTTTTCAAATAATAATAAAGGTGATTTTAAATTAATGTATTGATGGTATAGATATAGAAATCAAAACAGTTCAAGATAAAATGAAATTGTATCTATAAACTAATGAGTTTTTTATTAAATGTTTTGTAAGATTGATTTTACACAAATATCTTTAGATTATAAGAAAATTCACGAATTCGAAAGTTTAACGGACTTCAAATCAATTAGAGTACAAATAAATGCAGCTCAATATATAATGAATATGTACAACGAATTACATTGAATACTTACAAGAACGATTAAAGGATTATAATGTCGGATAATGTAACATGAATTAAGATAATATTCAATAAAATATTTTAATTTTTTATTAAAGTATGCATTGTTAATTTTCCCTATTACAAAAAAACGTTTCATATCAAGGTATTTTCACTAAATTTTTTTAAATAGTTCTAAATGTTGAAGGAAAATGATTCAGAAAATGGTTCAGTTAATGGTTCTGGGTTGTTAAAGTAAAACATATCAGCAAATGATTCTAGATTGTCTTTCAAAATTTTGGAACGGCGTTAAAAAGTTGACTATACCTTTATTTCAGAAAGTTTAAGATTCAAGTTTTTACAATATTAATAAAAAGTTCCTCTATTGTTATTTGAATTTTAATTATCATCAACTCTCCTACTTCCTACGTATAATTATATATATAACATTATTGAATGTAAATTTTCCTTTTTAAGAAATATTTTTTAATTATATATTTTATTTATTATGCATAACACTCTACAAAACTTGATTTTGGTCATCCAATCAAACCCTGGCTACCCTCTCGTTTATATACGAAATATTGACTTTGACAGACACTAAAACATTTTAATTTAATATGAATATAAATTAGAAACATTAAATCTGAATCTGCACAAGCAGATAAAATTAATTGAGCTATTTAAAAATCAAAATATTTTATAAAAATCATTTCTCATATATGACAAACACAATCAAATATAAAAGCAAATTCTTTAGTGTAAATCGTAAACAGATTTTAAAACAATTTCTTTATTTTTATTGAATATAATTTTTATACGGGCTAATTCAGTGTCAAAGTCTGACCCAGAAATTCTTTTTTTATTTATTGTATTTTTATGTAACGTAACATATTTTTTTTTCTAAGTGAATTGTACAACATAAAGTAAAGTGTCAACAGATTGTACACATTGTTATTATTTTGTTAGATACAAAAATCATTTATAGAATGGAATGTGCTGATTTTTTGATAAGCTTTTTTTATAAGATATAATTTTAAACATGTTTACTCATATTAATTTTTTATATTATATTTACTTATTCAGCTGGAACGGGAAGAAGAAAAAAAACGATTTTAAAGTTCAGGGAAATTTTGTAAAATTAATAATATCGAAGTAAATATTTAGAATTTTAAATTTTAATAATTTCATACTAAAAGTTTCTTGTCTTAAGTTTAATTTAATTAATTCCAAAACATTTGTACTTTAAGAATTAACTAATACATTATTATCTTAAGCAACAATTTAACGAGCTGCAGATCTATACCAAAATCAAAATGTTAGTCTGTACTCAGCATAGAATGACAATTTAGACGTGTAAACATCTTTGTAAAGCTCTACTCCATAATTTTTATATTTCAAGAAGAAGAATATGATAAAGCACTTTACTACACAACATGATATTTATTCCGAAATTGGACAAAGGCAACCTTTTATTAATGTGAGCCTTTATTCCATTTAGATTGGTTTCGACATTTAGTTCATGTCAGACTTAGAACTATGCTGTCTTTTAAATTATATTGGTGTTGACTCACATTGTATGGATTTTGAATCAATAATATTCTACAAAATTCAATACAAAGTTTTCATAAATAAATAATTATCATGCCTTGATAAATTCAAAATTTAATAGTAGCTTAAGTCGATATAAGTGAAAATTAAAAAATTTCCATTTTACTTTTCTTCTCTTTCTAACCTTTTTTTTTACTAGTCTTCAAGTTCGTAGGCTTTGTAAATACACACAATAGTTTAAGTCATTTTTAAATAGTCATCCAATTCTTATAGCCTATGTCAACATAGTATCTTATGTCTGAATATAAGATTGAAATAATTATTCGTAAAATCATCTTAAGTCAAAAATTTGTAGAACTTAAGTGTAGAATAATAATAATTTTCAAAAAAAAGTAACTTAACTCACCTTAACATTTGGTTACCAAATATTAAATTTAAATTTATGTGACTTAAGTTTATATAAGTAATTTTATTTTGTAAAATAGCCTAAGTGATTTAAGGTTTTTCAACAAATACAAAAAATTTATAATAGGGTAATATTATTTTCGAAAAAAAATATCTTAAGTCTTTTGATTTACTTTTTAAGGACCTTTTAATTTCTTTTGTCATAGTTATAACTACACATAGTTTTAAGGTTCCTTAAGATAATATGATATTTTTTTCAGAGTTATTCTTTAACTTTGTTTATTCAGATATTCAATTTTTGAGATACGCTACTCTTACATATTTCCAAAGAAAAATATTAAATGAAACTGTGGAGACTGCAATACAAAATGTAGATCGCGATTGGTACAGTTCTACTAAAATTCTTTTCTTATATTAAAAATTAAGGTTGAACAGTGCTTCGTTTCGTGTAAACACATTCTGTAGACATACCAGCGATTTATTTTAGACATATGTATTCCATAAAGCCTGCGGGTGCGGATATCTTAAAATTGAATTATTTATTTCTGATCTATTCTACTAAACACACCCACGAAATGTTTTTATACCTTGACATTGATTTATAAAAATATTATTTATTGTTATTT
Organism: Rhamphomyia laevipes; assembly: GCA_963920725.1. Classification (NCBI taxonomy): domain Eukaryota; kingdom Metazoa; phylum Arthropoda; class Insecta; order Diptera; family Empididae; genus Rhamphomyia; species Rhamphomyia laevipes. Next base: position 53,553,295 of record OY987258.1, on the reverse strand, counting down.
GCCAAAAAAAAAGGTTGCCAAAACATAATGACCTAAACCACCTCGTTCAAAACTTAAATAGGCTTACAACAAATAAACTTTAATCGCGTATTTATTTCTATATAAAGTTAGCCACGCAAAAATTTTGGTTGACCTAAAAACAAAAAATTATTAATAATTAATTCTACATAATTAATCAGTCTATAAAAATAAAAAATTTAAACAAAATTATTTCCATATTATTAAAAATCTAATTCAATATTAAAATTATTATTTCTTTCATTATTTGTAGTTGCTATCAAACGATTATCAAGCTGTTGATTTCCTTGGCCATTCCTAAAATTAAGTAATAATTAAATAAAATTTTATTAATTATAATTGACAATAAAATTCTTCTACACACCTTAAATTTGATTGATTAATTATTCGAGATTCATTTAATTCTTTAATTCTATTATTTATATAACATTTTAATTCTTTATCATTATTCCATAAATTTTTATTTGTAATTTTATTATAATTATTTATATTATTATAATTTCTTTTACTATTTCGTAATATTTGTTCATCTACTTGATAATCATCATAAATAGTACCACGTTTTTTTAATAATTTTTCATTTTTCATAAATTTTTGTTGATTATTATTTCTTATTAATTTTGAATTTTCCATAATTAATTTGAATTTTTCATTATTTACTATTTTATGATTATCTATTTTAATTTTTGAATTATTCATTTGTGATGGATATTTTTCATTAATTAACTTTGGTAAACCTAATTCGGTATAAACATAATTCAATGTTAAAGACATGTCCTTCATTTTTTGTTGTTGCATTTATGCACTTCGTAGTATTTAATGAAATTTATTTATTTGTAATTTACGGATGAGTAAAATATTTATCGGGTTTTTACCTGTGAAAAATAAATAAATTTTATAATTTTAATTAATATAGTAATTCCAAAGTAAAAAAAAAATTAAAATATAAATTGATATGTTTTTGCACAAGCTTTTCCACCTCACATTGGTCGCTTGAGTAAGTTTTTTTAAAAAAAATTATATATCGTCACCCCAGTTCTTAAAGGTGCTTTTTGGACAATTTGAGTTATACGTGAAATTTTACTAAATTGGTAACAATATTACGATTACACGAACAATTTTGGGATATAATAAATCATTTTTGAGATAATTAGGAGGTACGGTGCTAGTTTTGTTCAAATATCTAAGTTTGATTTAAAATTTTATGATGTTGATGACATAAAGTGATTTTTAAGAAATAGTTCAATATTCTACAAATTATTTGATATTGTTTAATATTTATTTCAGTTGGATTTACTTATACGACGTATAAATATCGCGACTGTCTGCCTTATATTTGAGTGAAATTCAATTTAAATTTTAGGCGTTTTTTTTTGTGCCATGCTTAATTGTATTTGTCAATACAATTTCAATACAATTTGACATTTCATATATACATTAAACATGTATTTGTGAAGACGGCGACGACTGCGATGAAAAAGATGAAGTTCGATTGTATTGATTTTTTTTAAAAAACTGCCGCAATGAGAAAACGTCGCTTAAGTAAATCCACCTTAAACTTATTTAATCAATATTGAAATTGAACACTTAAGAACCTGGGTGATGATATTATACATTTTAGTATCATTGTATGTATACCAAAATATTGTTTTTTTTTTTTTTCAATTTAAAATTTCACTTTTTGATTTCGAGTAAGAAATATTTTATATGTATTTAATAAATTTCGTGAAATTTTTTATGGGATGTACTACTTTTCTTGAAAATTTAAAATTTTGTTTGATTTTCTGCATGCTCTTAATATTAAGAATGTCTAGCCAAAAGGGAATTACAAATTTATTGTTAATTTAACATTTAAAATTCCTTTTATCCTAATTTGATATTTAGGTTTCTATTCAAAATTTCTTCACGACTAAATTTAAATAAAAATCTGAATTTTTTTAACATATTAAATTAAATTGACGTTTATGGAATAACAAATTTATACGCGGAATTACAACCAGGAATGGAAACCATTCATATTTGGTTTAATTGTACAAACATCGGTTTCTTGTTTGGTTTTGATATTGTTGACAGAAACATATAGAAATGATATGAAAATGTATTGAAAATAAAATGGCCAAATAACTTTTCCTATAAGGGCTACATTACGCACAGGTTTTCAATCCTAAATACAAAATTCCTCCAGAATTAAAACTATTCATTGTCTTATGATTTGCTCAAAAGTGTTAACTAAGTAAAGTAGTGAGCTTTTTAACTCTTAATAAAATTACTTTCAAGATAATATTTTTGATGTAATTTTTAGTACTGAATAATCTCTTGAATCCTCAGGGCTTCAGTTTTATTGGACTGTCATACCAAAAAATATAGTAACATTATTCATTTCATTAATAACAAAACCATTTTGGTCTGTTATAACGTTATTATTTCGTTACATTTCAAATAAACACATAACACATACAATTTTTTACTGAACTACTGAACTTTCTTTACTGAAATTTTAACTTTATTATTTAAGGTTTGAAAATGCACAATAATTTGATGGAATTACGTTTGGCCTCACGAAGTAGGTATTAAGTTTGCTCTTTAGTATTTTTCCCTACTCTTCAGATCTTGGTTATAGTAAAATATGACAGAAAGGAACTAACCAACGAGCAACGTTGACCATTATTTAATTTTAACAAGACTGTAATTTCGTTATAACGTTACAGTGTAATAATGTTATACGTTATACAGCACAGTACAAATCCATTCGATACTTTATTTTAGTTAATTTAGTATCTTAAATATTATTTTTTTCATAAAATTCGTTAATTATTTCAAGGAATAGTTTTTATATAATTTTTTTTTTAAACTATATTCGAACACGAAGTTATCTCTGGTTAAAATCGAAAAAGCAATTAATGATTATTTTATGAAAAGCAGTTCAGTTTTCAATGAATTTTAAATGAATTTTTTATATATAATATTTGATATTAGGTTTATAAAAGTTAACAATTTCCATTTGAAAGTTAACATTTTTGCCATTTATATTTTTTTTTTTTTGCTGGTGGGTGTGGGTTTGTCGAGAGTCAGGAAAATGTTAAATAGTTTTTAGAAAGTTAATTTTTTTTATTATTACGTTGTTCGATGATTAATGATTTATTTACTGAATATATAAAATAAGTTTCAATTGCAAATTATCCACAATATAATTTAAAATGTCTTAAATTTGCGTCATTTAAAATTGAGATTTTATTACAATATTTTTGAAATGTTTAGAATACAACTGATTAAAATATTTTTTTTTTATTTAAGTTAAAGTCTAGTCATTTGTGATAATAAATAATCAAATTTAATTGATATAAAATAACAATTAATTAAAGATTTTGGTCGCATCTATAAGACAGTATTTATAAGCCGAAAATTTGATATATTTTTAATTGATTCACATTAATTCCCTTTAAATTGAATTCAACTTTTTGATGTACCAGGTCCAGTACTATTCCAAGTCAAGTTAGGAGCATCTTTTGGAAAATATTTAAAGCTGTCAGACTTATATGGAGAAAAGATATAGCAGAAAAGATTTCAATTCTAACTTATTTCTGAAAAGTGCGAAATATTCTATCTTTACTTAATAATTCGTACCACTCTATTAGAAGTCAAGGTACACAATCTCGGCATTATTTGATTTGATTTTGAAGTATTCTTAATATTGCAAAATATACAACATTATTATCGTAAGTTCATTTACAAATTAAAGTAATCTCTTTAAAACTTAATTTCAAATATTCTATCTGGAGTTGGAAATGATGCACGATATCATATTTATATTGTAAGCCAATCTAATAAATTCTAAATCAAGTTAGAACATAATGAATTCAGTTTGTATATTGTAACTAAATTTATTAACTAATTAATTTGTTTATTAATACCGAATATTTTAATTTAAAACTATACAGAAATAAATTATCTTTCTAACAAATACAAATTTTTCATGGACTTTCAACTAGGACTGAAAAAAAAAACAATATTAGTTGTTTTGAGTTAGAATAGTATGGACATTGGTAATGTAAAATAGCTATTTAAAAACACTAGTTGTATGAGATTTTAAAAAGTGTGTTAAAAAATTTGAATTCCTTCAGATTTTTTATAAAACTTTGCATTCGATTAGTTACTATTTTATATATATTGTACGATTTTTTATCAAATGTTTACTGGAAAGTCTGATGGGAGCTTTAAAGGTTTTCGGTCCTTTCATTCCGTCACTGTTTATTCTCCTGATCTATAGAATGGCTAGATATTTCAATCTAACGACATTCGAAAGCTAAAAAACTATATATCATCACTCCAGATTTTGAGCCGCGAATACTTGATATTTTATAAAAATAATTCAATGATTTTGGTCAAATAAATTTTTATGTAACTTGAGATGTGACAGGTTTTCGAATGTACATTAAATCCATAAAAAAATTGAATCTTGGGAGCTGACTATAATCTTACATTTCTAATGTAAATTGAAATAATAAAATCCATAAAAAAATTGAATCTTGGGAGCTGACTATAATCTTACATTTCTAATGTAAATTGAATAAAAAATGACAGAAATTATGTAAAGTTTTATTTATATAAGTTATAATAAAATTGATTCTTTTACAACATAAAATTAATAATGGTATTTAAAATTAATTATATCAAGTCATGGTCTCAATAATTTTAATAAACACTACAGATAGAGCAGAGCCTATTAAATTTGACACAAATTCTCTAATAATTATAATTATTACAGTTTATAAATTATGAAAATAATTACAATAATTAAATTTTAATTAAATAAATTCTTCATTATAAAAAATGATTAAATCAGTAAAAATAATTATTAGCCAATAATTTATGATGACATTTTTGATACTATATGAATAAAAAAAATTGTATTTCATAATTTATTGGAAAATGACTAAAATTTTTCTGGTAATTTCATTTCTGGGTTAAAAAAACATTAAATACATTTCATCTTTTGTTTGTCACAGGTGGAATTTTAAATTATGACGTTTATGACATGTGGTATTCGGTAATTAAAATTTAAACGACATTATTATGAGTTATTAAATCTAATCGGTGATTTATGTATTGTAAAATATCGTCGTTTTATAAAAAAATGATATGGAAATAATCAGATTTTATTAAAATTAATTAAATTCTAAAGGGAATTTCTTAGTCTAAAAGTTAGTATACATTTTCATGATATTTTCAATTTATTTAAAACAATTTGATCCAAAAAATACTCCTCCACATCCACACAATTAATTTCCTTAAATAAGATTGTGATTAAAATTCTGAATAAAGCCGCTATTGTGTCTGCAATTTATTATGTAAACTTATAATTGCTAAGAGAACAAAAAAGTTTTCAAAATATATTGAAAAAAAATCGTCTAGCTAAACTTATTATACAATAGCTTCATACCGAATACTGACAGTTGAATTCTTATTCTATATATTCTAAAGAAAATGACGACACTTATTCAATTGTTTCGAGAATTGTGTATCATAACATTTTTAGTGAACTTGCTATTTTTTGGTTAGAAGCACGTCCCGAACAAACGAAGTAATAGTGTCAGGTCACAGTAATGAAATTTTTGAATTGCTTTCAACAATTTTGGTATTTCCTTTTCCATTTTTTGTCAGTACCACTACTATATCTTCTGATATTGATTGCTTGAATTTAGCAAAGATTTTCAATAATTAGGTTATAATTATCTAGTAAATTAAGCATTTTGACCTTCTGTGAAAGAATTTAATGAAATGAATTATATAAATTAAATTAGGGCTATGCTATAGCCCAAAAGTTGTCAATTTAAGATGATAAAATAATCATAAATGTGCTTGACATATAATTTAGCTATAGATTATAGATTATAGAACCGCGAGTTCTAAATAATATATCGAGAATATATATATTTCATGATCAGGATTCTAAAATGGATTTACTGAACTTAAACTGATATCAAATCCGCGAAATTTCATACAAATTAATAAATTACTATTAGATATTGCTGATGCGCATAGCCATTACTATTTTCGGAATCGTAAATACAAATTAATTAAATAAAATTCGATTTTTAAGCCGATCTTTCCATTACTACACATCATACTTATTCTATAATTCCTTGTCAAACTATGCCTTTATCTTTTATATAATATTATGAAAAATAGGTCAAGATTTTCTTGGCCAGCACATTACTTTCACAAACAATTTGCATATAAAAATGATTTTATTGTATTTGTATTTTAATTTAATTTACCATATTTAGTTTAAGATTTTACTAAGTTAAATAATGATTATAATTTTTTTATCTATTCCGTAACGAAATTATATCTACAAAGAAATTAGCTCAAAACATGGGCCGCCGGTAATTAGTAAAAGAATTTTTTTTTGTGGTTTTTGCAATTTAGATAATTATTCTTTCGTGTTTGAATTGTTTTATAGATAAAAAATATATTAATTTTAATTATAAATTTCATGTCTTTTCAAAAATTCGAAATTTAGATAAAATTGAACATGACCGGATTTTTAATATCAAGCTATCGTCTAACCAAAATTTGTTGGCCGCGATTCTCTAACCAGAACTGTGTCTATGAATAGAGCAATCTGTAAGAAACTGATCAGCCTGATTACTGGTCCCTGTTGAATCAGTAAATACGGTGTTTTTGCTTTGAGGATGAAATTGTAGAGCTCATAAAACTGTAGAACATCTTGTGTCCTTGTGTGTAACTGCGATTGATTTACGCGCATCAATTATCAATACTTAGCACGTGACTTACTGCGCTTTCAACTCTACTAACTCTTCTCTTCATAAGGGTTAGTAGAATTTGCGATAGGATTAATGCGGAGTTTTTGAACCTTACATAGGGACCACAAGGATATATCGAAATCTTTCGCGATGCGTGTTGAACCCGTATCTTCGGTCACCCTTTTTAACCTTAACTAACCTAACTCAGTATCTGTTAGAATTAATTTGTTATAAGACCGAAATTTTGTACATTATAATTAAACTTTTAGAATAATTTATATTTGTAATTGTAAATAACAAATTACCTTACTTATGGACTGAATTATTGTTACAATTTGTATTGTGATTTAAATTCACATCACATAAGAAATTCTACCAAAAACACAAATTATATCAAAAAGCTACATCCTACATGTATAAAAGTCAAACTATTGCGATAAAAAATTATTCTTGCTATTTTTACTTAATCAAAGCTATCAAATTTGTCGCTTTATAAGAAAACTTTATACAATTTTTATTTTTTATGAATATTAATGATAACAATAAATTTTATAAACACAATTTCAAATGAATTTTAAATCATTTTAGTACACACCATTAACGAATTCACATCAGTTTGCAATTCCTTTAATTTTAATTGATCACAGTTTAAATAGTGTTTATAAATAGTACTTTTTTTTAATAATACTTAACGAGTACTATTGAAAAATTGATTGAATATTATTAATAAAATTATAATTATTTTCTTCTTATTTCTCTTATATCATTTTTAAGGTCTTAACTTTATTTCAAAACTAAATTTAGATTGTTTTTTTGATTTAAGCACTTTCAAAAAAGACGTATCACAAAATTTTGTTATTTGTTATTTCAAGCAATTATAAATTAAAACGTAGAACAATTTTGCTGGCGCTTGTAATTTTTACAAATATTTTTAATGTAAACAATTTTTACTTTTAATTATATTGTGTTTTCATATTTGTTTCAAACGATCAAATAATATTAATTAAAATTCCTTTATCAATTTCACTATGCTCTTTTTTGTAAAAATAAAAAATATTGATCACAAGCTCAACTATCACTTGTTAAATTAAGACTAACAACATGCAAGAATAAAAAACGCAGAACGCGATAATCTGAAAATAAACCTTTTGAGTTTTGATAATTTTGCCTTCTCAATGTAGATTGTAGAGAATAGACTACAATTATATTCTCCAAGCTCTCAAGTCTGAACTCTGAAGTCTGAAATAATCTTAAAATAGAAAACTGGGGTGGGCTAATTTCCGAAAAGATGAGAAAATATAAAAATAATAAATTGTGATGTAGCCAACGGTACGGATTAATAACTCTACGTGAAATAGATCTACATGGGAAATAACTCTACACTAAGTGATTAAGTTAGAAATAACTGCATTACATCAAAATGCATTATTTCTGACAAGAAAGTGGGAATTAATCCATTTTATTCAAGGGAAGTTAAGACACTTCGTTAGAAGTAAGTTGGTAAACATCAAATTTTTGTTTGGGAAATAACTTTATACTTTTGGACGAGGGAATTTATTAAAAACAACATTGGATATATAAATTATTAGCGTAATAATGCAACGTTGCCAAAATAAGTTTATCAGCTTTTCTAAAATTCACGAATTTCAATGTTGAATAGATAAAGCTATTACTTGATTTTATTCAATACTCTAAAAAACTGTATTGAAAAATTTCTAATATTGAACCAAATCTTTGCATGGCAAATAATTCCATATTTATGAATTGAACATTTATTTAAAACAATAAACGAAAAAACGAAATTTTCCCAAAACAAAAAACGGATAAATAAATTAGTGTAGTGTGTAATAATACAACGTTGCCAAAATGAGATAATCAGGTTTTCTTAAAGGTTTCTTTCTAAAAGTTTATGCATTTTCACGTAGTGCTCTTCTTATTTTCCCAAGTTGCTTCTATTATGAATACTAGAGAGAATACTAGAGAGAAACTCTTTCCCACAATTGTATTGAATATTTAATTTATAATATTTCGGCATATTTGCTAAATTAGCCCACCCCAATCGAGTTAAAAATACTAAGACACTAAACTTAGACTCTCTGATATTTTTTTAATAATTCTCTTTTAATTTTAAACTTAATTTCTCAGAGTTACAGTCTCTTACTAAAATTATAATGGCTTCAGTTTTTTATTACAGAAATTCAAAATTTTATTCTTCTTTAACAATTTTTTTTTGTTTTTTAATTACACATCTTATAAAAATCTCGAAGAAAGAGGAAAATTTTCTTATTCCAGAAACGAATTAATCAAAGAAATCTCAATCAAAAACAAGAGTTTTTTTTAGAACAACCTAAATTCGAAAAATTTATGAAATTACAAAATTTATGGAATATACAAAATTAAGATTTTAACCAGTTTTTTTTATGCTTGCATTTGAAAGATACTCACAATTATTCAATCGAAACAAGAAGATAAAACCAGAGTATTTTAGGTTATTGACCTACCATTACACCGCTGATGTTGTGGTAAACTTTTCGGAGGGGTGGAAGATGGGAAATTAATATAAAAATATTTGGAAAATAATTTTTAAAATTCTATTTAATTTTAATTAATCATTTATTTTTTACAATATGCAATCATTTTTTTTTTCAAATATTATTTGACACAAATTAATGATTACATTTTGTTGTTAGTGTTGCTTCTGATAAACTTCTGAAAAGTGACAGATATTGTCACAATAGCGTCTAAACGAAGTAAATAAATCAATGGAAACTTAGAATTTTATTGACCTTATACGAACCTTTTGATATAATAATGAAAATTGATGGTTTACTTGACTCTATTTCATGAACTAATTCTAGATGATGCACATAAGTTCAGTTGGTTCATGTCAAACAATCCGAATTATATAAAATATTTGCAAACCGCTTGGCTTTGATCGACAGTTTGAACAATATTTATAAAATTTTAGATCAATAAGTTCAGTGGGTTTTATATTTATAGTGAAGATAGTCTCAATGCCGTCAGTTCTGTGAACTGTTAAAACAAAATTAATATATAAATATATATATTAATTATATATATTTATTATATTGAACGTCGTAATAGTTATATGAGTTTTAGGGGACCAATAAATTAGAAGCGTTTCTTATCTGTTTTTGATTGAACAATTTGATTTGGTAACTTATGGATAGCCATTTTAGATTAACATACAATAATTTTCTAATATTATTACACATATATCGGAAAAATAAGTGCCGGATTTTCGAAATGACGGATTCGAATGAACCTGTCAAAAAAATGAATACATTTTATTCGTATAATTACTAGTAAAATTTCTTATACTTTTTAAGCTAAAAGACTCTAACTAGTCCCGAAAATTTAGGAACTTAAATCTTTGGTATTTCATTAATGAATTAAATTGACGGATCGGAAATTCTCGGTTGTTTTCCTAAAAGGGAAGTATTTGAAAGAAGTGTAAAAAAACCTGGATTATAGATTAGATCCGTCAAATAATTTTTTATGATTAAATTACTTTTTAAATTAACAAAATAAATATTTAATTTTTATAATATTATTTATGAGATTTTAGTTATTGTTTATATCAAGGTAACAAAATCATAATTTTTGCGATATTATTTTATGTAAATATATTTTATTTAAATAATTTTATTGTGTATATTTTTGATATAATATTTTTCCAACATATTTTTATTATGATCATTTTTATCTTTTATTTACTTTTACTTTTTTTTTTTTAATTAAATTTACCTTTTTTGGTTTACAATTACATTCATGATTGTGCAATATAATAATTATTATTATTATAAAATCTTTGTGGTAAACTCTAAATAATTAAAAATACCGCCTACATAAAAACGCTTCTGACCCACAATCATTTTATATTTATAGTTTAGTTTAATTTTTTATGATTTTGTTTGGTATAGTATAAAATTGTTATATAATTTATGCCTCTATCTAATATCTAGAATGGTTAGTAACTTCAAATCAAAGCCATTCGAACGATCTCTTATTGATTCTTGAAGGACCCAAAGATATACATTCAAAATTGTTTTTATTTTGTAAATAATTAAACTAAATTTTCAACTGATTTTGGTGAAATCAACACTTGCAACGTTGGTTTGAAATAGGTCTTCAACTGACATAATAGAAGATACTCGACTCCCAATCACTTTTCTTTAAAAACATCTCGTTTCATGGGAGCTTCATTGAATTTGATAGGAATCGTAAAAATTAAATTTCGTAATCTTTTAATAGAAGTGAATTTTATTTTTAAATTCACCTTTAATTAATATTAAAAAGTTTATTTTAAAATCGCACAGTCCCAAGATAATCTCAGATTCAATTAGATAATTTTATTATGAAATATTTATGAATTTATGAAATTACTTTATTATACATAATTTTATTTTTCTGTAAATTAAAGATAATGTAAAAAATCATTATAATTTATATTTTACTATTTTTATCTGTTTGACAAAAATAGAAATTTTCAAAATTAGGGTAAACATTTCTCTTCCATATGTTTCGAGATGAATACGAATCTGCATGTGTTGCAACCGAATAGTCTGATATATATACGTAAAAAATTCTGTAAATTTTAATTATTTAGGTTATTATAAATAAAATGAAAATTCTTCTTTACAATTTTTACATGAATAATATGAAATTTTAATAATGTAAATCACTTTTAAATAATTCGAAAATAATTTTATTCTGAAAACCATCATAATATTTACAGAAATGAGCATAAATATTGAAGTAAATCATTATTTTTTACTACTTCTTAAAACATTTATGGTCTTTAACAAATGTCAGAAACAATTATTTCAATGATTCTTATAATTTTACAATTTGCAGGAACATTCACAGTACAATTTATAATATGAAATTAAAATTAAATAGTAAAATTTCTATCAGCATATTAAAAATTATACTGCAAATATAATATTTTTGATACTATTTATAGCTCTTTAAAATTATCTTTGAATGAATTTATCATTATTTGTATATAAATTAGGGCTAAACATTTTTCTATTTTGATATATTTTTTTCTTACGATTTATTATCTATAAATGAATGACCGAATTTCATAATTTTCAAAATAATAGGGCTTATTTTGAGGAACCCTAGCATTAGCTTACGTTAAAGTTGTAAGAAAGTTTACTTGATGCGTAAGAGATTTTGTTTTATCTAAATTGTAAAGAAATTATCACTAATATTTATTGACATTACAGATTACACTTTCCTTTGGAAAACTATTGAAAATGGAATTCAATTTAGACTAGAATTAGAATTTATGCGGCCTTATTTATTCCAATGTTTACAAACGATTGAAATAAATAATTAAATTGCATTGAAATGCAAAATCTTTTCAATAAAAAAATATGATTTATAAAATTTTAAATTTACCTTATAAATAATTTGTTTCTACCTCAGTAAACCATACCTCAGTTCCTGTTAATATAAAGACAGGACTCCTACAAGTATAATAAGATTCTCTTTATTAGAGAATCACGCTTCAATCATTTGAATTTATTTCATAGTTACGAACCCGAACATGTTTCAATCATTATACAATGTTAAATAATGTTAAATTTGTAGGCACAAACCCCGATAATAATATATTCGTCATTCCATTACATTACAGATTACAGTCTTTTTTAAATGATAGTCAAGTTCAACAAATGATAGACACAACACACAAACCAACAATTCTACTATAGCGCTATCTATGAACAAATTAATTCAATTAAATTGAAATATAAGTATATAAATTCAAAATCAAAAAAGATTAGCTGCTAAACTAGGGGTAGCTGAAAGTTCGGACTGGTTAAACATGACTTTTTTATTTGATATTGACCAACTGGGTCTAGTAACATTATGAACCACTTGATCTTCGTAATATTAGATGTGACGTGCACTCATTATCATAATGACAATAATAATAAGACAAATATGACAGATAAGCCAGCCTTCACTTAATTCCATTTTTTATGAATTGTTTGTTTGATAAATGATAATTTTAATTATATATTAAATAAAACTAATTAAAAATTTATTTAAAATACCTTAATAAATTTGATTCACAATTTACAATATCTAAAGCTATATTTGCAATCGACTTTTTAATTATAATTTACTGCCATAATATCAAACTATCACGCTTTATAGACCATCATATACTTCGAAAATTGGTTCCAAAATACATACATCCTTACAGATGTGATAAGGAGAACAATCAGAATCCTTTTTACACTAAATGATTCAAAATTAAAAACAAAATAATGTTTAAAAAAATAACCATTAAAATTAATTATAAAATTAATTTATCTTACTGGAACGTTGAAACAAGGACTAGTTATTTTTCGAGCCTGAAAATGTATAATTTAATTATAAAGGAAATATATTAATGATAACTGATAACTAAATAAAACTAACATTAATCAAACTTAAAAGTCCTAAAAGGACTACCAAAAACACAGCACAAAAATTCAAATATTTCGCCATTTTTTTTAGTTAAAAGAAAATTTTGTAAAACAAATTATTTAATATTCGAAAGCAACTTTGAAACTAAAAATAATTTGGTAATATAACAAATTTAAATACAAAAATTAAATAAATAATTTTTTTAACAAAAATTTAAAAAATGTTTCAACAAAATTCAAAAATAAAATATTTTTATTAAATCGTTAAAGATAGTTAAAACAATAAATTGGTAATGAGTGGTCCCTACTACAGTTTATTAGTAATAATTTGATTATATTCTGATAGACAATTCGTAAAGACCATTGGAAGCAATTTGGACAATGCTTCATAATATTAAATATAATTAAAAATATTCGCAGATTGGAGTTTTTTTTATTGATATTAATTTGCCAAATTATAAATGAAAAGTAAATAACCCCTTGAGAGTCACCTCTTTAGAATGAACCAAAAAAGAAAAACGCATTACAGAAGAAGGACACATTATAAATTTAGATTAAAATATTTGACCCTAATTTAAATTTTGAGAAGTTTCATGGAAACTAAAATATGTAAATCAAAAATTCTTCTATACATTTTTTAGCTAGTTTTTATACAAATCCATTAAAATATTTCGAACTTAGTTTTACAAATAAATTAGATCTTAAATTTATTTTATTTTCATATATTTTTTTCTTACAATTTATCATCTATAAATGAATGATCGAATTTCATAATTTTCAAAAAAATAGGACTGATTTTGAGAAACCCTAGCATAAGCTTTATATTAATGGTGAGCTGCTTACGTTAAAGTTAGAAGGAAGTTTATACTTGAAGCGTAAGAGATTTTGTGTTATCTAAATTGTAAAGAAATGATCACCAAAATTTATTGGCATTACAGATTACACTACAATTTTGAAAGCTATTTGGAATTCAATTTAGACATTGACTGGGAATTAGATTTTATGCGGCCTTATTTTATTGCAATATTTACAAACGAATGAAATAATTAAAAAATTGTATTGAATTGTGTCCATTGTGTCTACCTCAGGAATCCTGTAATATAAAGTCAAGTATTTTTTTTAGATGCTTTTAAAATTTATTTTGCAAAAATTTATTAATTTTGAAAAACTCTAAGATACAAACCCCAAATATATTTTCATTATTACAGACACAAACCAAAAATTCTACTATAGCTCTAATTAGTCTAATTTAATTTAAATAAATTTGTAAATTGAAAATCTAAAAAGATGAACTTTTAAACTAAAACTCGGAGTAGCTGAAAACTCAGAGTTGATAAAACACTGTATTGTTTTATGGAAATCTTTGATTTTGATCCAATAATCTTAACTTATATTTGATTGCGCAGCTGAGCTGTGTACCAAACCAAATTACATTCAAATCGGATACCAAATTATGTACTAAGATTTATATACCTTTGATACTCTTTAACAAACTATAAGGTATTAAATCTACCAATTATTTTTTCCATATCAATAAATAATAACTACTTCAACCGGAGAACGATAAATTTCTTGAATAGAATTTTTGCTTTTACAATCACACAAGTGCTACTAACTAGATTGGTTTTGCTGCCACAATAAATTCTAGAATGGAGGTATATCATCTCTTTTGTAGTATGTTTCCCAAGATTTATTTATTATAGTAATGTTGGATTCGGGATATTTTCGCTCATGCCACCCGGCGATACTCAATTGCAAAAGAAAGTGAAGGAAAATCCCAAAAATCTAATAATATAATTCCATTCTAGGATTTATTATAGTAGCAAAACAAGATTTTAATTTAGTTAGATCTTACACAAATATTTCATGTCGCTACAAATCTTTTAATTACATTTTATTATTTCCATTCGAAGTGCTGCAGATTGAAGATAACTTTTCTTTCAGTTCTTACCTTTCGAATAAAAAACCAATATAATAAAATGAATATAATTTTTAACTTATTTACTCTAAAATACATTTCGAATGATGAATACAAAGGGGAAATAAACTCCAATAATAGCTTCACAAAATTGTAAATACAGAAATCATCTTTCATCGCAGTCGTTCATTTCATACAAAAATAGTTTAGTTACCATTAAAATGTTAAAATGTCATAGTAATCACCAAGAATTTATAAATTTAAATAAAACTATTTTAAATTTAATTATTTATTTAAAATACTTTAATAAATTTTAATAACAATTTAAAGTAAACTCTGAAGTTATATCTGCAATTAGCTTTTTAGCACAATTTACAAGGGACCGTCGTATGTAGGATCCACAATACAAGTGTTATCTTTACAGGTCAAATAATAATCACAATGAGAATCCTTTTTACACTAAATAATTCAAAAATAAATACAAAATAAAATTAATTATAAAATATTCCATAAATAAAATTAATTTATCTTACTGGATCACCATAAAAACCCAATCTTCTAGCCTGAAAACGATAAAATAATTATACAGGAAATAAATAATTAAATTAAATAAATCTCACATTAATCAAACTTAGAAGTCCTAAAAGGACTACCAAGAACACAGCACAAAAATTTAAATATTTCGCCATTTTTTAATTAGAAGAAAATTTGGTAAACCAAATTATTTAATACTTGAACTTGGAAGCAACTTGTAAACTAAAAATAATTTGAAAAGTAAACAACTTTAAATACAAAAATAAAATAATTAAAAAAATATTATTGTTTTAACAAATATTCTTACGAAAATTTAAAAAATATTTCAACAAAATTCCAAAATAAATATTTTCATTAAATCGTTTACCACCTGCATGACATTACTTAATTTTATGCCATATTTATAATTAAAAAAAAAATACCTTCCTGGGTACTAAATCGCTTTTGTAAAATATGAAACTGACCGGGTAGGGTCAGTAATTGAACCATTGAAGATATTCCTCTTTAAAGCGAATCTTACTATCGATACGGGATAGTATTGTTTAAAAGTAAATGTACAGGTGAAGAATACACAAATTTAGCTATAATCTTATGAATTCATATTCAAATATTTCACATCAACTAAATCTTTACATTTACGTATAAGTTGCTCAGCGAATGTTAATTTAAGAAGTTTGATTAAAATATTATGTATATTATAATATGTAAATTTCAAATAATTCGATTACACTAATTCAAATTTATTATTGCATACATTTAGGAGTTATTTACGCTAAAACAATTTCGTGAATAAATTAATCCGTAATTTCAGTAATGAATAATTATTTTCCCTAATGAATAATTGCCTTAATGAGTAGCTTCCCCAAAACTATTTAACAATAAGTTAGGAAAAGCCGGGCGCCCTTTTTAATAACCACTTCAATTAGACAACGATAAATTACATGAATGAAATCTTTCCTTTTATAATTAGCCGATTGTTTTTCATATCTAGTAGCTATATGATTTCCATTCGCAGTGGTACAGGCTACAGATAACTTTCCTTGAATTGCCTTTTGATTGTAAAACTAATTTATAAAATTAATATAATTTTAAATTAATTATAATTTCGAATAATGACGAGGGAAAAAAAACTTCAACAGGTTTACAAAATTGTAAATTATATATACAGAAATCATCTTCATCACAGTCATTCTTTTCAGGTTATCGTAATCACTAAGGATTTTTAAATTTAATTAAAACTATTTAAAATTTATTAATTTTTTTCAAATACTTTAATAATTTTAATAACAATTTAAAGTAAACTCTAAAGCTATCTACAATCAACTTTTTATCACAATTTACAGCCTTAATATCATATTAACCAGGGACCGTCGTATGTAGGATCGGCAATACAAGTGTTATCTTTACAGATGTAATGATAATAACAATGATAATCTATTTTACACTAAATAATTCAAAAATAAATACAAAATTATGTTTTAATAAAAAAAAAAAACATTAAAATTAATTATAAAATATTCCATAAATAAAATTAATTTATCTTACTGTATCACCATATAAACCCCATCCCCTAGCCTGAAAACGATAAAATAATTATACAGGAAATTATAATTAAATAAAATTAATCTCACGTTAATCAAACTTAAAAGTCCTAAAAGGACTACCAAAAACATAGCACAAAAATTTAAATATTTCGCCATTTTTAAATTGGAAAAAAGTTTTGTAATACAAATTATTTAATACTTGAACTTGGAAGCAACTTTTAAACTAAAAATTATTTGGAAATTTGACAACTTTAAATACAAAAATAAAATAATTAAAAAAATATTATTGTTTTAACAAATATTCTTACGAAAATTAAAAAAATATTTCAACAAAATTCCAAAATAAATATTTTCATTAAATCGTTTACCACCTGCATGACATTACTTAATTTTATGCCATATTTATAATTAAAAAAAAATACCTTCCTGGGTACTTAATCGCTATTGGAAAATGTGAAACTGACCGGGTAGGGTCAGTAATTGAACAATTGAAGATATTCCTCTTTAAAGCGAATCTTACTATCGATACGGGATAGTATTGTTTAAAAGTAAATGTCCAGGTGAAGAATTCACAAATTTAGCTATAAACTTATGAATTCATATTCAAATATTTCACATCAACAAAATCTTTACATTTACGTATAAGTTGCTCAGCGAATGTTAATTCAAGAAGTTTGATTAAAATATTATGTATATTATAATTATGTAAATTTCAAATAATTCGATTACACTAATTCAAATTTATTATTGCATACATTTAGGAGTTATTTACGCTGAAACAATTTCCTGAATAAATTAATCCGTAATTTCAGTAATGAATAATTATTTTCCCTAATGAGTAACTTGCCCAAAACTATTTAACAATAATTTAGGAAGGCCGGGCGTCCTTTTTAATAACCACTTCAATTAGATAACGATAAATTACATGAATGAAATCTTTCCTTTTATAATTAGCCGATTGTTTTTCATATCTAGTAGCTATATGATTTCCATTCGCAGTGGTACAGGCTACAGATAACTTTCCTTGAATTACCTTTTGATTGTAAAACTAATTTATGAAATTAATAAAAATTTTAAACGTTTGCATACTAATAACCATTTCGAAAAATGACGAGGGAGAAAATTTTTTTAACAGGTTTACAAAATTGTAAATTATATATACAGAAATCATCTTCATCACGGTCATTCTTTTCAGGTCATCGTAATCACTAAGGATTTATAAATTTAAATAAAACTATTTTAAATTTAATTATTTATTTAAAATACTTTAATAAATTTTAATAACAATTTATAGTAAACTCTGAGGCTATATCTGCAATCAGCTTTTTAGCACAATTTACAGCGTTAATATCATGCTAGTACGTATTCATGTTCAGGTTCAGGAATCATATCCCAAATACAGACATAGTTTTTATTACAGGTGTATTGACCATAACAATCAGAATCATTTTTACACTAAATAATTACAAAATATGTTTAAAAAACAAAAATTAAAATTAATTATAAAATATATTCCATAAATAAAATTTATTTATCTTACTTGATCACCTAATGAACCTAATGCCTTAGCCTGAAAACGATAAAATAATTATACAGGAAATTATAATTAAATAAAATTAATCTCACGTCAATCAAACTTAAAAGTCCTAAAAGGACTACCAAAAATACAGCACAGAAATTTAAATATTTCGCCATTTTTTAATTGGAAAGAAGTTTCGTAAAACAAATTATTTAATACTTGAACTTGGAAGCAACTTTTAAACTAAAAATTATTTGGAAATTTAACAACTTTAAATACAAAAATAAAATAATTAAAAAAACCAAAAACAAAAATAAATTAAATTTTATTGTTTTAACAAATATTTTAATAAATTGTTTCAATTAAATTTGCGGTTATTAAAATAATTAAGAAATAAAAAAATTCAAAAGATAAAATTCAAAAATAGTTAAAAAACAATAAATTGATAATGAATCATGAGTGGTCCCTACTACAGTTTTTTTATTAGTAATAGAGTATCTAATCCTCATCAATTTCAAATTCAAGCTCCATCTTTCCGTTACTCAAAAAATGGGTACCTGAGATAGAGATTGATAATTTGTTCGGATCAGCGAAATTAAGTATGAGGAGAAATATTGTTAGTATGGGCTATTACATAACACAGTTCTTGTATATTTCCGTAAGTATTTGTATAAAATCGGAATTGTAAAACAACAGAAGACACAGCGTTTCATACTTTGGAAGTGCGTATACCCTTCTTCAGCATCTTTAAAAGATTTCCCCACCTTCCATAAGAAAAAGAAATGGCTACGTTAAAAGGAAAACTTATAAAGAAGGAAAATATCTTTTATCCTCAAGCTTGCTTTCTAGCACTTTCTCACATGATGAAAAATAATTTTACTATGGTTGGGTTCTAGAAACAATTGACCGAATAGTCGGGTTCTAGTGATGGCAAGACATTCGCAATGGCATAGAATGTGTTCAGCAGTCTCGTCATGCTCATTACATAGTCTACATCGGGATTACTGTGACCAATCTATTTTGTTGAGGTGATAGTTCAGGAAACAGTGTCCCGAGAGAAATTTTGTTAGTAAACTCACTTTGTGTTTTGCTAGTTTAAGTACCTCTAGTGCATTTATTAGAAATAGAGCGTAGGAATTTCCTGGCTTACCTGCAGTTTGAGGTTTCAAGCCAGAGTCTATTTCTTTCTATGATTAGCCATTTATTTATAGCTGATTTAGCCGAACTAAGTGGGAAACTAGTTTGGATATGATCTGGTGTGACTGTAATGCCAGAATGACAGCTGTCCGATAAGAGTTAGCCTTTCTTGAGATTGGATACAACTTCCGATTGGAACACGGAGGAGTACATTTCTAAACTGCACGGAATGTTTACTTTAGACTGCACTATTCGAACTCCAGCCCCAACACCATTATCAGTTTTGGATCCATCCGTGTTACCATATGAGAGAGTTAAAATCGAAATTTGTTGGGTAGTGCAACCAATCAATATTGGAATGATAGTTAACTAGTCTATTCTCCGTTTCTTTTGTAAAATTTATTAATTAGAAGAAAATTTGTAAACCAAAATATTTAAAGCTTTGAATTATTTAGAAAAATTATTTTGTAATTTAATTTAATGAAATAATTAAAAAAAAAAACAAAAATAAATTAAATTTTTTTGTTTTAACAAATATTTTAAATAAATGATTTTCAATGATTTTTAAACCACAAGTAACTTTAGTAATTTATAGTGTTATACCTCTACCTCTGTAATTTTAACACTTTTAAGAAATGTGATATTAAAACTATAATCCTATAATAATTCCTGAGGTTAAGAATATAACCATGCATTTCAGACACTCAGTAGTTATTTACTAGAAATTTCACCCAGCAGCGGATTTAAAATATCCAATCGGTTAATTTAGGCACGGTTGCCTAAATTATTGATTCTATTTAATTATATCTTACTTTCGCAATTAACTTAGGCAGCTGATATGAAAGGTAATGCTAATTCATAATTGTTGTAATTATCTTACTTTCGCAATTAACTTAGGCAGCTGATATGAAAGGTAATGCTAATTCATAATTGTTGTAATTATATTATTTATTTTGATCTATATTACATTATTATTAATAATTTAGTATAAAGAATTATTTAGTAGCTATTAATATAAACTTGGTATTCTAAATCTACAAAAAAAGGCAATTGATATCAAGCTTTGAAAAAATTCAAAATGACCTTTTGATATTCATTACAGACACAAATCAAGAATTCGACTATAGCCACTAATTTAATTTAAATATAAATTTGTAAATTGAAATAGCGAATTTCTACAAAATGGTTTGAATTGAATTGAATAAGGTCCTGCGTGCCCTCAGAACAAAGGTATAGGCACATAGACACTATTCGGTCCATTGTACCACCTTATCAAGACCCATAATGGGGTGAGAAGTCGCCAGACGTTTATTAAACATTCCTTTTCCTCATGCTTTCTGTTTCCGTTTTATGTTTCCATGTATTGTATTATAGGATGTAGTTCGAGGATATTAATCCACATCCCCCCAACGAAAATCAGTCTAAATGAAGAAGTAGGTCCACGAAAAATGCTATGAATCTGATAATATACCTCCATTAAATAATTTATTGTGGTAGCAAAACCAGATTTTTAACTAGTAAGCTATGAAATCATTTTTTCCTGTCACTATGAATTTTTTTATTACATTATATTATTTCTAATCGTAGTGCTGCAGGCTGCAGGCCTGCAGGTGAGGTTTCTTTCAGTTAATATGTACATTTTACATGAAAAATGAATTTCATATAATTTTTAACTTCTTTACTCTAAAATGCATTTCGAATGATGAATACAAGGTGGGAATAAACTCAAACAGCTTCAAATAATTATTGTAAATACAGAAATCATTTTTCATCAAAAAATAGTTTATATAGTAAACATTAAAAGGTTAAAATGTCATCGTAATCACTAAGGATTTATAAATTTAAATAAAACTATTTTAAATTTAATTATTTATTTAAAATACTTTAATAAATTTTAATAACAATTTATAGTAAACTCTGAAGCTATTTCTGCAATCAGCTTTTTAGCACAATTTACATCCTTAATATCACATTGCCAAGAGACCGGGACCGTCGTATGTAGGATCCACAATACAAGTGTTATCTTTACAGATCAAATAATAATCACAATGACAATCCTTTTTACACTAAATAATTCAAAAATAAATACAAAATAAAATGAATTATAAAATATTCCATAAATAAAATTAATTTATCTTACTGGATCACCATAAAAACCCAATCTCCTAGCCTGAAAACAATAAAATAATTATACAGGAAATGATAATTAAATAAAATTAATCTCACATTAATCAAACTTAAAAGTCCTAAAAGGACTACCAAAAACACAGCACAAAAATTTAAATATTTCGCCATTTTTTAATTGGAAAGAAGTTTCGTAAAACAAATTATTTAATACTTGAACTTGAAAGCAGCTTTGAAACTAAAAATAATTTGTAATTTAACAAATTTAAATACAAAAATTAATTAAATTTTATTGTTTAAACTAATATTTCAATTAAATTTGCGGTTATTAAAATAATTAATAAATAAAATAATTCAAAATATATTTTTAATTAAATCATTAAAAATAGTTAAAACTACTATATTTTATTAGTAATAATTTAATTATATTCTGATAGACAATTCGCAAAAACCAATACATCAAATTAGATTAAATTAATGAACAATTTTAAATTTATTAATTATTAAATTTACTTTGCTAAATAGTTTACAATGCCATCTAACCAAATTTCACTTTAATTAATAAATTTATTTATTTTTAGTCAATTTTTCACCGGGAACTTTTGTCAGGAAACCATTTTCTTTGATTCGACTATTCGACAAAACTAGTGGTGCCAAAATAAATGATAATTAAAAAACATATTTCAGTTTTTACTGATGGCATTCAAATAACTAACAAAATTGCTCTAAGTGAGTGACAATACTTGATTGATATTATGCCATATTATATAAAAAATTATTATTGATTATTTATATTGTTAGAAAGAAATGCGATCCTAACTTTTAGGTTTCGCTGCCCAGTTTATTAGTTTGGCAGGGTTCAAACGCAATGTTTTCAGAAAAATTATTTGAAAATCTAACATGGCTTGCGATTTTAGTCATCGAGAATATTCGAATTCTTAAAATACTGTCTTGGTATTCATTGTTGAAAAAACTGCTCTGTTCAAAAAATGTACCAATGCGTCTTTAAACTTTAGACTTTAAACGTTGTCGTTCAAAAACTAATCCTAGGTAAAACAAGTATATACAAATCGCAGCTGGAGGATACGGAAATTTAGTTATAAACATATAAATTTAGATTCAAATTACTTGACTCCAATTAAAATTTTGATAATTTTCTGGGAAACTAAATATTATGTAAATCAACAATTATTCTAAAGATTATTTATTAGCTAGCTTTTATACAAATCCATTAAAATATTTCCAGCTTAGCTTTACAATAAATTAGAGCTTTAATTTTTTTTTTCAATATTTTTTCTTATACAATTTATGATCTATAAATAAATTACAGAATTTCATAACTTTCAAAATTATAGCTAGGCCTTTTTTTGAGAAACTATAAAATCGTTATGGTTTTGTTATGTTTTTATTTAGCATAGTGCTGGGGCGCACATAAAAATTTCGTAAGAAGGCGTCAAAACTATAGTTACTTTACCTACTTCAAATCTTACAGGCAGTTTGTCTAGTATGTAAGGAGACTATTATTTGTGCTAAATTTTAGTCAAATCAGATACTAATTACCATATCCTCTAGCTAGACCATTAATTTGGAAATTTTAACATGGACCCCTTAAAGCTACTGACCTTTACCAGTGGGTACCAATTTTCATCAAAATCTGAGATATAATTTATTTTTGAAATTTTGCTATAGAGCAAAAAACAACACTTTCCATATAAACGGCAAATTCTAACATGATCATACTCAAAGTACTGATTCCACTTTGTTTGTGCATCAGGATGAAGTCATTAATGAACCTGTATGACAAATTTCATTAAAATCAGACTACCCGACCTCGAAACGCCCAAAAAAGTTTCAGCCAAATCCACTTTTTTACCGTCAAGGCCAATGAAACACTAATAGTTATTCAAACTCTACTCGTAAAAACTACTTTATGAATTAATGGCTCTGTACCTTAAATTTTGAAAGTAAAATAGCGATATAATAGAGTGAGAAGTCACCGGAAGTTTAATCGCTATGCCTTTCCCTAATCCTTTCTGTTTCCGTTGTATGTTATTTTCCAGCATTTATTTATTATAGGAATTTGGATCCGGAATTTTTTCTTCCATACTCCCAGCGAAACTCAGTCCAGTTGACAAAGAAGGTGAAGGTAATATCCCATACATATGATGATATATACCTCCATGTCAAGATTTATTGTGGCAGTAAATCCAAGTTTCAATCTAGTTATCTTTTACCTCGTCGCTACCATCGTTCGTTCTATTATTGCTACAGTGGTAACTTCTCTTGCAGATATTATATTTTAAATGATAAATTAATTTAATAAAATTAATAACATTTTTAATTTATTCATTCTAAAATGCAATTCGAATGATGAATACTAGAGAGAAAAAAACTCTAAAAGCTTCACAAAATGGTAGATGTAGAAATCATTTTTCATCGCAGTCGTTCATTTCATACAAAAATAGTTTAGTTAACATTAAAATGTTAAAATGTCATCGTAATCACTAAGAATTTTTAAATTTAATTAAAACTATTTAAAAAAAATTTAATTTATTTAAAATACTTTAATAAATTTTAATAACAATTTATAACAATAACAATTTATAGTAAACTCTGAAGCTATATCTGCAATCAGCTTTTTAGCACAATTTACAGCTTTAATATCGCATTACCGCGAAAGGTCCGTATTCTGGATCCTTAATACAGAAGTTTCTATCACAGATGGATTGATCATAACAATCAGAATCATTTTCACACTAAATAATTTAAAAATAATTACAAAATATGTTTTAAAAAAAACAACATTAAAATTATAAAATATTGCATAAATAAAATTAATTTATCTTACTGGATCACCATAAAAACCCAATCCCCTAGCCTGAAAACAATAAAATAATTATACAGGAAATTATAATTAAATAAAATAAATCTCACGTTAATCAAACTTAGAAGTCCTAAAAGGACTACCAAAAATACAGCACAAAAATTTAAATATTTCGCCATTTTTTAATTGGAAAGAAGTTTCGTAAAACAAATTATTTAATACTTGAACTTGTAAGCAACTTTTAAACTAAAAATTATTTGGAAATTTAACAACTTTAAATACAAAAATAAAATAATTAAAAAAATATTATTGTTTTAACAAATATTCTTACAAAAATTTAAAAAATGTTTTAACAAAATTCCAAAAATAAATATTTTCATTAAATCGTTAACCACCTGTTGTCATACATCATTTTATGCCATATTTATAATGCCATATTATATTTTATGCCATATTTATAAAAAATATACCTTCCTGGGTACTTAATCGCTATTGTAAAATATGAAACTGACCGGGTCGGGTCAGTAAATGAACCAAACTTAGTACGTTAACTAAGTTACGTTAGTCAGTACGTTAATCAAACTTAGAAGTCCTAAAAGGACTACCAAAAATACAGCACAAAAATTTAAATATTTCGCCATTTTTTAATTGGAAAGAAGTTTCGTAAAACAAATTATTTAATACTTGAACTTGTAAGCAACTTTTAAACTAAAAATTATTTGGAAATTTAACAACTTTAAATACAAAAATAAAATAATTAAAAAAATATTATTGTTTTAACAAATATTCTTACAAAAATTTAAAAAATGTTTTAACAAAATTCCAAAAATAAATATTTTCATTAAATCGTTAACCACCTGTTGTCATACATCATTTTATG
This sequence comes from Rhamphomyia laevipes, assembly GCA_963920725.1. Taxonomy (NCBI): domain Eukaryota; kingdom Metazoa; phylum Arthropoda; class Insecta; order Diptera; family Empididae; genus Rhamphomyia; species Rhamphomyia laevipes. Next base: position 53,527,584 of record OY987258.1, on the reverse strand, counting down.
CCATATTTATAATGCCATATTATATTTTATGCCATATTTATAAAAAATATACCTTCCTGGGTACTTAATCGCTATTGTAAAATATGAAACTGACCGGGTCGGGTCAGTAAATGAACCATTGAAGTTATGCCTCTTTAAAGCGAATCTTACTGTCAATACGGGATAGTATTGTTTAAAAGAAAATGTATTACAGATGAAGAATACACAAATTTAGATATAAACTTATGAATTTATATTCAATTATTTTACATCAACTAAAATTTCGATGATTTCATAGGAAACTAAATATGTAAATCAACAATTCTTCTATAGATTTTTTAGTTTTTATACAAATCCATTAAAATATTTTCAACTAGCAAAAATAAATACGATTACCAAATTTTATGTTATTAGTAACTTTCTAAAAATTCATTTTTTGGCTAAAATTTCATTACTCATTTCAAATTTATTAACTGGTCAAAGTTCTAGCAGAATTTTTAATAATTTTTCGGTGCAATAATTAATGAAATGAAATGCGAACGCGAATTCGAACGCGGTGCAATTTCAATTAAATTTGAATAAGTTTTATTTATTCAAAACCACAAAATTATCAAATTATTTATAGAATAAAATGTAAACAAAATTATTGAAAATTTATTAATTGAAATAATCAAGGTCGATTTTTCTGTGATTTGGAAACTTGGTTTATTTTGAAGTTAATTGTAAAAAGCACAAAATTTCGCTTAATTTATGCTCTACATCTAAAAGTAAGATGTTTTCTATCCTACAGTTCGTTTTTATTAAAGAGACTGAAAAAGTGCATATTTATAATATACTTACGAATATTTTTCAGATTAGGTGCCACGAAAAACTCGCATGGTTTTCTAAATTTTAGCTTCATACTGTTGTTGCAATTTAACATTACTTGCCGATTCAAGTTACTATATGAATCTGATCAAATTAATAATATGTTCGTTGTTTAGTTCTATTCTAAATAGCACTTCGTTCAGGCAGTGAACATTGATCATATAGTATACAACAGCTAACCCTTGTGCCATTATTTTACGTTCTTTATAAGTGAACCATCAGTTAAAATATACATCCATTGTTCATAATACGAAATATGAATTCGTAATTTTCTTGTTCTTTTATAACTTTATTACAAAATACATTTTTAAAATTAATCTCAAAACAATATTACATTAATCCTGAGATTAAATCTATACATTTACGTATAAGTTGCTCAGCGAATGTTAATTCAAGAAGCTTGATTAAAATATTATGTATATTATAATATGAAACTTTCAAATAATTCGATTACACTAATTCAAATTTATTATTGCATACATTTAGGAGTTATTTACGCTGAAACAATTTCCTGAATAAATTAATCCGTAATTTCAGTAATGAATAATTATTTTCCCTAATGAATAATTAATTGCCTTAATGAGTAGCTTCCCCAAAACTATTTAACAATAATTTAGGAAAGGCCGGGCGTCATTTTTAATAACCACTTCAATTAGACAACGATAAATTTCTTGAATAAAATCTTTCCTTTTATAATTAGCCGATTGTTTTTCATATCTAGTAGCTATATGATTTCCATTCGCAGTGGTACAGGCTACAGATAACTTTCCTTGAATTACCTTTTGATTGTAAAACTAATTTATGAAATTAATAAAAATTTTAAACGTTTTCATTCTAATAACCATTTCGAAAAATGATGAGGGAGAAAAAAATTTCAACAGGTTTACAAAATTGTAAATTATATATACAGAAATCATCTTCATCACAGTCATTCTTTTCAGGTCATCGTAATCACTAAGGATTTATAAATTTAAATAAAACTATTTAAAAATTTATTAATTTATTTAAAATACTTTAATAAATTTTAATAACAATTTATAGTAAACTCTGAAGCTATTTCTGCAATCAGCTTTTTAGCACAATTTACAGCCTTAATATCATATTGCCGGGACATATTCGTAATATCGAACGATAGTACAGATATAGTCTTTATTACAAAAGTATTGACCAGAACAATCAGAATCATTTTTACACTAAATAATTTAAAAATAATTACAAAATATGTTTTTTAAAAAAAAAACATTAAAATTATAAAATATTTCATAAATAAAATTAATTTATCTTACTTTATCACCTAATGAACCTAATGCCTTAGCCTGAAAATGTAAAATTTAATTAAACAGGAAATTATAATTAAATAAAATTAATCTCACGTTAATCAAACTGAAAAGTCCTGAAAGGACTACCAAAAGCACAGCACAAAAATTTAAATATTTCGCCATTTTTTAATTGGAAAAAAGTTTTGTAAACAAATTATTTAATACTTGAACTTGGAAGCAACTTTTAAATTAAAAATTATTTGAAAAGTAAACAACTTTAAATACAAAAATAAAATAATTAAAAAAATATTATTGTTTTAACAAATATTCTTACAAAAATTTAAAAAATGTTTCAACAAAATTCCAAAAATAAATATTTTTATTAAATCGTTAAAGATAGTTAAAAAATAAATTGATAATGAGTGGTCAGTAATACAGTTTATTAGTAATAATTTGATTATATTCTGAAGGATCAAAAAAGTTGGAACCCATCTGTATGACAATTCTTCATATTATGCCATTTATAATTTTAAAAATATACTCAATCGCTGTTGTAAAATCTGAAACTGGCCGGGTCGGGTCAGTAAATGAACCCTTAAAGTTATGACTCTTTAAAGCGAATTTTACTGTCAATACGGGATAGTATTTTTAAAAAGTAAAAGTAAATTCAATTATTTCACATCAACTAAAATTTCGATGATTTCATGAGAAACTAAATATGTAAATCAACAATTCTTCTATAGATTTTTTAGTTTTTATACAAATCCATTAAAATATTTTCAGCTAGCAAATATAAATACGATAACGAAATTTTATGTTATTAGTAACTTTCTAAAAATTCATTATTTGCTAAAATTTTATTACTCATTTCAAATTTATTAACTGATAAAGTTTTTATTAAAAAATTCAGGTCAAAGTTCTAGCAGAATTTTTAATAATTTTTCGGTGCAATAATTAATGAAATTAAATGCAAACGCGAATTCGATCGCGGAGCAATTTCAATTAAATTTTAATAAGTTTTATTTATTTAAAACCACAAAATTACCAAATTATTTATAGAATAAAATATAAACAAAATTATTGAAAATTTATTAATTGAAATAATCAAGGTCGATTTTTCTGTGATTTGGAAACTTGGTTTATTTTGAAGTTAATTGTAAAAAGCACAAAATTTCGCTTAATTTATGCTCTACATCTAAAAGTAAGATGTTTTCTATCCTACAGTTCGTTTTTATTAAAGAGACTGAAAATGTTCATATTCATAATATACGAATATTTTTCAGATTAGGTGCCACGAAAAATTCGTATGGTTTTCTAAATTTTAGCTTCGTGTTGCATTTTAACATTGCTTGTGGTGCCGATTCAATTTACTATATGAATCTGATCAAATTAATAATTTAATTCTATTTGAAATGGCACTTGTTCCATTACTTTCCTTTCTTTATATAAGTGTATCGTCAGTTACAATTTACATCCATTGCTCATTTCCTTGATCTTTTATAACTTTATTACAAAATAATTTTTTAAAATTAATCCCAAATTAATATTACATTAATCCTGAGATTAAATCTATACATTCAGCAAATGTTAATTCAAGAAGCTTGATCGAATTAATATATTATTTTTATGTATTATATATGTAAATTTCAAATAATTTGATTACACTAATTCAAATTTCTTATTGCATACATTTAGGAGTAAAAATGAAATGATCATTGTAAAATATAATTCTAAAGCCACAAACCACAACTACAATTCTATATTTATAAGGAACCGAAGTATTTACGCTAAAATAATTTCCTGAATAAATTAATCCGTAATTTCAGTAATGAATAATTGCCCTAATGAGTAAGCTTCCCCAAAACTATTTAACAATAAGTTAGGAAAAGCCGGGCGCCCTTTTTAATAACCACTTCAATTAGACAACGATAAATTACATGAATGAAATCTTTCCTTTTATAATTAGCCGATTGTTTTTCATATCTAGTAGCTATATGATTTCCATTCGCAGTGGTACAGGCTACAGATAACTTTCCTTGAATTACCTTTTGATTGTAAAACTTATTTATGAAATTAATATAATTTTAAATTAATATAATTTCGAATAATGACGAGGGAAAAAAAACTTCAACAGCTTTACAAAATTGTAAATACATAAATCATTTTCATTCATCACAGTCATTCTTTTCAGGTCATCGTAAACACTAAGGATTTATTAATTTATATATAAAACTATTTAAAAATTTATTCATTTATTTAAAATACTTTAATAAATTTTAATAACAATTTATAGTAAACTCTGAAGCTATATCTGCAATCAGCTATTTAACACAATTTACAGCCTTAATATCAAATTTCCACAGAACCATCAATTTTCTTATTATTATTCCACAAGACTTGGATCCAAAATACAGACATCATTACAGATGTAATTACGAGAGCAACAATCGGAATCCTTTTTACACTAAATAATTCAAAAAATAAATACAAAATATGTTTTTTTTTAAGAAAAAAAAAAACATTAAAATTAATTTTAAAATATTTCAGTAATTTAATTTAATTTATCTTACTGGAACATGTAAACAAGTACTAGTTATTTTTCCAGCCTGAAAATATAAAATGTGATTATACAATAAATAAATAATTAAATTAAATAAATCTCACATTAACCAAACTTAAAAATCCTAAAAGGACTACCAAAAATACAGCACAAAAATTTAAATATTTCGCCATTTTTTTATTTAGAAATGTTTTTATGTAATAGATTTAAAACGTTTTCAATGCTCGAAAGCAACTTTGTTACTAAAAATTATTTGGAAATTTTTCTATAATTTTAAGAAATTTAATTAACAAAAATAATTTAGCAAGAATTTTTTTAGTTTTAAAAATAATTTCATCTGGTAAATTTAAATTACAGAATCCACCAGTGAAAAATCAAAAGTAAATTAAATTTTATTGTTTTAACAAATGGTTTCACAAAATATTAAACGAAATGTTTCAATTGAAGTTGCGGCTATAAAAATAATTAATAGATAAACAAAATTCAAAAGAAATAATTTTATTAAATCATTAAATAGAAATGTAGTTATAAAAATAAATTGATTTAGAGTAGTCCCCACTGCAGTCCCTACTACAATTCTAATAGAAAATTGGCAAAGTACAAATGGTTGGAGCTGGGGCCTGCCTGTATGACAATACTTCATATTACGAATTGCAGCAAGGTAGGTGGCATATGACGGCCAAAATTTGGGAAAAGCGGATGCCGCGCCATCTGAAGTTACTGCAACTCGTGAGTCGTGAATAACAATTATTGTGCAAACCGATCCGAATGTAATTCTATCTTTACCATTTTCCGTGTCACTTTATCAGTTGGCCGGTTTCCAATGCAGTGTTTTCAGAAAATTTATTTGAAAATTTTAGTCTTCGACTTCCTGGTTACTCTACTCACTCGCTTCTGAAAAATCTGAAACTGACCGGATCAGGTCAGTAATTGAACCATTGAAGATATTCCTCTTTAAAGCGAACCTTTCTATCAATACGGGATAGTATTGTTTAAAAGTAAATGTATTACAGGTGAATGATACACAAATTTAGATATAAACTTATGAATTTATATTCAATTATTTTACATCAACTAAAATTTCGATTATTTCATGGGAAACTAAATATGTAAATCAACAATTCTTCTATAGATTTTTTAGTTTTTATACAAATCCATTAAAATATTTTCAACTAGCAAAAATAAATACGATAACGAAATTTTATGTTATTAGTAACTTTCTAAAAATTCATTTTTTGGCTAAAATTTTATTACTCAATTCAAATTTATTAACTGATAAAGTTTTTATTAAAAAATTCAGGTCAAAGTTCTAGCAGAATTTTTAATAATTTTTCGGTGCAATAATTAATGAAATGAAATGCGAACGCGGAGCAATTTCAATTAAATTTTAATTAGTTTTATATCAAAACCACAAAAATATCAAATTATTTATAGAATAAAATATAAACAAAATTATTGAAAATTTATTAATTGAAATAATCAAGGTCGATTTTTCTATGATTTGGAAATTTGGTTGTGTTTATTTTGAGCTTATTGTAAAAAGCAAAAAATTTTGGTTTTGAGTGTTTTGTTTTTATCAAAATTTAAAATCTATAGAATATTTTTACATAACAAACTTAATTAAAAACCTTCTTAATAAATTACAAACTGTGGTTCACTTGTAGTTAACAAATGGTTGATAATGGACTAGTCCGTAATACCCCAAGCTTAATTCCGAACATCTTAGTACGATTTTCTTTATCTTGCGGTTCGTTATTATTAAAGAGACTGAAAATGTCCATGAATTTTATCAACGTCAAGAAAAAAAGTCAACACAGAAAACTGTTCAATTCGAATTTGGATTAATATTTTGATGGATATAAAATAATTTAGTTATTTAGAGACTGAAATAATAATAATTTTATAGAATAATTTAAAATTAGTTTTGTTGAAAATTCAAAGTATGCTGAGTGATGTGATGTGCAGAGAATCGACAACCGGCAGTTCTTTTATCTAATTTTAAGTTTTAGGATTCTTGTCTATCTTCAGCTTTAATGATATGCAAAGGATTAATGGTAGTTACTGGTAGTGAATCACCAATTGTAATTGTTCTTAGCAGTAGCATTTCACAGGGGTGAGCTTGTGTAATTGTTTTTTGATGGTTTTATATATACCTATTCCTATTCTTTGTTTTACATGATTTCATCACTTATATTAAAGTTTTTTTTATAAATACGAAGTTTTCTTTACAAAATACATTTTTAAAATTAATCTCAAAACAATATTACATTAATCCTGATATTAAATCTTTACCCTACGTATTAATTGCTCAGCAAATGTTAATTCAAGAAGTTTGATCGAATTAATATATATTTTTTTTATGTAATTGTAATTTGTAAATTTCAAATAATTTGAATTTGAATACACTAAATCAAATTTATTATTGCATACATTTAGGAGTTAAGGATCATTGTAAAATATAATTCTAAAGCACAAACCACAACTACATTTCTATATTTATTGTGTGGAAACTGGAAACAACAAAATCTTTCAACCGATAACGACGAAACCATTTTTTCGTTTGTCACCATCATTTTATTTAATACGCAAATCAAAATTGTTGAACACTAGATGGCAGTGTAAGAAACATTATTTATAAATAAAAAATTTGGAATTTGGAATACATTATGCTGTGGTGAGAATATATTAGATAGAGAGGTGAATATAAGTGTTTTTATGAATGAATAAAAATTATTCGCAATTTTTATTATTCTTGGATTAAAAATTAGATTGTAGTTTTGTTAGTAAATCTAAAACCATCAGCTGTTTTTGAATGTCAAATCAAGTTAAGTGTTAAATGTTTGTTTTCAGTTTTCACCACAGAGAATGTTTGTTTGTGTAATGACTGAAATGATTGAAAAATGTGATTTCAATTTTTATAAATAATTCTGGTCATTAAATTAATCTGTGAAAAGTATATTGATCAATTAATAGTTTAATAACCTCTCATATTAACAATAATTATTAAGAAAATGAAAATGGTTTTATTGTTATTGGTGCCAACAAAGTGATAAAAAAAACATTAAAATCTCAATACCCAAGAATAAATAATTGTTATAAAATAAAAATACTCAAATAAGGAAATAAGCCACAATTATAAAAGTACAAATATTTATAAAATTGAAATTTTACAGTTGTTTAAATCTTATTTAAATTCTCTTGTTTACTTAATAAAATCAGCTTTGTATCCTTTTTTTTTTTTGATAAGAAATACACAAAAACTTAGATAACCTTCGTACTGGGTCAATAAAAAAATCATAATAAACATTTTCTTATAACTTTTAAATTAAAAAATTGTATTACTTGTCAGTCATTTTTTTGGAAACAAACGCAGTAGGACGTTAAGTTGGAAAATTTTAGGAAAAAAGAATTAATCCAATTTAAAAAATTTATAATAAATTACAATTCATAATGAAATTTTCCAGTGTTGCGATTTTTACTGCTACTTTTATCTTAATTTCTATTGATTTTGCATATGGTTCAACTGATGGTGCTAGTTTTGAAGATGCAACCGATGCGACATGCCCGGTAATAGAAATCGATGCAAAATTCTATTTAGAAAAACTCAATTTACAATTAATGGAAAAAAATAATGAAGAAAATGAAGCAAAATATGCTTACAATACAAATGTGACTGAAGAGAACCGATTGAAAATGATTTCAGTTGCTACAAAAAATTCACAATTTTACAAAGACACAGCAGCTAAAGTTATAAATTTAAAGTATGATAAAATTTTAAATCAAAATATTTCACGTCAAGTTAAATGGCTTACAAAATTACGATATAATGCATTATCAGAAAGTGATTATAATGAGTTTTTAGATGCTGTTAGTCGTATGGCAAATAATTATGCTAAACTATTAGTTTGTGAATATAACAATGAGAAAAATTGTAAAATGGCTTTAGAGCCAGAAATTGAATTGCGTGTACGGGAAAGTCGGGATTCTGAAGAATTGAAATATTACTGGAAAGAATTTTATGATAAAGCTGGTACACCGGTAAAGGATTATTTTCTTAAATATATTGAAATTGGAAGAAAAGCAGCTCAACTTAATGGTTTAGTTTTCATTTTTTTCTATTATTCTGTATATTAGAAATATTGAATATAAAAATTTATTTTAGGTCATAAATCTATGGCTGAATCTTGGATTGCTGAATATGAAGATCCAAAATTCGAACAACATTTGGAAGAAATTTATCAAGAAATTTTACCATTATATAAACAATTACATGGTTATGTTCGGTACCGTTTACGTCAGAAATATGGTGAAATTGTTGAAGAAAATGGTAATTTACCAATGCATTTGTTGGGTAATTTATGGGGTCAAACATGGAATCCAATTATTGATTTATTAAAACCATATCCTGAAAAGGAATTTTTCAATGTTACCAACGAAATGAACCGTCAAGGTTATACAGCAGTTAAAATTTTCCAAATGGGTGATGAATTCTTTCAGTCTATTAACATGACGAAATTACCAGAGTAAATACATAAATTTTATGCTTTTATTTCAAATTTATTTTAAAACTTATTTTTGTGTAGTATATTTTGGACAAAAAGTGTTCTCGAAAAACCAACTGATCGTGATATTATATGTCATGCAAGTGCATGGGATTTCTTTCAAAAAGATATCGTTGCAATAAAACAATGTACAAAAGTCAACATGGAACATTTTTATATTGTACATCATGAATTAGGACATATTCAATATTATTTACAATATCAACATCAACCGGTACCATTTAGGGATGCACCGAATCCAGGATTTCATGAAGCTGTTGGTGATGTAATTGCTTTGTCTGTATCAACACCAAAACATTTACAAAAAATCGGATTACTTAAGAATTTCGAATACGATGAGAAGAGTCGAATTAATCAACTTTTTGAAACTGTGCGAAATTTATTTTTTATAAATTAATTGTAATGACTTAATTGTAAAATTTTATAGGCACTAAAAAAAATAGCATTTTTACCATTTGCTTATACATTGGATAAATATCGATACGGTGTATTTCGTGGCGAGATAAAACCGAATGAAATGAATTGTGCATTTTGGAAAATGAGATCAGAATTTGGTGGTATTGAACCGGCAGTTGAAAGAAGTGAAAATGATTTTGATCCTACAGCTAAATTTCATGTAGATGCAGATGTAGAATATGCAAGGTAAAAAATATTCTCGATTTTATAAATTATTTAACGATTTCAAAATTGAATTTATTCTGTTATAAACTTAGATATTTTTCCGCTCACATTTTCCAATTTCAATTCCACAAAGCAATGTGCATTAAAGCTGGTCAATATGTTAAAGGTGATCCCAAATTAACATTGGATAATTGTGATATTCATGGCAGTACACAAGCTGGAAATGCGTTCAAGTAAGTTTTTATAAAGAAATCTCATAATTTGTGACGAAATTTATTAAATATTTACTTTTTAGAGCAATGCTGTCATTGGGTGGTTCAAAACCATGGGAAGATGCTCTGGAAGCATTTACTGGTGAACGTAAAATGACTGCTTCTGGTATTTTAGAATATTTTGCACCACTACAGAACTGGTTGGAAAATGAAAATAAAAAATTGGGAGTAGAAATTGGATGGCAAATAACAAATAGTAAATTCAAAAAAATTAATTTCGTTTTTTTAATATATTAAAAAAAAATATTTTATTTTCAGAATGTAAAAGCAGTAATTAAAAATTATTTCGAAGTTTTTTTTATTCCTTTTTTGTTTGTTGCCAATTTACTTATTGAAATTATTTGTGTTACTAATTATTATTGATAAAATATGGACTGAGATTAAATGGAAAATGTATAAGTTAGTAATAAAATTATAAAACATTAAAATTAATTTGGTTTTATTCTGTAAATGATTATTTCTGGACCCATATTGTAATGATAATATTTAAATAATTTGACAACAAGCTTAGTGATATGTGATTTATCAATTAATCAAGATTTTTCATTGAAATAGAGATATAAGAAAAAATGAGTATGGACAAAAATAAAGGAAGTTTTAATTTTAATAATATAAATGATGAAAATATAATATTCAATTAATTTACAATTTTGTAAAAGACTGTCAGGTGGTGTCAACAAAAATGCAAAATTGGTGGCGGTGCATGCGATTTTGATTGTAATTCTTAAGAAGAAGAGCAAAATAAGTTTTTTAATACAGTCAAACACACTGAGTGAAAGATAAATTTAATTGAAAATGGTTGCATTTGGTGAGAATTGAAAATAAAATCAGCAATAAATACATACCAATTCTGATATAAAGTATTTAAAGTCACAGTTGTTTTGATTGGAAACTGATTGGTAATTTTTTAAATAAAATGTTTTAATTATATTCAATTGCAGATGTTTTGTATCTTATTTTTCCAATTTAAATTCTACAAATGTACATTAACGATTAAATCTAGTAAATTAGATTGCAGTTGCTTGTAAAATAATTCAAAAAATAATGATATTTAGCGAAATCTAGCTGCAGAAATGCAAATGAAATAATAGTTAATAAAATAGAACAAATTGTTTTATTATATTCAGAACATTTAAATTAAATTAAAAAATAAATATTTTAGTACTGATTTTTTGTAAATAGTAGGAACAATCGTGCAATTATTCATTATATTCGAACCTTCTGAGGAGTGTAACGATAATTAATTCTCTGGAGGTTTTAAAAACAAACCTCAGGGAGCTAAAAGGAACAAAAAAAACCTTTTATAGGTATTTATTATAATACAAAATTTCGGAGTATAGGATTAGATTTTGTATATGAAGTTTTTTAAACTACGTAACAATAAATGTAAAGACGAATGCGTGACGATTGAAAATTTCTTGTGTCATTGTCCCTATTTCATGTACTACATGAACGAATACCATAAAGACTGAGGGATCAGCGTTTGCAAGATTAAAGATTTTATGATAAATTACAAGATTTTAACTAAATCTACAAGATTTTGCAAGATTTTAAAATTAAATCATAATTTGTTGAATTTATTTCCGAAATTGTTCATTACATATTAGTAATTAATTAATTACTAATGCTACAATTGCGAAAAAAACTACATTGCTACAATTGCAACCAATACAAATCTTGTTAAATGAAAAACCAAAGAAAATTCTACATCCTTCTCAAACAAGATGGTTATCTTTAGAATCTGTTGTAAAAAGATTGTTAGAATTGTACGAGGAATTAAAACTATATTTTGTGTTCGCTGTTAATGTGGACAAGCTTGAAAACTCGAAAATAAATTATTTAAATTACCCAGTTAATTATAAAATGAACTATATTTAATATTTTTGAGCTCAATTTTACCAGTTGTAAATAAATTAAACAGGTATTTTTGTTGTTAAGATAATTTCTCCATTTTCCATTGAAATATTGTATTTTCGAATTAGACAGATTATTAGTAAATAAAACCTTTTGTATTTGCTTTTAAGACAGCGAATACGATAGTTTCATTACTTAAATATACATAAAATACTTTATATTTAGTTATTTTTTAAAAAAAGATTTTCTATCGGAAAACAAGATTTTTTGTTGTCATTAACAAGATTTTCAAATAAAATGATCTGGCAACGCTGTGAGGGATTCTGGCTTGGAAACCATTTCGCTGTTTCAGCCGAAAGAGTTGTTAGCTTAGCCAACTACCACGACATGTGTAACTTGATTAAGGGTTCAAAGGTACATTGAAGGGTTCAAACTGAGTCCTAATTGCATGAACTCTAGCGGCTCCCCTCATAGAATCAATCAATCAATTAACAGTTTCCAAAATAATTAAAAACTGGATTAAAATTTGACTATAAAATTTGACTAATTATAGCCGTGATATTCTAATAATATTTCACAGTTTCTCTATAACGTAATCGACTCAACTATATAATTTTGGTAATCAACTTTGGATAACAAATTTGTTGTTTCTTTAGTGATATTTTATAATGTAAGAATTTATATTTATAAAATTTATTTTTATTATATTAGGGGAAAAATCAATGTTAAAAATCAGAAGTAAAATTATTATTAAATCCTTGAATAATAATGCAAGTTTACTGGAAGTTTTAAAATTATTTAGCGTGTGCCAAGAATTTTAAATCTTCAATTCACCTTGTTAAATTTATTTGTAAAAAAAAAAACGAAATTATTATCTTTATTTAAATCAAATTTTGATTAAATACTAACTTACTTAAGGCCACTAACACAATGCCGGGTAATAAAATTGTATATTTGTTTATATATGAATGAGAGTGGCGCGTCGCTTGATTAGCTTTTAATGTTAATGCATTTTTGATTAATATATATAGCATTTTCAGGTCAAATTAGCGATTTTACAATTGTAAAAACCGATTTGACTATTCAAGTTAATACTTATCATTATTAATAAATTATTTATGTAATTATTATTAAAAATTGCGTGGTAATTTGTAAAATCGTTAATTTGAATTGTAAAACCGTTTCTTACAATCATAAAATCGTTAATTTGAATTGTAAAACCGTTAACTTGAGCTGAAAATGCTATATAAATATAAATACTTTACTATATTAATAATAGATTCTTAGTTAAATAATGAATTTTATATTTAAAAATAAAACAATATTATTATATTAGCTAATTTAATCAATTAAAATATATAAAAATAATTAATTGATGATTGATTATTAATAATTGATTCGGGTAATTTATGAATTGCTATATTTGAATTGCACTCTAATATTATTTTTGCGACAAATTCCTTTTGCGATTAATTGCTTTTGGTTTGAATTGCACTGCGATGAATTGGTTGCTATGAATGCTCTAAGATGCATATAGTTTTCGATAAACTAGTTCTAGAATCAATTATTTTTGATTTTATTATAATTAATATTATTACGAATGAAATAGTTGATCTGTCAATTATTAATAAAAGCTACTCATCATTAATTAGTATGAAAGTAATTAGTGGACCAAAATATAAATATATTAATAGTAGGTACTATAATTATACATTACAAAATATATTCGACATACATTAATATAAAGAGTAATCGATTAAAATGAATAGTATCACCTAATAGTTGTATGTTATATGCAAATTTAATTAAATAAATATATGGCAACAGGAAAAAGATGATATTAAAATAATCTTTTAATATTTAAAATGTGTTTATTTAGTATAGATGTAATTTTCCGGAAGAAAATTAAATGTTTTTTTATTTAATACAAATTAGAGCATAAATAAATTTATAATTTTTATTATTATCTATTAGAAATGGTTACACCATATTTTTCTATTATTATTGTTATAAGAACAGTTGCTGTTCTAATTAATAAATTAATGTTGTTCATAATAATAATATTAATAAATTTCTATTACAATAAAATAAGGTGTAACGAGGGTCACAAGTCAGGTTGTGGTGGGTTTGATTCCCGATGAATACACTGGTCTGGTATGTTAGATATTTACACTTCATCAACTTTAGAAAACATAATTTACATTATTTTATTGATTGATTAATTCTATTATACTCTCAATAGAAGTACAATAGAATTAATTCCATTGTACTCCTCGGACCCTTCGTGTTACACATATCATGGTGGATGGCAGAGCAAACAACTCTGTAGACCGAAACAGAGAATTGGTTTCCAATCCAGATCATGTAATGTAGTAAGAACATGTGACTGGCGCAGTGGTACAAAAAGTGATTAGCCGTCTGGTGTTGTAGGGTTCTATACATATATTTACTTCGGATGGCCATATCTTAAAGAAAGCTATGATCACTTAGGATGGAGTATCCTGTTATGAGCGCGATCGCTAGATATACCCAATTTACGATTAATCACAATATTTATTTAAACGATGATTTGTGGGTTCTCTATAAAAGATTAATAAAAAAAAAAATCTTTATATCACTTTTGATCACTTTTGAATCTCTGTTAAGTACTAAAAATTCTCGTTATTTAAATTCCACAAATCACTCTTTAAACGATACTTAGAAAATAATTTATTACTATGTGTGTAATAATCGTAGTTATTGAGTAATTAATGGTAATTAACAAATACAATTATTAATTATATAATGTTATCAATAAAGTCATTTCTCCTCAGACATTAAAGGTCATTGTCCAGAGTAGCTAGACAGTATTAGAAAATAAATAATAATAAATTAGTAATAAGATTTTTATGTTCTAGTTTTCGTTTTCAAGGTTTCGTTTGATTGATTTTTTCCAAATATTTTACATTGGGTGAAATTCAATATTCCAAATAATTTTATTAATGTGTCTAGTATGCTTTTTTATCTGCCTATATAATAAACATAAACAATCTTTAAAAATTTCTGCGTTCATGCTATTCAATCTTCAATTGTATACATATATAATTTGAAAGAATAGCGCGAAGCACTCGCCACTCACATCTAAATTGAAAAAGAAAGAATAAACATAAAAATGTTGATTAACAAAATATCTTACGACCTTTACGAGCATAAAAGCTTTCCTAAAATTACAATTCAGTTTAGTCGAGTTCTTTGGCTCTTAACGTTAGCTCTTGTTTATCGCGATTCGTACACTCTGCTAAACTGTATGTGTTTTTGAAATATTTAAGAATTAGTGTGATTTTAAAAAGGTGAATTTAAATATTTAAAATTAAATTTTATGGAATATGGAATAATTTGATATTTTCAATTATTTTAATTAATGTTTCATAAATTATAACAAATATTAAGAATATTCTGAAGTGAATTTTGCTACTCAAAAAGGTTTGGAGTTAACTAAACTTCTAAGTAAAAGTCTTTTAACATTTATTATAAAATTTTCTTCAAATTGAGGACGATCTCTTAAAATTAAGAATAATTCTTTAAAAATTTCTATGAAATTTATGAAAATAATTACATTTTTTGAAATTATCTAATTACGACGACAATATTTAATTATTTATAATTATTTTATATTTATTAAGTTTTACTTTACTATCGCGTTCACTCAAAATTTCTATAATTTCATGATCACCAGGTCGAAGTTTGTGGTTTTTTGTTTGTTGATATGATAATTAAAATAATCTTGAAAATTTTACATTAAATTTCGTGATTTACAAATTAAATTAAATTTTAAATAATTATCAATGTATAATTTAGAAACAAAATTTGATAATTGCTTAGAATATCCGGAGTTTAATTAAATTTAAAAATTAAGATATAAAAAAAATTGGTGTTAAATGTTTATAAATTCATGTAAAATTATTCTATTTTCAATTTAAGAACGATTTCTATATAAAAAAAAATATTAGTTTTTGTAAGATTCAATTTTATTGAACATTTTTTGATTAAAATTTCGAATTTTTAATTTAATTATTGTGATGGTACGAATTCACATTCAATTATTATAATTTAAATTTGACCACCATCGAACCCCAAAGACGTTAATAACAGAGATAATTGTTGTTATTGTGAATAATTTTGAATTCTTATAGAAGATTAAACAACGATGACGCATTTTGTGATCATGATCACCACTCGAAGTTGTGATTTTTCTTGAAACTCTTATATTATTTTGGTTCTTCGGATTAGTGTTAAAGAAAGCTATGAAAACCTGTTATTATCGACAAATTAATAAATGCAATTTAAATATATAAATTTTACCGGTTTTTTATTTAGTATTCGAATTTTAAAGATAAATATATATTTTTTATGCTTTGCAATTAGTTAGTTGACTGAAAATCAATTGACCTAATGAATAATTTGACCGAATCCACAATTAAATCAATGTAAATTGACCGGATTTGAATTTACCAAATATTAATATACAATAGTTAAAATGGGTAACGTTTCGTAAGTGGGTAGTGGGTACAACGGACCGTACGGTCTAGGTACGTGTTTTGACTGCTTTAATTCCCCCCTTCTCAAACCAACCAACCAATATACAATAATTAACCGGATTCACAATTATTCGAAATTAAATTTATAGGAATACAAATTTAATTATTCGCCGAATGTAAATTTAACAGAAAAAGTACATATCAAAATTGGTGATTTTTTGCTTTTCTGTAAATCATTAATTATGTTTTCGAAGAATTGTGTATCCGGACAATTGTAATCGGTACATTTAACTCAGATAATTATCAATTTTTTATACATTCGACCACTTGTGCTTTCGGTCAATTGTGTATTTGGCCAATAATATTTTCGAACAAATTTTTATAAATTTGCTAAATTTTGTATTCGACCAATTGACAGTTTATTTTTAAAATATGCAGAAAGAATAAAAGTGAAGTTCAGTCAACCTAAATTCAAGGTTCAATTTATTTGTTATTTATAAATTTTTGAGTATTTTGTCATCAGTTTAAGAGAGTTAAATATTCACTCTTTTCAATATTTTTATCTGTTCAATATTTTTATCTAAAAGTCTTCAATTCAGCATAAAATGAGTAAATGTAATTTGACTTTAAGAATAGTATTGGCAATATATCACGCCATTGACCTATAGTAAATTATGAAGTTTCATATTTTTCATATGCAAATTATTCTTGTACTAACTTTCTTTAATTATATTATTTCAATTTAAAATTTTCCATTTGTTTATATAACAATTATTTGGATAACAGGCTAATTGAACGAATACTATTGACCGAATTCAAATTTTTCCATCTTTGTTTATAAAAGAATTTTTTTGATATCCGGCTAATTAACCGAATACTATTGACCGAATTCAAATTTTTTTACAGAATACACACTCTATCAATTTATTGGTGTCCAAACTACGATGTCTATAACCGGCCCTCTAAGAAATTTAGAATCGGCCCGAATTTAATACAATTATTTAATTGATCAATTTCAAATTGACATAAAAGGTTTGTTATAATTTATAAACAAATAGAAATATAGCCTCAGTAATGAACCCATTCAAAATGAATTCAAAATACCATCTACTGAAATACTTCCGGATTATCAAAAAAATACTGCGAACAGCAAATGCAGCATTAACATTTATAATACCAACATGTAATTTGTTTCTAATATTTCTAGGTAGATGGAAAGAATGATTTTATACTGTTTGGCCCGCAGACCCCCTGTTATTTGTCAAAATGAATCCTGAGTATAAAAGATTGGGCACTACGTATTCGGTCAATTGTACTATAAAGCTTATTCAATCGATATTTTTGTGTTGAACTCAACGAATTTGTCCCATTTATATTATTATAATTATATTATTACAAAATAACAAGGCAATTAATTAACTTTTACCATTTAATTAGCGTTCCGCTTGATAAACTTTCTATATAAGCATTTATGGTCAGTTACTATTAAAATCATATTGTAATATTGTTTGTTTTGTAGCTTTTTTTGCACTTACTGGACATTTATTTATCACTGTAAACAATTTTCAATATTTTGCGACATTAAACAAAAATATTTTTAATTTAAATATAAATTCATTTGCAAAAAAATAAAAAAAATATTATTTAAATAAATAAAATTTGTATTTTTTACATTATTTTTAGTTTTATTTATTTAGTATCAACATTTTAACTAAGAATTATGACCTTCACTGGCATTTTAATAATTACCTTGACATCATTATTGGTAAGAAACAAAAAATATAAATAAATAATTACAAATTTTTTTTTGCTATAATGTCAAATTTTTGTTATGTTTTTTAAGTGCATTATTAATGGAATTGATCCATCAATTGAAAATCATGAACATGAAGCATCCGAATATTTATTACAACTTAATACAGAATTAAATAATCGTTTAAATACTGAAACAATTGCACAATGGCAATATGCTTCAAATATAACTGATGCCAATGAGAAACGTAAAAATGATGTATCTGCAGAAAATGCAATTTATGCTAAAGAAATAGCAAAAGAAATGTTAAAATATGATTGGAAAAACTTTCAAGATCCAAATTTAAAACGACAATTTAAACAATTAACGAATTTAGGTTATGCAGCATTATCAGATGATGATCATAAAGAATTACTTGAGAATTTATCAAAAATGGAATCAAATTATGCCAAAATCAAAATATGCTCATTTAAGGAACGTACTAAATGTGATTTAGCATTAGAACCAGAAATTGAAGCTGTTATAATGAAAAGTGAAAATCCAGATGAATTAAAATATTATTGGACAGAATGGTATAATAAAGCTGGTACACCAGTTCGAGAAAATTTTAATAAATATATTGAATTGAAGAATAAAGCTGCTAAATTGAATAGTAAGTAAAATTTATAATTCATTATTATTTTATTTAAATTTCGAATATTATTTTAGATTTTACATCTGGTGCTGAAGATTGGCTTAATGATTATGAAGATGATACATTTGAACAACAATTAGATAATATTTTTGATGAAATACGTCCGTTATATGAACAAGTACATGGTTATGTTCGATGGCGTTTACGACAAAAATATGGTGATGGTATTGTAACTGAAAAAGGACCAATTCCAATGCATTTATTAGGTAATATGTGGGGACAATCTTGGGGTGATATAGCACATTTAGTATCACCATTCCCAAATAAACAATTAATTGATGTTACTAATGAAATGGTTAAACAAGGTTATACACAATTGAAAATGTTCCAAATGGGTGATGAATTTTTCCAATCATTAAATATGACAAAATTACCAAAAGAATTTTGGGATAATAGTATTATTGAAAAACCAAAAGATGGTAGAGATTTAATATGTCATGCAAGTGCATGGGATTTTTATAAATATAATGATGTACGTATTAAACAATGTACCCAAGTTACAATGGATCAATTATTTGTTGTTCATCATGAATTAGGACATATTCAATATTTTCTACAATATCAACATTTGCCACATTCATTTAGATCAGGTGCTAATCCTGGTTTTCATGAAGCTGTTGGTGATGTACTATCATTATCAGTATCAACACCAAAACATTTACAAAATATTGGTTTATTACAAAATTATAAACTAGATCCAGAGGCAAGAATTAATCAATTATTTTTAATGGTAAATTAATTTTCTTAAATGAATTTTTATAATTTTTATTTATAATTATTCATTTTCTGTACAGGCTTTAAATAAAATCGTATTTTTGCCATTTGCATTTACAATGGACAAATATCGATGGGCTATTTTCCGTGGTGAATTAAAACCAGAAGAATGGAATTGTGGATTCTGGAAGTTAAGAGAACAATATTCTGGTATTGAGCCACCAGTTAAAAGAAGTGAAAAAGATTTTGATGCACCAGCCAAATATCATGTTTCAGCTGATGTTGAATATTTAAGGTAAAATTCGGTACTGATTGTCAATTAATTAAATTAAAATATTTTTTTTTTTAGATATTTAGTTTCATACATTATACAATTTCAATTTTATAAAGCTGCTTGTGAAAAAGCTGGACAATATGAAACCGGAAATCCGGAATTACCATTAGATAATTGTGATTTTTATGGTAGCATTAATGCTGGCAATGCATTTAAGTAATATACAAAAATTATTTAATTTTTTATTGAGAATTTTTAAATAATTGTAATTAAATTTGTTAGAGCTATGTTGTCAATGGGTGCATCAAAACCATGGCCAGATGCAATGGAAATTTTAACAGGCGAAAGAATAATGTCGGGAAAAGCAATTCGTGAATATTTTGAACCATTAAGAGTTTGGCTAGAAGATGAAAATAAAAAAAATAAAGTTCATATTGGATGGGATAAATCTGATAGTAAGATTTAATTTAATTTTTTTTAAATGATTTTTAAATTAATTTTAATTTATTTTATATTTTTAGAATGTGGTTGAACATGGATTAAAATAAATAACTACTTAGTTTTTAGTTAGATTTATATTTGTATAAAAGAATGAATTGAAAAATATAAGAATGGAAACTGAATTATAAATTTGTTGTTTAATTTTTGAGGTAATTGGGATTTTTAACTATAAGTTTTATAACATGTAACCTGTAATGAAATTATGTTACATAATATGGCTCCAAACACAAAATAGTATGTCTACATTAAGTATTTTTTTACTAATTTCAAATTGGATTGCTTGAAACTACGTCAGGAACTTGCCAAGACTAGTGAGGAGTTGCGTAACAAATTAGAAGATCTTTAAAGACAATGGTGCAACGGTGTGATAGTCCTTGTGTCAACAATGGCCGCAAGAATTCAGGCAGTTCTGAAACAAAAGGAAGATGTAAGGCAGTGGTAGACCAACTATTTTGTTTAGTTAATCTTTAATTAAAAATGACATTTTGACACTAATGATGTGTTTTAATTCCTTTTCAGAGGAAATAAAACAGGGGTGGCAGCACACAATTCGTGACTACTTTTTTTTTGATTTACGATTTAAATAAATATGCTCGTTCAGTTTTGGTGTTAAATTTTATTTTTTAATTGAAATTACGATATGTCATGAATTTATATATTTTTATGTTGGTAAAACTGTTTTCAGAAACGTATCTACTTATATTCTGCCACCCATTAAGACGAAACGCTTTCATTATCGTCACGACTTGTGTTCTACCACCCCAGTTTAGTTAAACAATTTTGTTTTATTTTTGAAAGCTCCAACTTGAAATTAAAAAAAAAGAAACTAAAGGTAGACCAACTATTCCGCATTTGGGTTCGTATTAATATTTATTCTACAGTACTTATTGGTAACATGAAAATTTAAAATATATTTGAATTTTTTTTATAAAATATTAATTTCTTGTAATTGAATTCGGTAATACTGATGTACTGATGTTGCTCTAACGTCCAAAAATTACGTTAAAATTCTTATATTTCTTAAGTCAAAGATTTTAAACCAATAAGAAGTCACATATAAGACTATGTATGAAGATTCGCACTCGCACCGTATGAGTGGCAACTAAAAATCAGTCTTAACTATTATGTATATGCAATATAAGACTAGCCAAATTGTCGCGAGCCGCCTACTAAATATGTAATTCAATTTATAGGTTTTGTATTACTGAGCTTTTCTCAACTGTTTATGGTGATCCATTTAATTTGAATCCAGACACACGCGCTCAATTGAAAGTTCTTCTGCTACAGACAACAATAATTTGTTATTTCGACCACGAAACATATTTAGTATATCAACTTCCGTCAAAGTCCGAAACATTTTAAATCTCAAACTATACCCAAATTTTATTTTAATCATAAGTAAGGGGAACCCTATAGTGTGCCATTACAATTGTTGAGCCGTAAGTAAAGAAAAAGAAGAAATTTAATAATGTTTCACTTGTTAATCTAAACCATAATCAATAAAGATTCTACATCTGTTATTAAAATATTCTTCATAATCATTCATTTTATTGAAAATATGGTTCAATATATTAATCATTATTAAGAAGTTTATTGTAAATTTGATTACATCTTTTATATAATGAAAACACCTGCTTTTATATAATGAAATCAATTAAAATGTATCTTTAATTGCAACACTGTTATAATAAATTATTTATTATAGATACTCGTAAATATGAAAATTTCAAATTTATAAACCGCAGTCGAAATTAATATTTACAAAAGAATACATTATAGTTTTAATTATAAATGAATTTGTGAAATTTTTAAGAAATAATTACCCAAAAAATCTTAAATTCAATTCGCAATTATGAAATTTGGCAACATATTATTATCTATAGTAATTTTAGGATTATTATGGGTAAAAAAAAAATTTAATCATATAAATTTTCATTAATAAAAATCATTTAAATTTCCAAATTTAGAATTATATTTCTACTGATACCAATTTAGATAAAATATATCTTGATGATAATGAAGATATAGATTTTTATGAATTAACTGAAACTGAAACTCCTGCTGTACCTGATATAATTTATGAACATGATAATGTTAAAAGTATTGAAGATGGACACAAAGAAAAATTACAAATAGATATTGAAGAAATAAGTGCATATGAATTATTAACTGAAGACACAAATATATTAAGTCATTTAGATGATATACAATTGAATGCCGAATGGAAATATATAATAAATAATACTGAATATAATCAAGAATTGATATTCTTAATAAAAAATAGATATCGAGTTTTTATTCAAGAAATGGTAAAGAAATTATTAAATTATAATTGGGAAAATTTTCAAAGTACTTCATTACGTCATCAATTTAAATTATTAATTAATTTAGGTGATTTTGTTTTACTAGGACAAGATTATAAAAAATTACAATTAATTAAAAATAATATGATATATCATTTAAATAAT
Source organism: Rhamphomyia laevipes (assembly GCA_963920725.1). NCBI lineage: Eukaryota > Metazoa > Arthropoda > Insecta > Diptera > Empididae > Rhamphomyia > Rhamphomyia laevipes. The sequence continues at coordinate 53,504,689 of OY987258.1, read as the reverse complement.
TTAATATTATGTTCATATGGTAATGAATCATTTTGTTATAGTATAACACTTGAAACATTTATTAATGTATTTCGTAATGCCATTGAGAGTTCAGATGAATTGAAATATTATTGGACAGAATGGTATAATAAAACAGGTACACCATTAAAAGAAAATTATTTAAAATATATTAGTTGGAAGAATAAAGCTGCTAAAATGAATAGTGAGTTTAATATTTATTATATAAATTATAAAAATATATTAATTTTTTAGTTGTTTAATTGATGTTACTAATTTAAGCAAGGTATGAAAAGTGACAAGTAAGGAGACCAAGTAAGATATTTCTATCTATGGAAAGAACGATCTCCGATTTTTTCTTGCATAGTCGCGGTTGTTTTTCGTTGACTATTTTGTACGTTGCCAAATCAATAGATAGTTTCATGTATTCATTTGGACAGCTAACCTGTATGTCAATATACTCGAGTCTGTTAGGTTTTGGAATGGACATATTGATTGTTTAAAGTATATCTATAGTTCATATGAATAGCTCTTCTGAAAGCTGTTAATCCATTATCCATATAAAGTAAATATTTATTTCCAGATTTCTAGAGTAATTCCCATCATGTTACAAATGGTTTCCTTTCAAATGGCCTAAATTGGACGGCATAAATGCACTCTTAGACTACTAAGCTTAGGGAAATAACTATCAGCGAAAATGACAAAAATGAAGCATGGTCGAAAAATAATGAAAAATCTACGAAAAAACAAAAAATCAGTTTCAAAGATTTGGTTTTTAATTTCTTGAAAAACTGAAGAAGAAGAACTATCTAGAAATTTTTGATTAGCTTTGGCTTTGAAACATGAAACAGCTGAAATACCTTGTTATTAATACCTCTGAAATTTATATACGATCTTTTTAGGGTTTTTATTATTATTTTTCGGTAATACTCGTATTTCCCTAAACCTATGGGTTATGGGTCTTTGTTAGAAATGTGGAGTAGAAGCTCATTTAAAGTTAAACTTTTTAATTTTTTTTATTACGGGATTCCATATTTAATTCCCACTGATTATTTGATCTAATTAATCATCTATAACTTCAGTAAAATTAACTAAAACTTACAAAACTAACGAAAATTTAATTTTTAATATTAAATTAATAAATAATTTTTAATATTTAAGCATACTTTCAGGCGAAATTAAATTAAAAAAATTACAATTTTTTTTTTTTTTTAAGATTTTACATCTGCTGCTGATCATTGGCTTTCAAATTTCAATGTAAATAATGATTTCATTGAACAAATCGCTGATATTGTAGGTGAAATACATAGTTTTTATCAATTAATTCATGGTTATGTTCGATATCAGTTAAACGAAATATATGGTAATAAAATTATGCCAACATATGGGAAAATACCAATGCATTTGTTAGGTAATATTTGGGCAAAATCATGGTCAGATATATCAAATTTAGTTATACCATTTCCCAATAAAGATTTAATTGATGTTACTAATGAAATGTTTAATCAAAATTATACACCGTTAAAAATATTCCAAATGGCTGATGAATTTTTCCAATCATTAAATATGACAAAATTACCAAAACAATTTTGGGATAATAGTATTATAGAAGAACCAACTGATGATGGTTTAACAAATTGTTATGAACCTAGTAGAATTTTGAAATTTTCTAAAATTGATGATGTTCGAATTAAACAATGTACACAAGTTACAATGAATGATTTCATTAAAACACATCGAATGTTAGGACACATTCAATATCATCTTCAAAGTCAAAATTTAACATATTCATCTAGAAAATTTGCAAATCCATGTTTTTATCATAGTTTTGGTGATGCAATTGCATTATCAGTTTCTACAACAAAACATTTAAAGAAAATTGGTTTATTAGAGGAATTTTTTATATTAGATGAAGAGACTAGAATTAATCAATTATTTAATATGGTTAGAGATTTTCATATTTTTAATTATTACAATACTTTTAATTTATATAAATAATTATCATTTTTATAGGCTTTAGATAAAATCGTTTTTATTCCATTTGCATATACAATTGAAATGTATCGATTACAATTATTCAGTAATAAAATAAGACCAAATTTTATGAATTATGAATTTTGGAATTTAAGAGAAACATATTCTGGTATTGAACCACCAGTTAAAAGAACTGAAAAAGATTTTGATTTAACTGCAAATCATTATATTTTATCTGATGATCAATATATGACGTAACATTAATTTCTGAAATATTTCAAATATTAAGCTTATAAATTAATTATATTTTTTTATAGTCAATTAGTTTCTAGTATTCTACAATTTCAATTTTATAAAGCTGGTTGTGAAAAAGCTGGACAATATCAAACCGGAAATACTGATTTACAATTAGATAATTGTGATTTTTCTGGCAGTATTGCAGCTGGAAATGAATTTCAGTATTATTACATTATTAAAATATATGATAAATATTAATGAAATTTTGTAAAAAAATTATTATTCAAAATGTTTAATATAAATTTTTATTGTAGAAGTATGCTGTCAATGGATATTTCAAAACCATGGGAAGATGCATTAGAAACAATGACTGGCGAAAGTCAATTATCTGCAAAACCATTACTTGAATATTTTCAGCCATTACAAAATTGGTTAGAAAAAGAAATTGAAAGATTAAATATTCCTATTGGTTGGTCTTAAACCACTGGTAAAATTAAATTATTATGTTAAAGATTTATTTTAGTATGTTATACTTCACTATCATATCAATATGTCGTCTGATTTTTAATATCATTTGTACCAGAGTATTCATAATATTTATTATTTTATTATGTTATATTTATTTATTTTATGATGTTTTTAAATAAAAAAATTTGACATGACGAAGTAATTATAAAAATGTTTGAAAAGAAAAAGAAATCTTAAAATTCCTCGTCAGAAGTTTAATTGTAATACAGAATATTTTATCTATTTTTATTTTGTTTTATTCAATTCATATAACCTGCATAATCAATAACTTCTCAATCAGATCACAGTTCTAATTGCAATAAATCAAAATATAATTTGCAAATATAATATAAACTGAAATAATTAAACCAATAGTCCAGGTTCACACTATCCAAATTTGAGTTAAAATCTGGTTGTTTTTGAATGGTTCATCTTATCAAAGAAATAAATGATTTTGTAAAATGTTATTTTCGATGTTTTCTGAATATGTATAAGGTCCGAATCCAGAGATTAGGAGTGAGAAAGGAAAATTTTCATTTGTAATATGTCCAATTAACATAAAAATGCAGCAGGAACAAAATTGATGATTAGCAATGATACGAAATATAAAGTTAATAGAAAAAATTGCCTTAGACAATGCATAGGGTTCAAATATATATATTCATATAATTCTCATGTTAAATGGATGCAGTATTAAGGTACAATATACTTTTGAACAAATGCGTAGTATGGTATCAATTTAGAAGATTGCCGAATTAGAAGATTTACTATTATAATGCCAGATTATAAAGCATTTCAATTTATATCGAATTTGTGGTGTATGAAATTTGTAAGTAAATAAATTAATTTTCTAAACTATGATCAAAAATAATATTGTCCATAAAAATATCAGCTTATTTCGAATAGAAGTTATTTAAAATATTATTTGTGTTTATTCTTCAATTTATTTCGGAAGCAATTCTGTTAATTTTCTCCTATCCCAGATAGACAAACTCGAAACTCCTTCACTATTTCTAAATTATAGATGTCAATGTTGATATTTTGACTTAGTCGATGTTTAGATGCACTTTTATGGCTTGACAATATACAATTCGCATTAAATAACTTTCATATTTGTTGTTGATTTAGTGGCACTTACTTTTGATTATAATTTAAGAATTTCTGAGTTAATAAATGGCGGCTGAAGGAAGTAGTATCGTTTTGTTTTCAGAATTTAGAAGCCATAAGCAAGTGGTAATCTACTGATCCAGTAATTGGACGCGGAAATTCCTACTTTGAGTTCTTTTCAATCTTATGTTTCAATTGTTAATTAGTTGAAAATTTGTATTAACGTTTTTGGTTGGACATCTATTTAGTGACTTGCTATTATTATATCAACATTTGAGCTTAATCCATCCCGGATAGTAATTTTCTCAGCATGTAGACAAAGTGTGAAGAAATGGATCACTCTTAATATCATTATCTATCGTTCTGCTTGTTCTCACTAATCCATACAATTAATTGGTTCACTCAGAAGCTCTTATATTGTCGTTTTCAATGATAAGAAACCTTCTGTTTTAGATTATTTTTGGATTAGAAACTCAATTACTTACTTTCTAATCGATCGTTACAATTTTACTAATCCTAATTACGTCCCAAAATACTTTACTGCTAATGTCAATGAACCTAATGTTAAAAAAAATTATGCTAGACTCTGATAAATTTGCAATTAACACCTAAACTATAATAAATAAATCAGAAAAACTAAAATCCCAAAAGCTTCAATTTATTTGTATTGATTAGCTTCAGAGATGACGCCCCGTCTGTTATAAAAAAAAACTAGTTAACCTTGTTAAAAGGCGCACGCTAGCCGCACAAATATCTATTTTTTTTTGTAGCTTAAGTTGTTAATTTTAATTTGCTAAAAAAAATGTGTTAAGATCACTTTTTTTTTTGTTATCGGAAGAGACGAAACTATTAATAAAAAAAACCACAATTAACTTTTAAGTTATAACTTTCATTGAAGAGCATGCGACGCGCGACTGTTTTATACTATATTTTATGCCGAATAATTATAGTAAACAGTGGGGAACATCTTGAATGTTGAGATTATAAAGACGGTAAGAATTATTATTGCTCTTGACTTTTGACGTGTAGCATTTATATTAGTAAACAAAGTTTTGTTTATTTTTGTTCAGATTTTTTAGTGTTCAGTTTGAATTTTACATTGGAAAAGCTAAGATGTTCAGAAGCAGCTTTTTTATTTGCTGAAACAAACAAAATTTGGTTCATTTATAAAAACCAAAAAAAAAAAATTATAATTTTTTTTGTTGTAGTTGGATAATTAAATAAAAAATTTCTAAAAAAATGTAAGTTTATTTTAAATTTTAATATAATTTGTGAACTTAAAGTGAAAGGTTTTAAGCTTAGAATTCCTGTTGTTTTTAGTTTTTAAATATTCAATTATGTTTAAAATTATGTGAAATTGAAAACTAGTTTCTTTTTTTTTTTATAAATAAATTGCAAATTATTAAATAAATTTTTAATTAAATCATAAATATTAAATAAAATAATCATAAAAATATAAATTTATTATTTAAATAGAATTTTGATTTTTAATTTCAAGGTGAATTTATGTTTTTTATATCTAATATAAAAAATTTGAAAACAAATTAAAAAAAAAGAATTGATTAGGGGTTGTTAACAAGTTGAGTGCCGGTTAGTTTGATCGGTTCTTATTAATATTTAACTTTAGTATAAAATTGAAATTACTTTGTTAAAATATTCGAAATATGTGCCTAGATTCATTCCTAATTGATTATCCAGATTGCAAGCAATGATAGAGAGAGGTGAGACTGTGAAGATCTCATGCACTCATATCAAAAATGAGACATCTTGTATTTTTGTGAATGAGTCACTCGCTTTCTCGACCGAATCTTAAGATTGGTTTCCAAACCTGAACTTCCGCCTCACACACAACTTGTAATCAATGCATTTAGTATTCAATTTCAATTGTGTCCCATTCGTCATCGCGAACAGTATAATAATTGTCGGCAGTTAACTTGTTAATTTTTAAATTTTATGTTGATTCAAATTTTATGTTGATATTTTTATTATTTAGTTTATTATTATGCTGTTATTTTAGATTCATTATGTTTCAATAATATATAAATTTTATTAGGACATGAATTTAATATATTTTGAAAAAATTATTATAATTCATCGTGTTATTTAATAATAATATGAAAAATTATTTAATATTTCAATCAATCGATAAATGATCTAAGTTCATATCTGAAAACCAGTTTAATCATTTTAATTATTATTTGATTAATTATAAATTTGTATTATGTAAATTTACTTAGGCTGGGTGAAACTTGTAAAATTATATAGTAATAAGGTTTGTGCGTCAAAAATATATGATGTCATACTATGAAAAATGATACTTCTAAGTTATAAAAATAACTTAATAATTAATTACATAATTTTTTATTCTCTTAATAAAACATTGCCAGTTTCATACGATCATATAACAGAAATTTGTTAAAGATATCTCGAAAGGACATAGTCAGATCAATGGCTGTCTATACGGGAAACTGGTAAATTGGTGAACATGTGGCTAAACTAGGGATCACATTCAACAAATTATAAAGTGTAGTTGCGAAGAACATAATGAGAAAAATACTGTAGTACATTAATTTCACCTGTTGTAAGTTTCTTCTTATGGCCAATGTTAGCAAAAATGCACTTGGCGGGTACAAATTCAATAAACCTTTCAATGTAGCAGCTTAGTAACATGCAGATATGAAACGTTTTCTGAATGTCACCATCTTATCGCAGGTCATTTGTAGTCACGTGAGTGGTAGCAAAACGTTGCTAAATGCCAATTTAATGAAAAGTGATTTGCCATCACACTTTTGCGCGGTTATTAAACTGAGAAAATTTTATAAGCTATAACTTTTTAATTTTAATTTTAATTATTTCTTTATTATCTAATTATTTTTTATGACATCTACGTTACGTATTTGAAAATTTTTAATTTATATTAAGTTTTATTACTTTTTTATATTTTTTAAATCTGTTTTATTTTTGTAGAAACAGGCTTAAAATAACAAAATATTTTATTTATTTATTAATATTAAAATAAATTCTAAAATCGCAAAGTACAAAATTACAAAATCTCATTTATTTAAATTAGTTTAAAATTTAACTAATAATAATTTCACTTGACCAAAAGCATAGCTTTTTGAGGTTAATTCGCGGTTGTTTAAATTTGCTGTAATAAACCGGAAATATTGACCTTTATTTTTTTGTAATATTCTTCATAAATTTATACAATCAATTATAAAAGTTTTTTTTTCTCACAATTCTATTTTTTTTTCACAAGTTTACTCTGATATATTAGACCTAATTTTTTTTGCAAACAAATGAAATTGAAATTTAAAAAATCGAAATTTCATATTGAGTTTTAAACTTACTTCAATATAAAAGATTTAGGAAATTTGGTAGTTTGTTTCTTGAAAATCTTGAAGACGATGGTAAACTAATGCCGGCCAAAAAAGGACATCATTCATTAAAGAAGTCGGCAACGTCGAAAAGCTGTAATAATGATTCATCGTTCGACAACAGACTCACTATTATGTGGAGAAGCAAACTAAAATTTAAAAGAAACTTGATGTACTTCTTAGTGTCAATGAATTAGATTTAATTTAATCATAGTAAAGGCTACATTATTGTGAATATTATACTATTAATGAAATCGGTTCTTCAAAATTAAATAAAAACACAAATTGGATTACATATTATTCAAAAAAAAAGAAATCGGAAACATTTTATTTGACATCGTAAAAAAAAAAACATTATGAAAAAATAAATGTTAAAAGTCAAAGGGTTAATTTTCCGTTTAGAAAACATTCACATTTTGTTACCAGTGTGATAAAAGTTAATTACTTAAATGTAAACTTATACACGGTTTCATAATATTTTAATGTTATGACTGGTTTATAACTTTTAACTACTTAATATTTTAATAAACGTTTTCACATTAAATTAAAAACGCCGTCAGTTCTGTGAGGTATAAAACAAAATAGTTAAATTATATGAAATTAATACTGGACGCAATAAAAGTTCGATTCATTTCTATATCAATGGTAGAATGATTTAAAAGACCCTAGAATGTATTTTCAAAAGAACGCATTTAAAAAGCATTACAATACATTTCGGATAAGTACGGAAACGCTTTCCATCTGTAGTTTCGTTAAGCAGAAAATGTTTCCTGATTCTGGTTTGAAGATATTCATATACTAGTTATAACTTAATTTGATATGATTCAAGAAATATTTAAAACTTGCTTGCTTCTCAAGAAATATTTAAAAAACAATCCCAGATTTTTAAATATTTTTTGCGTTGTGAATAATTATCATTAATTTTGTAGTCTAGGTTTTGCTTCAAGTTTTTTTTACTAGTGTATAAATTTTAAATTTTCTAGTTTATTTTTAAATTTTCTGGGTTAATTTAATATTTAATTTTTTCAAATTTACAATTACATTTTTTGTTAACAACTAATTTTTTTTACATTACATTTATTTCAGATTTCTAGATTATAACTCATTACTTTAAACTTAACCAGTAAAATGTATAACTTAAAACAAGTCATACTGGTAAGTAATATAATTCGGAACCATTTTTTTTTTTGTTAAATTAATCAAATTTTATTTTATAGTTAATTTTCTGTACAATTTGTACCAGTTCAATTGGATCTACAGAAGAATACACTGAAGAAACACCAGATATTAAATCATATCTTGAACAAGTTAATAAAAATCTTGCAATGTTATATAATGAACAAGTTGCATTGAATTGGAAAAATGAAGTTATTGAAAAAGATGATGAATTGTTAAAAGAAAAACAATCACTAGAAATTACACATAAAATAATGGAATATATAAAATGGGTACGTGAAGAACTTAAATCAAAAGAATGGTTTAGTTCAATTGGACTTGAACCAATTGTTAAACGTCAATTAGAGAAATTACCAAAATTAGGATATGAAATATTAGAACCAGATGATTTTACAGAAATTACTGGTGTTACAATGAATATGAGTATGATTTATAAAAGAGTACCACTTTGTTCGTATCAGGATACAAATCAATGTAATTTAACATTAATACCAGACGTACAAGATATTTTACATACAACAAATGATATAAATGAAATTGAATATTATTGGTTAGAATGGAGGACAAAAAGTGGTGGTCAAATTAAAGATGCATTTGAAAAATTCGTTAGACTTTATAGAAAAACAGCAGAATTGAATGGTTTATTAAGAAATGGTTTTTTTTTTAGTAAAAATTTTAATAATCAAATTTATTTTTTTGTTTTAGGTTTTGAGAATCCCACAGATTTTTGGTTTCGTAATTTCGATAATAGTGATCAAGTTTTACCCGAATTAGAAATAATATTATATGAATTACATCCACTTTATGAACAATTACATGCATATGTTAGAAATTTGTTAAGATCAAAATATGGTTCGGAAATGATTCAACCATATTCGCCATATCCACAACATTTAGCTGAAATTTTTATTGGTGAATCATATCGTGATCAAGAGGGTAAAAATATTATATTTCCATATCCTGAAAAACGATTACCAAATATAACAGAAGGACTTTTGGCCAAAGATTATACACCAGAGAAATTTTATAATTTAAGTCAAGAATTTTTCATATCACTTGGTTTACCAGAACTACCAGAGTAATTAAATTAAATTAAATTATATTTAGTAAATCAAAAATTTTAAAATTAAAACTTCTATTAAATTTTTCAGATCATTTTGGTTAGAAAATTGTTTCCCAAAAGTTGATCCTAGTGAAACATATTTAACATGTTGGAATAAAGCTTATAATTTTTATGAAAGTGATTTGGTGACATTAAGTTATTGTCCACAAGTTGATCAACGCCGTTACCTTCAAATGTTTGAATCTATGGCAGATATTTATATATATAAATCATTTAAGGATCAATTAACTGTTTTCCAAGATGAACCATTACCAAATTTTAATGAAGCATTTTCTAAGATATTTACATTGTCAGTATCAACACCAAGATATTTAGAGAAATTGGATATATTCCCCCAAGGCACTTATGATTGGGAGACTCGAATAAATCGACTTTATTTCCAAGTAAGTAAATCTGAGAAATTAGCTTAGTCTGCTAAATTAAATTAGAATTTTCATCAACTGAAATTATGGTAACTGAAAATTTGAACTAAGAATTGATCTCAGAGATCTAACCCTGATTTTATTATTACAAAATTCGAAATAATAATAATTTTTTTTTATTAGGGACTTCAAGAAATATTTCTGATACCAATTTTATTCACTCTTGATAAATATCGTGTAGAAATTTTAAGTAATGCAACTCATTCATGGGACAATTGTGCATATTGGAATTTAAATGAAAAATATACTGGAGCAATGGCACCAGTTAAAAGGACTAATCAAGATTTTGATGCACCATCAAAATTATTAATTGGTGTTGATGAAGTTTATTCAGGGTAAATAAGATTAATATTTATTTTATTCAAAATTTATATTATAAATTTATTTATTTTTTAGAATTATTATGGGTACAATTATTCAATATCAAGTTTATAAAAGTTTCTGTGAAGAAATTGGTCAATATAAAAAAGATGATCCAGAATGGCCTCTTGATAATTGTGATTTATCAGGTCATCCAGAGCTTGGTGAAAAAATTACGTAAAATAAATATTGAAATTGTAATTGATAAATAATATTCAAAATAATTATTATTATTTTAGTAAAGCAATGGCTTTAGGTTCATCAAAACCATGGAAATATGTTTTAGAAACATTAACTGGTGAAAAAGAATTAAATCCTTCTGGATTTTTAGAATATTTTGAACCATTAAAACAATGGTTAATTGAAAGTAATCAATTAAATGGAATTGAAGTTGGATGGATTGAATCAAAACGTAAATTAAAATAACTTTAAATATTTATTTTTCAAATTTGAATTTTTATTTATATGTTTTTTTTTGCAGAATGTGAAAGTTAGAAATTATTATATTAAAATCAGCTGTGCTAGATATGAGAAAACATAAATATTAGATATAATGCAAATTTGTATTTTTTTACTATATAATAATGTAAATTTAAATCTATAATAAAATAATTGATTTAAAAAATAATTTAATATATTTTCAAAGTCATTAGTGATGACCACTAAAAGCCCTTTAACTATTCACCACAAATCGATGACTTGATTTAAGCAATAAAATGCTCACACCTTGTTTTTTTCTGTAATTATGTTATGTAGACAAGCAAACCACAATTCAAATGTCTAATTTCCATGCTTTATTCAGGTCATAAAAAATAAAAACAACAAAGAAACATCGAAAAATCGGCATGCCACTAATACAAATTTCAAATAAAAATATCGTATTAAAAATATATTAAAATTTTTAGTTTCCGATTATGTTAGAATTGAATTATTAACAAATTTGTATCATTGGTTCATAGGTGAAGATTTTGAGGGATAAGGTGGTATGGATATTGATTCCATCTATTGCTTCATTCTAGTTCATTATTAAATGCAGCAGACTGTACGTAAAATATTTTTAAATTTCAACAACTATTAGACGGATATTTTTTCCGTCTAATGAACTATATGATTAATTAATATTCAAGTTGCAAGGTGTTAACGACTTTTTACCATCAATAATTTATAAATACCTTTAATTTATGAATAAGTTTTTTTTGAACAGAGTATTAAATAGCATGCGGCATCAAAGTTAAGACATAAACTGGTTTTAACGACATAGTGATGATTTAATTTAAGCGCATCTGTGATAATTTGTAATGCTACTCTCTATTATTATAGCGCCACAGATAAAAGTAAAAGTTATGCAAGAAAAATGTCTTGGCAATCAAAAATATAATTTTGAATGGCCACCAAAGAAGACTTTTGTATTTAAAAATGAAAATATTTGATAGTTTTTTTTGAAATTTGAGTTTTTGTATCTATAAATTATTAATTTGAAATTAATTTTTTATGACTATTTTCGAAACCATCTTACATTTAGATTAAACTAGATTATTTTGTTTAAGTTTTGAAATATTTCCTAATTCGGGATCATAAATGGTATTCATACTTTTTATAGTTATTAAAATGATTAAAAACTCGTGATTAATGAATGTGGTGATATTCGAATGCTGATCAATTTAAATATCAGAGCATTAGAAATTAGAATAGATATTAATTACATATTGCAAGCTTTATAATTATAAAATTAAAAAACAAATGCTTTAAAAATAAAATTAATTTGAGAAAAAACACAAACTTGACATAAAACTTAAAACTGCCAGTTGGATTACGGTGGCATGAAATCTTTATACTTCATCGAGGAAAAAATAATGGATTGAATAATGGGAGTTACTTTATTAATAAACACAATAGAAGTCAATATTGTTGGTAAGTCATTGTTAATAAGCGAGAAGATCAAAATTAATCTTCAATTTTAAGCCTTTAGACGAAGAACTTAAAGTTTTCTTTAATTTTAAATATTGGTAAATGTTATAAGTTATTTCCACTAAACATTCCTACTAGTACTAATACAAATTTTCTTTCCATATAATAGAAATTCCTTCCCTTCTATTATATTTACCAATTTTCACAGGAATTACTACTACACTGTGCGTTAAATTTAAATATGATTAAAGTTATGTGAATAAGATTTTAAACGTTTGATCAAAATACAAAATATCGAAATTAAAATTGTTTAAAGTTATAAAAATTCAAAAATTTAAACTAAAATGTATAAAAACTTTGAAAAAGGAAATTAAATTTGAATAAGTCAGGGTTGCTAAAAGATATTATTGTGCGTTTTGTCCTACGTATTGACTATTTGACTACATTGCTTGCTATCCGACATTTTTGTTTAGACAATAATCTTGTCTGAATAATTATTACTTTTTAGCTAACTTCAATCTAAACATTTTAATTTTATTTACATGAACTACATATCATGCAGAAGCTCTTGTCTGTGTCTCAGGCGGACTGTACATAACTCCAAGTAGGACTTTACCGTTGTTACAGTTTCCGTGGGCCGTTTACAGGATAGAAAGTGTAATTCATTAAGGTGCTAGTTATCAAAGAGAGCAATGCCTGGGCACTTGAAAATAAAATGCTTAAAGTTGTGTCTTTTTCGTTAGGATACCTAAACATGCAGCGTGCTCGCTGATCGGCCAGTGACCCCCGAATACATGAATACTATATCCTTTCGTGCGGGATAATTTTGGGAGGTTGTCGCATAGCTTTTCTGAAACTTAATAATTTTTTAAACTGATTTTATTACAATTATTAATTGTTACAATTTAATCTTTCAATTTTAATTATAGAATAATAAACTCTAGTTTTACATTTGGTTTTTGTAAGAAATTGGAAAATAGAAAATTAAAATTAAATAATTTTATATAATTTATAAATGGCGATATTATGTAATTAAATATATTTTGACCGAAACCTACGTAACCATAATCTAAAAATTATATTTATAAGACATATCGCTTCGCTATTAATGTCGTCAGATTATTTATAATCACTGTAAAGGTAACTCAACAATAAATGACAATAGCGTGGTTAGCTTCTAATTCATATGACATGCAAAAAAAAAAAAATACATATTCTCGCGGAAAACAATACATTTTTATATTCGTTTTTTTTTATTGTATTCATTTGTTAAAATTATCATAAATACACCTGTAATGTGGTAGAATTATATTATTTATGGTCATATCTTAACTACCCGCATCTAAGATTTTAAATAACAACAGCAAACAAAAACTTAAAGGGGAGAATAGCAAAATTTATTTAAATATTATTTTAGATAATTGTAAGACCCCCGTGGGTTAAGTTCTAAAAAATTGTCGGAAATCCGATTTTAATGTAAATTGAACTTATAAATTCATACTGGAAAATTTTAAATTTTTTTTTCGGTGTTTAATTTCAATTTATGTGATCATTTGAACAGTATTGCGCAAATAAAATTGAATTAATAATTTAATAAAAAAAGAAAAAAAGTGAAATTAATTTTTTATATCTTCAAAAATTATTAAAATTTTTAGTTGAAAAAGTGAAATTACTGAATTAATTTTACCGGATTACATTCATTGTTTAAATTTACAAGTGTTATTGCTAGAAAAAAAATATGTTATTAATTAATTTATTACTTATATTCATTGGCAATATTTGTATTACTAATGGAAAACCTGAACCACAATTGAATTTACCACCACTTTCTGTACCAAGTACAAGACCAGATATTTATCCAAATAGTTATACACCGAGATCATCACCATTTAGTAATGATCGTCGTAATGATGATAATGATCGTAGTCAAAGATTTGGACCGCCATATGGGAGTGTGAGTGAATTAGAGGATGATATACCAAATGATTATAGGGTGAATAGAAAAAAAAGTAGAGTAGATTGTAGAATTATGTAAATTTTTTGTTAAAAAAATATTATGGTTATATTAAAAATTTTATAATGTAAATCTAAACAGTTAAAATAATAACTTGTAGATTAAGAGATAGCGCAATGAATTTACTTTGATAATTTTAGTCGTCATGAAAATAAATTCAATAACATTGAATTAAAGGTTTGGCAAAACTGAGCCTTTCCGTATTGAAAACTCTGGCAATTAAAAAAAGTTAAAAAGATTTTAATTTTTTTTAGTTACATCAATTATGAGATTGACTTTTAGTAAATTATTGAATCCATGTTTATTATATATAAATTTAAATACTAGATCATAGCATCCTGTCAGATAACAACTAAGATCCCTAGTTAATAGGAGTCGAATAAGGTGAGCGCATTATGTAGAAGGGTCGCTGGAAGTTTATTTTTCATTTATTAAAAAAATACATCTCAAAAGAACAACTTCTTCAATTGATATTGGTGTATGTCTTGATAGAACATATTAACATCATTACTAAAAAAGAAAATTCTTTGTTTGGATTTGTCAAACGTCAGTCTCGTAAATTGTACGATCCTTACATTATTAAACTTCTTTTTATAACCTTTTTCGGTCCTATACTCATACTTTATATTAAGCTATTGCGCCTCATAGATTTTCCTTTATTGGAGAAAGGACGTTACTATCTGAGAATAGACGTAACTGATACATTTTTACTTTTAAATTCTTTTAAATTTAAAACTAAATTGTTTAATGATAATTTTTATTATACATTTTTTTATAACTAGTTTTTAGTTGATTCAATAAATAAATTACCAATAATTTTAAATGTATGCTAAGGTTTTCAATATTCAAGGGATCAACGTTAGCTGGCCCCCATTCCTTGTTTAGTGAGTACATAAGACTCGCCTACTCATTTCATGAATGCTAAACTAATCAAAATAAATCTATTGCTATAGCTCTCTGACTAATGATAATATTGCGATTTTCAATTTTGAAATACGTAAAAAATATTAATAGCTAATTAAATTAATTATGATTATGTAAAATTTAATTGAAAAGAACAGGAAACGCCAAAAATGAAATGAATCAACTTTTCTTAAAATAAATGGATTCATAGATCATAGCATTATTTATTGTATTCAAATTTGCATTTCAAACAATAATTATATACTTTGAAATTTAGAAGCTATCACTATTTGACCCAGGAATAATTCAATTTTGTTTCAAAATTACTCAACATTTTATTTTACGATATTTTGTAATATAAAAAAATCTTAATTTTTTTTTAAAATAAATTATAGCAAGGTGATAATCCAGATGATCGATATCGATATAATTATAGTAATCGTGATCGTCAAAATTATACAGGACCAAATTATCCTCAATCAAATTTTAACAATCAGGATAATAATAACAATCAATATAATCGTCCACCATCTAATTCATATCCTGATAATAGAGATCGTTTTACAACAGATCGAACATATTCGAATCGATACAATAATGATCGACAGTATCAAGATCGTTTTAATAGTAATAATAATAACAACAATAATAATAATAATGAGAATAATTATAATAATAATAATAATTTTAATAATAATCCATCTGGTGATAATTTTTATGATGAACGTAATCGTTACCAACAAGATCGTCGCTTTGCTGAAGAAAAGGAAAAACTACGTAATTTCTTAGTTGAATATGATCAACATGGTTCTAGCCAATGTACAAATAATGTAGCAGCTCAATGGAATTTCGAGACAAATGTCAATGAGCTTACGCAAGCGGATGCTGTAAGTCAAAAAAAAATTAATTGTAAAATTATTAAGTATTTAAATTTTATTTAGTTAATTTATCTAAAAAAATTTTTTTTATTGAATTAATTTGTCTCTTAATTTTGTTTTCGGTTCAAAACTGAAAGATAAATTTTAAAACTACATATAAGAATAATTTAAAACCTCAATTACTTTGACATTGACATAAAAAATTATCCCCCACAGCAGCTGATTATGAGTCAATATGATTTTTTTTTTTATCTTGTGTTGAATAACATAATTTTATGGCATGTCGCGTGCTTTTTCTAGCATTGTTTATGTTTTTTCGCATGATAGAAATAAAAGGGTTTTCTTTTTTTTGGTTATGCTCGTTATTGTTGAAAGATTTTTATGTTTCATTGGAACAAAGATGAAGCATTAGCCTTTTGTGGTTGTGGGAAAATATATTATAAATATTAAAATTTTTTTAATGCTAAGAATTTAATTGGAGGGGTAGTCAAGTAGAAAATTGTTGGTTAGACATTTCAAAGACTTTACAAAGTCTAATACGTTGACAAAAATGTTTCAAATAAATAAATTTTTAATTATTTTTATGGTTTTTTTTTGTAATATGGAAATTAGTATAATATTAATCGAAATTTGACATTTGAATGCTATTATATTTAAACGCTGGACATAATTATTGGGCGGTTTCATAAAAAAAGTAAATTAGAAATTTAAAAACTCTGGTAGTCAAATTTTCTTTAAAGACAATTCATTAAAAGACACTTTTGGAAAATTAAAAATATTGTTAATGAAAATATGTGATTAGTTTACGTTGGTTGCTTTGAAAGGAGAAAATTCCAAAGAAACCACTAACTAAATCCATTTTATAGATCCATTTTCAATAGGTTAATTATTTAAAATCAATCCATTTCAATTCCATCTAGTGAACTTAAAACAGATTGGCCGGAATTTTTAGATTATTTAAAATAAAATATTTTAGGGAATATCATTTTAAAAAGTTTCCTAATCAAATATGTTTCCCTGAATTGACATAGAACGTTCTCTAAGAGAATTTTTTACCATGAACTCTTTTTATAAAGTTTTACTTCTAATTTCTTAATTTTTAGCTCTTAGCTCAGCAGAGATACTCTGACTATCAACGATCTGTCTATGAGGAAACAAGAAATATCGACAAAAATTTAATTTTTGATCAAAATTTCTATCGTCAACTTCGGTTAATTGAACAAGTTGGACCAAGTGCTCTGGCACCAGATCAACTCGATAGAGTAAGTATCCTTTCTTATTACAAATAAAAAATGAGGTAATCATAAATTTTTGTTTTCGTAGTATACTCGAATTATTAATGATATGCTTGTCCTATATAATGGTGCAGCGATTTGTGCCTATCAACAACCATTTCAATGTGGTCTTAAATTGAATCCAGATTTAAAACAAATAATGGCACGAAGTCGTGATTGGGATGAATTACAGCATACATGGACAGAATTTCGTAGAAAAACTGGTAAAGATATGCGAGATAATTACGAGCAATTAGTGGATTTAATGAACGAAATAGCAACAGTTAATAGTAAATGAATTCAAAATATAAAATTTAAATTTTTATTAAACCCAATCAAAACTCATAGATTATACAAATGGTGGTGATTATTGGTTTTCGGCATATGATTCACCAAATTTCCGTGAAGAAATTGATACTGTATGGTTACAAATTCTACCACTTTATGAATTATTACATGCTTATGTACGCCGGAAATTAAGAGAATTTTATGGACCAGATCGTATTCATAGAAATGCTCCAATACCAGCTCATATTTTAGGCAATATGTATGGCCAGAGTTGGTCAAATATATTAGATATTACAATTCCATATCCGGGACGAAATTTCATTGATGTAACACCATCAATGTTGGAACAAGGATATACACCAGCGATAATGTTTCAATTAGCTGAAGAATTTTTTTTGTCAATGAATATGTCAGCAATGCCACAAGAATTTTGGATTAATTCAATTGTTGAACAGCCTATAGATCGAGTAGCATTGTGTCAACCATCGGCATGGGATTTTTGTAATCGTCATGATTATCGTATTAAAATGTGTACAAGAATTACACAAAAAGATTTAGTTAATGTACATCATGAAATGTCACATATTCAGTATTTTTTGAATTATCGTCATCAGCCGAAAGTTTTTCGTGACGGAGCTAATCCAGGTAAATGAATTGTATAAATTGATTAAATAATGAAATTTAAATATATATGCTTTTAACAGGTATGCATGAAGCTATTGGTGAAGCAATTGGATTATCTGTACTGACACCGAAACATCTTCAAACATTGGGTTTAATACAGAAATCTGTTGATGATACTGCCTATGATATTAATTATCTATTTGCAATGGCAGCAGATAAGGTTTTTTACAAAATATAATTTTTATCTATAAATCGATTAAATTTTCATATTAATTAGGTGGCATTTTTACCATATGCTTTGTCATTAGAGGCATGGCGTTATGATATTTTTAGTCGCAGGACAAATAAAGAAATGATGAATTGTCGGTATTGGGATTTAAGGTATTTAATAATAATTTAAATTTAAATCTTGCTCACAGTTTTTATTTATAATTTTTTAGAGAACAATATGCTGGTATTAAACCTCCAGTTTTAAGATCAGAAATGGATTTTGATCCAGGTTCTAAATATCATGTACCAGCTAATGTACCTTATATGAAGTAAGTACTATATTTTTTTATTATTAAATATTAATTAAAAAATGGACTATTTCGATAGTGACCTAAATAATAACAGCCTGCGAAATACAACAAAGAAAATAAATTTATCATTTTCATGTTAATCTTTATTAAATTTTGTTGAACTAATAAAAATTGCATAACACTAGCTATTTAAATAATATCAGATAGTGACAAAATTAACAATTGTATATTATAAAACAAGCCGCCAGTAAAATTACATAACAATTTTCCACAATAAACTGTGTAATTTTTCACAAAAAAAAGTGAAATTTTTTCACGCAAAAGAAAAATACATTTTCAAAGAAAATCTTATTTTTACTGCCAGACAAGTTTAAATTAATCCACGTTTTACCAGTTATCTTTTTCTTTATGATTCAACTAAACTTTCTGAGGATAGCTCAATATTATACATTGTTTACTTGCTACATTCTACGATAGACATAAAAGAAATTATATTTATTTATGTAAAATATAAATAAATATTATTATGTAATAAATTATCTTTGAAATACGAACTCGATTTTGTTAAATTGAGCACATTATGAATTGCATAAATATGTACTTGTTACAATCCAGATTTTCAAGCAGGAAGTTTATGTTATTGTCGATTACCTACTGAATGTTTATGCATAATATATAAACAATTTTTTTTTTGTTGAAATTACACTAAATAAAAAATATTATTATTAATTACATAACGCAACAATTACACAAAAATTATGTAATTTTTATTAATGTTTAGATTGAAAGCGTTTATCTATTATACTATAATTTTCGTTTTCTATATATGGTTTTATGGTTACGTATTTTAGCATAATTTAAGGTACATAAAATATTTATAATAATTCATAATAATATATTAAATTATTATATTATAAAATTTTGGTGAAATTATTGTCGATTTTCCTGTAATCGAAAGATTTTCTAACCAGTTTTCTTTAGTGCGGTTTAAAAGCAAATTGATTATTTTCAAATGTTTTTAATAAAAATTATGTAAGGGAAGGATATTAAAATGGTTAGAGTACTAAAATTAGTATCAAATTTTAATTAGTTGACTTCTGAGATTAATTATGTTAAATTTTGAATTCTAGTTTTTACGATTTATAGAAATATACTTAATATTTGTATGGTATTCTAGTTTGAAGCCAAAATATTGTATGTTTCGAGACTCGAAGTGAATAGAAGAAATTTTTATAGAAATAATAATAAATTGTAATTTTTTTTTTGTAAAAAAGTATTTTAATTCATTTCTTATTTTTTTTTTTTTTGTTTTTTTTTCTTTTTTTGTAATATTTTAACAATTTTGTTTAAAATAAAATAAAAAAAAATTTAATAAAAAATAATAAAATATAATTAAAAAGAAAACTTACATAGAAAACTTATCGAGATAAAAAAAATCTCTGAGACACAGCATTTTTACAATTTACAATGTAATCAAAATTTACCACATGATATCAAAAATTATTTTACATTTTACTTTTTTTTTTGGTTTTCAACTTAAAATAATTATTTTTATATCAGATCTGCCATTTAGTAACATTTGCGTAAATATATAATTATATAGAATGAGATAATAATAAAATTTGTTTTTATGAATTACAAACATTTTTTTGAAGTTTCTTCGAAAATATATATCACTTTTATTTAATATCCATGATGATGATGATGGTGTTCTTCTTCACCACCACCATGATGTTCTTCATGTTCAATTTCTTCATGACCACCAAAATCATGTCCACCTTCTTCTTCATGTCCTCCTTCACTGCCACCAAAATCATGATGTTCTTCTTCTTGATGATGTTCTTCAATATGATGATGATGATGTTCTGGTTCTTTATGTATAAATTGTGGTACTTTATATGGTATATGTTTTTCATGATATTCTGGTACATGTTTTTCAATATGAACTGCACGTGGTTTTTCAACTGGTACTTTAACTGGATATGGTACATTTTTTTCAACTGGATATGGTACTTCTTTTTCAACTGGATATGGTGCTGGTACATGAATTTTAACTTCATATGGTACTGGTTTGTCAACATGAATTGGTACTGGACGATCATATTTAACATGTACTGGTACTGGGATTTTTTTAATAACTGGTACTGGTACTGGTTTATCTACATTATATGGTCTTGGTTTGTCAACATGTACTGGTACTGGACGATCAACATGTACTTTAACTGGATAATGGACAATTTTTTCAACTGGATATGGTTTATCAACTGGTACATGTACTTTAACTGGATATGGTACTTTCTTTTCAACTGGATATGGTGCTGGTATATGTACTTTTACTGGATAATGAACTTTCTTTTCAACTGGATATGGTGCTGGGATATATACTTTTACTGGTACTGGACGATCAACATTAACATGTACTGGATAATGGACTTTCTTTTCAACTGGATATGGTGCTGGTACATGATATGGTACTTTAACAATTTCTTTAACTGGATATGGTACATGTTTAATAACTGGATATGGTTTTGGTACTTTAACTTTATGTGGTACTGGTATATGTTTAATAACTGGTACATGAATATGTTTTTCGACTGGATATGGTACATGAACTTTTTTAACAATTGTTAATGTTTTTTCTTCATGATGATGGTGTGGTTCTTCATGATGATGGTAACCATGATGGTAATGTTCAAAATCATGTAATCCACGTTTTTCTTGTTTTTTATCATCCGAATCTAATGATTCAACTTTTGTGTCTTCAATTTTTGCATCTTCAATCGGTTTCTTCTCATCTTCGGCGGTTACAAATAGCACCAAAGCCAGAAGGCAAACAGTCTTCTGTAATAAGTTAGAAAATTGTATTAAAAAAACAATAATTTTTGTTTTAACATTTCTTATTCGAGTCTCGGAAATGAAATTAATTTTAGAGAAGTGATAAAAATCATTTAACATGTGGGAATATTTTAAAAATATTTATTTTTGAAATTATTGTTAATTATTATTCGATACTCGATAATAATAAAGACATTTTATGAACTCAACTAGAACAAGAAATATATTAATTTAAAGAAAATTGAATTTTCTAGTTTATTTCAATTAGAAATCTTATGAAACTTTTCGAGACTTGAAATCTTAATACAAATTATGTTGGATTATGTAATAAAAATGTATTATTTTCACTCTCTTAATAATATCCTTTTTAAATCGAAATATTGTAATTTAATGTTCACATTTAAAATATTAAATTAATATTCATTTAAATTTTGAATTCCCATGTAGCACAATTTGCATATTTCCACAATATTACGAGTATTTCTTATCACAAATGTTTTTTTTTTTCACTTTCATCTTTAATCACCGAAATCCTTAAACTTACCAGCAATTTCATCTCTTTAATATTTATTTGTTATTATTTTTACAAAACTATATTATACAAAAATTTAAATTTAAATTTAAATTTAAAAATTTATACATAAATTTATTATAAAAATTATTTATAAGTTTTCTATGCTTTTTGAAATTAAACTATTAGATATGAATAGTTGGAAAGTAAACTGTTTAATGATTACCTGAAGTATTTGTAGTCACTTTTATAGTATAATTTTTGATTTTAACCATTTCGTTTGTAATTTTGATTTTCTATTACAATTTCTTCCAATCATCAATATTTTTTTTTTGTATTTGTGTGCATTTGACGTTTATAATAATATATTTTATTAGGGGCGCTTGCATATTTTGAAGAAAAGCATAGGTGCAGTCATGTGGGGCGACTTTACATACACTAAATAAAAAAAAAACTAAATACAAATACACAGAACTGTATAAACTAGATCTAACAGCTGAGCTTATGAAAACTGTAAAAACAAGTAATGTATTTGACTATATAAAAGATGTAATAACACGAATGGTACGCGTTGGTTATAATGGTGAAGGGAAGTAAATTTTTACATTTCTCACTATACTATACGTTTTACACAATTTATTTTCGCTTGAAAGCATAAATAATTTTATTCGCGTCTATTAAATAATATAACTAATAATAATAATAAAAATATTATTTATTTTTATTTTTGGAAATTTAAAAGAAATTATTTTTATTGAATTACACTTTACATAAATTGACATAAATATTGTAAGATTTTGTTATGGAATTGTTTCAGATTTGACATACATTAAAGATAAGAGTATTTTTTTTGTAGCATAATTTGTTATAGGTGGGTTAGTAGTGTTACTATAGCAGATCTGTTATATTGGGGAAGTAAATAATTTTGTCGGGAAATTCAATACAACATTATAAATTGTTGGAAATTAGAGACAAGTTTTTTAAAAAAATGTTAATTTTTTTTACATCAGGTATCATTTTATGATGGCGCGACAGCTTCCTATTTTGGAACAAGTTTAGTGGATGTTAGATAATAATGTAATGTAAAAAAATTAATTGTAAATTATGTTGAAGTTTAATGTATTTAAATCAATTGCAAATTGATATACATTGTACTTGATTTCCTTGTTAAGTTTGTTTAGATAAAAAAGTAATTCAAAATAATTATAGTTAACATTTGGTTGGTTTTGGTTTGGACGCATGGAAGTGGGAAGGGTATACAAATACTGGTCGCATCTAGAAGACGAGAGTTGGTTGTACATTACCCTGATCACATCTACCCTATATATAAGGATGTGATCTACCATATAGAACACATCATTCCAATTTACATATTTCATGAGCGCAATTAGTTTTATCCTAAGTGGGTTCATGAGTTCCATGTGTTTAAATCTTTAATATCTTACCGAGGGGCAGTGACTATTCCGGTATATAATCGAGTCAAATTATATATCTCTGTAATAATTTGATCGTTCACTTCCACGTAAAAAGTTTTCGTACCGTAACAACCATTTTCCAAATGTCGAAGTGTTTCTTTGTCATGGTTTTCTTAGTTTAGATTAATTATTGGTTTAATATTCCTTATCATATTTAAGGGAAAGTATAAAAAAATAGTCGAAAAATTCAACATATCAGATATGAGCCCAGCGAACTTCTGTCTAATGATGGAGGTTTCCTTATGTTAATAAAATGATTTTAATTGTATCAATCCATTTGGATTTTAGTAATAGTTATTTATTTCTTGCCAGTAATTTGTTTTAAAAGTTAGTATTTTTCCTATCTTTAGATCACTTGTGCAAAATTTGATATCTAGTAATCATAGAAAACTAAGATCGACATAATTTCGTCTTAGAATCGAACTGCCCTATTTCCAAAAAGAAACTTCTAAAAAATATAATTTTGATTTATATATTTTAAAACTTTTAACTGCAAAACGCTTTATCAATTCTTTCGTTCCAAGAATATTATATGTATTTATGAGACATTTACTGGACATTAAAAACCAATACTTATCTATAATTTAGCTAAAAATTTATTTATAAAGATATTCAATTTATACATTTGGAAAGTGAAAATGCAAGTGATAATTTAAAGGAAACTAATCTACAGCTTTTTACAATAATTTTCTAAAATCTGGTTTTTGTTGCCAACGAATTTAACGCCAACTGGTAGTTTTGTTTATCCTAGGAAATTACAGTATGAACATTTGCAAGATTATTTAATCTTATAATATGAACCATAAACGTTATCATAATAGTTGAAATTAAATCAATTATAAACGTTACGTTTTAATAATTTTTAATAATATATATTTTTAATTTCGAAATAATTAAATTAAAATCATATTTAATTAAATTATTAATATAAAAAAAATCAATAAACGTAGATAAAAAAAAATGTTCGAGACTCGAACGAAATATGATAATTTATTTCATATTTTGAACAAGTAATTTTACGCATAGTTAGAATAGCTGAGTAGTGTTGGATTGGACTTGATGGTACTAAAATTAATTTGACTGAAATGTTTTTTTTTCTGAGCTTTTTCGAGGTAGCGGATTCGGAAAATGCAATAAAAAATCGTCCGCGTAAGCAAAATTTGCATGTGTAGAACATTGAATGTTTAGAACATTGAACTTATGTACTTAGTACCAGTAAAATTTGAAATCGGTAGTTCATTGAGTCCATGTAGAGATCCCCATTTATATTTCGTAAGTTCAATGTTCTACAAATACATCATGCAGTAATTGTCACCTGATTTCAATATAATTTGGTTTACCTTTTACCAGTTAGGTTTTTGATTACGCATGTAATCTACGTGTCTGAGGTAGAAGTCAGTAGCTTTGCAAGGTCCATGCTAAAATCACTGTTGTAATTGAACCCAACTACGAGTTATCTGCTCCCCCTAGTTAATTTGTAAATACTATATATATAGTTAAATTATTGCTTCAAATTTTAAGAAATAATGTATTTTCGAGTCTCGATTATTTTTTATCAAGTACTTGATTATTGATACGAAATATCATTGAAATTTCTCTATAATTCTAATTTAAAGGTTCATTTTAAATCAAACTCAAAAGTGCCATATTTTTAATTTATACAATATTCAACATTTTATTAGATTAACTCTGATGCAACGAAATTCATTCTTCAATAATACCAGTTCATGTGTAAATTTATGATTACATCATATCGAAAAAATATTTCAATTTTTCTGTATGTTAATGTTTTAGAAATTATAAATAGAAAATAATAAAAAAAAAATGCTTTGAAGTGCATTAAAATATGACTTGAAACAAAATCATTTTTTCATGCTACCACCTGCCACGATATTTGATATAAGTGCACCTCTGATTCGATCTATATAACAAAATGTTTTAAACTAAATCAATAAAATTTATTATTGTACTTTAATTGCCCCCACAATAATTAAATAAATTTTGTTGAATTTTGTAATATTTAATTTTTTTTTGGAAAATTTAATAAAATTTAACTAATGTTTTAATTTTAAGTATAATGAACCATTTCGGTTAATGAACCATT
Organism: Rhamphomyia laevipes; assembly: GCA_963920725.1. Classification (NCBI taxonomy): domain Eukaryota; kingdom Metazoa; phylum Arthropoda; class Insecta; order Diptera; family Empididae; genus Rhamphomyia; species Rhamphomyia laevipes. The sequence goes on along the minus strand of OY987258.1, from coordinate 53,479,074 downwards.
GATTTGGGTATTTTTTTTTCGTAAATCGTTTTTATTTCGTATAATTTAAGTATTTTTGCAGTCGATTTAATTTTGCTGCGTAATAGTGAAAAACATTTTTATTTTTTATAATCGATTAAAAATTGTTTGCAACAAATTGTAAATATTTATTACAAAACTTTTTTATGTTGTTTTTAATATTAGTTTCCTGATGATATTTTTATTTTGTAGATTATAAATTATTTTAAATTAAACGATATTTTGTAATGAAATAAAATTATATAAATTAAAAGTATTAGAAAATTAGGTTAATCATAATTAGTTGGTTAGGAAAATGTTGCTAGATCGAGTATCTAATTAATTAAATGATATTGACAATGGCAATGATGTATCAATATAATTTAAATTAGTTCTTATAATAATTGGTTGGTTAGTTTTAAGGGATAGCGGCTACTTTACTCTAGGTTTCTAATTTTACCGTGTCGAACAACCCTACTTCTTTAAAGAACTTTATCATTTTAGCCGGACTTATCTCACGTGCTTCCTCTACAAGTTAAGTTATTCACGAAGAAACTTTCCAAATTCGTGAACCTTATTTGCTGTACCGAAGAACAGTGGAACAGTATGTCTCCTCCTCACATCCTGTGCATGTTGAGGTAGTGCTCAATCTTAACCTTGTCACATGCTTCATGATAGTTACCTTTAGGTTTGTTTCACATTTGAAAGATTCCTTGCCTTTCCACGATTCGGGTTTGTCATAACAGTTCTGTGTGTTGACAGCCATTCTGTTGCGCCCGCTTGACTAGGTTACATTTTTAGCGCAAATACTTATTGATTCTTTAATATTATCTCAAGGGCTATCATATCTGAGATAATAATTAACAGTGTAATTAATTTTCATTATTTATTTAAATGCTTTATTCATATTATTTGTCAGTGTTTTGTTTCCTGAAGTTTTACTTTTCAAATGAATTAAATTTTTAAATTATATATTTCTATTTAAACTTCTAGTTTTATATGGAACCTTACTTAAATTATAACTGCTTGTAAAACTACAAATTTTATATCAATATTTAAAGATCTATTAAAATATCGATTGTTTAAATATTGTTAATTAATGTGTTTTGATTAGCGATAAAATATTAATTTGATCGATAATTTTAAGTTGGCTATGCTAATTAGAATTTATAATGACATAATTTATATCAATAATATTGTAAATCTTTAGATCTGGTCTATTATTTCGATACCGGTTAACTTATAAATCTGAAATTCATTTTCTATTCAATAAATGAAAAGTTTAAAATATACATAAATTCTGTAGATTCAAATTCAGACGAGACATTATTAAGATTACAGACAGGGTTAACATTCACATTACATATTATTTTCTATAAATTTTCTAATAATTTTGATTTTGTGAAAAGTTTGTAATGGGTCATTTATTAATACTTCAAATTTATTGACTGGGTATATAAACTTAATAAATTAAGTAATCAAAAATATATTTTTAAAATACAATAAGGAAATTTTATAAAATTCTTTCGTGCAGTAAAATAAAAACATTTTTATTAAAATAATTTTTGACTTTCCAAATTCCTGCAAGAAAATAATAAAAACCTAAAAGAAATGAAAAAAAAAAAACCTCTGATATAAAATTATTTATAGTAAATCATGAAAATTAATGCATTTTTCCTGATATATAAAACAAAAAATATTTTCCTAACACAATACAGTAATAAATTACATAATTTGAATATTGTATTTTATTTACACTATATTTAAATTACATGTTGCCACCCTATCATTGATCATATGTGAACTAAATAAAAATATAGTTCAGAAAAAAATTGTAAAAAGCTAACAGCCATTAAATCTATAAAAAGAAAATTACTATCAATTTTCAAAAGAAAATGGAAAAATTTCTTTCTTTATGTATAACATAAAATAGAAAATGAAAGTATATAAAATTAAATAAATCAAAACATAAATCATAATGTATTTAATAAATTCGAGACTCGAATATCAAATTCATTTTTAAATACAATTTTTGTGTTAAATATAAATTTACAATTTCTTTATTAATTCGATTAATTATTGAAGAAATTATATTTTCAATAGTTTTTCAAATAAAATAATCTTAATTAATTAACTGATTAATTGACATTTCGCTCGCCAGTTTGCTCGCCAATTTCAAAATATATTTCGCGCCAAAAGATGACAATTAAATTTTTGTTTTTCAACCAATTCACATTTTATTAACATTTACCCAATTTCGTTTCTTAACAAAATCTTTAATAAATTATTCATAAAAAAAAATTAAAATCTGCTGACTAGGTCAAAGAAAACTTATACTTATTGATGGTAAAGTTGAGTGTTCCGCCTCAACAAATACCAAACTAGCTTCAGTTATAACAAATAGGTCGATAATCGATAAAAAAATATTGTTGAAATCATTGCCATCGTAATTAGAAAGAAATTAGATAATATAATTGTAAATATAAAAAGATATTATTGTAAAATGTATAATTAAACATTCAATAAATGTTATAATAGCCACGCTATGATAATTTTTTATTTTGTTAAACCACGCTATGATAATTGTTGTACAACTTTAACTTTTTTTGAAATTTTTAATTATACATTTTTGAAGAAATTTATGATTCCGATAAGGTAATAATACGAAACATACTAGATTTTTAATGACAGTTCTTAAATAGAGCATTAGTTTGATAATTAAATGTAACTGGGACCTCTAACAGATCGAACTTTATCTTTAATTTATGTAAGTTTAAAAGAAAACCCTAATAGTTTTTGATACTACAAATTCTCAATCCTTATCAAATTTCCGGATAGTTCTAAGGGTTCTCTCATAAATGATAATCTTAAGTCTCAAGAATAACTTTGAGAAGTTTAAGTTTTTCGTAGCTATTTCATGATGTTCTGGTTTTACTAAAATCAGTTTCTGATTCTTATATTTTTCATATAAAGTAAGTTTTCTGTTAACTGTCGAAATTAAGAGTAGCAAGAAGTACTTGTACTTAATTAATTTACACTTCAATAAATGGCTACATAAAATATTGAAATTATGTTTTAAAAATCTCAAAATTAATTGTTCCATTACAATTTTTAATTAATCCATAATTTAATTTTACCGCCGGATATGTTGCAATATTTTATCACCAATTTTTATACTCTAAATACTAAATTTCCATTACCATAAATTCATAGCTAATTTAATATTGTCGAATGTTCTTTTTACTTTTAATGTTTCAATATTTCAATTATGTTGTAAACATAAATTTGATGTTGCCAAGACTCGACACTCCGAATGTTCACATTTTAAAGTGCAATTACGAGTCAAAGATTAACAAAACTGATTGCACGTTTTAAGCCAATTGCTCGAGTGGTTCCTTCATGAATATTTGCTGTAAGCTTAGCTTAATTAAAAAAAAGTGAATTACTTTGGCCGATATAGAGCCAAAAACTATAATCTTAAATTTTACTGATTGCGATTTTTACACTACTCCATTGCATTTTCATTAACACTTAAGCTATACTCATCTGCCAATAAAGTAATCATAATTGGATTTAGGAAGCAGAATATAATTTAAGTCGCGTAAATTCTGGCTTAATTAACTGCCTTTTCAGGAAAGCTTAAAGCTACGATATCTTTCAACAATATCAAATTTTGTCATACAAAATCTAAATATAAACAAAATGTTGCGGAGTTCGGATAGTAATAAAGGAGATTTATAACAAATATCAATTAAAATTTCATTATAAAAAGTACTTTGAACTTTTTGTCTAAAAACAATATTTTGTCGATCAAGGTTGAAAATTATTACAATGATTTGTTATCGATTAAATCTATTAGCTATTACGGCTATTACTACATAATCTTTCAACTATAGAAGTAAAAATATTAATTTCATTTAAGATTTTATTACAAATTTCTTTATCACATTATAATTAAAAAAAAAAATATTTATATTTAATTAGAAAATGAGTTTGTAGTTTATTAAACATTAGATTTTCATTAAAAAAAATAAAATCGCTAATAATTTCTTGTAGGTTTTTTGATGAGACCAAAACCAAGTTGTAAATAAATTTTGAAGAATTACAATTTTGGTTTACCACTTTTTATTGCTTAATAATCTTAAAGTATGTAGTGCTTTTTTTCGATATATTAAAATTACATAATTGATATGTAACATTAAAAAAAAAAAATGTTGTAAAAGATATTTTTTTTTTTACAATAATTAAAATGTGCATTAAAATTGTTATAAAACTCTTTGGGTAGTCGAGCACATACAAATAAATAAATTGAATTCAATAATGTTTAATGGGAGCTATAAATTGTATTGTGATGAGGGGATTTACAAAACAAAGGAAAAAAACATAAAACATAAAACATTTTCTAATATGAAATTATATTTGAAAATTACATAATAATTTATTTCGCATAAAACTCAAAATCATGATAATTTTTATACTTGTTGCATGATTTAATTGTTTATTATAAAGAGGAAAGAAAACTTTTCGACTACATATAAGTTAAGTTTTGCAAATTAATTGGAATTTGGTGGAGTAAAAATATTTAAAAATTTGGATATTTGCATTTTAATAGATCAAATGTTCAATTTTGCACGTAATTTTCGTACTTGTTACTAAAACATTCTTTAAGTACAGTACCAAATATGGGAAACTAATAAAATCGTTTTATAGACGAAATTGAATATATATGTGCCTAATGTGGATGATTCAACTATATTATCGATTGTGAAACCATGACCCGTCAATAGACTGACCGACTAGACAATATATGTTTAATTTAATAATTTAGGTTGCTGGCAATATTGTTTTAGAAATATCACTTTTAATAATCTACTGTGTAAATAATAAAGAATTGTTTCTAATGTAAAAGAAGTTGTGAATATTGCAATTCATTGTGAGACCCTCCACTATAAAATTTTTGCTTTCGCTGAACTAAATTATGCACTTTATAATAACTTTAACAGATAATAATTTATAAGAATTATTAATGTAAAATTAACTTATTCGAATTTTTATTTTAGACATTAAAAAGGTAAACGTAAATTATCGATCATGAAAACCAATTATTCTCATTTTCTAAAATTAAACTTATAAATCTTGTTAATCAATTTATCGTGTCTATTTCTTAGAATTATAATTCTTAACAAAACATGATTGTCAATTTTAAAGTAAAAAGTAATTAATATATAAAACATTTTCAAATTATATTAATTCTTTATTACCAAGTTGAATATTATAAAGTAGAGTACAACCCTACCAGACACACTGGGTTTCAGGTACACAATTCTGCAATTATTAGCAACATAATTGTAAGTTTTGATAAATTTTTCAATATTAATATCAAATTTGCAACATTGCAGTTTTTTCGATAATTTCGTCCAATCATAATTGTACTTATATTTCAATTCCCAGAGAATTTACACTAAAATTTGAAATAACTATGAAAACACTGTAAGTTTTTATAACCTATGGAAAGCCGAACAACAAAATAATTTCTACTGTCTGAGTACACGATATTCGTCGGGAAGGTTTACTATTTTCTTTGGTAGATTTTTTGGTAAACATTCGATAAACTAACGAAAAATATTCGTTAAACAAACATCAATTATTCAATTATTGTGATTTTGAACAAAGAAGCTTGTCAAGTAGCGTTATGGTAACTGTACTGGTTAATTTTTAGACATCAGTGTCGGATATCTTTTTGTAGGGATATCTAAAAAAAACAATGTGTGGAAATAATTCCCAACACACAATAAAACATTTATCAGTATTTGATTTAATTTCCTATGGTTATACAAAATTAAACACCCTGTATATCTGACAAGTAAGTTTTGGTATAGTAATCGAAATAACATACAAAATATAATCATAATTTTATTAATTTATTTATTTTTTATATTATTTTCATTTATTTATTTTTATATTGATAAAATTCGTATATAAAATTCAGCAAAATCCTAGTTACAAGTATATTTACGAAAAATATGGTCTTATTAGATCAGTAAAGTCTTTCTTTAAATAAAATCACTTTCTTCTTCAGCAATTAATCCATTTCAAATATCTAAAATAATAGCTTCCAAACATTAATGATAATAATTCTAAATTTTATTCTAATTAAAATCTATTTCCAATATAAAATTTATTGGATATTTTTTAAGTACTCTAATTGTTAATTGATGTTTAATATAAATTTAAAATAAGATATTAATTAAACTAGTACATATACTAAATTTCACTTAACTCTTCAATTATTCATATTAAATTTTATAAATTGCATACATATAGGTGTAATGAAAAATTACAAAAAAATATACATTTTTTTTTCGAGCAGTTTTTAGCTAAATTTTTAGATATATAAATTTTTTAGTTTATAAATTTTTATTCATTGATGTTATTTTAATTAATTATTTTATATTTTTAACGTAGTTGTAGAATTAACACTTTAGATAGCTCGAAAAGTTTTATGAGTTTCCTTATTTGTTTGCCATTATTAGATTTAATTATTAGTAATAAATTTATTTCGAAAATTATATTCAGAAAATTAAACTTTATATATAAACTAATTAAAATAATTAATTCTTAATTTTAATTTAAAATTTTGTACGATTGTAGAATCCGAAACGAAACACAAAATAAATGTAGGAGTTATAAAACCAAGTTCGTCGCTTAACATTTTTGATTTATTCTTCGAAAGAAAATACATATTTAAGTAAATTATTTAAATGTCAGTATTTTATTTCGGTATATTTTGGTAATTTAACATTGGAATAGCAAATTATTTAATTGTATTATAATGAAAAAAATAATTATTGATTTTATTACGAAATAATTAATGCAATTTATTTTTTTGGTTATTTTGATAAGATTACTTTAAATTTTCTTGTACAATACAAAGTTGTATTAGTCTCTATACTACACCATTAATATAACTACTCGTATCGTATGGCATTTAATGCTAATTTGTAGACCAAAGTTTGAATATCAAGAAAGACCAACATTTATATTGGATCTCTAATTCACAAATATAATATAATAATTAAAAATCATATTGACAATTTTAATATAATAGAGGATATTGACTGCTCAAGTATTCAGACAACGTTTCACATTATTGTAAATTTCAGTATACTTTCTTCCAAAACAATTAAAGTTTAAATTAGATATTATTATTATATAAAATATCATGTTAAAAAATATTTCAATACAAATTTCTGACCTATCATAATATGAAAATATAATTTATTAGATAATGCCTAATCTTAAAGCGAAATTAACGCAAAAAGTTTTAATGCGCCAAAAATTGTAATACTCTGACATAATATTCGCATGTTTAGTGTAATATCATAATAAAAAAAAAAACAACTAAAAACTGTTATAAAAACTTGTAAACAGGTAAAAAAGAAACATTTCAACAATAAATTATTATTTAAGCTAAAATAAATTATCTTATATTAGAGGGTAACAAAAATTTCATAGATCATTTATGAAATATTTATGATTTGGTTTTGAAAAAAAAATTGTTTATAATAATTTGCTGAACCAAATATGTTATATGCAAATTATCATAAAATAATTCATAATTATTACGCCCGCCAATTTGACTACTGCTACTAAAATTGTAAATCGTTAAATACTATTTGCACCTTGAAAATATTATAGAAATAAAAAAATAAATAAAGAAGATTTATAAAAGAAAACTTATATCATAATTATGCTACTTTTTTTAAAATGAAAATTAACTGAGTGGAATGGAATAATTAACAGCATAAATTTTATGTTCTTTTATTTTAATCAGTGTAGTTTAATAATTAAATATTATATAATTGAATATAAATGTTTTAAAGAATGAATATGGCATTGCGCAATATTTCACTTTTCTTTATGTTATATAATTTAAAGTTCAATTAACAGAAAACAGTTCACCGAAAAATATAATTCCTTAAGTAATCATCTGAGGATTATAGAAAATCTGATCTTTCGAATTAAGGACAAAATTTGGTTGTACTTTTCTGGAATTTAAATTGATTTTTTGAATAAATAATTTAAATATTTTTTTTTGTAATATGAGAATTATTAAATAATTATTTTTTGATAGCGTGTGAAAATGATTGAATATGTAAACTAATTTAGTATGCAGTTGTTTTTAATTAAAAAAATTTGAACTTGGCTTTTAATATTTTAAAATACAGGGTCAATAATTGCTTTGCACATTTTTCTTAAAACGAGTTAACTGAATTTTTAGCATAGAAAATTAAAGTTTAATATTTAAATTCAGTGTGCGATATTTAATTAATTTTCAAATAGAAAATTCCAGTTTTAAAAGTCATTCATGTCAGGCTAATTCATTTATCAAGATGTTCTAATTAAATTTTAAGTTTTATGCTTTGTTAATTTACTAATTAACAGATTACAATTGATTAATATATAAAATAGATAACTTTAACAAAACTTAATTAAATATAATTGTCTTATTGAAGATACATAATCTTTAGTAACTATAGTAGTTACTGACACCATTTTCATACATTCTCATTATATAAAACTTTAAAAAATAAAAAATTGAAAATATTTAAATTAAATCACTTCTCAAATATGTTTTATTAAAATTTTATTCAAATTCCCAATATTAATTAAGTTATTTCAAATGTTCAATTATTACACTTTTAAGTAACACTTAACTCACAAAACCTGACAAAACATACAAAATTATGACCGCATTTATTTCAGTCAATCACTTTCAATTATTATCAAATATTTTCTATATTTAGTTGTAAAAAATAATAATTTTCATAATTCATTTTCCGCTATTATTAAAACATTTTAATTTTCTTAAAATGTACTTGAGTGTCAAAATTATTTTTGACATTTTTATTTACACTTAATATTAATATAATGACGAAGAGGTTGGTAGCAAGTCTCTTAAGATAAGTTAATGGTAAAAAAAAACTTTTAAATAATTTTATTTTAAGAGATTTTTATGGTAACAAAAAAATTTAATTAATATTTTTTTGGGTAATGTGGAAATTACAATAATTATTGTCAAGGGCATGGCATGATAAATTAAAAAAAAAAAAGAAACCTTAAAATAATCATTTATGTATGGATAGTAAATATTTGGTGTATGAAGCTGTGGATTAGTGACCTTCAAATATAATTTTTTTAAAAAATTGTTAATTAGATCAAAAATTTTCTTTGGTTTGATTTTATTAATATTAAAGGCCTATTTGAAGTTTTAGAGCTAATCATAATTTGAATTGAAATTTTAATAACGAAGCTGTTTTTATTAAATGCTCATTGGTATCATTAAAAATATGATAAATCTTAAAAATCATTTAATTCAATTTGAAATTAAGTTTTTGACGGAGTCACATTTAATAATTATATAATATGACCCAGAAATTATATTGTTTAGATTAGATACGAACCTACACTGTGACCTAAATATATTTATTATGTCTACCCTACTAGTATTTGGTTAGTTAATACTTAGGATTCTGAAGAAGTTCAGAGTTTTTTTGATAAAATCACAAATCCTTTACTCAGCTTTTTCCAGGCTACAGCAGTACAATTCCGTAGATGATGGATTCCAACAGAAATTATTTTCAGACTTTCCTTTTTTGTTTAAGTTATAACTAAGCTGGAAGTGACCTATGACAAGGCCAATTATTATATGTAGCTTGGTTTTGGTAATTATCTAAGAATCTAAGAATCGTTGATGTATTCCTGTGACTTCCGTTGACGTGTTCCTGTGATGTTGTTCCAGTAGAAGAATTTTTCACATTATTTCGTCATTCCTTTTCTTATTTCCTCTATAGTGACTTTGGAGATAATCCTGATCCGCTGAAGGTCAGGTTAGTCGTACTAGTTCATTGGTAATATTGTTACCGCTAATTTCCTCTTACCCCGAATCAACATCGTAGTAACTATTATCTGTATCCAGTTGCCTCAGCTGTGACTGAATTATAGTGTAGTATAATTCATTTTATAAGAGCATTAGACATCAGCCTCAGAATTACTGCATTAAATATTGAATTAGAAATAGTTTTTAAAGTTTTAAATCGAATTCGTTTTAAATATTCTCAAAACTTATATTGATTTGAAATAATTATGTAAATTTGTTGTTACTTTAAAAAATTCCATAATTATTATTAAAATCTCGAATTTTGTAATTTTAGTGTTGTAATTTTTGCATAATTTTATGTAATTTAGAGCAATAATACGAAACATTTCAGTGGCAATGAGTTCGGACCAAATATTTATAAATGAGAACATCATTCCTACACGTTCTCGCTTCAATTATATTTCAGGTTTTAAGCTACTAATACTAATTCATTTCAAATACCAAACTGTATCATAATTTACAAAAAAACTAAGTCAATTAAAATTTCAGCATCAAAAATTTGTTAGTGCATTTTCAGTATTTATATTGATAATCATTGAAAATTAATTGATATTATGAAATTATGTTGCTATTGACATTTTTGTGCTATATTTAATAATTTAATAACTTTAATGTAATAAATCGTTCACCATTAATCTGAATAAAATTATAGAATTTTGATTTAATTTCGCAAGTTTTAAATTTAGTATTTCAAAATTTTGTAGTGTATTAAAATATTTCTGTAATATTTCAAATATAATTTCCAATTACTAATATTTTCACAAAGCTTCTCAGAAAATCAAATTATCAATAAAAAAAATTATTGTGAATGTTATTATGAAATGAAATTAAATAAAAATTATCACATTATTTAATCACGGTTTCAACTAACCACAATTTTTTTTAATTGACATGTTAAATAAAAAAAAGAGATATTTTTTTTTTTTATATAATACTTTAGTATTTTCATTTATTTACAAAATATTCATTTTATATATAATTTTTTTTTTAATTTATATTTTTTATTATAAAATAATTACAAAAATGAAAAATCGAAGTTTTGCTAATAAAATTGTTGTCATTTTTTTTTCTTGGGCAAGACAGCGTATAAAGTGAGCTTGAGATTTTGGCATCATTTTGTTGATGTTCATTACAAAATTATTTATACAAAACAAAGTTTAAATAATTATTAATTTTTAAAATTAAAAATTATAATTTAAAAACTCAAAATATTTTTTTTTATAAATAAATAAAAAATTTGCTATTAAAATAATTTTTTTTTTATAATAAAAAAGTAATTAATTATTTAAACTTGTTCTTTTTTTGTATATATAACTAGTAAAATATTTAAATATAATATTGGCTAAGGATAATTAAATGATGTTTAATGAAATCAAATTTATTTTGCTGAATCAATTACAAAAAAAAAAAGAATAATTTAAGCCGATTTCTTTGCTTCTATTTACGATTTGTTGGAAGTAAAAAAAAAAAGAGGTCCTACAATAAAATATTTAATTTTCACTTAAAACTAGAATAAAAAATTAATTTACATCATAAACAGGATCAGCAAAGTTTCTTTGTTGTTGTTGTTGTTTTAGTCCTTTCTGTATTCAGATTATCACACGACATCAACTTTTTTTTTTTTTTTTTTTTAAATTAATTGATGTTGATTTAATGATGATGATGATGTAAATCACCACCGCCATATGCATAACCACCTCCATATGAAGATACTTCAACATGAGATCCATGACCACCGCCAAATCCTTGTGATGACCATGGTTCATTTACATGTATTGGTACATGTACTGGTACTGGTACTTTATATGGTACATGACGTTCAATATGTACTGGTACATGTTTTTCAATATGTACTGGAACTGGACGATCTACAGGTACTTGAACTGGAATTGGTACATGACGTTCAACTGGATATGGTACTTCTTTTTCAACTGGATATGGTGCTGCTACTGGTACTTTAACATGTACTGGTACTGGGCGATCAACATGTACTGGTACTGGACGATCATATGGTACATGTACTGGATATGGTACATTTTTATAAACATTATATGGTACTGGTTTTTCTACATGATATGGTACTGGTTTTGGTACATGTACTGGTACTGGACGATCAACATGTACTTTAACTGGATAATGGACAATTTTTTCTACTGGATATGGTTGTGGTATATGAACTGGTACTTTAACTGGATATGGTACTTTCTTTTCAACTGGATATGGTGCTGGTACATGTACTTCAACTGGTACATGAACTTGTTTTTCAACTGGATATGGTGCTGGTACATAAACTTTTACGGGTACTGGACGATCAACATGAACATGTACTGGAACATGAACTTCTTTTTCAACTGGATATGGTGCTGGTACATTATATGGTACTTTAACAATTTGTTTAACTGGATAATGTACAAGTTTTTCAACTGGATAGGGTTGTGGTACTGGTACTTTAACTGCAACTGGAATATGTTTTTCTACAGGTACATGAATATGTTTTTCAACTGGATATGGTACAGCAACATTTTTGACAACAGTAATAGTTTTATGATGATGTTCATGATGACCATGTCCACCATGACCATAACCATAACCGCCGAATTCATGTCCGCCTAATCCATGACCACCTAAACCATGACCACCTAAACCATGACCGCCTAAACCATGTCCGCCTAATCCATGACCGAATTCTTGATGACCACCTAATAATTCATGACCACCAAAATGACCACCACCAATTTCAATATGTCCACCTTCTAAATGTCCGCCACCTAAATGACCACCGCCATAATGACCTCCGCCTAGTGAATGACCACCACCAAAACCATGACCACCTTCATAGCCATATCCATGACCATAACTACTACCGAAAATACCACGTTTCTCTTGTTTCTTTTCAGCTGGTTCAACAGCTTTTTTGGTAACTTCCTTTTTACTGTTCTTGTCTTCAGCATTGGCACTGAGCACCAACAAAGTGGCAATAAGCCCAAAAATTAGCTGAAATAAAAATAAATTTATATTTTTTTTTAATATGCGTAATGGAAAGTATGAAGATTATTTTTTATGAGTCAATCAAAAAATTTGTAAAGCTGTTGAGTAACAATTTTTTTGTCTTATATGTCGCTATAATGTCCGTAGATATTAGCGAAAACTGAAATTGTTTTGAATATTTTGTATATTCGCTAGTGTTGTATTACACGATTTGAATGATAATTTTTCTGCTGTACTTATGACAATATTAATCTTGTAAAAGTTAATGATTGAAATTTAAAACTACATTTTCTTTAAATTATACGAAAAGATAATATTTTTTGTGAAACAATTTCATTTCGATCTAATAGTAGTAAAGATTTTTTGTTTACAGAGATGGTGTTATGAATTTTAATGATCAAATTACATGTTTTTATGATATAGTTTTTTTTCTGGCATCAAATTTGGAATTTAATGTACATATTTATTTTTATTTTTCTGCTCAGGCGGGTGTAGCTAGAGATAATGAAGATTATTCATTACCATGTGCGACAGACTGGAATATTTAATATATTTTTTTTTTATTTTGCAAATATTTTTCTTTTCTTTTATTGTGAAATTACGACAAAAAAAAAATATGAAATTCGTTAATAAATCTTAAATATTATGTCGTATAAAGTTTCAATTTCATTTCGTTGAACTTGAAGTTTTTTTTGTATATTTTACTTTCGATTATTTTTCTTTTAAATTAAAAGTGAATTGAATTCTTTATGTTTTATTTATTGAACATTTTAATGGAAACTTGATTGGAAATATAAAATAAAAGAAAAATCGTGATTTTCGGAATCACAGTTCAGAATTGATTAAAAAAAATAAAGAAAAAGAAAAATGTATTTCAAGGATGAACACGATTTTTATATTTGGAATATTGTGTAAATGATATGAATTCTTTTGAAAGTGAATTACGTAAATTTTCTTGTTGTATATTTCTGGTATTTTCTTATAAAAAACATTTTATGTAATATCAATTATTGATTTATTTTGTTGTGGTGTGAACTTTTGGTTGTAATAAAATAAATTTTGAAAAAATTTTTTGTAAAGCAATTCATAAAATTTATGACAAACCAATTTTTTTTTGGTTATAATAAAATTTAGTTTATTTTATGACTATATCAAAATTATGATGAATTTCTTATTTTTCATTATAATTAATATTAATTGATTCATAATTAAATATATAACAATATTGAAATTATCATAAAACTGGGGAATTTTTGATATTATACAAACATAAAATTATAAAATTTAATTAATAAATTTACAAAAATTTAATTATTTGTGAATTTATTAAATAAATATTATATATTATTTCAAAGATTAGTTGACGATTTTAAATTATCAGAAACATATTAAAAAATTATTATTAAATAATAATTTTTCGGTTAGCAAACAAAAGTGTTAAGCGACAAACTTCGAAATTATTAAATTATTCAATAAAAATTTGTTAAATAATTTATGCAAAAAAAATAATTACATATTTAAAGTGTTAAATGACAAATATTTATTAAATAAATTAAAAATTTAATTATTTGAGAAATATAACATATAACACAAAAAGATTATTTCTAAATTAATTGAAAAATCAAAAATGTTAAGCGACGAACTTTAATAAAATAATATTTTTCGTTGAATTTAACACAAAAAATATTTTTAATAATTTCTAATTATTATATAATTGGGTAATAAACACTGTAATAATTTTAATAATTATTATTAATTATTTTTTTAAAAAAATGTATAATTTAGTCCAGAATTTTATTACTCTAACCATCAATTAATATAGAATTCATAATTTTTCAAATATTTTAATCAGTTTTAATATTTAACATTTTAATTGTCCAAAATTTTATTTATATAAATAACCAAATTCACTTTCTTAATTCACTTTAACCAAAATCACTTAAAATTTATTAATCCATTTTTATTTTTCTGTTTTTCTTTTTTATTATTTTTTGTATTTTTTGTTTTATTAACCTACCATTGATTTCATATTTTGTTAATCCACAGGATATTAATTAAAATAAAATAATTTATAAATTAAAAAACAACTATGAGGGTTGTTTTTTTATGAAACCCACAAATGATACTGGATAATTTTGGTAAACGTTCACCTGCTTTTATATACCCACCAAAGTAAAATCACTTTTTGTTCAGAATTATGTTTATTTCTTATTAAAAACTATATGAAAACAAATACAACTTAAAGATTGTCCATCTTACCACAACTACATTTATATGAAAGTAATACGATTTATACTTGCAGATTATTGTATATGTATTTGTGTTAATGTTGTTATAGTAAATCCCCATATTTATATTTAAAATTCTGCATTTTTCTGATTGTTTGCAAAATTGAAATTTCAATTTTTATTGTGGTAAAAACAATTCTTATTTAATATTTTCTTCTCTATATTATTTGGAATTTTTATTATTATGTAGTAAGTGTAAACTATCTTAACAGTAGTTGTTGTTGTTGTTGCTGGATAGTTGAAAAATCTTCATATATGCAATTTGGGATATGATTTAATTTTTGTAAGTTTTTTTTTTTTAATTTGATTCCCACGAAACCTCTTGTCCTCCTTAGCTACTTAACAACAAAATATTATTTGTAATTTTTTGTTTTATATTTCTTGTTTATATCACAAATTACTTCATCATTGGTTAAATATATATTTGTAACATTATGTTGCATTATAAATATAATGTTACTTATATGTTTTTTTTGTTACTTCAATTTTATTTTTTTATGATTTACTTTAATTATTGTTGAATTTTTTACATAGTATTTCTAATAATTAAAAAAGTAAACTATAAAATATTAATGTAATAATGAAGGAGGCGGAAAAGTTTTTAAATAGATTAACTAAAAATTTGGTAATTTATTATAGTAATTTTTGATATTTTAGTAATTTGATATAATTTTGATTGTAAGTTAGGTTTTTGTTTTGGACCAGGTCATCGAATAACAAAATAATTGAAGAGTGTAAAAATATTATATAAATAATTTAAAAATTTAGTTCATGAAATCAAAATTTTTAACCTTAAATGAAAATTATTGCAAATATTTTTGATTAGAATTTATATTTTAATAACTTAAACCTTAATTAAATATAATTTTCTTTAAATAAATTAAATTTGAATAGAAAATTAAAGGTTACGTTTTTCATTTAATCAAAGAGTCTAGACTTATTTAGATGGTTGTGATGATTTTTAATTAGTTTTACTTAGAGTGTAGAATTTTGAACTATATTTTAATCTCTGACCTTTAATATTAATCTTTATAATAATTTTAAATTAAGGTGCTCTGTTTTTTTAGTATATCAATGAAAATCTGACAGAATTAAATGAATTGCCGGAAATTTAGATTTAGTTTTTGTAAAAATTGAATTAATTAAGGTTAATTTGTAATTTTAAATAAATAATTTTTGAATTATTTATAAATAATTACATTTAAATTACTTAAATAATTAATTACAATTTTGTAATAAATTATTTGAATGATTATTCCGTAATTAATCTGAGAACATAAAAATTATATAGCATAACTTATGCACTTCTAGTATAATAGTATTTAATTTCAATTTTGTAATATATAAAAAATAGTCTAATTTACACATTATATTTATTATATAACAGAAATATATAAGAAATAATTTTAAATTTATATTATTTTCTTAAATTACAGTCCAATAAAAATTAGACTCTGTATACAAAATGAAATCAAAAAAAAATTTTTTTGAACATATTTGGTCAATTATTTACTATTAAAACATAAAAATTAGTTTTTATTTTACTAGATCACATTTATTACCAAATAAAAATGATGAAATCAATGAAATTTTCAACAAAAAATGTATATAACTATAAAATATTTATTATTAGTACTGGTATGGTACCATTAAAACCATTAAATCCATAGTAGTTAATGGAAAATTGTATTTTTAAATCATAAATGCATTTTTTACAAAACTGTGTTTTTTTTATGTTGTTCGTATAAATAATTATTTTATTTTTGGACAATACTTTATAATAAAAAATTTAGACCGTGTCAAAGTTTCTGTAATTTGTACTTTTTAAGACGTTATAATTGGTTATTGTCTTTATTAAACACTAAAATTCTAAAAAAAATACAATATTTTAATTAACAACAATATTTGGGTATATTGATAAGTGACCGAAAACAAATAACCGAATACACAGTTGATCGGAAACACAATTCACGTTAAACACAAAATTACATACTTAACTGAAGCACATAAATTCGAGTTTAAACTCTTTTTTTCTGATGTTTTACTTACGACCCATTTTGCAATCGGGGTTAATTGTGTATTCGGTAATTTACATTAGTTCAGTTGTGAATTCCGCAAATTGTGAATTTCGAAAATTGTGTATCCGATCAATTGTTTTCGGTAAATTAGCCTGCAAAAACATTGAATATTTGATATTTAAGTTAGTACAAAGCTGCTAACCAAAAAAAATTGAATTATCTTACAAAATAAAATCTTGGGTTAGCCTAATTTGGTATACGCCATGCTCCCATACATTAGAAACTATTTGTGACTGTTGCAATCCAATAAAAATACTTGCTGATTTTCTGGATGATCTTGATTTGAAAATAACATAAAATTTTAACAAAAAATAAATTAAATTATATTTGCAAAGTAATTCATTTTATTTACATAATCTTAGCTCTAGTACAGCGCATAATTTTGAATAACTTGTATAATGCTGAGCTGGTTACAGTGTTAAAAACGATACAATGCTGAGTTTGATACAGTGTTGTATACACAGTGCTAAAGTTTTATGTTGGCTATCTTAGATGTAGGTGAATTTGGTAAGGTGATTTATTTGAAAAACGTGGGAAAATTAAGGAAGCAAAAATGATTATTTAAATTGATAGATTTTTTTTTTGTTTTCGGTTTGGTTATAGAAGTTTATCGGTGGAAATTATTTTATGGTGTAAAATTTTTGTTGTTGTTGTGGTTTTTGAATAAAGTTTTTCGTGATTTGTAAGTAGATAAAATAATAATAGCCAGAGCCACCAAAACAAAGATGAAAAATATAAACTGGTAAATTTTTGGTATATTTTAAAGTAGCATGCCAGGCGAATTATTTGAATTTGCAGCAATTTATATAAAAAATATTTTGATTTGTATAATTATTTAGTTACATTATGAAATGACGTAATTTTATAGTTGGAAAATCCTATATAATTTAAAAAAATTGGAATGAAAATTAACAATTTGGTATTTATTTAATTCATTTTCATATTAAAAATTCAGTAATTAAATTTTTCAAATGAAATTTTTAATTCTGTAGTTGTCATTTTGAAAAGATTGATTAATCTATTTGGTGATTATTAGGTTAATTAAGTATTGATTGAATGATGTAACCAATTTTCAGTTGCTGTAAAATTCACTTTTCAAGTTTATATAGTCACTGTTAGTATCATAACCGAGCACTGTTTAATCGGCAAGCATTCAATGACTGAAGAAACGAGTGCTGGGATTGAAGAAACCTTTAAACATCTTGGGAATAGAAGAAACCATTGAACATTTGCAGTAGGACTGCCCAGCCCTCGTGAGAATAAAAACGCGCTTCTTGTGGTAAGTGTTCGTCAGTAAACTTGCAGAAATTTCGAAATTTCAATCAGAATAATTGATTGAATGTAATCTTTCGAGCTATATTAAGACGGATTTTTACTCAGAGGTTAATAGCGCTCCATTCTGCGGTACTGTTAAGGGCCCTCGGTAGTCTATGCGTGACCATTTGCTACCGCTATAACCTAACCTATCCTAGCACTGTTAATTTACGGGTTGAAATTGTTTTAGGTGTATAATTCTTACGTGGTTCAAATTATGCACCTGCAACGCAATTTTCATAATAATTAGTCCTTTTACGATTATATTTTACGTAATTTTGGTTAAATGCGATGCATTGAACAAGATTTTAATTCATTTTAGAAAAAAACCATAAAAAATATAAATTAAAATATTGAATTTCAATTATATTTGCATAATTTTTAATATTATCTTTTTTGATATTGTAATATTAAACAGAGCAAAATTTCAGCATAAATGTAATTTAAGCAGACAAGACTTGTGGTATTTGGGTTGAAACTTTCCCTTTTTAATAATTTTTATTTTGTTACAAAAAAAATTAAATTAAATTAAAAATAAAATAAAATAATTATTACATTATTATCAGATTTTGTTCGCAATTGGATCAGTGCAGGTCTTAACGAACTACGATATAATTAATTCACGCTAGTGCGTCTTTAATATTTTTTTATTTTTATATTAAATTTACGAATGTAGAAATCTGCGATTTTATTAAAAATCATAAAAGTTTTTGAAATTAATAAAATTATAATGTTTAAGATATTGATTATTTTTTATCAAAAGTTTAATTATTTTAATGATAAAGGTCGCGCAGCAGGGGAATGCCAATAATGTTGAATATCATCATACACTTGTAAGGTTTTTCAAAACAGTCTTAATTTAGATTAAATATTTTAAATATTATTTAAAATTTAATTTATTTTTAGTGTCACCTAAACGGAAGAAAATAATTGTTGTCAGCTAGCTGATTCAGTTGATTTTAAAGAAGCTATTGCATGATTTTGATTATATGTTTCGCTCAGCTTGGTTTTAATTATATTATTTCAGTTGCACTTAAATTAAATTAAATCAAACCAAGAATACATAGAGAAAGAAGAAAATAAAACAAAAGTAAATTTACAATTAGGGGACAACTATCATTTTAATGGGTACTTGCTACTTGTTACAGCAGTGAATATGAAATTATACTTTCAAAATCAAAATTGTATGGTTTTTTTAAGGAAATTCTCAAAAAGAAAAAATGTTTCAGCAACTGTACGTAATATAGAAATAATTCCACTTATTTGCTGACTTATGTCAAAAAAGTCGTTATTATGTAATAAAGAAATTATATTTGAAATACTTAATGCAACGAATTCTGTAATTTGAAACTCGAATTCTGATTTTGAGCATTTCTGCTTTTAAAGAATATTTCCAACGTGCTCAGTTTATTTCATTACGATCAAATTTTGTGGACTTACGATGTAATAATTCGCAATTCTGCGGAGTTCCATATTCAGATAAAACTCAGATATTAATTTTTTCGTCTGAATTTAAAATATCTGAATTTTCAGTTATCCGAGTTATAAATTTCTGAAGTATGATTATCTGAATAACTTTATAAACTCGTTTTTTTTACTAACATGTTATTTTTATATTGACAATTTTTTATTTTATTTAATTATTATACTTGACAATTGCTCTTGGCATGATTTTCAATTTAATCTAGAACTGTGAAGCCTGAAATATTATTGAATATTAATCTTTTATTTAATTTTTTTTTTAATTAACTTAGTATGTACTATAATGTTTTATTAATTTTTTATTACTTAATTTACAACCTCTAATCACTTAAATTAGCAGGTGACGGAGTAAGGAGGAAGTAGCGTTCTTTTTAGAACTGTCAACCAGATGCAAGAGGTAGTTTGCCAATTTAAGTTATTTAGGTTTTTATTAACGTATTTCCATTACTGTTGTATTGCTTGTATTCATTCCAATACGCATAGTAATTGAAAGAAAACAAGCTTAAATATGGTAAAATAGATTTACTAACAATAATTCTTTTTTTGCATGCTTTCGCGGATCCAAATCATTCGTTTGTTACCGGTACACATAGTTTCTTGACATCTGGAAAGTTTCACAACATTGCGGACAAAATCAACATTTAATTAGTTAATCAGCGTGTATTGCAGCAATTTTTCAATTTATTATGTTAAATATTAGAAAATTGATCGAATTGCTCCAATTTTGAATTTATGACAGATTTCGAATTCTGAAACATTTGCACCGTACCACACGCTATCTACCTAAGGTGGACATTGAATATGTAAAAAAAAAAGAAATGAAAAAGTTTACAGTGGACACGAAAACGTTAACATCTCGGATTTTATTAATCCCTTTAAAATCTAGAACTACCCATAACCTAAAATTGAATAATTTTGACATATAATTTTAAATTGCATAATCATTAGAACTTCTTTTACAAAGTAATAATTTAGCTAGTAATTAAAAGTTACTAAATTATCATACTAATAATTGTTTCATTTTAATTACGTATGTTTTGTGGTTAATTTAAGTTTTTTTCTTTATTATAATTCTTCTTTATATTACCGATACCATCGACGCCGCCACCATCTCGACCACAATGAATAACTCAAATTGCATGTTCTCAAATTTAAAATCATTTGTGGTAGCTATACAAGTAACAAGTAACTAACTATATAATATTTCTTAATATAGTTAACTTAATATGTGTCAATCGTATTAATGCTTGTGATTACTATCAATCAAAATATTATTATGAAATTTCACAAGAAATAATATTTTTTTCTTCTATACTATATTAAATAATCATTGACTTGAATTTTATTTAATTGGTGAAGGCGGCTTTTAACGACTGTGTAAATTATTACATAAAAAAAAAATATAAATATGAACCACCACTGCTGCCATTTACAAAAAATTTCACTGTTTTCCTATATTGAAAATGTTGAATGTTAGAATGTCACATTATAAATAATGTTGAGAGCATTCAAGCAGAATTTTTATAGAGCATATAAAATATGTTAAGTAATAATTTTATTTCTTCTTGAAGCTTTCCTTTTATTGAAGGTTAATTCAAATTTTGATTTCTATAAATAAATTTTAAAGTTTAACAAATTATCGTTTAGATTTAGATAATTATATTTTTTTTTACAAAAAACGTACCTAAAAAATAAATCAAAATCAAAAATTGAAAAACATAATTTATTTATGTTTAACGCCACATAATTTTCCAGATATAGAAAATTAATTATAAATACCTGTCAAATTCCTTTAGTAGTTTAAATTGGACATTAAATGTAATAGCAACAAAGTCAGTATTTTAGACGGTGTCATTTAAAATATTCAGTGTTGGTTGACATATGTAAAAGAGGGGTTTTATAAATGTTGTGATAGTAAATAATTAAGCAAGCTTTTTAAATTGACTTCAATAAATTATGGATAATCAGCAACTTCCTACTGACTACATTAACTTTTATTGCAAAGTAATATCCTTTTTTTTAATTACATGGGAATAGGCTAAATTCATGAATTCATTAACAATGTTTCACAAATTTGTTATGTTACCATATTTACCAAGTATGTAAAAGGTTTAAAATGTAATATTAATAAAGCAAGGATAGTACTATTTGTTAAAGGCCGTAGTGGCCTGTGAACCATATCAGTGTACTATTTGTATCTCATTAAGGGTTTGCACTCCAAATTCACCCTTTTGCAAATCAAATTCATCCTTTTACAAATCAAATTCAACTTTTTGTAAATCAAATTAAACCTTTTGCAAATTAAATTCAATTGATAATAAAAAATGATAATATTATGGAAGCATGGTTAATAATAATTAAGGACGTGATTTAGTTGAATGGACTAGGCACACATTAGTTTTTCTCCCCCTTACTCTATTGGTTAAGGTGTCTATAAGAGATAGGGCCTTACTTTACTTCAGAAGTTCTCTGTCGGATGTGTTAGATATGATAGAGATACAATCATGTGTTCTGTAACTATAGAGGTATGATGAAACTTATGTTGGATACACTTTCGCCCTTCCTTCTGTACCGCTATCGTTTTGTAAAGGTTTGAAACAATATATGAGAATAGTTAAATTCGCTATATTTTCTGCAAAAAGTTTGTTCGATTTAATTTTTTCCGGTGCACCGCTTTAAAATGTCAAATAATTTTATTAACAATTTATCTTTTGAAATGATAGCGATACGGCGGCAACAGCGAGAATATCGGTAGCATTATGATCCTGGGTATACAATTCATTATTGTAAATCTTAATATCTATGAAACAAACTAACTTTATCTAAGATTATGTTAATTTATAAAAATCGATACATAATAATAAAAAAACGGCCTTCGGTACTTCGTCTACTTCTTCGTATTCGGTACATCGTCTACTACACATTAAAATTAAACTAGTTTAAAATTAAACTAAACTAAACAATCGTAAATTCGTTAACATAATGTTAAGAATTACTTTGATCAACTTATTAAGTCCGTTTAGATATTTTAAAGCTTTCACCTTCACCGCTCTATATACTGATTATTTGTAATAAATTTTTTTCAATTATGTTAATTTTAACTAGTATTGATCATTAGTATTTACAATTTAAGAAAATACTCCAAATATGTAATCGAATATAGTTTTTTACTAACTCGCTAGTCACCTATTTCGTTTCTGTATATACAAAAAACATTTTTTAATGATCATCCAAAATGAAATCATTAATATTATTATAAATAGTTAATACCAAAATGATTACATAATTCTTATAAAGTTTAAAAACTATAATCTTCCTATATGAATCAAGGCATTATAAGTAAAACTAGCTACAATCTAGTTCTTATTTTACTATATATAAAAAAATTGTTAAATTTTTGCACCTATTTCTGCAACGATATTATAATAAATAGCATACCGCAATAATTTTTATAATTTGAACCAAAAAGCAAATATGAAATTGAAAGCAAATAAAATTATATACGATTTACATTTTTATAGAAGAAATTTTTTTATTTTCTTATATAGATTGGAGAATGCAGGTTGCATATTAAAAGTAACAAAAAAAAAAATTAATTTATATATTTTCTTCATATGTCCATGCATCATGATGGCATCATATAAAAAAAACTATCTAAATGTATAACGACAACTAAAATAACGACAACATAACATCGTCAGTAACTTTTTTTTTTGTTTTGGTTGTCCATAATGAAAGCAAAAGTTTGTTTTCAATAAAGTGCTCTCGAGCAGAAACAGAACATGTTCGACGATGAAAATTGTGAATGTGTAATATACGTTTTTGTGTAATATAACTAAAGCTATATAGCTACTAAATATTTAGCAATTAACTGTATAGCTTATATACGTTATAAATAAGAAATTATTGTCCATTTGAGAGCACTTATATTTTATAATATTCGAAAATTTGATATCACAAGTCATTTTTTTTTATATTTTTTGCAAAATATAATTGTAAAATGTGTAATAATAGGCTATTATGTCATTAATGTTTCTTTCAAACAACAAAAAAACTAAAAGAAAAGAAATTCAAAGTTATGTCAGGAAAAACTAGGTAAATGGGCTAAAAAAAAAAAAAAAATTGTATATACAAGAGGAAAATGAATATTTAAAGAAAAGAAGGCAAATAAAGAACTCGTTGTCGTTATGATATAATTTTTTTTTATTTTTTTCACTCTCTGCACAATAAATAATGATTCGGTGAACTGTTGCAGCTGCATTTAGTTCAGTTTTATAATAATATGTAACAGGATTTATGTAAATTAAAAAAAAAAAAAAAATGATTTATTAGTCTATACAGGAAAAACTGATTTCCTTTTTAGGAAGTTATTATATTTAAAATTCAGGTCGACAATATCTTGGATATTTTGAAAGTTTTGTATAGAAGAAGTTACCGAAGAAGTCGAAGAATTCGGCTGTTCTGTAATATCTTCCCGGGTAATGATGGTGACAAGAGTTTGATTTCAGGACAAGGCTTGCGCTTAATGTCATCACAAGTTTCATTGCTGAGGGATGATTTAGAGATAATAATGGGTTTAGTTTCTGTTTTGGTATTGTACACTGAAATTTTTTTGAGGTTGGCATTGAGTACAGTACAGCGATTTGTAGATTAGTGTATGTACTCTACAATTTGTTTAACAGTTTCGTATACCGGGATAGATACTGGACAAATTCTACTAAGTAAGAGGCAGGTTTAACAGAAACCTCAATTCCTCCTCTGTCACTGTTCTGCAGTCAGATATAAAAGATTTAACACATGGAATGTCATTTCTTGCCCGACATGGAGATACCGGCAAGTTAAAACCGTCAAGATTAATTACTTGAATTAGTATGATGTGCTCTAGGGTAGAATAAGCCATCACGCGGAGTATAATGGACTCTCATGGTTTAGGTACGTGTATGGTTTTTGTGCCCTTACCTGCTTTTAAACTAACCAATCGTTAGGAGTGAGTCCCACAATCAAAATGTAAAATACCAGTTATATTAGTCTTCCATTTTCTTGTTGTAACATTATTGATTCAAAACGCTGTACGATTGTATAACAAAAATTAAAATTCATGAGATATTACGGATTGAATATTCATCAATTTATCCACAAAATAGATCAGATTTCACCGAAGTTATAATTCGGGGAAGTATATAAAGTTATATGATAAGTTATCGAAGTATTTTTGATAGTCAGACCTAATTTGTATTGAAAAGTAACTAAATATTATCTAGTTTAATATTATTTTTACTGATTTTTCACTTAAGATTTCTCTGCTCCAATTCATATTATTTTATTTAATGGAAACTAAAAATATTTCAAATTATATATCAAACCGAAGTAAATCGCTATTCTGCCAATATGAAAATATCCTTCTATATTTCTATTAAATTTCCTGGCAAAAAATTTAATTGTTAAAAATATCAAATAATTTTATTAGTGCCAAATAAATTTCAAAAAACAAAAAAGGAAATAAAATTGAACGTTTCTAGTTTGATAAAATTACGCGTTAAACACTTTCGCATGACTTTGGCTTACCAGTTAATAATAGAGCACAAAAGCTTAAGTTATAAGTAATTTGTTAAATTATTTATGATATTACTTATAGTTAATTCATCTATTGAATTTGTAAATTTTTGAAAATCAAAAGAGTAAAATAAAAACGCATTTGCGGAAATTGTAAATTTAGAGCACGACTTTTATTCCACAGATAACAAGCTTTGCATTAGATATGCAATTATAAATAATACAAATTAGTTTAAGTTTTTATGCCCCGCAGTATAGTAAAAGATAAATTAATATGAACCGACAATTTTATATTTTACTTCCAGGCCAAAAGGCTTTACTTAACTAAAAATATATAGATAATATAATTTGAGGATCTTTGAAATTATAAGTTCATTGCCTAAAGCAGCTCACCTGTTGGGTTTATTTAGTAATTTAGTTTCCATTTTCAGCGTAATTTGATTAATTATAAAAACAATCAAAATTAAATTCAAAAATAAAATAGTGCGCTGTGACGGAAGTTGAAGTGTTTGGGAATAAATGAAAAATTAGGTCTACGTTTTTCTTTAAATTTCCTATAAATTTAGCTAAGAATTATTAATGAATTCAGATTTGTATCGCTCTTAAGACAATCTTAGAGTAAAGTTCGTTTTATGATTTCGTACATTGTCCAGATTACTTTAAAATTTAAAATAAAAAATCCATCAAATTACACTAAAAGTGATCGTAGTGTGTAGCCGTTTCTGATTAGATCGTAAATAATATGGGGTCATTTTATCCATTTGTAAACCCATTAATTGACAGCACAATAAATTATAGTCTTTTGATCCACTTTTTCCAATCGAAACAATTGTTACCTAGAATCTTAAACCTTCTTCTAGTAATTTCTTGGACAGATTGGAAATTCCTAAAATTTATCTCTTATAATGCCTGGAAAAAGATCTACTTTTGGGAGAACTAGTCTAATTTTATTTAGTTTTATTAAGCTCCTCTTATCTAATATCAATCTCCTTAGTTATTATAGTAACAATTCTATATCTGAACCAATAATTAACATCATAATTTAACTGTCGAAACAGAAAATTCGAAATTTTAAAATTTTAAGTTAAAAAAAAAAGTTGAATCGTTTTTAAAAAGTAAACTTTTTATGAAGAAGTTATGATTAAAAATTTCATTATTTAACAGACTGAATGCATTTCAGTTATTTCAATTATGGATGTTTTTAAGTGAATATTAAACGTTCCGAAAAAAATCATAAATTAAGACACCACTGACTATGTAAATCCATTCACTAAATAACCGGTGGTGATCAACTCTTTATAAAATTATATAAATTACAATTTTAATTCATGAATTCGAAATTTTTTTACTGATTACCCTAAAAAAACAAAAGTACTTTCATTTTCACAAATCACAAAATTTTTATACTCTTATAATACTGGCAAGGTTGTCACCTTAAAAAAAACTCATCTCGGTCATTTGTGCTTTTTAATTGAAGAGGAAATATTTTTAACCACTATATTTTCGAAATATATGACAATTTTTTTCTTTGTTGTTTTTGCTATAGCTCATTCCATAAATTCAGTTAATTTGAGAGGTACAACAAAGTATAATTTGCAAAATTGTCATTTATGTTTTGTTTTGATGGTTTTGTGTTATTTAAAAAATATTTTGAAATTATTGAAATTGCAATCAAAACCAAAAAAAAAAAAAATTAAAAAATTAAAATTAAAAACAAGTGTTAAAAGCGACCACCGACCAGTTAAATTTATGGTAGGCTTTTAAGATATTGCGAAACCAAGAGAAAAAATTAATTTAATATTTTTTACTTTTGAATTTAATTTCAGGGCTTATTTTGTAATTTTTGAGTATTTAATTTTTAATTAATGTATAATTTTGGTAGAAAATAAATTACGGTCATTAGGTTAAGTGTTTGTATTACTTCTATAGATTAGATTTTGCTAACCGTCCACTCTAATTTTTAATTACAATATTAAATACTTTTCAATCTATAGGCTTCTATAAAAACTCAGCTTTTCAATCTATAGAATTCCATAAATCCTAAGATAAGTTGACAAGACTATTCTCTATAAGTCAGTCTGAATTTATATAGACCCTAAATCTGATGCAGTCTATTTATATTGAAGGCTTTAAATTCATCTTTAGATTTCATTTCATGGTTAGTTGGTTTAACGTTTAAGTGGTGAGTCCCCAGCAACATTCCCAGCAACTCAAACTAGTTTTGCTACCAACCACTCATACTCATGAAACCAGGCTAGGATACACGGTGGAAAGAGTTAGTTTACTTTCCAACTCGTGTCATTCAAGAAGCGTACTGTGTCTCTAGGTTGCTTCGTGGCTAGATCGCTGAGTTCGCTAAGGTAAAGACTGTCGAAAGAGTTGTATCTGGCTCTCTTTCTTGTGCGGTACTGTCCTTTACAGCTGCAGTATGATTGGTTAAATGGGATGCCCAGACTGACCGCATGTTGATTTCATATATTGAATCTGAATAATTACTTTAAAGTGTGTGACGGATCAGCTGCTATTTCCTATATGCAGAGTGTATGTTATACAGAATGGATCGATCCAGAAATTTTATTATTTCACTTACTCTACTTCACTAGGAGGACTATTTTTGAAAGCGTTATAAAAGACAAACGTTATGGCCTAGGTTAAATATTTTTTGTGGTGAACTAGTAGATAATATTACCTATGAAATAATCCCAGTTAAGTTACTTTAGTATGACTATTTTAGAACTTGTAATTAATTTACAAACCTTGAAAAAAACTTTCTTAAACATTTTGTATCTAAGATTATGTGCAAGATAGACCTCACATTCATGCGATTTTGTTCTTAAAATGCACTAAGACTCCTTAACGTGTTTACGATTTGAACTGAAGTAAAGCAACCGGCATACAGCAGAGCAGTTCATCTAATTTATTACTTTTTAAATTGAATAATTTTATTTGTCAAAATCTTTAAACTGAAATTAATTCCTAACATTTACAACTCACAAACTATATACAAATTCATTTCGCACATTCAACGAAGCTATAACAAAATTTCAAAATGTAATGCATCTATTTCACTTTACATAATTATTATAATCTCATTTAATTTCATTGATGTAATTTATTGATTGAAATTTAATATATAAATTTTAAAGTTATTAATTTATAGCATTAACAGCTTCTTATGCAACTTGCAACTTTGTTAATGTATACCTTGTTTAATAGAATGTTTGTTCTCATTTTCGGAATTGCAAAATCTTAAAATGAAGCAATTAAAGAAATTAAGTAATTCCAATGTTCAAGTAAATATAAATTCACTATTTACTTTCAATGTAAGCGCCACAGAATCATTAAAATTTTATGAAAAAAAATATTGTGGTTTCTTAAGTTACTCAGCAAATTTTTATTTTTATTAGTTTAAAAGAATTTTTATAACAAATTTTTATTTAATAAACTTGTTCTTTAGGAAGTTTCAAATATTTATTGGGTTTTTATGAATCAAAAGAAACTAATTCCAATTTTGTGGTCAATGTAAAAATTTTAACTAATCTGAGAGACAGTATTGTAAAAAAACGTGTTCTTAACTACTGTCTTGTGACGCAATTCATAATTCTTTAATTGCATCTGGTCATATTTTTATGGAAAAACCAATAGTGCGGTCGGTCTGTCAATATTTTTATGTTATTGAAACCGCAAATTAAAGTGAAAACGGATATAAAAAAAATTGAAATATGTAAAACGTATCCAAATTTTTTAGTATATAAAAAGTTCAAGGTTGAAGTTTAGAAAATATTTAAGTAAAATGAGATTTAAAAAATGTATTTCCAAGTTTACAAAAATCTGTAAAAAAAATTTAACAAAATTTTGAATTATTAAATTTAAACTGTGACTTTAATACCGAAAACTGTTCCTAATTCTCGACTAGCTAATATTTTCATTTTACTATTTAGTTAATTAAAAAAAAATCCTTATTAAATTAAAATTGAATGTTTATTTAATTAAGTAGTTATAACAATGACAAACGCAACTGCATATAATAAAAAGCATAAATTACAACATAGTTTAACTAATTAAATTATGTTTTTCTGATCAATTTTATTCTATTTCTGCCAAATGCTCAGCAACAAACTATAAACAAAAACCAAACAGTATTTTACAAAAAAAAAAAAAAAACATATAAAATTATTTTGACCTCGGGCATTTTCTGCACGATTAACTTTGTGCTACGTGAAATGCTACAAAAAATCGCTCATGGATAGTTGACATTGATTACAAAAAAAAAAAAAAATGGTTTAGCTATTAATTTTAATAAATTTCCTATAATAATACAAAGAAAAAATTAAATTAATTTTATTTTTATAAATGGATTGATTATTGATTTAAATTTAAATCACCGAATAAAATTGTTCGATTGTTGATTTTTGTGTGATTTGGGAAAGGGCCAATTAAATAATTTATTTCAATTTTTTTTTCATGTTTTATATTTGGTTTATTGATGAGATTATAATTATATTGATTTTGTTATGAATGGAATGTAGATATTATGTTTGCTTAAGAATTCGGTCAGGAAATTGAAAATTTTCTGTAATTTACATTATAATTATTTAAAGTTCATTGTTTATTGTCATATGTTATTTAGAATCATCCGATAGTAGAATCAATTTTTTAGTATGAATTTTATTACCAGGAACTCATTTTAAAAAAATTATGACCAATTACGAGTTATGACAGCTGTCGTTATACGTATTATAAAACATTATTGTTGTATAAATCGAATTTAATTTTGAACCGAAACATTCAACCGAAAACCTTCAACCGAAAACCTTCAACCGAAAACATTCTGCCGAAACAGTAAAATAAATCAACAGGATTTTGCAAGTCCTGTTTCAAGGAAAAATTGTTGGTATAACGAGTAGAGAAAGATGGATGCAACTTGCCTACAATATTATTATTCAATAGTTATTTATAGATGGATGACCTAAGTGGATACGAACCTCAATAATAAGAACATTAATTTAAGTATCTTCAATTTTGCATAGATTGAGTAATTATTCCATTATATAATAATTCAGTGCTAAAGCCTTCAGCATTGATTTTATTGAAGCATTATTACCTGGACTCCTGGACAAGACACGAATACTTTACAGTCTCGAATTAATGTAAAATAAATTGAAATGATTTAGACAATTTTGACTAAGAAAAAAAACTTCATTAAAAATACTTAGCTTGTTGCAATTTAGGTTGCTTCACTATGAATGGTTCAGAATTCATATGTAAAATAAATCAAATAAAACAGCATATTAAAGAGAATACTTATTATCACAAGTATGGATTGTGCTGCCAAAAATAAATAGTTTCGAAATTTTTTTTCAAAGTAAAAGGGATGATATATATTATATACAGTCCAGAATTTGCTAAATCCGCAATGACCTGAATGAATGGAAACCAGAAATTTGATGTGTTCTAATCAAAAAATTTAACTAATCCAGTATAAATCCTGGAATATTACGAAATATTGAATTAAAATTAAATATTAAATAATTTTAATTATTTTATTATTCAATTACAAATCCACATAATCAACAGAAGCATATTTTCCACATAATATTCAAATAATCATAATTTATTTAAATTATTGTTAAATATTTCAACGTTTTTTTTTTTTTGTAATTTAATTAATTATATTATTGGCAACACAGCTAAAAAAAAAAACAATCTTTCTAAATTTTATTTATTAAAAATCATTCCAATATTACAATTACAATTCTGCATAGTACAATAGTTTTAACATTTAAAACTGCTTTGTAATTAACCAATTTAGTTCATAAAATTAGTTGCAGAAAATTTATATAATTATTTAAAAAAAAGTGTTTTTTTTTTTGTTGCAGTTTGTCGTGGTAGTTTTCTTTGCAGATTAAATTTTATGATTGTTTTTTTGTTTGTAAGGCAAACCTTTAAAGCATAGATATTTCAATACAATATTTAAATATAACTATTAAAATAAGCATGAGGCCATTAAATGCCACCCAATAATGGAAAATAGTGATCATAGTTCATCACGTCTTAACCTTGCCTGACAAAAAATGAAATAAAGAAATCCGATAAAAAAGAGTTCGATTTTTATAGTTTTACGATTAGAATTAAAAGTTGAATGAATAATAAATAATAATAAAAAAAAATTATAAATAATTTTAATTTCAAAAACTTTTCAGTAATAAAATTTAGATAAATGAAAATAATGAGCAATGAAAAGTGTAATTTTATTAGATATATAAAATTTCTTTTGGTAATGTCTGTCTGACTGGCAGATTGGCTATTATTAACGCTGCTTTAAGCAGTTTTTATTGCCAGGCATTAAATGTCTACTTCAATATTTGAGTGGACCTCCCATGGGTTGCTTTGTCTGTTATGCAGTCGTCCAGCTTTCTTAACATCTTTAAAAATTTAAAAAAATTTCAATTGAATCGAGATAATAATTGAAAATTTAATTATAAATTAATAAATTAACATGAAAAATTCGACATTACATGAAAAGCTCGATTGTAGAGTTGTAGTTTACTTATGCTGTAATGTATAGATCCTGGGTTCAACTTCAGACCGACTCAACCGACACCATTTCTCTCTGTCTAAGTTGACTACTCAGCTTTAAATGAGTACTAGTCAAAAAATATGTATAGAAAGAGATCAAAACTCTTGGACACAAATTTGGAAATTAGATACCACAATAAAAACTTTTACATGAGTTTTGATCTCTTTCTATTTGTATACATTCTTTGTGGAGTAATAAAACGTGTAATTAAGTTTTTAAGACTGGAAAATTGCTAACGCTTGAGACCATTTGAGAACAACAAAGATTTCACTATTAAAAGCCATTTAGCTTGTTGTAATTAAATGTTACTTCTTTATTAAATTATGGTTCGGAATGCATATAAATGTTACTGAGGTCTTGTGCATCCGAATGCAGTGAAAGAATATAATACAATGAACGTAGAATTAGTTTACATAGGTCACTGGATATCGCTCAGTTATTTTAATTATTTTTACACAAAATTCATTAAATCGCATCCGCTTGAAACTACTGTATATAAATTAAACTACGCGTCATTAAATTACTTGCGTAGATGAATTTTAAATGCAAGTTACAAAATTGTAATATTTTTATTGTTTATTTGTAAATGTAGACTATAAAAACCACTAGAATTAAAATAAAAAAAATTTGATGTGTTCTTTTGTCAATTTCAATAATTAACTTATATAAAATTTAATAATTAGGTCATTCCATATATAATGAAAATCTGACATAAACGGCACCCTTGATATTAACCTTGACATCACTTTTTCGTAAACTCTTGAAAATTAATTACATAAACTAAAATTTGACCATATAAAAAATGTAGATTATTTCAAGTATTTTCGGTATTTACCTTATAATTAATTATATCAAAAAACAAACGTTTTCATTAATTTTTTGACCTAATCTTTGTGTAAGGCTGCGTACTGTAAGATTGAATTATATGATTTTTTTATTAATTTTTTTTTTCCAATTTCTATAATTAGGGTTTTCAAGTTGAAGATTTTACTTTTACCAAAATAAATGATAATTACATAATATCAGAAATTGATAGTACCAAAAATATGCGATATCATTAATAATGTTTGAGGCAATTACATAATAAATTGACTTTTAAATAATGTAATTTTTTTTTTTTAATTTTTGCAAAATATTGATTCAGATTATACTGAAGAATCAGAGGCATATAAAGTGCATAATAATGTTAAACATCATCACAATTCATGGTTGATTAATTTTTAATATGAGTAAACTATTTTTTTTTTTTGGTTTATAATTCAAGCTACCAGCGGGTTACAAATTTATTTGTAAATTTGTTGAAATATTTATAAAAAATCTCTAATTGAATCAATTGAATAGTACCAGTTGTTTTTCTTTATGAAATTATCAAATTACACGCTTTACAAAATGAATACAAATCATTAAAATTTGAAAGCAAGAAAACCGCTCGCTGTTATACATAATACTTAAAATATTTTTGCGTTAAATCGAATCCCTTTTAATAAAACGCTATTATTACATTCAATTATTTTATGTAATTACACAATTTAACCAATTTTACTGTATCAATAAAATTGTATCATTCATTACACCATCCCGAGAAGAGTGATACTAACTGGTCGTAAAAATTGTGAAAAAAACTGCATTTTTATTTTTTATGTGAAAGTTATCCAACAAGAAAGTTGTTTTTTTGGGTCTATAAACTAAAAAAAATGAAGTTCACATTGAACTTCTTCCTCTATTGCAGATGAAATATATAAAAAATGTTGAAATTTAAATGTTTATATGAAATTTTTGACTGGATTTTGCAACAGATACTATTTCACTACCGGTACGACGCATGTGGTTTACATTACTTTTTGTTTTGCGGTACATTATGTGGAGAATGTATAGGTGAAACGTGCAATTTAATTTTGAAAGGCTAAATTTTCGTAATTATTTGGTGGATTTTCTTTTTCGTCAGCTAAATATTGTAAAGGTGGGTTCAGTTAAATTAATAATATTGATCAAGTTAATTTTATTTTTTTATATTTAAATTATATTGATTAAAAATAATGCACGATAATTTATGTTTAAATGGAATCCTTTCACAAAAAAAAAAAACTTTTTGGTTGAATTTTGGTAATTTTATTTAAATATTTAATTATTTAATTTTCATAAATATTTTTGAACAATAAATGATAACTGAAATATGCTTAGTATTGAGAAATAACAGAGAAGCAATGTCAGTGGCCTATAGGACATTAAGTCACTATTTCATTTCAACTCCATACCGAGGAATCAATTCCAATTTGAAGTCCACTAAGCTATAAATGAGTAATAAAAAAAACAAATGTCTCAATATTAAAATCCATTTAGTTTTTTGTAATTATAAGTTTCTTCACTATAAAGAAACTTCAAGTTCAGATTCCATATAAAAATAGTAGTTCCAAATTGATGTCCTATGTTTCCAAGAGGAGTAGTGAACAAGGAAAAAATCAGCTGTATTACGCTTAAAGAGACCAATCATTTTAGCCAAACTAGTTCATAGCAAAAATTGCAGATATATTTGTAACTGTTTATATAAAAAATTCAAACAAAAAAGAAACGTATCCGGCTAGCCTGTTACAATTTTTTAAATAAAAACGCTAAAGCTACAATTTTTTTTATAAACCGCTATATAAACAATTATAATTTTTAACTCGTCTGGTTAAAATGGTGGAGCTAGCCTAATAGAGCTAAAAAAATAATTTTATAAATATACTTGTTTCAACAGAAAAATGTCATTAAGGATCCAATTCAGGAAATCACAAAATTGGTGTATCAATTTCTGCTGATTATTCTATTCTATAGTAAAATAAAATTATTATACTTAAATAAATTATAAATTTTACATTTTATAATTATTTTATAATTATTTCCGAGTGTGGTAATTTTAAATTTCCGAACTTCCGGGATTGAAAAAATGTTGATACGGTTAAATAGTTTACTAAATCAAATTTTTTGTATTCATTTTTAACTTATTTTTATCGATTTAATTAAATATTATTGTGAATTTTTTCCACTTCACGGTATGATTTCAAATAAAGTTTAATCGTTTTTTAGATGTCAATATTTAAAACATGAAATTATCATGTTCGCTACAAAAATTTAGTCCTTCCTATATAGTTAAAGATTTGCAGCATTTTCAGTTTCCAGCTCTTACAGCTAGTAATAAAATATTTGCTAAAATAAACTTAATAGAGCCAAATAAAAATTATATTTTAGTTGGATAATTGAAAGTTAGTTCGATCCAAATCTAATAAATAAAATTTAAAATGAGCATAAATCATAATTGTTACCAGTAATTGAATTTTTCTAAAGTTTTAATTGCTAACTTTGCAGAATTGTCATAAAATTTACAATTTCTTTGGTTGGTAAAATTGTTACAACAAAATAATAGATTCATATTTTTGGAATTGATACTGTAAGAAGGTCTATTTGTTAGCTAGAAATTGAAATCATAAAAATATATAAAATTAAATTCATAATTCATATAAGCAAATATTAATTTAAATTTAATTGTCAAAACTTTTTACAAAATTAATTTTTTTTTTGTATATGAAAATATGAATAAAAAAGTGAAACATAAAATTTTATTCTCATATTAATAACCAGCATGAAATCTATAATTTAATGTATTAAAACATAAATATGTATTTTTATTATAACAACCAATATAATAAAATTTATGATTCTAATGCGGTTTTAGCAGCACTACGTCAGAAATAATTGTTTGTTTTGTTATCATTATTTAGGATTAGTCTCGTTTGCGAATACGGTAGTAAAATAAATCATATTTTTTATAAAATTCATCAAAACGTGTTACTTGTATTAGCTTGTACCTTGTACTGTACGAACTACAATTCATATATATATTTTTTCAAAACTTTCAAAACATTAAAGCTTTTCCAATAATTCCAGTGCCTAAAAGTAGACAATTAAGTTAAAATGAATTCTCATAAATATTAATGTAAAGAAATGAAAAATATTATGCATAATTTCTCTGAACCTTCATTTGTAATTCTCTGAATTCGACAATATTTGTGTATAAGCAAAGCATAAAGTATAATGCTCTGTTATAAGCTCTGAGCGTAATTTAATGATTCATGCTTTATGACGGAAATATTATAACATTTTATTTAATTTCGTTTACAATCGAAAGTGAAATGAACTCAAGACACAGATATAAAGTGAATGCGCACAGACGGAATTGTGGTAAGAAAAGAAGTTGAAAGTAAATTAAAATTATTTACATAAATTTTAAATCTTGGTGTAGCATCTTTTTGGTGATGTTTTTTTTACCATAATAGAAGATACAGAAAAAAAAAGTATTTGTAATAAAATTCATTCAGACGAGCTACATTACGAAATAGAAAGTTCAGTAATTTATTTTTGGCATTGAACTTGGAATGATTTTTGAGAGAGAAAAGTGAAATTTATTATGAAATGGCTGAGGAAAGCAGGTTTGCAATTTTTTTTTAATTTGTTATTAATATAAATTGTCAAATTTATTATCAATTATATTTATACCAAAGATGAGTAATCTAGCAATGGTGAGCCAAATAGCACAACCATTTGATGAACCAGATTGGCGGAAGACAATCAACCATGGTATGATGACTAGCTAGTTCTGAAAAGCATAATCGGTTACCGGTACAACAAGTTAACTCACATGACACAGGACTGAGTTTAGTGAGTACGGTTTTTCTGCAATGATTAAACGAAAAAACAGACTCAGCCCTTATTTTTGCGAATGATAAAAGGTGGTACAATTGACCAAAAACTGTCTAAATGCCGATACTTTGGTTCATGGTACCTTATTCAATACAATTCAGGCCAATCTCTAGCCTAGTCTTTGCTTAAATCTCGAAAATTTATTATATTAGCTCCTTTCTGTATAATTTTTGACAACCTGTGGCATTTTACTTTCAATGTTTCAATTATTAATAATTTTTTTAGAATTACATAATATTTTAATGTGCCATGTAATGGATTTATATATAATTGGTTATAATTGAGTGACACAACTTTAATTATGTGGATAGTTATATTCAATTTCTTGGTGCATTAAAAATAAACATGAAGTGTTAATTTCAAGTCAATTTTCATTTACAACATTTTTAATTTTCGGATTAAAAAATAATTTAATTTTATCGTAAATTCATGAAAATAGTTTTTATGGAAAGTACAGAGATGATTTACGAGTAATTGATTGAAAACAATTTGACCAACTGCACAAATGACCGAATTCACTAATAACCTAATTAAAATTTTCAGAAAAGTAAAAAAGTAAAAGAATTAACTGGATACAAATTGACCGTATGCACAAATTATCGAATGTAAATTTAGCGAATTTACAATATAATCTAATCCACAATTCGTCGAACGTAAACACAATTAACCAGGAAAATGCGGATTAATTAGACTAAATGAAAATTGATTTCAATCAGTTAGGTCACTTTGGTTTTGATGAAAATGAATAATTCGTTCAGAATTAAAAGTAATTTTCGATGAAATAACGTAGAAAAACCATATTTAGCAGCCGTGATCAATAGCCTAAGCGTTAATCAAAAAAGAGTGGGTTAGACCACTCTAGTTCTGGAGCTCCTGATATGTTTCAAACAATTATAAATTCCGATTTTACCTAGATCAATTATGAAAACCTATTTTGAAATTCGTCAATTATGAATTTGGTCAATTCTGAATTCGGTCAATTGTTCATTCGGTAATTATACAATCGAAAATTAATTGAATACTTGTGATGCTGGAAAAAATTATAAAAACGCTGTCTTTAATTATAATTATGATATTATTAGTAAATTTAATAGTGTAATTCAAATTTAACTTATGAAAATGCACGTACTTATTATAAAATAATATCATGGAAAAAAAAATTTCTACTTAACTTTATTGTCTAAAAATATACACAATTTTACTGGTACTTTCTGAATATATAAACGTAAAAACTATCAGTTAATGAGACCCTACATTTATAGTTTCATTTTTAACAGCTTCATTTTACATTTACAGAGATAAAACAAGCTTGATCCAGTGTTGTATAGGTTAAATTTCTGAGCGTTTTTTTATGAACAAATAAAATATTTTTACAGCGGAAATATTTGTTATAATAAATTCGTTTGCATAAGTTATTTTATAATGAAAGTGAAGTGAAATGAACACAAAGTCGAAGAAAAGATATTAAAATAATTTACAATTTTTTTTTATATCTTGTAGAGTTTTGTAATTTTCTCTGATCTTAAAGATTGAAAAGTCTTTTTTTTGTAGTATTATGAAATTTTATGGAACAGAAACCATTGAAGAAATATAGGGAAAATTACAAAAAAAAATTTGTTACGACCTTGAACTTGTACCATTTTTTGCGACTTAAAGAAAGTGAATTATTTTTTATTTGTTGGTATACAGTATAAGAAAATGATTCGAAATTATGATTTAAAAGTCAATTTATAAGTCAAAAATTTTATACAAAATTTAATAATAATTTCGACTGGTTGCACGATGAACTTTATAATTAATTGCCATGTGTTCTAATCAAATTAAATTTTATGACTTGAATCAGAAATTGAAATTTTTGTAAAAAAAAAGATAAATTAAACTCCGAATCGTAATTGAATCAATTATAAACTGAATAAATTAAATATCTTCTATTTTCTATTAAAATTTAATTCATTACTTAATATAATTTCTTACTGTAATGTCTTGAGACATCACCGAGATCCTTGACTCTTTATACCTGATGGATAGTTTTACCATTACGAATTGTTCAATTACATTTTTTTCTTCTGAATAGATTCTTTTATTATGTTGTAATATAATTTATTTCAATTAAAATAATGAAGATTTCATAATAATATATTTATAATAAAAGACTATTATTTAATTGGTAAATAAAATTTGAATAAATAATTGACATAACCTCAATTTTTATAAATCTTTTAAGTATATAAAAATATTGCATATAAAGTCAGATTATTATAGGGTGAGCTTCATACAGAATAAATAGAATATCAAGTAATGAAACATTATTATCGAATTTTTGAATATAATTTAAAATAAATTTTGTAATTCTTTTACATATTTTTGAGGTATGAAAAGTCGGTATTAAATTTACATAATAATAAAATAGATTTTAAAATAAAACCAATGTTTTTTTTTATATATTCATTAAATGAATCTCAACATATTCGTAATGCCACATTGGAGTTAATGATCTCTACTACAACCTCAGACATAAATTCTGAAGCACCATATTTATAATTAATCAATCCATTCAATAAAGTTGACGTTATCATATATTTTGTATAGGGGAAATCGATTGAGTGGACGCATAGGTCTAATCGGAACGAATCGAATAGAATCAAATCAAATTGAAAGAGTTTGGAACCATTGGAATTTTATGAATCCCAACTGAATGGAATCTCAAGAAGAATGAAATTTGACAGTTAAAATAATAAAAAATAAATATGTTATTTAATGGGTTGTAATCGAATCAAGTCGAATCGAAACTGAAGTGAACTGATAGAAACTATGTAGTCTAGCCTTTAGCCATTTTATCTTCCATTTGCTAAAGCATAATTTTAAACAAGTGCTTGAGAATTTATGGCTGACATTGAAGTATTAAACTGTATTGCTACTGAAAGCAGAAGACTATATCCGTAAATTCGATTAAACGGTCCTCAATTTCCGAACTCTGTTTTTAAACAATTTTTTAATTATAGCCAGCTTTTTATTATCCAAATTTTCTTATGACACTTCATATACTAAAACTAGTTCAAATTTAAGTTAGAAATCAAATTATTATTTTTATCTAAAATTAGATTTATTAAAAAAGTTATAATTTTGTGACTTAATTAGTCTCTACTTTAATTAGACCCTAATTTTTTTTAGTTAAACTGAATTACAGAGTCTCGAATTTTCTATCAAATCTTTAAAAACGTCTTTATTTTATCGACCCTGTCATAATCTCACAATAATAACAAATTGTTTTGGTCTACCAAACAAAAGATGACATTTTTATTTTTTCTCCAATATTTTTATACTTATTTTTTTTCAAAACTAGCACGCCGATAAAAAATATTTCGAAATGCCGTGAAACAAACAAAACAATAATAAAAAGAAATTACTCATTCCGTCAAACGCAGCAGCAACGACAAACGCAATTTATTGCAAATTATACGAAACCATAAAATAAAAAAAATATCGTAACTGAATGGAGAATATAATTAGAGTAGCTAGCAGCATAATTTATGTTATTTTTGTTGTTGTCAACATATTTGTTAAATTTCAATTTTAGATTTTCTAATCTTTAACTATGTAATGTGACAAAATATATTATTGAAAAGTATATGACAACAAGCTGGACAAAATTGTTTCCAACAAAGAAAAAAGATGTAATTATAATTATGATTTTATGATTATAATAATTTTGATGTAATTAACTCTACAATTTTTGAGGAGAAGGTCAGATATGAAATTTTGGGTACTTTAAAAATTAATTGAAAAAATGTAATTAGGTAACTTGAAATTACCACAAAAAAAATTATAAATAAATTTATTATTTGATGTTAAAAACTTATTAACTTGTCCATGTACAAAACCTAAATATGGTAAAATTAAATTGGTAATTTCTATAGAAATTAAAGAAAGGCTAAAACCAATTTTTATTTTTAACCTGCTTTTTATTATATAAAAATCGTGACTAGCTGCCAAAACTTAATCCAATTTAAATTTAATTCATCACCTCTAGTATAACAAAACATAAAAATGGTTACATCAATTTTCTATTTTGCAAAATTACAAATTTCAAATACGCTTACATAAAATATACTTAATTATTTCGACAACACTGTAAAAAAAAACGATCAGATTTATAATACAATAAAGGCAAACAAACAATTAATAAAGTCATAATTCACAGTTTCACATATATAACAATAAAAAAATATATATCATCAACCTCAAATATCTTTAGATTAGTTTAGTTTAAACTTCCCACACAATTAATTTTAAAGTTTGAATCCAATCATCAATGGAATTACCATCTACTTAAAAAAATCAATATTTCATTTAAAAATTTAACAAAACAAAAAAACCATCATTTGAACAAGGTTACAAATTCCCAGTAATAATTTCCGAATCCAAGATCATAACAATCAAAATATCAATAGGTTTTTTTCGTGGCTATTTGGCTATTTCCAATAAAATAATGTTATCATGCCTACACACGCGATATAAAATTTTGTATCAATGTCATTTTTTTAAAACGGTTTTACATGCAAAAATTTATAACCGCCAAAAATCAAATTATTAAAAAAATTATTATGAAATTTTAATTGCCATCCAAAAACTAAAAAAAAATCAATCAAAATATTATGGTGTTAAAATGTTTCTGCATTTTGG
The DNA here is from genome assembly GCA_963920725.1 of Rhamphomyia laevipes. NCBI lineage: Eukaryota > Metazoa > Arthropoda > Insecta > Diptera > Empididae > Rhamphomyia > Rhamphomyia laevipes. The sequence continues at coordinate 53,437,434 of OY987258.1, read as the reverse complement.
TTTCAATCAACCAAAAATTCGTACTATGTTTCTAACTTCCGAAATAAATTAATTAACCTCAAAGACTGTCACGGTTCGAGGAAATGAAATATGTAGTAAGAAATTTCAGATTACAGTTTTATAATTATTGGTATATTTGACTGAAGGTTTCGTTGATTTTAAATGCTCTTCATGAGGTATGGGATGAAATTATTGAAAGAGTAAAATTTGAAGAATTGGAGCTGGTAATCTTAGTTGAATTAAATCCAACTAAGATCTAATAATCTTGTTAAATTTTCAAATTATTTTCCTATTTAATTAGCTCAGTTTAGCTCAGTTTCTGCACTATAAACATAAATTATAAAAATTAGGTAAATGATATTTTTAATTCAGACGCTTTAATGTTGTAATCATGATTACTAGTTAAATTTTCAAAGAATGTCTTTTTCAAAGGATTTTCAAGAATTGAGTAATGAGAATGGTGTCCTTAAATCAAAATAATTAATAAAAAATATTTAATTTTATTTACAAAAGTTTTTATTTTTTTTTATTTTCTTAATTAAATTAAAATTAAACATAAATATACAAAACAGAAAATATAATTTAGAAATTTTATAATACTTTTTTTTCATTAATTTCAAAATTAAATATAGAGATAGTAAATAGTCCTTGAAATATAATTTTTTTTTGTACAAATTCATAAATGTTCTGATAATTATCAATTATTTTGTATATTTAAGAAATTTTCAAACATTGTTTTATTATCACAGATGAAAATTACTTGATATTATTTATTTGATAATTATCACTTACATATTTGAGTTAGTGTCATTTTAATAAAGCCGTTTTTCTATAATGCTAGAATATAATTTTTGTTATCTCAGCAAGAAAACCAAAATCGATTTCCAAATTAAATTTCAATAATTTTGAGAATGTTTCATATAAATAATGTTGTTCTCTGGCTTTTTTTTTTTAATTATATTAATTATCCTTAATTCTACCGGCCAGAGAGGAGATTCTATTAGCTAATATCTAAAAGAAAATTTTAATATAAATGTATATATATAAAATATAATATCCTTATATGAACAATATGTAATGGGGTCAGAGTATGTTTTAATTTGTTTACTGTATAATTCTGATCCTTTTATTAATATTCTCTATACAAATGAAAATCCTTAATGATGATAACTGTAATCATTTCCATAACCACTACTGAATGATGCATAACTATGATCATGATGTAAATCATGATGAATATCATGATGATGTACTGGTACACCAACTTGTACTGGTACTGGTACTGCTACTGGCCTATCAATATGAATTGGTACATGTTTTTCAACATGAACTGGATATGGACGATCAACTGGTACTTTTACATGTACTGGATATGGACGATCAACAGCATATGGTACTGGTTTTTCAACTGGATATGGTGCTGGATATGGTACTTTAACTGGTACAGCATATGGACGATCAACTGGTACTGGATATGGACGATCAACTGGTACTTTAACTGGATAACCAACTGGTTTCTCAACAACAACTGGATATGGTTTTTCAACAGCAACTGGATATGGTTGTGGTACATGAACAGCATATGGACGATCTACTGGTACATGTACTGGATATGGTACTCTCTTTTCAACTGGATAGGGTTGTGGTACATGAACTGGTACTTTAACTGGATATGGTACTGGTCTTTCAACTGGGTAGGGTTGTGGTACTGGTACTTTAACTGGATATGGAATATGTTTTTCAACTGGATAGGGTTGTGGTACTAAAACTTTAACGGGATATGGACGATCAACTGGTACATGTACTGGATATGGCACTCTCTTTTCAACTGGATAGGGTTGTGGTACATGAACTGGTACTTTAACATATTCTTTAACTGGATATGGTACATGTTTAATAACTTCATAGGGTTGTGGTACTGGTACTTTAACTGGATATGGTATATGTTTTTCATGTACAACTGGAATATGTTTTTCAACTGGATATGGTACTGGTACACCTTTAACAAGTGTTACAGTTTGTACTGTATCTGTATGACCGCCTAAATATAAACCTCCTGCACCGCTTCCATAACCACTGCCGTAACCAGATACAAAACCGCCACCGCCATGTCCAAATCCACCACCACCGCCATGTCCAAATCCACCGCCACCTCCACCATGTCCAAATCCGCCACCGCCATGACCAAATCCATGTCCACTTACAATTTCACCATGATAAGCACCACCCAAACCATGTCCACTACCTAAATAACCAACATCTAAACCATTTATACCATAACCATAACCTAAATTAAGTAAACCACGTTTATCTAATTTCTTTTCTAATGGTACTGCTTTCTTTTTAGAACTTTTCTCTTCAGCGGCAAATGCTGATACCAGCAAAAGAGCTGAGATACACAACTGAAAAATAAAATAAATAAATAAAGTTAATTTTAATTAAAAATTATATTCGTAAAATGAAAATTGAAACTGAAAGTTTTAAAAATTTTGTGATGATCGATTTTTTTTTTTTTTTTGATAATTCATGTCACGTGAAAAAGGCGGTGAATTATTTCACTTTTTATTTATTAAAATGTTATAAAATTATTTTTTAAATAATAATATTTATTTTTGTATTTTCACTTTTAATATAAAATAATTTGATTATTTGATTTCTGATCACGATTTGCTTTACTTCTGTAAATATTTTAGTAATTTCCGAAACGTAAACTACTGTGCATTTGATAATCAAAATATATATTATATGAAAACTAAAATTAAAATTGAATTTACAATGACCAGTCAATTTATTGAGTTAAATTTTCTGTAAAGTATAGTTCAATAGGAAATATTTAAACTGAATTTGAACTGCTACTAATGTGAATTAGGATAATTAAGTTGTAAGGATAAAATTATAGTTTTATGAATATCAATTTTAACTAAGTTTATTTCGGTTTTTCAAAGAAGAATTTTCTGAAACAATGAGGAATTTCCTACAATTCTTAATTAGTGCTTTTAGTATTATCTCAATTTATGGTTCACAATAAACTTTTAATATTTATAATTTGAAAATTTTGAGGTATCACGTAATTTTTACGTGAAAAGGTCAGTAAAAACATTGTTTTTATAATCAACGAGTTTATTGGCCTGTTAAATATTTCTGAATCATAAATTCTAAGCTTCTAAGAAGCCGAAAAGTTTTAAATTATTTCAAATTTATGTTAATTTAACAAAACATTATAAAATAATTGTGATTCAAACCGCAATAGTTTTAAGATAATATTCATAAGAAAATTATTAATGTAAAAGAAGAGATTTAATCTCATAACTTTTTGAATAAATTCTTTTTATTCAGAAATTTAAAATTGAACTGATTTTATTCCATTATTTTCGTAAATATCCTTTTTATTTCCTTCATTTTATTAACACTTTTATTTTATGAATTTTTTATCAATCACAATTTTTCTTTTTAAACTTTAAAGTCACTTTAAATTTCAATTTTTCATATTTTAATTTAGCTATTTTCGATATACTCACAAATAATTTCATTATAATAATAAAAAACTTCTAAAAAACTTTTTATAATTTTTTTTTCGTATCCTTTTTGATTAACTATATAAAAATATAAAAAATTTAAAATTAATAAAAAATTATAAAAATTCACTTTTTTATTTAAAAAAAAAAATTAAAAATATATTTAAAAATTATAAATAATTTTTTGTATCTTGCACACCTTAATAAAAAATTACTTATTAGCCAAACTAAATAAAAAAGGATATGAATCAGTTAGATTCGAAACCTTTGACTGGATGCTGAGTTTGGTCAGTTGCTAGCTTTTATACTCTATTTTTTTTATTTTTATTTAAAGCTAAAGTAAAATTCAAATGCTACCACAAAATAATTACTACTACCACTACCAAAAATGTATATAAAAATAATAAATTATTTAGTAATAACAACAAATATTGCAGCACAGAAGTTGTTACAACAAACAACAACAACAACAATAGCAACATTAAACCTGAACTAGTATTTATTTATGTTGGGAAGGTTTAGATTGGTTTTGGAGATGGGGTTTTTTTTTATTTTACTTCTTTGAATTATATTAATCTAAAGTATTTTGCTCTGTTAAATATAAAAAATTGTTTGTGAGAAATAAAACAACTCTGACCACAAATACAAATACAAAATAAAGTTACCACCACCATAAAAAAGATATAAATTTATGTTATACAGTTTGTTAGTAGTACCCACCCGCTCCCTGGCAAATAGTTAACGTATAATAAGTCAGAGTCGTGATATGATTATAATACCACTACAAGCTACAAGTAATTTTTAGAGAAAAGCGATTTAGCATTTTCGGGGTTTTCGGGGTTTTTGGTTAGTTTAATTCGAAATTTCTTAATTCCGGGAAAAAAAATTATTATTCTTTTTTTTTTATATTTTTAATATGTTAAAATATTTTTGAAATTCAACATTTGACATTATAGAAATATAAAAGATTCATGAGAATTTTTAATCAAAAATACATTTTTTTGTGACATCATTAAATTAATTTATAATAGAGCATAAAACATAAGAAAATTATGAGTAAAATAACTTTCGTTTTCATATAGTAAAATTCGAAACTTTGAGTCTCTTACATACTCAATTTTCATAATTACTATATAAAAACAACGTGGTGGCTGTAAAACTAGCCTAACTTAAGAAGGTTATCATCATTTTATTATTATACCGCTTGCACATACACATAACAAACATATTTTGTGAATGTATTAGAGTATTATGTTATTTAAATGTAAGAATGTATGAGTGTTAAATAACAGATTTTGAGTTTTATGCTGGACAAAGTGTAATTGTAATTGAGTTTATGTAGTATGGAATGAAATTGCAAGTGACTTGCATTAGTTTTTTTTAAGAAATATTTTTTTTTTGGGAAATTAAATAACTAGCAAGATTTGTAAATGTAAATTTTTTTCATCAAAGTTTTTGCAATTCTGATGAATAAAAAAGATTTCATTATAGATTTAAAGTAAAATTTATTGGTTACCATCTTAATTCAGGGGATTTTATTTATTTAATATTTTTTTTATAAATTTTAATTGATTTTTAATAATTTTCAAGAAATATTATATTTTTTTTAATATAATTATTAATATTTAGTGAGAGATTATCTATCAGTAATATATAAATATTTAAATTGTGCAAAGTTTTGAATTGGTTATTTTGCTAAAGTTGACTTCAGAACATTTTCTTCAAAGATTCTGACTGAAGATTGTTTTTTTATTTTTAGATTTTTATTGGAATGTAAATTCCCATTTATTTCAAATCGGGTTTTTGACCGGAATTATAACTTTTACGAAAGAATTGAGTAGACCACAATTTATTAAAAATTGAAACTGTTGTACATAAATTACTTGGAAAAAAACTATTTGAAATTTTGTAAGTTGGACTCATATTTAGAATATTGGGTAAATCAGTATATAATAACATAACATTTGAGTTAGCAATACCCTGAAATTACAGCACTCTATTTTGTAATCTTACATTGGGTCAGAATTATATAAAATCCTTTTTTTTTCTTTTGAAATTTCGTAGTTAGTGTCATTACGTTATGCATTTTCTATTTAACTTGTATTAATATCTGCAAAAAATTGAACTATGTCGCTTTATTTATATATCAGGACCTAATATTTTAAAAGAAGATTCCTTAAGCTATGAATCTTTTAAGAGGTGACTATATAATAGAGCGTGTTAGATCATTGGCCATTCAAATATTAGAGCATAACTTCTAAAAAATTATACAGCCTAAATCAGTCAGATTCTTTTATAAAATTATATTTTTTTTATAAAATTGTAATTTTGTTTGTTTTCAGTTTTTACTAGAACTTAAAATTGCCGGATTGTATAAAGCTTTCAAAATAATACAAATCCGTAAAAAAATATTATGCCAATCGAAATTGTAAGTCAGCATTGTATTAAGCATAATAGTTATGAAAAGTAACGCTCATAGAAATAGTAAACGCGATCAAAATTACATTTTTTACTAGCCTAATATATTAAACAGAATTTTGGCAACAAAATGAATATTATACTAAATTTGAATCTGTAATAATGAAAACTGAAATAGGGAAATAATTACTTTCGAATTCAATCAGATAAATTTATCATATTTAAAATCAACTTAGGGTCTATAAAAAGTATCTGTAAAATCAATAATTAGCTAACTATACACTTCTAAATATAGTTCTGGTTTAACGTAAATAAATCTTATAAATATTCTGACGGATACATTTTATAATTGATTAACCTTCTTTTCATAAAAGAACTTAGAATATTTTTTATAAAATTAAAAACTTCTTACTTGAAATTGATTATAAATTAATTATATTTAATTGGATATTTATGAATTGCAACATTATCATTATTGCTGGTAAAGTTACTATTCTTGTTCTACATTATTTGCCAAATACTCTTTTGTTCCGGCATAAAGCATAAACAAAATAACACGTGCCCAGTGACCTTAGCCTTTTGTAGCATATTATGAATATTAAATTCATGTTTTTTACTTGGTATAAATTAATTTACAAAGAAAAATAACAAATATAGTTATTATAATTAAAAAACTAATTATAAATTAATTATTAACATAATTAATAAATTATCGACCATGAAGTAATTAATAAAAATAAGAATTTATTTTATTTAGTTTTAGTTTATAAGAATTTTGGGTTAATTATTACAACAAATGCCATTTAATTTTTGATACCAACATTGAAAGGCATTTTTCATATCAACATTGAAAACCATTTAATTTATTCATGTTTTATTGTATCTGATTTAAATTTATATTTGTTTTAACAAAACTGACCGTTCTACAAACATCGATTTAATTATAACTCGCTTAAATTTATCTTCCGCATTAATTTTTATTAATACTCCATTTTAAAAATGATATAAATTCATTTCTTGAATAAATATTTTATGATAATTGTTTTTTGATGGTTTTTTTTTTACATTTTTCTTATAATTTTAATTACTAATTAAATAGATTTAAATCTAAAATTTAAATTTTATGTAATACCTTAATGAGATAGTTAAATTGATAATTAGATAAATGTAAATTAAAAAAATTTGGTTCGAATTGCTTACTTTTTTAATATTTCAACTTTCCTAACTTGGTCACAAACTTCTCTGTCAATGTAAATGTTCAAGGTTAACATGAAAATATCAAGGACCAAAATTTGTATATCAACCAGATTTTTAGAATATTTTGTTTTATATGATTTACAAATTGAATATTGGAGATTTATAAGAAATCGTGCAGATTTATGGTCTTTTTCGACTGGATTTTAATGAATTTTTAAACTACCTAAATTTATAAAAACGTCTTTTTAAATATTTAAGAGTTTATAAAACAATTAATTCCAAATTCAGCATCTTTAGATATTAATATTTATTGATTAACCTTCTTTCAATTTAAAATGTTTTGTTAGTACTACGCAGTCCATTCCTTCACCTCAACAAACTCATATAAAATTAATGGAATACAATTTTTATTTAGAAACGATAGAAGTTTTGATCTACCATTCATTTCCTATCTGATATCATGGAAGTATAGATCCAGACTAATTCATAAATGTTTCTTCAAATCGTTTTAAAAATTTCTTAAAAATGTTATAAATTTTTTAAACCATTTCCATAAATTTTCTTCAATTTTGAAAATTTCCTATTAATTTTGTATTTACTATAAACTTAAACTTAAATTATATAATAAATTTCCGGATGATTTTTAATTAACAATAATTTTCTGATAAAAAACTTTCAATTAAAATAATAATTATAGACAGTTTTAAATGTCATTCTCTCTATTAATGGATTATGATTTTTTCTTAGTCATTATAAAAATATTTAATTGTAATTTAATCTATAATTTTTAAATTATTACAAAATTTTTGTCGAGACTGTAAAAGTAGATAAAAATTTCCTTAATGCGGAATATAATCTAAAGTTTTAGGTATAAAAAAATCTATGGTATCCGTTCACCTTTCCTCATTGTCTTAAACATACCATCTATAACAAAACTATTGAATTATTTAACTATTTCAAATGCCATAATAATCTACTCCAGTTACTTAGATATTGTGGATTTACTTGTTTTTTTTATTCAGTTTTTTATTTCAAAAATTTTCAGTTAAAGAAAATTTTTATGTTGTGGTGTAAGTTAAAGAAAATTTATCATAATAAGAAGGTGAAACTGTAAGTGGGTATTTATAAACAGCTAATAAATTAATATAAAAAAAACATAATGTATTCTAGTTTGGGGTGTATACACCGTAACAACGTAACATAAAAATTGTTTTTCCATATAAGATTCAATTTATATGATGAAATTTAATGTAATTTTCTATTTATGGGAAAAATTGTAAATAGTTTGTGACAATTTTTAATATTACGGAATACGAAATTTTGAAAAATTTTACAGGGGTTTGTTTAATATATAATGAAAATTCGTCAAAGTATTTGGAAAATACAATTTAAACATGAAATATGTTCGATTTATTTTAATAAGTAAATAATTTGTTAATGTCAATTAAATTGTATTAGTAGACAAAAATTGTTTATCGCTATATATAATCATTGATAAGAGCTCTGGGGTCTCAGTATTTATAACTCAATATAATGATACCAACCAAGTCGATGTTTATTTTATACTAGTTTTGCGGTTTCAAGTATTTCAAATATTTTTGAGCAGTATTAGTTGACTTTAGATATCTAAAATATATAAATATAGTAAATAGAAAGTATTTAAAATATTTAATAGTATTTGATGGCTATGTATTTCAAATACTTAATATAATACTTTAATATTTGTTGTGCCATTACAATTCTTGTTAAATTTAATTACAATTGAGGACTTAAAGTATTTTATTTTTCAGTATTTGGCTCAATTAAATACAACTTTATATTCTCAAATATTTTTACCTGATTCAAATACTGAAATAATGCGACTATTTGAATTATAGGTTAATTATTTAATTAAAAAATTTGAATCATGTCATTTGAAGTACTTTTCTATTGTACTTAAATATTTTAAATACTTTTTGTGTACACTTATTATTTGCAATATTTTAATATAATTTCATCTACAGTGCTTATAGCGGAGCGGTGTAGTAGCAGTGTGCTATGTCACGGATTTAACTCCAGACCGAAACATTAATTTCCAATTAAGTTGACTAAGCTTTAAATGAGTACCAGTAATCAAAATTTACAATATATAATTGTAACTTTGAGACTGGGAAAAATAATAATGGTTGAGAGTTGACATTATTTGCTGACAACAAATGTCTCACCATTAAAAGCCATGTTATTAGCTTGTTGCAATTAAAAGTAACTCATGGTTCGGGATCCATATAAAATTAGTATATCCAAGTCTCAATAAAAATGTCATGAAACTTATAATACTGAAGCCCTGTACTCTCAATGTGATGGATAACGAAAAAATATAAAGTACGTACTTAGTATTTAAAATTCCTTCATTTAATATTTTTGGCAGTTGTGGATAATCTCCATTTTATTTTACATTATAAACAACCCTAAAATTCACTTTAATGTCAAATGCATTCACTTAATGTTTTTAATATGCACATGTGTCTATAAAAAAATATTTAGTACTCTATGATTCATAAATTTTTATAAACAAATGTCGGCATTATTTAATTCACATTTTGTTACTCTTAAAAAAAAATAGTTTATTCAAAATGCCGGAAAACTTTTACAGATATTATTGATAGGTGAGATATGAAATAATTTCAAATATCAATAATAACTTTTAGGTGCTACAAAAACTGAGATAGCTGCAAGAAATTTCATTATGAACACATTATGGTTTTAGTAAAACAAAACAAAAAGTATTCATTTAAATCTGTCCATTTATATTGTCGTCATGGTCTCTATACCTTCATTTTGTTGTTCAAATAATTTATCAATGCTTTCTGCACTAATATTTGAAAAATTATCCTCATAATAATTGATTTTCTTTATTTTCCAAATGGTATTATGAAAGTTTGGAAAAAAGAGTTTTGGTTATTCATTATTAATACAAGCTATATTAATTATGTGTAGGTGGATTTAGCTTGAGACTGGCAGAATAAATCAAGCGATAAAAATATGGAAACAATAATTTTCATTATGTAATATATTTTGTACAAATAATAATTGAAAATATTAATCAATAATTATATGTTAAATATTACGAGCATATCAAATTCAAATGAATAACCTCTTAAAATATATGCTACCAGATATATTCATTGTCACTAATCCCAATCATTTAAATAATTTCACATTAAAGCTTATAAAACTGCAATATTTGCAATATGAATTTGCAGAATCAACTTCAATTCTGTAACAGAAACGAGAAATAGACAAAATAGACCCAGTAACCTAAAAAATTACAAACATTAGAAATATAAAACTATCAATAGTTAAAAATCTTCTATTTTAAATCTGGTAGCTTTGGTGTACATTCCGTGATAATCAATTTGACTTTTGACTCTAATCAAAGAAACAACATAAAAAATTTGAAATATTTTTTTTTAATGGTGATGGAAAATGCTGATGGTAAATTAACGAATTTTTGTTTGTTGCAATTGATGAAACCTAGAAAAATATAATAATTATCAATTGAATAATAACGAATTTTTTGTGTTTGGATTTTGTTGAATTATGTTTGCCATAGCAAATTTTTTGTGAGTAAACTACCTTGCACCAAAATCTGAAAAAAAAATAAAATAAAATAAACAAAACATTATTCACCTTTGCGGTTAATTCTATGATTTGCTAATTGAAATATTTTCTTTAAGAGGCTAGACACTTAGTAGCTAAGTCTGTAAAGTTTAACTTATTTGCTTCTTGTGAGTTTTACGAAATGGAATTTACAAATTTTATATTTCGCTTACAAGATTTGTATCAAAATGTGATTCATACTGATTTGAATAGTTAGTAGTTAATTTCATAAATATTTGTAGTATGCTGTGATTAGAAACTACTATAGAGATGAGCAATATTTTAAGAATTTTCTCTGGCGAAATTTAGTATTATGCTAGAAAAACTTTGTTCATACATTCTGCAATTGTAGAGTTACAAAAAAGTTTGGTAGTAAGAAATATAATTCTTATTTGTTAGCACTTTATTTCGATTGTTAAGCTTTACACAATGAATTTCATTAAACCAAGTTCTTACTAGGAAATACAAGAAATATGTGTGCAGAATTCTTGCTTTTCCACAATTACAATACACATCAGTTTCAGTAGTAATTGTTGAACAGCAATCTCAGTTTTAGGGTTTTAGTTAACAGAATTTAGGTCAGCTTTAATTTCGAATACTTGAAAATAAATTTTAATATTTTTCTGGTAATTTCCAGTTTTATCTTGAATTTGTTAATTATTATAAATTCAGAAAATGATGATCCCCTTTTTTTCTGGTTAGAAAAATATGTAATTAACTATTAAAAGGTTTGGGTTTTTGATTATTTAAAAAAAAAAAGATTTTGTAGCCGACAAAAATATTTCTCTATAAAAAAAAATTATTCTTAATGTTTTTTTGTACGATTGACAAATCATGATAAGTTGCATGATTTAAAGTCACGTTTTCTATGTGAACAAAACTGGATTTTTATGCTTAACTTTAAAACGATATTATGCAAAAAGGACATAATTGATTATGCTCGGTTAGAAAAATATTTTCAATGAGTTAATATCGTTTTTATAGGAACAAAGTATTTGAAAATTGTAATTTATCGTAGTTTAAAATCAAATGTAAAATTTATGGTTTTTTATAAATATTAAAATTTTATTCAATTTTGAATATTAAAAATCTATAAATTATTATGAATTTATTCTTCCTACACAATTTTATTTTAAATTTTAATTTTGATTCCATTTTACTGGTTTTTATAGGAGATTTTCATGAATCTAATTTTAACTGACAATTTTTTTCAATAACTTCTTAAATATAAAAGGTTTACGGTCTGTTTAACTTAATTGTTTCACTATTTAGAATCTATTTATAATGTGTCGTTATAATATTGACCTTCTAATTAAAGATATAATCTGTTAAAATAACGCTAAAGACTTTTTAATCACAAAATTGAATATAAAATGATGAATTACCTCGAAATGTTTGTATATACGATAATTTAAGTGGACATGAATAGGTGGAAATTTTTTGGGCATTAAGTAAAATGTTATTGTAATTTTAATTGGTTCAATCGAAAATGCTCATGGCCCAATTCCGGGATAAATTTTATAGATTATAGGTGAATTATTTCATTGAGTTATTTCGGTGACCATTTTGTAGAAATCATCAAATTAAGATTAATTTAAGTTTACTTAGACATTTTCCAGTTTTATGTATCATTTTTCCTACTAAATTTGACACTCAATTTTAATATAAAAAAAAAAATGGTTTTGAAAGACGAAATTGTACTTTTGGCATTATCCTAAAACAGATATTATTTATTTTGTAGGTTATGACTTCAAAGAAGCAATCATTTAAGAGTATATTAATAATTTATTGCACTTACTTAACGAGTTACTATTTCCAGTGATTATCATTGAATAAATGTTGAAAACACTAAATAAATCGTTAAGCTAAAACTGATTCACATTAGCAACTGTCAGTATATTAAATAATGACCTAAAACTGATAATAAAAGAACAAAGAAACCACAAACAAATTAAAACTTTTTTTAATTGATGAATCCATATTTTATGTCCGAGTAATTAGTTGTGATTTTGAAACGATTTACATAATTTTTTTTTGTCACCATTTCAAGCTATTTGAGAATGCATGATAATCAAAGTTAAAGAAAACTTTTACGATTACAAAATTATGAAATTCTTAAAAAAATAATAATTATATAATATTATTACCAACTTCTCAGTTTAATTCATAATTTTCATAATTTGTTAAAAAAAAAATGAAATTAATATTTTTAATGTAAGTACATAATAATTTTCGTTAAATTGTTTCTTTTTTATTTTAAATTCAGAAAATTACTTATGTTCACTCAATAATGTCTTTCTTTCTGTTGTATTTTATTTTCTTGCATTATTTTGCTAAGAGGTCATATCGATTTGCACCTTTCTATATACATAAAAAAAAATTATTATATCTGTGCAACGATGAGATATTCGTATGAGAATATTATGTAATAATTACATAGATAATTTTCATTTAAATAACTGAAACATAAAATGAAATGATTAATAAAATTACTGGATGATGATGAGACGAATATAATGTTTATTTTCTGGACTTTATATTGAACAATAACTTGGAGTCAAGATTCAAGACTTATGAATACATGGCAGAATAAATTGCATATATCTTCTTTCTTTGTAACTGATTTTTTATTCTGGATCCTGCATAGAAGAAAATATAATAGCCTCTCAGTCTAAAATGATTTTTAACCAACCCTCCTGGATCTGGATGGTTGGTTGATTTGAAAATGAGGAGGATTAATTCCACAACGCACCAAGGCCAAAAGAGGTCCATTGTACACCAACATCGGCGGCTGAATACAAATTAACCCTAATCGTATCACCCCAGCCTACTTCTTTCATGAAAGAAATCACCCTTGTCGGTTTAAAGGTACCAGCTTCCAAAAGATCAGTTAAGAAATGATTAACCAAATTTTTCTTCTAATTTTGACCTCATATCAGATGCTCTACCGCTTCTTCCTCGTCACAACGACCTTTACAAATAAACGATGTTGATAAACTAAGCCATGACAACCTCTTTCCTCAGAAGAATATGTCCAGTAGCGACCCCGGTGAATTATTTACACCAATGTTTATTCATGTTTAAAATTAATTTAGTCTCCTTTTCGTTTAGGGTACCTCATTAAAGTTTAGTACCCTACATCGTGGATGGTTACTTTAAGTACTGCCGAAAAACGTGATACGATAAAGTTTTTTTGGTAACTATTTTTAACATACAGGATTTACTACTGGTAAAAATCCAAATTTTCATCGCTAGGATGAATACATCAATTTTAATGACCAATTCGTAAAACTTTATAGCTCTCAACTCAGAACGATTTGTATAATTATTTTTTTAACTAATTAGAAGTCTCAAAAAAAAAAAAACTCTCGGTTAATTAAAATTAAATCTATAAAAGTTGCAAATGACCTTAAGAATTTATATAAAATTTAACTTTATAGAAATAATTTATGAATTTATAATACCGAAAAATATGCTTTAAATCTACTCCAGTTTCATTTTATTACATTACTCAAGGACGTTTATAAGAAAAATTACCTTTGTTCTTATAAGAAAATTAAAAACAATTAAACAAAAAAAAAACTGCTACACAATTTATTAACAATAAAAACATATATAAAACCAAAAAGATATCAGACATAAAACATAAAACATAAAGAACATAATCTACAAATTCTCGCCATTAATTTTAATTATTTTATCACATCAATTTAGATCAAAATTATTACGTACATTGTGACTTTATAAACTATATTGTATCTATAAAATTTGTATCTTTTGAATTGTAGTTTTTTTTATTATGCATAGTTTTATGTCAGAGGTGGATAAGATATTTTACATAGCTATGTGAATAAAAGTTTTTTTTTTACTTAACAATCGGCACCTGTTGCATATAGATCCGCAATTGATTATTTTATAAATGTTTTTTGTATTGTGTTGGGTTATCGGTGGGGGTGATATGAATATAAAAATTTTCTTTGTTTCTTATGAGATACATAAATAACGCGAAAAATAACGCGGGAAATTGTTTTATTTTTTTAATATTCTGAAAATTATCAAAAAAATATTTGTAATCTAGATTAGCTAGACAATAATGTTGTAGAGATATGCAATAAATATTTTTTATTTTTGTTAGTTAAAGTTTCCATAATGAATTTTAATTTTTTTTTTTTTTTGAAATTCAATTTTCCCATGGAATTTATGTTCTCAATTGTATAATAATTAATAAGATAATTGAAATTTTAATTATATTAAAAATTCAGATTTCGTTACAATAATCTGAACTGTACGAATTTTGAAATATACTTAAATAATAATGAATTTATTTCCTGGTTTACAAAGTTTATATAAAGTGCGAACTATGCTAAATTAGATATTAATTTTCATATAAATTATAGATGATGAGATGACCTGTTAAAAAAATAAAAATCAATCAAATCCTAACCGGCGATTGCCGACTAAATTATTACATAAATATACTAGACAGACAGTCAATTTGCTCTGATGGCTCTGGAGATATGTAAATCAAAGCTGTTAAACATAATAAACGTTTAAATATCTGGAATATCATTTGTTGATAGAAGCAAGTAACTTTAAGCCAGCTGGGGTTAACTCGGCCGTCAACAGGGGGATATACAACGGACCAATAGGCTCAAGTGGACTTTGACTCCATCACCCCTTGCAAACCAACCAACCAACTAGACAGCTGACACTTTCCTCTCTGTATAATTTGGTGTAAACACCTCCTATGTGAAGGCGTAGAGCTTTCTGGTAACAAATTCCAACAATTCTTAGAACCACTAGATATCAACAAATAACCTTCATATTTGCAGATAACCTGGACTTTGTGAAAGAGCTAAAAGTAAACGGATTGCCACAATAGGTCAGGAATGGCCGCAGTGACATATGAAACTACTATGCCCAGTTTTATAATTCAGTCTAAGCTAATTTAGGTTTTAACATATTTGTGATACAATTTTCATAATGTTTACATGTAGATGGCGTTTAGTTTTCAAAAACTTATTAGAACTCTGCATAATCAAAAATAAAGCTATGCGAAATTTAATGTAAACGATTATGAAATCAGTTTTTAAAACTTAGCAGACATTTCGAACAGTACGATGCAGACTATGTGATGTAAATTACAGCTTTTATCATTGGCTACGTGTCGAAATTTTCATGTAGACACCAATCTTTTTATTTTCTTTATATCTCTAATTTTGTTTTAATATTCTAAGTGAGTAAATAAATCGTTTAAAGGTCAACTAATTTCTAATTGCAGAATGAAATTATAGACAATATAATTTTAATTTGTTTGCTTTCGAGATTCTTTTAATAGATCACTGTCTGTAGAGCAACGCAATGAAGTTCGCCAATAATAGCACACTTTATAAACGACATTTCGAAAGATTGTTGATCTGATCTATAATTAAAGATACTAAAATATTAAGGCTGTCATTGTTTTAGGTCTGGCTTCATAAAATATACAAAAATTATTAATATTTTAATACTAATTATTTAGTATACTAATTATTTAATAAATATTAAAACTGTCCAAAAACCTTTTTCAAAATTACTATTTTAATTATATTTCTAATCAGTCTGGGAAGTACTAAATTAAGCACCCTTACAGTGTTAATTGTCAAGTCCTCTATATAATTGAGCAAAATATATCTCAACAAAAGCAATAAAAATTTATATTATGTGAAATTTTTGTTTTTTGGCATGGTATATAATCAAAAAGTTACACAATTTGATATATTTATTTGAAATGACCTTGCCTAATATGTCGTCTTTCGCCCCATTAAAACTATACTCTCATAAGAAATAAAAAACATCAAATTTGTTGCTTTTATCACCTTTTTTGTTGGTGTTGTTATTGTTATTGTGGGAAAAGTGCGTTTGAAATTATATTTTATAAAACATTTTTTTAAATTTTTTGTAAATTTCATTATGGTCTTTCAATTTCTTACAAACGACATTGACGAACGGAAGTGTTCCACTTGAATTAAATTTTTATTTGCAATATAAAATATAATATAAAATATTTCAACTTCTTGAAAACATTTTTTTTTTATGTTGATCATTTATCCGTTTTATAGACAACACAAAACTATGCCAAAAAATAAAAAAATGTTACTTCAAAAATTATTATGAAATATACTTTTCATATGTTGAGAGTTCATTTTTAATGGCAATTTATAAAATATTTAATGAAATACTCTTGAAATATATCATTATTAGTTAGGTTTCTAATTGATGAGGTCTCGAGTAATATTTAATTTTTGCAAAAATCTTTGTCACAGTTTTCAAATACTATGTAAGAACTTTTCGCTTTAGGATATTAACATTCAAGATATTATTTCATTTAGAAAATCTGATAATTTTCAAATATATTGCAAATGTTTATTTCGAACTGGAGTAGTTTATGTAGCTCGTATGAATATCTGTCTCCAATATTTTAATAGTGTACAGAGGCTGAGCTGATGCCCATCAAAATTATAAATGATGCCAAACTATAAAACGAGACTTAACGTCCCTAAGCTACAGCCAAACTTGAGTCCAACTTTAATCGTACAATGAAATTTAGAAAATCGATTATTGCATGAAACAAAAAATTATGGAATCAATTATTTACTCATGATCCTTTTGAATTATAATTTGAGCAAGTTTAAGAGAGATATGAACCGTTCCCTGTAAATCTTGTTCCTTAATTTAATTCTTTTCCAATACTAAACTCTTTATAGGCAAACCCTGTGATCATTAAATTAAAATTGGCTTATCAAAATGCAGTCAAATACATGCTTCTTTTATTCTGCAGTAAAAGAAGAACGAATTCAAGGTTAATGGACCTACAGTTCTTTAATAGAGATACTTGGTGAATGAATTTCTTGAGTGTCTTTAGGTTCTTCGGTTGCTTGTAACTTGCAAACAAACATAAATGTTAAGAATTGAAGAATTGTAGGTTGTGGTGTGGGGTGGTGACGATAAACCTAATGTAAAAAGACATTTTATAATACCGTCTATATTTCACTTTTAGTCGACATTTTTATACATCCAAGTCTAAAAATTTAGTTGATTCCCTTCAACCACAAATCATAATTTACAAATTTCTCAATCTATACAAATCAAGAAAATTATTTGAAATTTCAAAGTAAATTACTTAAAAAAAAAAACAGAGCAATTAAAAAATCATGTGCAAGTGGACTTGAAATCATAATTTCTAGACTCTATATACAGAGTCATTTATTTAATGAATATTGATTTGAAAACACTAAAAAAAAAATTAAATATTTCAAATTCATTTCGACTATTAAGTGAAAAATGCAAAATTGTATTTTTAATCGCGACATCATAAGTCAACTTAATATTTTGAATTTACAGTCGTTAACCTTGTACCAAATTTTCAAATCTTATATTTTCAAAATTTTTCAATTTGTTTTACTCCTAAATTTTCACCTTTAACTTATAATATAAATATTTATTTAATTTCTATAATTATTGTATATAACAATTTTGTTTTTAAATTGAATTTATAATTTTTTATTTTAGATATTTTAATTTAATTTCAAAGCCAATTATTACACACAGTTTGCGATAAAAATATTAAATTTACTTTTTGTATATAGCAAGTGGCAAGTAGGATATGTTTAATGAATATAAATTTCATTTATTAGAAAATTAACACGAAAAATATGAATGAATTATATTTTTATTTTATTTTTCGAATTACGTGAATATATTTATTATACGGAACTTATAAATAGTGGACTTTGTTGACACCATCGAAAATTTACCATTGACCTATAGATATTATAGAGAGTGAAAAATATTGCACCATAAATTGGAAAAGAATGCAATCACCCCTGACATGTGCTGTGGTTATAAGTGGAATTGGAATATGATAAAAATATACAAAAGTATATTGGAATTTTAGTAATTGAAGAGGTAGCACAAAAATGTCCTGTAACAGAATTAAACTTAAGAATTTATGCAATCAGTTGGTGTAGATTAGCAATCATTTAATTGTATAGTTGAAGCATTAAAACTGTTTTTAATAATTGAAGGTTTTTTATAACTTAGTGTCAGTAATATTTGTTCTCAATGAATTCAATTCTTTCCAAATAAATTCAGATAAATTAGAATAATTTACCTTTGATAATTATTTCCGATGAACTTCAGTTATATTTTCAATAATTTCAAGATAATTTTTAATAATTCAAGACACACGTAGATAATTGGTGGTACTTTAGTATAGTAACTTCATATTACCCTATTTAGGTATAAAGTTTGGAAATGTAGTTGAAAAATAATTGTCTATTCGAGAAATAAACGTTTTGAAATATATTCAGTTCAATTTTTGGTCAAATTAACGCTTTCTAGCAATAAAATATACGTTCCTTGGATCGTAAACTTTCCGTTTCCAATGCTTTAATAAAGCAACATAATTTTATCGGAATCAAAAACTGCCCTTCTTGCAATAAACCGCTGACATTAAAAAAGGTACAGCAAAAATTATTATGAAATTATACTCTGACCAAAGATGACATAATATTATCTTTTAATTGGTACCCGCAAACATTAATACCACAGGTAACAAAAAGCGAACCAATTAGCTAAGAAAATTGTTAAATTACTGGGTAGAGCTTCACAATTACAATCAATCAATTCCAGATTAAAACAATATTAAAAAGTACATTATAAATAAAGTATAAATAGAACACATAGTTCGAAAACACAATTTTACAAGCTTCTAAAATTTGTACTTTATGCAACCAAAATGAACAACAAAACGAAGGCCATCATCACAGATGAACCGGACTGAAAGAGGCTAGTAATAGACCAACCCAAATGGATTATCCCAAATAGTAAACAACAACAAGGACAATTATTTATCCCTAAACTAATCAATTTAAATTCTATAAATAATTTACTTTTTGTAAAAAAAAATTTTGGATCTCCCATCAATTAAAATTAAATTCAGTTTTTCCTATAACTTTCTTCAGTTATTCATTTTGATTTATAACAATTTATTTATGTAAAACATTTTATTCATTATTAAAAAATCAAAAACAGCATAAAATTATCAATATTAACATTAACAATTGAAATACGAGTAACATAAAATTTTTGACCAATATGTGAAACATAAATTTCACGATCATCTATAAATTTTGTAGTGCTATCACGTATCGCTTTCAATTTCCGTATAAAATTAAAAATTTCAACAAAAAAAAAATTGTTTATTTACTTTCGATTTGTTATTGTTTATTATATTTTTGGTCAATCACATTTTGAACTTGTCATTTATGCTTTCATTTTACATGCCCATATTTTAATTGAAAATAATTAGCAAGCAGTGCGGTAATCGCGAAAAATGGTAACAATAAAAACTGTATGTCAAGTGATAATAAATTGATATAAATTCAAATTACAATAAATTTCCGAGATATTACTAGTTTTTTTCTGGATAAAATGTGAAAACATGAAGCAATTCCTAATGCCAAATACAAAAAAGTCGTCTTTTAGTTTTCAGTTAAACAGGAAAATGAAGTTGTAAAATGTATTTATAAAAATAGATCAATATCTTATTTAGATACATTAATTTTGCGGCATATAAATCATAATTTTAAATGACATTTTTTTGAGTGAATTGATTATAATGACGAAATGAAATTTAATTAAAATATTGCAGACAAATGCTCCTGTCCTTAAGCTCATACACAATCCGATCCAAACTTATCTGTAACTGCCTTCGAACTGTAATAAGTCTGCCGAGCTTGATGACATTTATTTGGTTGATGGGATATTATCATTGAACTTATCAGGAACGGATTCACCAGCAAGAAAAGGATCAGTAAATGTATTCAACAACCCAATATCATTCTGTCGTTTACAACTAAAACACTGAAACGCTGCACAAGGTTACAGATTAGCCAAACAATTCATACCTATTCACTCAGCACAAAAGAGGCTCGAGGAAATTGACATCAACAGATTTAAAGTACGAACAATAACGAGGTTATTTACTGGGCATTGACTTCAGCATAAATTGAACTAGATCCAAATGTTACGAGATGAAGAAGAATCCGCTGATGGAACTCGCTGAATATATTCGAAACCTTACTTAACTTTTAACCTTTTAGGGTTTAAAAGTATATATCACAATAGGCCCACAGAGACCACAAAGATATGTGCCAACAGTGACCTACTTAAAAATAATATAATCTAACTGATAACGTAATGAAGTATACAGTAATAAATTTACAACATAATCTGCTAAATATTAATACCATCATTTACACTACAAATTTTCACTGAAGCCTCCCCTTGCATTTCCTTATTATAAGTTTTGTATAAATTAACACGAAACACCAATTTTGGCACCCTGAAGTCATTATAATATTATTTTGGTGCGCTTTAGTTTATTTCAAAATTTCACTTCATCCAATTCGTTAGTTCTTTTGCAACTTGTTAACTAAAAGAATGTGGATTTTTGCATTAGTAAGATCGCAAAGATTAAGAATTCAAATATTTAAGAATCCAAATATTTCAAATTATATTTAATAATATTAAATATTCAATAAAATTCTTTTAAACTGTGGTAACCTGGTAACAACATTAAAACAATTCCAATAAAAATTCTTATGACCATTTTGAAAATATAAATTAATTTATTTTCTATATTTAAAATAATTGCAACCGAAATAAAAAAAAAACACAAAGTGTTTGCGCAATTAACCAAACTTTATTCACTTTTTATTGAATATTTCTGTATGCTTTTACCTATTTAGAAATCACTCTTTAAAAAAACTTTTAAAAATCTTATAGTATAAAAATGTAGCATAAAATTTTTCACCCAAATAAAGAATTTTCCAGACAAAAATCGAACTGAAAAACACACAAAAATGGAAAATTTTTACAATTTGATGAGAAAAACGAGCACAAAAAATTTTCATATACCAATTTAGATAAATTTCTGCAAAATATAAAAATTGCAATCTAAAACGATTAAAAAAAATATAGTAGCTTTTTTAACGAGTTCAGTTTCAGCGATGGACAAAAGTTTGTCTTAATTTAATCTGAATTAAAGCAATAATAATAATAAAGTTTAGATTTGTGTTTTTTTTATTTTTTTGTAGTTTGCTGGCGCAATATTTTGCTATAAATGGTCTCATTACATTTTTCAGTTGTGTAAATTTATAGCTATAACTACTACACTTGTCTACCTTCAGATTACACTTTTTTTTAATATAGCCTTTAAAGCAAAAATTTCAATATTTTTTGTAAATATTTTGGTTTATATTTTGAATAAGAAAAATTTAGTGAATGAAGCAATTTGGACAAATTAATTTAGATCAGCATTTTTTACATAATGTAATGATTTTTTTACATAATGTAATTGACGCGTTTAAAAATTAATTACATTTTTAGTTGAATAATAAAAATCCATTTAAAGTTTATTGAAATTTAGAATTAGTTAAATTTGATTAATGGTAAATTTCGGTAGTTAATTTATTGGTGGAATTTGTCAATACAAAATGGTGTACTCATTATGGTAAATATGTTAAATGCTTATTATAGTTATATCTTTGATACCGGTACAAATCGACATATATAACGTTAGTAGACTTTAAAAAAGTTACATATAACAGAGAGTTAATCGCACTTAAGCCAGAATTAGTTCCATTGTACTCCTCGTGTTTGGCTAAACCAGCAATTCATTCGACCGAATTTAATAATTGATTGCCAACTCAGAGTACCTGCTGCATGAAATCCGTTCTATAATAAGAACCAAAGCATTTCCGTTGTAGATGCATAAGAAAGGAACAATGTACAAAGAGGGATCAATGCTCACCATCATCTACACATGTTTACATCGAAAATTCGAATCAAAATGGTTTTTTTTTTTCGAAAAAGGGAGAGTATTACCCTGTGAATTCGGATTAGATTAGATTATATTAGATTCGATCTTACTGGGAGGAGCACTACTAGCCCCAATCACTGCAGCCGAGGTGTCGTCACAAAATCTGCACAGTTGGTCTTCTGATAGTCCAAGTCTGTGTAGATGTGAATTCGCATAAAAATAAATCGTTTTTTTTTTTAGAAAAAATATAATTTCTTATTATATTTTTTTTTTATTAAAATCCAGGCTTTTGGCTTACAGAGTAATCTGGAACCATTTCGGAAGATCAGGGAAACACAGTAAATCAAGGTGCAGATAAAAACACAATGTGAATAACTCTGAAGAACATTTAAATTTCTGAAGAACCCGGTAGTACCTCGAACAAACAAACCTAATGATATAAAAAGTATTCTAAATAGTAGAATAGAATGCGAGGCGCTAGCTTTGCAGTAAGTCCAATTTTATGAGAGGCTACAATGATCAGTCAGTAAAGTTGACATTTTTCGTTTCTTTTATTAATATTCGTATCTAGAATCTCATCTCACCTCACATTATTTGTTTATTGAAAAATTTGTTTCCTAATTTGTTAATGCTTAAACTCATCCATTCCCTCCCTTATTGTAATTTTTACTGCAGCTAATAAAGAGCTACAAGTTAATTATATACTTCAAAAATGGATATACAAAAAAGATGTGACAATTACATAAATGGCGCCATTTAAACTTCATATACACTCAAATCAGTTGCCATTACCTAATGAAAATTAACTACAAAATCTTCTATACTACATCAAATTTTCAGCATTTTAAAATTAAAATTTCAAGTCTAATTTGATATATAGAATATTTTTGTACTATATTTATGTCTTATTTAATCTAGATCAGGAGATTGCAAAGAAAAAAGTCAACTAAAAGTCAACTTTTTATAATCACGATTTAAATATTGTCATTAAATTGTTGTTTTATATAAATAATCTTAATAAATGCTTTAATTGTAAAAAAAATAGAAAAATGTTATAAACATATATATAAAAAAAAGTTGATATCCTTGATAATATGAGCTTTGAACTAGCTTAGAATTAAATATTGCATCCGCAGTTGTTAACCAAAAATGGGTAATTAGATCAAAATGGAAATATATAATTTAATTTTGTGTATATTAAGTAACGTCGTTAGATTCTTGTAAATATAATTGTCGATTAAATTGTTTTGAGTTAGTTAATCGATTTTTGAGAAGATTAACGTTAATAGCCTAAGATTTATGTAAAAATTAATGGTCTTCACTATATGCCAAGAGGCAAAAAGTGTTTGTAATAAATCTTCTATTATTGAAAGTGGTTTTCTGTCTTATTTTTTGTTACTGAAAAAACATAAATTAAATTGTTAATTTGTATACAGTAACTTACACAATCGATTAGAAAAATTTAAACCTGTGCCAGAATACGTGGCTGTCGTTTGTCGTCTGTCGTCGTATATTTTACTTCCGATTGTGGGGGTGTCATTGGCGCACCTTAACTAAACAAAATACATCGCTGGGAAATAAAGTGTCATCGCTAATATGTTCTTATAATTTTCAGGCGATTTTAAATTAAATTAATTTTTGTAACAGCTTCTATAAATATTTCTTCCATTTCTGCATTTTTAAAAAAAATAAATAACAAAAACAATTGTCAAAACTTAGCGACAACAGAAAATATCAAATATCAATTCAAAGCCATCGACAATTACAACGACATGGTTGAATAGTAAGAAATATGTGCATTTCTCGACGACGGACGACAGCACTGTATTGTGACAGCAGCTTAATTTGATCTAAATAAATATTGTTTAGGTTAAGATTGTACTAGCAGCGAGTTCTCACATCGATTACCATATATGTCTTTAGCAAAACCATCAGTGGTATATTTTTAAAAGCGTTCTAGGAGTCCAGTAAAATGATTCGTTGTTGAAGCATTAACTATTCTAAGCAAATTTTAAAATTAACATAGCAACTTTTGAGACTCGCATTCCATGACTGATTTAGATAGAATGTTTTCTACAGAGAGTCTCGAAAAATGTCTAACTATTAATTTTTTTTTGGTTTTAAGATATAATCACATTTTGTCTAAACTATGAAAAATATATCAAAATATTTCATAATAAAAATATTTCAAATTTATTGTGAGATTTGTTATGGTATGGTTATGATAACTAAAATTCATAATACAAAATTTTCCTTTAATTTACTTTAGTAAAATGTGACACAATCTTCATTAGTATTAATTATACTAACAAATAATAGAAATGATAAAAATCATTTTATATTTTTGATATGATAGTGTCATTAGTAGGCAAATAGTTTAGACACGACATAAATTTGATTAAAACAATAGCATAAGATTTTCCATAGTCTCATACATCATTTAAATTTTTCACTAAATTACTTTTCTTTTTGATTAATGAATTTGTTGATAGCTGCTATCCAGCTGGTGTTAAATTAAGTGATAACTTATAGTTACATGATTATCTGGGAATTTTATACAGTGGTTAGTATAGTAATAAAATTAGTTTATTACTTTTGTTTTTGATCAAATATTTGGACAATTTTCATTATAAATAGATTAAAATCTGAAAAAGAGAAAATGCTTTCAATGAAATTAACATTAAACACGTTCTGCTTTAATATCAAAATCTGCTTTAATATCATTAAAGATTAGTACAAAACTCCCCTAAGTTCAAATAATTTCAAATATTACAAGAAATATGAAAAGGTTAAAACTTATTAATTATAAATCAGATGAAATAATTTATCTGACCCTGTAATTATCTCTTTATGAAAAATGAAATTAATAATTAATTTAATATTTTAAAGTTATAAACAAAAAAAACCTTAGCCTTAAACAAAATTTAACTCCCCAAAAAAATTCAAGTTCAAGTGTTAAATTACAAAAATAAAATTTGCACTATTTGAAGAATTGTGAGAAAAAAGTTAATTACAAAATTAATTAAATTTGTTTAGGCTAGTTTTCTGTAACAGAATTATTGGAAAAATTTATCAGATACTAATAATCATCAGAAAAATGTTGTACTAATTTAATTTTAATTAACTTTAATATATTTTCGAAAACTTTTTTTTTTTTGTCGGAATTCCTTGGTTTTTAATGATTTAGAAAGAAATATAATTAAATAATTTATGATATATCACTGTTCACTGTAAGTTCATGTTTCGGCATAAGCTATCTACCTATCCATCACAGAATTTTTATCGATAGGTAAAAGTTCCCATCGACCTGCAAAGTCTTGAGATCAGTTTTTCATCTTTTTTACAATCTGCCTACTCGTCTTTTGTTGTCTCTTGGAATTTACTTAATTGTTAATTTTGTTATCCTAATCTTACTACGTGATCAATCCAATTCCATTTTTATTGGATAATTCGCTAGTTCTTTGGTTTGTCTAACATTTGTCATTAGCCATCAGTTTGTTGTACGACTTCTTTAGTAAATACCTTTTCATTGCCCTTCGTATTGTTTCAATTTTCTTTTTTTACGATTTGTCAGTTACTAGTTTTATTCGGAATACTGCAACAAGCAAAATTGTCTCATTTGGACTTTTTATTGAGCAATCATTACATTTATCTTCTGTCAATGTATGGTGCGCTCTATGAGCTGGTGGCATTGGTTCGTTGAAAATGAGGCTGATTATATTCCGTTGCTACTGTTAATATTTTTGGTTACAGAGACTGATTATTTGAATATTAACGACTTGTGGTTTCAAAAATGAAAATGTACTCGATTTTCCAATTGATCGACACTGAATTTAGTAATTATTTTTAATGCATATATCCAAAATTGCTCAATTATGTTTTGAAAACGACATTACCCAATGCTCCTCTAAAAATTCTAATAGTTAAGAATTAGATTTATCAATTCTACTGTCAAAACCAGCAATTGATATCTTAAAACATGCTGAAAAATTCAATTCTATTAAAAAAACTCTTATGAAAAATTATTTATCTAAAAAAAGTTTATTTAAAAAAGATTTCTTAAAATTCCGAAAGAGAAATAAATAAATTTTGATAGAAATTTTGTTGTATATAATTTCGAATGTTAAAACTACATAATTATTATATCAATTTCCCGATCTTTGACCTTCGTATGTCAAAAATTATTTGTGGTTTTTACATAACCGAGGAAGATAAACATAAAATAATAATTATGTTGCATGTATCTCGTATGTACGTTTGGTATGGAAGATGACATACTCTATAAATTTCTCTACATACAATTTATTAAGTAATTTTATATTTCAAATAATTTTGTGTTGATCAATCAAGTATGTAATTAGGCCACAATTAAACGAAAGAAGATGACAGATAATTGTAAAAATATGAATTGTTAATATAAAAAATATAACTAGACACATTCAACAGACAAGAAAAAACTGTTTTACTTGTTCCCTATCATAATAGCCTCATCAATGATAGAAATTTTATTACAAATTAGACTTACTAATTTTATATAGATTCGGGATCATAAGTTTCTTCATCGTTAAACATAGTTAAGCGGTGAATAAGATGGAGACCTGCGATGATTCTTAAGCTAATTAGCTAATATTTTGCAGGATATTAGACTTACTAACAGCATTTACACATTTTATATAATTAGAGAGTAATAGATTCTATAAAGAAGAGGCTAAAATAACGAAAAATATTATTTGTAGCTACGACCTAGCCGGTAGTCATAAATAACTTCAATACGTTAAAGGACTAATTTAGTTCCTTTTGGTCCTTGACGATTACAAATTGAATTTATTGGGTTTACCAATAAGAATTTATTTTCAATAGGATTAAAATTATGTTGACAGTTCTGTTATCTAGTTTTTTTATCAAATATTCACAGTAGAAGTCCCCATTTATTATAATTAATTCGATTTCACTCGAAAATCCATTATAAAAATTGTTGAGAGATCGTCCATATAAGGCTGTAATTAGCAATTTAGTACAATAATTCTAGTCCAATGGTTCAGTAGCAAACATATTAACAGGGACACGTGGTGCTGATTCAGACCGTTCAACCGAAAACACTACTATACGTTGAGTAAAATTTTGTTGTACCAATTAAAGCAAGAATTAAACCTGCAAGATTATTCTCGACGTCGACAATTTGCACATTGGATAATTGAACGAGGTTCTTTGTTTTTGAGAAAAAAAAAATCTGACGAATTTCATTTTCATTTCAATTTTCAAAATTTGAGCTAGAAAAAATGGATTTATCATAAACTTACAATTGTGTACGGTTTGTTGTAGAGTAAGTAATGCAGTTTAAATTATTTAGTGTTAAAAGAAATTGGATTGGCCTCCAAACCATTAATAAAAAGTTATGTAATTACTTTTTATTTAAATTTATAATTACTTTATGAATTATTTACTTCAAATTTCGGCAGTTTGTTACGATTTACGTTCTGGTCTTACTAATTACTAATTTTTATGTTAGTGTTCCATTTATTTTTTAAATATTGTTATGTAATAAAACTTAAATTCGAATTTATTAAAATTTCAATTTATATCACCTCAAAATTCGATTAAATTATAGATAATAACTATTTTAATCTAAAATTTTAATATAATTTAATTTTCATATATAAATTCTATTAAAACATTCCAAAATAAATACAAATAACATAAATTAAATTACTAAAAATAAAATTAGTTAATTTTGTTATTTTGTTATTTTCAGTTTTGTAAATGTTTTATTTAATACTTTTAATTCACATATTCAATTATATATCTAAAAAAAAATATCGAATGATTGAACATTTTAATATCGAATCATTTGAAAATATTTGCAATGATATTTCTAATTTTAATTATACATTTTACTTACCAACTACTAGCTAAATATCTTGGAAAAAAAATGTTTTACGTAAAAATTACTTTGTTAACTAACAATTAAACGTAAGTAAAGTTTACGCAAAATGAATTCTGCTAATCAAAATAGTTATAGTTGATATGAAATAAAAAGCCGAGCATAATATACAAAAATAGCTTATTAATCAAACAAGTTCAGATTTCAAGTAGACAGTAATTAAGATGTTGTTTATAATTTTTTGCAATTAAATTGGTAAAGAAAAAAATATTATAATAAAAACTTCTTGCATAACAGAAAATTGCTTAAACTTAAACTAATAAATTATAAAAAAAAATTATATTAAAAACTTTTTACTTATACTTTAAGGGGACAACTTGCATTAATCGTTTTTGAAAGTTGTAATCAGTTTTTTTTCACCAGATGCTATGTAACATACTAAAAACCGTATTTACGGCTTTAAGAATTTAGAAAGACTTTTATCAGCACCAAATTTCTTTAAAAAGTCATCCATTTGTTAATAGATGGCGTTATATATATTTTACCAAAAATAGTTATAAATTTTACTTTACTCTCTCTTTAATGACTTTTCATTCTATCTCTTTCCGTATATTGGCTAAAAATTATATAAACTAAAACAAAGACTGATGAATACCGGCCTTTACCTTCAAAATGAACAATATTTTTTTATGACTATTATGCTCATTGTCAATCTTATAGATTGTTTAATGTCATTTTTGAAAATTATGAAATATGTTAAATTAGCAACAATGTTAAAATTTCGAATTAAATATGGAACAGTTAAATTATTTGTTAAATATAATTGTATATCAAAATTAAATAAATTTTGATATCATCATAAAATCAAAATTTATAATCAGATTTAATCGTAAACATTAAATTGAAAACTTTGTAAAGCTTGCCAAATGATAGGCAATTTAAATTAACGATTAAAAACTATGTTGTAAAACCACAACATAATTAAACAAAAATATATGAAATTACATTAAATTAAATTAAAATCATTAAAACATTTCAACAACATTAAATTTATGTACAAGATTTTATAAACATAAAAATAATAACAATAATAAAAAATGTTGTTTCAAATTCATACAAAATAATAAAAATCAAGTTTAAATTTAAAATTTATTATTCACAATATTTTTAATTAAAATAATGTTGTAATTTTAATTTTATTAAAATATCTAATATTACAATAATTATAATTTTAATATAATGTGTGATTGCAAAAATTAATTATTTATTATAAAATTATTATTTAATTAGAAAATATTAAACTGGATAATTTAAAAATTATGATTTTAATTATGAATTTAAATCATAAGCGGAAAGTTTTGTATTTAAATTATTTAAATTTAATTAAGAATAATAATAAGTATTAAAACATTTTATTTAACTAGCTATTTAGATTGTTATTAAACTTTTAAGATTTTAGAGTTTCTACTTAGAATTTGCAAAAAGAGTGTAAAATATCAGGACTATTTAAAATTTAATGTTGCTTCTTCAAATTATCATTTTTAAAACAATTATCAGAATTTATTCAAAACATTCATTTAATAGTAAAAATATAGAATTTCTATATTTTTCATTAATATCCTTTGAATAATATTGAGGATTATATAGAGCTCTGTATTCATAGCAATACTATGATCGTCGAAGCGTTCTTAAACATTTAAAGTATTGATATTTCTTATTAATTATTAAACAATTAATTATATTAATAATTACTTTAAATACTTTGAAAATATGAAAATCGTTACTATTCAAATTTATTATATAATTTATAAAGAAGCTACAGCTCAAATCAAGTCTTAGCCTCCTCAAAGAGTTTTCGTGACATGAATAACAATTAGGATCCATTGATTTAATTAATATGGATTCCGAACCATAAGTGAAAAACATTTAATTTAGACAAGCTAATATCTTTTAATAGTGTAACAATAGTGAATTAGTTGCCAGTAAATGGTTTCAACCTTTAGCATTTTCTCCAGTCTTACAATCAGAATTATATACATATGTTAATTACTTGGTTATTTAAAGCTGATATAACTTAGAGGGAATTCGATGTTTAGTTCTTGAGTTGAACTCGTACACTAGCACACTAACTCTACCACCACCAAATAATAAAGAGCTTTCTTCTATGTACTGAAATTCTCAAGTCAATCCTACTAAAGAAATACTTGGTTAATATTAGAAGTGTCTGGACAGAACTAACTCTCAAAATAATATAAAAAATTTATATATTTATTTTGACCTATGCACATTTTGAAGGTTACAATATAAGGCCTAAGTTCATATTTTACAAAAAATACTGTCAATTTTTACATTAATAATCTCAATTTTACAAATAATAGGTTTGATTTTTATAGGCTTTAAAATACTGCAGGACTAAATATACTAAGAAAAATTAAGTTTTACTGATTGATCAAGCATTAAAATATCTTTTAAAAAAAAATAACTTTAAAATATTTTGTTTCCTACAAATATTACACCATAAGATATTATGTACGGACAAAAATAATTTCGTAATTGAAGTACTTAAAAATTAAATAAAATCCATTCACTTAAAAAATTTATTTTTGGCCCCATTTTTTGTTTTGAGATTATGTCATACACCTGGCTTTAAAGTCTAGTCAAATTACATTCACCTCTGATCGAGACATACTTTCATTACATATTTTCATTATGAAACAAAAACAACAAACAGCAATTTTCATTTAACATTTATTATGAGTTAATTGACCCAATTTTCAATTTATTGACCTAATTTTTTTTATTTACAGATATTTTGTTGGAACAATTCTACAATTTCAAATTTATCGTGCAATGTGTCGGGTTTCAAGGCAATACGATCCCTCAGATCCTCAAAAACCGTTACATAAATGTGATGTTTATCGACAACCAGAAGCTGGAAATCTTTTACGGTAAATATAAACATGACATAATAATTTTTTTGACCGCAAAAATTTTGTTATTTTCAAATTAATTGTGTAATCTTGAAGTTTTGTAGAGCAAATCCTTATGTAATATAATTAATATTTAATTTAACTGGTTTATATGTAGACGTCTGATGGAGAAAGGTGCATCTCAACCATGGCAACAACAACTTGAGGAAGTGATAGGTGAAGGTCGTTTAGATGGTTCAGCATTAAGAGATTACTTTCGACCATTGGAAGATTGGTTACGTAATGAAAATTTACGAAATCAAGAATTTGTTGGTTGGAATTATGATGGTGATTATTGTAAACGTAGTATTGAAACAGCAAATTTACAAGTCTTTGGTGGTTTTTATAATAATTGTAAACGCATTAATGGAATTGGATATTATGGAATATTATTATTAAGTTTGATAGTTAAGAGATTGGTTTAAATATTGTTTTTTTTTTGTAATTTTTTTTTGGATAAATAATATATAATTTTAATTAAATAAAACTTTCAAAAAATGTAGATAATTTTAAACTAGCTTAAACGTCAAAACAAATGGAAATGAAATAAATTAAGAAAAAATTATTATAAGGTAAAGTAAAAGTTGGTAAGATAAGTTCAATTATTTATGAAAAGTATTTTATTATTTTGGTAATATCAGTTTGGCTGTTAATATGTTTCCATGGTTCATACAGATTTTTAGATTATGATGAAGGTTAGTAAATAATTGAATATGTAAAGAATTCAAGTAAAATGAGATGGATAATCCATCCTTAATAAGAGTTGTTTGGGTCTTGATATTGATACCTTGAAAAATAAAAATAAAATTGAGTTAAGGAAAACGTATTTAGGAATTTTTAGTAATTCTGTACTCAAATCCACTTTCCAATTGATTCCTACCACTAAGTTGGACTTCTCTAGGATTTATACTCTCTGGAAAGTTGTACTTCTCTAGGATTTGTACTTTTCTAGGATCTATTTTGAAAAAATCCTGACAAAACAGGTAATGGAAGAGTACATTGAATAAATATTTACTCTTGAATTTAAAAATAGAATTTAAAAATATAATTCTTCTATAATTATTTGTATATTCTGAATCAGAATTGTTAAGTAATGCATTACTTTAGTAATATATTATACTACATAATTACTGTAGTACCAGATTCTTCAGTTGAATTACTTTAATGCAGTACACAACATTGCTATACTGTAAAGTTTTAAGTAGAAAAATAGCTTGCAATATTGCAGTAATGCGTTACTTAATCTGTATTAAAAGTAATGCATTCTAATATAATTTTAAAAATTCGTTCATTACTTTCAAGTATTTTTTACATTACTTCGGTACTTCAATTAAATATTTCGAAGTACTAACACAATATTTGGTAATTAATGCATTAAATATTTGAATAACTCAGTAATAATACTGCATTATTTAACAACTCTGATCCTGATTGATTATCATTACAAAAACATTTCAAAAACTGTTAAATTTCCTAAGTAATACAAAAACTTGAACCTTGCAATTTTCAAACTTTCATATTTCCAAAACATTATTAATTAACTGCAATTTTTAACTCAATATTACACGCACTTGAAACAAAACCAAAATTTTATCTAACACGCACTTGAAACAAAATATTGTTGAACTTGACTTAAGAAACCTCCTACGGTGTCGTTAGTAATTTATTACCCAAAAAAAAAATCGTACTTAAATAAATTTCGGATATTTTTATTCTATGTATAAAACATAAACATGACAAAAATGCACTCAAATAAATAACATAAAAAATATAACATTAATTGAAGTGCTCTTATGAATTATAGATATACGAAATATAATTTTTATTTATTTTTCTAATTTTATTAAAATATTAAGTATTAAATAGAATAATAAATTGTAATATAAAATAAACAAATTGTTGACTTAAAATATCTTGATAAATCTGACACCCAAACAAGCTTAACACTCTAAATGTTAACGTTCTGAAAATTTTTTGTACGGCCGTTTTGTGTGCGTTCAATTTTCTGTTTTTGTCAATTAAATAAAATTAAATTGCACTTTTTTTTATTTTTTTCTATGTTGATTTAAATTATTTTATACATACATAAATTATGTTTTTAAATTGGCCAAACAAATAAGTAAGTATAATGATGACAGTGGGAACGAGAACTGATGCAGTCTCCCTTAACGCGCATAGACAGTTTGTCTAAATGAATAAATTGTGCGTATGTATTTTAAAATTTGCTCAATTAATTGTATAACGTTTGGAAAGAGCAATTTTAAGGACATAATCAAATAATCTCTTGAAAGTTGTCATTTGAAATATTTGATTGTTAGAATGTTAAGGTTCATGTAGAAGTTTCCAAATTGATATTGAAATTATGTCATACACACTTTTCCATCAATGCGTAAAGATTTGACAGTTTTGATAATATTATGTCAGTAATTAATGATCTCAAGGAGTTTAATATAATATTTTAAATTATAATAATTACAAATTATTGTTAAAAATTTAATAAACGATGAAGAATAGCGCCACCTGGTAGATAATTTTAGAAACTTGTTTGGTTCTAAATTATAAAGATTATCCAATTATTCGCAACGTATACTAAAATTAAGCAGGAAACATATTCAACTAATGAATAATTTGAATTAAACGAACAACCAGATGTACGAAGAAAAGTGAACTGTTACATGAATTTCCATAAAAATACAATTATTAAAAGTTAAATTTGACTGAACGCCGATAGCGCTGTGAACTGCCTAACAAAACTTAAAATTTATATGAAATTATATTGGATTTATTTTTGGTGACGCCGTAAAAATTGGATTGATTTCTAATTATGTCTACGTCGAGTGTGAACGCCAACATTGGCTTAAGATAGTCACAGAGACCATCACGTACCTAGGCCACAAGGGCCCGTTGTACACTCCCGCTGGCATAGAATCAACATTTTTAAATATCGTCAGCCCATCCTATTTCTTTCATGAACGCCACCACATTTTCGACATTTTCTTCTCCAGCTTGTCATAAAATTATATTTCAAAAATTTAAATCTTTTGTGTCTGACAGCTGGACAATGACACAAAACATGATCTAGAGATTCCTCTTCCTCCTCACAACCTCTGCATATAGAATACTGTTAATCGGAAACTAAATCTAAAGAATTTTGCTAAATTCCAAATGCGAGAATTATATTAATATAAAAAACAAAATAAATAAAAATATGATCAGAATTTTTTATAATTCTATATAAAGTAAATGGATGTTCAGTGATCGCTCGGATGTCATAAGAGCATTTTATAAACATTAATTCGGAATATCATTTAACATAACGAAAACTTTCTATATAAAAGTTCTAATTTAAATTTTCTACAATATAAAACAAAATTAATTAAAAAATTTAACTTCTTACATACTCATAATTTATGTAAATTTTTAAAAAGAAAAGAAAAAAAGATTAAAATTAATTAAAAAATAATGTTTTTTAACCCAAGATCATTAATTCTAGTGGCATTTATTAAAGTGTTATTCATAATTTTAATATGCTTTGAGCAATTAATAATATCATCGTCGGCATCATCGTCATCATCACTACCATTTAAAGTAATTAATAATACAGTAAGAATTATTAATAGTAATAAAAGTGGTGGTTATCAGCTGCCTGGTTTAATACCAGCAGCGGCAATTTTAAGTGATAATATTTGTACACGCGAAGAAAATTATACAGAAATTATAAAAATACCAACACAACGGCCAGTACGTGTTCGTTCATCAAATTGGTGTTTAGAAATACCACCAAGATGTTCAAATTATCATACGGAAATACGTGAAATAATTAAAATTGAAGTAAGATTTTCAATAATTGTATACATTTTAATAATTATATATTGGGGAATTAATTGAATACCAATTAATAATTTCGGTAATTAACAAGTTAGTCTTATTATGGTCAATTATACAATTTAGATAGATTATAGTTCGTCCTTAAAGTTACAATTAAAACTTTGAATATAATTTACAGAAGCAGATCCATTGAACTTAAATGATTTAATTAAACTTTAATACTATTGATTTTAAAAGTCAATTAAATCATTTAAAAATGTTTTTGATAACTCTTTATTTTACTAAATTCCAATAAAAACTTGATTTTTAATGTCCTGTTAATTATCTCCTTATTGACAGGAAATAAATCATAACTTTTTATATATGGCAATACTATAAATTGATCATGTTTTTAAGCTATCAATTATTTATTTATTTTAAAAAATTCAAAAGTTCAGGAAGAAAATAATGATTTATTATCTAATAATACTAAAAGTTTTTATTATAAATCGTTAAAATAATGATCTATTTATTAAGTGTGTAAAATTTATATTTTGACACTCCTCAAAATAGAAATTCGTATTGCAATTACGTGCAAAAGTGAATATAATTTCAATCGATGCTATCAGCAAAATTATAAATTATAAAAATGTGCAGTCTTGTTTATTTGAATGCATTATGGCATGAACCGAAAAAAAATAATGCCGGTTAGGTACAGTAGGCAATTTAAAGATTCCAATTAATAAATTAAGTCTTGAAATTGTAGTTAAGGTTATAATAATAATAATGTGATTAATAATAACTTTTGGAATATAAAATTTAAGGCTTATAGAAATATGGCTTCTAACTCTATGTACAACTAAAATTACGATTGGAATATTGCGGAAAATAGTGTGTTTTTTTTTTTTGCATTACCGATTACTTGTAAATGTCTTAGTCATAACTACTGTCATTTAACGATTGTTGCAGGCCCGAAACAAAAATGAATATCACATTATAAATTTCTTAATTAGATTAATCTTTAGAAAAAAATCTCAAAATTTTACATTTATAAACTTAAAATTCTGAAATTTAATAGAAATATGATGTCAAGACTATTGGAAGAAATTAATGAACTGTTTAGTAATCATCAAAGAAATATGGTTCATACCGAGAAAATCAGTCAACAAAATAAATACTTACTACTTAGTAGAACGTCGGTTTACTTTAACTGCACTATAATCATTTAGTACTCTATATTACGAATCACGGTGACCTGAGTTATTACAGAAGATGTGGAGGTAAACAGAGTATAAGACTAAAGTATTTTCTGTGACGTTGACTCTACATTATGCAATTGTGTTATAAATATGACTATTTTACGATCGTCGTATTGTACTCGAGATAAGATTTTATTATTGGCAACAATTCTAAAATTCGGTCAAAAAGCGTGTGGTTCAGTCAACGGCTCCAGCATTTGTAAAATAGAGAAATATAATGGACTTAATTATGATCCTTGGCGGATTGATTTACTTCTTTTCAATCTATCCATTTATTAAAAAATGTCTGCATTATATTTAAATTTTGTATTTTTAAGTCTATCGTCAAAAATTTACGATATCAAAAAATTAAACTGATTTACTTAAGTCATCAATTTTTTTACCATATATTAACAAGTTTTGACCACATAATCTTTTTATGGTAATAAAAATTCATTTGAAACTCTTAATCAATTCATAAAAAAAAATGATTCGTTGTTACATAACTTTTCTTTAAACTTGCCAATTTTCTAATATATGAAATTAGATTCACTTACGATAAACTTTTTTCCTTATATATTTAAAAAAATCGTACTTGTTTACAATATTTCTCTGATATCATCTGAGATATTAAATTTAATTTAACCAATTTTTCTGTAATGTTATATTCCTCGAGGGGAATTGTTCGTATAGGTTTGGGTGTATCTAATAAATTTTGATATGCGGAATATGGTTAAAAATTTTGCAAATGATTATTTGCGTCTCTATATAATATTAAATTAAAACACAAAATTACGCAAAAGAAAATTCATAAAGATTGAAACTTGTACACTTTAAATATAAATATGTGCAGAATTCACATTGGACTATATTTCGAAAAAATAAAAAAATAAAAATTGGTGTTGAATTTCTAGTTTATAAAATCGAGATTAGGCTTTAGAGTTGATAGTATAGAAGAAAGTGGAATATGAAATAAATGTTTGGTATGCAATAAGGATTGAATTTCTTTGTTTTTTTCTTAGAAATTATCGTTATTAGACTGATGATCGTGATATAGGATTTCAGGAAAAGTTATATGAATTATATGAATTAATATTACAATTATTATTGAGGTTTTATGTAATTTTCTGATATACGATTTTGTAACTAGTATTAAAATTGTTACGTCAATATAATTTTTTATTTTTATAAATTTATGATGATTATGTAATATTTAATAAAACCATAAAATTAGCCACAAATTTGAAATAAATATCAATAATTTTCTTATTAAAACGTGACTTCAGTATAACAAATCATTATCTCGATGTTAAATCCTTAAAATTCTGTATTATAATAATTTAGATGTAATAATTAAAGCAATTTTTGTGCTTTCTTTTTGAACTAATATTTTAGTTATCGATTATGTAATCAATTTTAGATGTAAGCATTACTTTTACGTTGCTAAGAAGATGTGGGATTATGGATTAAGAATTAAACTGATTTTGAATCGACGAAAGAAGCTTAAAGAGAGATATTGTTAGTAGGTCCATTAATAAAAGAGAAGAATAAAGTAAAAGGAAGATATTATCTTTAATCTTTAATGTTGCATTCTTGCACTTTCCTCACAATCTATTAATAATTAGATTACAACAAGTTAAATATAATTTAATATAATTGCAAGTTGTAGCTTATGTGTATCAGCATGTCAGTATAAAAATCTATAATAAAATGATTTTATATTTTTCTGTAGCCACACTCTCTGATACAAACCTTGTTAAATATTATGGAAAATTATAATTTTCTTTAAGTTTTCTACTTCTTTGATTTATCGTTACAATAAATATTTATCAGCTTTCATTAGTTCAATTAATCTTACCTTCTGTTTGCATAGTTAAATAGTGGCATAGATTAATTGAAATTTAAATATTGTTTAATGGTTTTCTTTCTAGTATTAATTCCAATCAGGATCAGTCTTCTATCAACTAGTGTACAAAGTTTGTTATTGATTGAAAATTGAATATAAAAGCTTACGGACTATCGTGTACTCATATTAATTATAGTTCATTAATTACAAAAACTATGACCAACAAGTAACCTACACTGTACATAAAATATGTTATTTTTCATATACAATGTAAGATACATTAATTTAGGCCTGTTGTAAACTAGTGAAATAAATCGTTGTCCTTCACATTAGATAAAAAATTTACAAAATTGTCAAAATACTTGTACAAAAGTTGAACAACAACTCTCATAAATTATATGGATAGCAACTTAAATTTACCAAGTTTCAATTTTCATATTTTTGAAAGTATTTCCTTTTTGTAAAAACAAAAATTATGTTAAAGGCAAGAACACAACCCCATTTACCCAGGTAAAAATGAAAAATGAAAAAAACTTGCTTTTCGAATTGAAAACAAACAAAAAAATTGGTACGTTTTGACTTTTTGTTGTTTTTTTTTTTCCATCATACAAAAATATTAAATTACATTTAATCTATGAATTATAAGATTTATCACTTTTTAATAGTATCTTATTAAGAAAATTATTATTTCAGTTTTTATTTATGATCAAAGTTTACGTAGTAGAACAAACTAACATCAACAGGAAATACAAAATTTTGTAAATTTGTTACGATCATGCCATGAGAAACAATTTGATTAAAAGATATAAGTTTTAATAATATTCTTATTTTACTATAGTCAACAAGCGTTTTTTTTAAATAAAAATACAAATTTATTGAAAGTTCAAAAATTATTAATTAATATCCGGTCTAGTTAATATTTTCATTAATTTTGTATTGAATAATTTGTTATACTTTAGGTTTACAAGAACTTTATTGATTGAAAATCTAATAATATTGACTGTAATTTTGACATTTTGTTAATATCTAATAATAAAAATATTAAGAAACTTTATATATTTTAGCAATATCGAATTGAGTTTCCGCAATATAAATAACAATTATTCAGTAAGATTTTTGTAATGTGTGATTTACTTCTTATGTAGTAATATCCTATAAATAATCCTGAAAATAATTGAATTATAAACCAGGAAGTTAAAACCCACCCTTGGTTCATTATATACAAAAAAATAATAATATTTCATAGTAATACAAAATATACGAGAAAGTAAATACTTTCATTTTCATATAATAATAATATAAATCTTATGTACATATATACAAATATTTTTTATATGTTGCACTGTCCATTCTATTAGCTTCATTCACATTTAAATAATAATTTCAGTATTTTAACCCGATTGAATAAATTAAATGAATTTTAATGCGCACTGTTCTATAGTTAACCCCCCTGGAGGTAAAACATAACAAAAAAACCATATATAAACTATCTAACTATCTCTCTAGTTGCTATAAAAGCATTTAGAGCATAATTTTGTTTTCAAAACATAAATAAATTATTAAATATACGATGTTGATTTAAAAAAATCTGTTAGATTATTTTATGCGGATTAACATGCGCGAGATTGTAATATAGTAAAATTAAATTTATTATACAAATGCGAAAAAAATTGTCAGGGAAAAAACAATGAAAATCTTATTTCGTAAAAAAATTAAATATAAAATATTTAAATATTTTTATACTGTCCAGAATAAAATGTATAAGAAATTGTTGATTTTTTTGTGGTTAATTGAAATAAGAAATGATACCAGAAAAAAAATGAACAATTTGTTATTTTGTATAGTTAAATCGGTCACTACACTCGTTTATTATGTGCACAGTATGTATTGAGAAAAATTATTGAAATTTCCTGCCTTGGCCATCACCCTTACATCAAAATTCCCATAGCCCTACATGTTTTATTAGTTTTTATATATTTAGTCTGACATCATTCATCAGAATGAAATTTAATATTGTGTGTAGTGTAAATTGTAAGATATTGCAGGGATGTAAACTTTTTTTTCCAGATATAATAATAGAGATGGACGATTTAATTATCAGTGAAATTTTTATGTTGTATAAAGTTTATAGTTATTGTTACGAATCTAATTATATTTAAACGAAAGTTGTATGGTTTTCAAATCAAATTATTGAATTCGTTAAACCACCTTAAAATTCAATTAGTTTGAAATTGATTGTCACCTGTTAAATTGGGTGACAATCAACACTAGGTCATTAATTAACCGATAGGTATCTATTTTTATAAAGAACAAATAAACTTCAATTTATTCTATTCACTTAATTAACTTCTGAGTATGTCCATTATGGGAATTCTTGACATTTCATCCAAGATATAAAATTTGTAATTCTCAAACTCTCTTAGTATGTTTCTGTTTATACTTTGACAGTAGCATCACATACAATTTAAGACCTCTACAACCGCTATTATCCTGATATTCTCGATAAACAGCGACCATTATGAGACCCAATCTTTTGACTATCGTCCTGTCCAGATACCGAGCAAGATAATTCATATTCTTCTTATTTACTTTTGGCCAAAGATCCCTTGATATCTGACAGCAGAATGTACTGATCAATGTCATATCCACACTTTACGTTTTGTTATACCTCATCGATTTTGATTTTTACTCTTGTTATTGCAATTAAAACAAAATTATTTACTGATCCTATTCGTCTGTTATCTAAAATTATATTTTAGTATTTTTATGGAAGTCTTAAATACGATATGCCTCAAAAACAATTTTAAAGTGAATTTACAAACATTTCTTCATATTTCTAATAAAAATAAAATACTATATTGAAAATAATTGTTAGATTAGATTAGAGAATTCAATGAATTGCTTATAAACGTTCGTAGTGACCGCGGCTACTGATTAAAAACTCATTCTCAGACCATAGATTTTGAATTAGCATAAAATATCCTTTAGAGGGTTTAACAATAGAGGATCATTGAAACTTTTTCCGAGAACGAACTTAGTCCCTCATATTCGCAATGAAAAACTGTTACTAATTTTTATTAACTCCTACATTTTTACTGTATCCATGTAACATAATTGACTACAATAATTTCTTGTACTTGAACACCATCTCGAAATATGTCCAAACTCTATTTAAATTAAATATAATTTAAGTTAATCTAAGAATATTTTTCTTGACATTTCAATTTCAGTGCAAAGATATATTATGATTTCGCAAAAATAAAAAATAAAAAAAATTGAAAATAAATACGAAAATAACCCTAATTTAATAATCTAAAAGAAAATTATTGTTAATCATAAAATAAATTATGAGGAAATAGTAAAGATTATTACCTTAATTTAATATAAATTTATTACACAATAAATAATATTTCAATTTCAA
This sequence comes from Rhamphomyia laevipes, assembly GCA_963920725.1. Taxonomy (NCBI): domain Eukaryota; kingdom Metazoa; phylum Arthropoda; class Insecta; order Diptera; family Empididae; genus Rhamphomyia; species Rhamphomyia laevipes. The sequence goes on along the minus strand of OY987258.1, from coordinate 53,395,637 downwards.
AAACATTTGGTAACCCAATTATGAAATTTAAATTTATTGCATATCTTTAGGCAACATTTTTAAAATTTAAATATTTTTTTAATGAATAAATTATTTTTTAATATTCAGAATGTTACCAAAACAAGAACAATTCGATTTTGTTGTGAAGGATATGCTGGAATAATATCAGGAAATCAAACAATTTGTCGACCAATATGTCGTGGTGGATGTGGTCGAGGTTATTGTTATGCACCGGATGAATGTAAATGTGAAAGTGGTTATATTGGTCATCATTGTACACAACGTAAAAACGTCTTTCTTATATTATAATAACAAAGTTACTACTGTAAGGTGAATTTAATTTTTTAGGTTGTCTTAATGATTACTGGGGTGATGGATGCCAAATGAAATGTCAATGTCGCAATAAAGCAATATGTGATCATAAAAATGGTGGATGTCGTTGCCAAAGTGGATGGATTGGTGATAAGTATTATATTAAAAAAGTTTTCTCTTAATTTCACCTCACACTATTAAAGAATATATTATTTTCTATCATTTTAATTTAGATGTCATATACCATGTCCATCTGGATTTTATGGTTCAATGTGTAAGACATTATGCCAATGTGAACCACAAGAATGTAATCCACAAACTGGTCAATGTATATTTGAAAAAACAACAACGAAATTAACAATTAAAAAAGAATTAATACCATTTGAAAAAATCAGTGCCAAAGAAATGTTAGGATCAATATCAAATTTAACAGAAAATTTAGAAAAACTGTCAGAAAATTTAATGACAACAGATCCAATTGAATTATTTGTACCTGTAAATGAATTAATAACAACAACAACAACTGTTCAACCAATTATAGACGAAACAATTTTATTAATAACACCAGAAAATCCAACAATTTTAGTAAATGATAATATAATATTATTAGAAACTGATGTAGATTTATCAAAAAGTCCAGAAGTTATTCATATTATTGATTGGAATCAACAACAATTAACAGCCCAAATAGCTGGTGCTGGTAATACAACAAATAATATATTAAATAATGATAATCAGACACGTGATTTAAGTGCATTAATTATGTCAATGATCATTTTTACATTAATTTTTACAATAATTTTAATTGGTTTTTTAATATTTTATCGACAATATTATAATAAGGAAATTATTAATAATGTTGAATCATCACCAGGAATAAATTGTAATATTAATAGCATTGATTCCGGTGGATTACATAAACAATTAGGATCAAATATATTTGTTAAACCATTACCAGATTTACCAGCTTTTACACAAAATCATAAGAAGACTGATAATGGTATGTTTAGGTGAAATTAATATTATATTATATAGAAATTTGTATCGAATATGAAAATTAACTTTAAATAATATTTTTAGTTCCTGAATTTTATGATTCTCCGTCAAATAATTCTGCAATAGGAACACGAAATCTTTATAGTTATGCAACAGGACCAATTTATACACAAGTACCAAAGCAATTCAATAGAAAAGAAAGTATGGATAGTCATTTGTATGATGAAATTCGATATCCACCAAAAGTAAAAAGTTGTCGAGTCTAGTTACACATTACCAAAAAAAAAAAAAACTTATAACATTTTTTTTTTTAATTTGTTTATAATCATTTTTAACATTTTGTTTATCATTTTTTGTATAATTTATTCAAGAGAATTTTACCAACATTACCAACATAAAAAAAATAAATTATTTTACATAAATTATTTGAATAAAAATGTTTTTTAATGGAATTTTATTTAAAAATTTATTTGATTTTCTTAGCATGATTATAGGTGTTATATTTTCTCGATTGATTATTTTGGCAGTTTAATTAAATTTTAAATAAATTGCATAATTTTAGGTGTATTATAAATTTTGTAATATTTATTGTGAAATTTATTCTCTATTACAATTTGTTAAAATATTAAATTAAATAAAATGAACTTCCTCTGCCTTTTTTTAATTCATTTAATTGTTTTCATTCATTAAATTATGTAGTAAAATTCCAAAAATTTATGTATAAATATTGTAATTGGTGACCTTCTAATATTTAATTCAATTTTCAACGCTTGAATTAAAATAGTTTGACTTTTAAACACTAAACAAATTTAAATATCTTACTACCACGAATTAAATTTTTCGGACATAATGTTTATAATATTAAAAATCTTATAGCTCGATAGCAAATTTAGCCAATTAGTAAACTAGTTTTTTTTAGTATTAACCGAGTATTATGAAACAAAACTAATCATTTATGTAATTTCGATAAAGCTTGGAATTTAAAAATATAAATTCTTCAGGATAATTATTACTTTATTTGTCCATAATTTTACTAAAATACGAAAAATAATTATTTCGCTATAACATTTAAGATTTATAGTAATCAAAAAATTATGTTGCTCAATCTTACTACACAATTTTCTCAAATGGTTTTATAAAGTATGGTATGACAAAGTATCGTAATCTAACATAAATTTGACTTGTTTTACAAGGTTTTCATATAATTTTTGATAGTTGAAACTAGTGGTACGGATTGAAGAATACATAAATGTATTATCAATTTTAAATAAATTATATTTCATATCGGAATCAAAACTTTATAGCGTAACTGGTATAATTATTGGCATCATTTCAGTATGTACAATTTAAATTCATTATTGTACTACTCTGGATACATGCAAGCTAAGCTTTAGATATTTGTATTTTAATATTATTAATCAAAAATTAAAAAATGCAGTTTTTCTAAAAAGCTTACCTATTGACAGTATTGACACTATCGTACATGTATTGATATGGCTAGGGCCATATAGTAATCAATCAAGAAGTAAAAATTACTTAAAACTTCAAATGTATTTATTGCCATAAATATAATATGTGCAACTATTGAAATTGACATGGTGTCAAAAAAATATACTGATGGAAAATAATGAAATATGTGTAAAAACTCTACCAATTACTGACATTACTATTAATAGCTTCTTTTACTTTTGACACTTAAAACTAGGTTGTCAATAACTGTGCCAAAAATAAATTGTGTCAATAATTATACCAGGTACGCTTATAGTATACCATAAATATTTTTACTTAAAATATTTAATTAAATGAGTTAACATGATGAATTCTTACAATATGTTTCTAATTACTGAATGATATTGCCTCCCTTTTGATTCAGTCCAATTTTATAAACATAAAATTCTAATTAAAATTCTTATTTTCTTTTAAGTAATGAAACAAATTATGTTAGTGTTTATATTTTGAACAACAAAATATTCGTCATTGTATACTAATATACTAGAAGCAGTGGTTCTTAATCGGTGCTTTGCCGAACAATTATTGTTACTTTCATCCTGATGGTCCGTCAAATTTGGAAACGAAATATAAATAAGTATTCGAAAAAGGGAATAAATGAAGAAAAAGATTGACTGGAAATGTTGCAGATATAATAGAACCTTGGACAATATTGAATGAAAAGATCGAGAAATTATTTGGAATACTCATTCATCTTTATCTATAAAGTCATTCATGGTTCGGTTGAAATTTTTAATTTCATAGAGGGAAGAAGAATAATTAGAATATCAATTTCTCATCTTAGATCTAATATTGATTGATATTTGCAAAACTCGTCACTATAATCTATAATTTATTTATCTATCGTTGTTTTGTTAAATTCTAATTATTAATTTTATTGAAATTCAGAATTTTAAACAATTTATTTACATTGATTTTATCTTGTATTTTGGTGGTATTCCGGACAAATTTGATGTAATTTTATGTGTTCTACGACGTCCAAAAGGTTAAGAACCACTGCAATAATTTATAAATTATACAACTATACTAAAAATACTATTAATTTTATTAATCTATAAATTCTATATAATCTAAAGCTATAGTATTAGACTATAAAAAAGATATGTATGCCAAGTTTGTTTATAAATATTTTGAAATCAACTAAAATTAATGTTGTTTTTGTTTTTGTTTTTTTTTTACAACCGGAAGGTTTCATCTTATTATTTCATATTTTAATTACACACTCTCTAATTTTATTGAGACTGATAACAAACAAACAAAAAAAAATAGCTTCTGCCTAAATAAAATTTTCGTCTTAATTCAATTTTCAAAATTATTTTATGAATTTATTTGTAATCAAACTAAGTCTAAGATCACATCAAATTTTGTTGTATAGTAAAAAAATTATAAAAAAAAAAAATGTTTTTAAGTTCGACATATATTCTTATCATTACAATAATATTTAATTTATTCAATAATCCATCAATAGTTTCATCAAAATCATTAACAAATGATGAATATTATTTATTAAATGAGAATAGAAATGTCACAGTTTTTACAAAAGAAGATTTCAATTTTCAATGTAGAACCGAAGTTCCGTAAGTATAAAACTTTAATTTTCTTTAAATAATTTTTGGATTAACATCGTTCCATTTATTTAGAACAATTCTATTGGAATATGATCGTCGTTATAATATACTAAATGAAAAAGTTAAAGAATATTATTCAGCTATAATGATTTGTTGTCCTGGCTATAAACGTGATAAATTTGATAGAAAAAAATGTGTACCAGATTGTGATGATAAATGTAAAAATGGTTTTTGTTTAGAGCCTGGTAAATGTCAATGTTTTGATGGTTATGTAATGAATTCAAATTTTCAATGTATCCAAACGTGCCCGGTTAGTTGTATGAATGGTACATGTAAAAAAGATGGTACATGTCGTTGTAATTATGGTTATGAATTAGATTATACTGGACAATATTGTCGGCCAATATGTAATGATTGTGGTAATCATCAAGTTTGTATTAAACCAAATGAATGTACATGCATGAAAGGTTATAAATTAAGTATACATGGTTGTATACCAAAATGTGATCAAGATTGTGGTATGGGTATATGTACAGCACCAAATGAATGTACATGTGAAAATGGTTATAATTTAAAGAATGGTGTATGCCAACATTGGTGTTATCAGTAAGTTTTCGTTTTTTTATTTATTTATTTTTATGATTATTTCTTTATTTATATAGAACTTGTGAAAATGGTCGTTGTATTGGTGTTAATCATTGTGTTTGTAATCCGAGATATTCTTATGATGAGAGATCAAAAACATGCATTCCACATTCTTCATGGATTAAGGATTATCGAATTGAATAAAAAATTATATATTTCTTGAGTATAAATAAATTTAAAAAAATTTGTGTTTAGTAAGAAATTAACAAAAAAAAAAAATATTATAAATAAATTAATTAATTTAGAATAAATTAAAAAAAATATATTTTAACAATAATTAATTCTTTAAAAAATGTATAAATAAAAAGAATTGAAAAAGAGATAATTTTTGATTGCCAAAATATTATAAGCGACAGAGGACTCTGTCCTGGGAAGCAATTCTCTAGTTTCCAGTTATATTAAGCATTCCAATATATGTTTCAACACCATCCTTCGATCAAAGATTCGATGTTCCTCTTTTGCGCTTATCAATGATAAGCTTTGGTTTGGTTTCAATGATAGCTTTAGATGGAGCTGTATTTTTCAATTCGGGTTTCACTACGTCAACCTCGTGACAGATCATATACCTCGTGATTACGAGATAACTACTAAAATAATTATCTGAAAATTGCAAAATACTTTCTGGTTTATTATTGGACACCTATAGTAACCTTTAGTGCATAGGGTTTTATTCCACATTTTAGTTATATGTCTTTGATCAGTAGAATTTCAACTATAATTCTGTTACGATAATCTTGGAATATTTCGATTACTATAAAGACACTTCTTTCAGCTACAACGTCCATGCATTTATTAATAATCAAACATATATTTACATTCGTCTGGCCTATAGCAAGAAGAATTAAATGGACAGTGTCTAAAATCAAGAGTATTTTTATTAGATATATTATAGTAACTCATTATTCAATGAGGTACAAATGTTTGCTTAGAATAATTCAATTTATAACACTTACTTTTATCAGTCATAATATTACTGACAATATTATTTGCATAACTTTATAATTTCCATCCAGTATCTCAATTTACCAACATCTTTATTAATACATCGACCATTTCGTCGTACAACTACTTTTAAAAAAATAAATCAAATAATATCACTCACATGGAGCAAGTACTTTAACATGACCTTTTTCATAGTGTAAATAATACACGCAAAATATCACATTTACATTTATGTGCTGCAATACATCGAATACTAGGTCTACAATTTGGTGTACATATTGCAATTTCACAATGATTTAGTATTCCATATCGTAATACAGTCATATTAATATAAGGTTCAGTGCAAATTGGTGTTAACATTTCTTGAGTGTTTTTTTAAACACTTCCTTACAGCACATTTTATTGGAACACAATCGTTTGATATTCAATTGTATTTGGTGAACATGTACAAATATTTGGACCGGAATAAACGCAATTTAAACAATGTCGTTGAGAAATTTTGGAGTACATTAATTTGGTTGTAGCGCTGTTAATTCATCAACTTTAAAGTATTCTTTCATGTACATTTCGTCCTTAAAGAATAATGGTAGTCACTTGGTGATGGTGGTAAATTAGATCTATGAATATATTAATTATATTTTAAATATTTTTTTTTTTCTGAAATAATCCTAAAATTACAATTGTTTATATTTTCCTGGTTAAGAATACTGGAAAACGATAAAATGAACTGCCAGAGAATTACTTATTATAAGATTATATTTTATCATAAAAAATTGGACAGGCACTGGCTCCTTTTAGGAGCTGGTAAGAAAGGAGCTGTTGTAAATAACATTGACAACAACTTTTAATAGTTCCATAAAGTCGCTTACATCCAATAGTGGATTGCAGTTAAAGAAGAAGTTGAAATTACTTACAACTTACTGATTTGCTCATGGTTATAAAACTATTTATTCTATATAAAAGTATTTTTTCTATACATTAATAATTAAATTTATCCAATTAATTAAATTAATATAATTTTACTTAATTGAATGATGAATGATTGAAGTAATATAAAATATTGGTAAATTAAATAAAACAAATCGATAATAAATGTTATAAAAGATGAAATTAAACATTAAATTTAAATAGTTTTTATAAGGCTTCACCAATTTTCACCGTGAAGATTACCAATTTTTTGATAACGTTTTTTCCGAGTATTTTTTTAGAATAAATATGATGTGTTTTATCGAAAAAAGCACCACTGACGAAGCACAGCCAATTACGCAATATGCTTTAGCAGGAATGAAAATATATGACAAATTTTGATTCATCTATGAGTTTTTATCTATAACACATGAAGCAAATAAGCACTTAAATTTAGTTATATTTTATATATAATTAACCTCATGTAAGCTACATATGGATATGAATTATGAATATGGCGCTATTAAGAATACACTGTAAAAAAGCATACAAAAAAGATGCCCTATACGCTAAAAATTGGTATATGACTCCCTTTAAATGTATTAAAAAAGAAGATATGAAGCAAAGTTGCATACGGCAAAATAGCATACAATAACAGAAAGACTACATTTTAAAACTCCATCATTTTGGATTTTATCATTTTGGATTTGGATTGACAAAATATTAAAATGGACTCAAATAATACAAAGAAAAAAAAAAACAGTTCAACAAATATTGTTGAATTCTTGAAATTTTCATTATTTCCCTAAAATAAAATTAATTAAACAAAATTATTTTAAATTTTGAATTAAAATCCCCATTAACTTTGCGAAAAAGTTTTCAAAAATTACATTTTAAGTGATTCTACTAACTAGAGTGCAAATGATTTTTTTTTCGTGAAATTTTTCTTGGTAATTATGGGTTGAACCCCGATAATTCGATTCTCGGATAATTCGATATAATTAGATTTTTTTTAAGTCTATTGAAAATTATATTTATATAAATTTCCCCGGATAATTTGATTTCCCCGTTAATTTGATTAAATTTATCGGTCTTTTGAAGCATCGAATTATCGGGTTCTACTAATATTTAAAATTTGCGATAATAATAAAACTGAGTTTGCTAAAATTCGAATTAAAAATAGTGTACCAATTTGCCAATGTAAAAAAAAAATATATATTTCAAATAAAATTATTTTATTTTAGAGGTTAATGGTCACAAAGATTACTTTTTAAGTTAGATATTTTTACAGCGTCACATCAAACTTCTCAAAGTATTAATTATAGAAATACAAACATATTTAGTTGATTTGTCTAACTGATTGTTTATTTTTTCCACTATATAAATATTACTTGCTAAATAACATACTTGATACAGTATAAATTAAATGTCTTGCTAATATCTTCGAAAACTTTAAAGATGTTAAACGAAACATCGTCGCCTTAATTTTAAAATACTAAAATGTAAAAAATTATGTTAGACGCCACGAGTTGGATAGATAATAAAATGTGGAATTAAGTAGTGGCAGAATTTATTCTATATTTTTTCAGTTGAAGTGATGTTCCAGTTAAAAAAAATTGCTTGAAACGTTGATTGTCCAGAATAATTAATAAAATTTAGCATGTTTTCATGGTAATATAAAACATTTTTGGTGCTAATAGAAGCCGATAAGTCTGAAACTACTGCACGTAAGTAGATCGTGCTGGCATTAATATTTTAATCACAATTCTCAAGACATCCTGAAAAGCAAACTTTCATACTTTTTTTTTATTTTTAATGTCAGTTTATAAGAAATTTATCTGTGTTCACTTTAGGTTTATGTAACTTTTGTTCGCAATTGATAAGCGTTTAATGATAATTCAAAAAAATTCTAAGTATATACATGAGCAAAATTATTGAATAATAATTACGTAAAGTTTTTAGTTTCCCTTGATTTTGATAATAATTTTCATAATATTTCAAATTGATTGTTAGTGTATGACATTAATTAAAATAGTAATCCATTTAAATATTTCTAATTCAGTTCGTCGTACGTAGTGTTTTCAATCATGAAGTACTACATAGCATTGATTAAATAAATGGAAATTTCGTTCGTGATGTCCTAGAGATTTAAAATTTTATACATATTCGTTGATTCATTCTGTTAAAAAATTGTACTGGATTTTTTTTTTGAAAGCTGAAGATGCTATTAATCAAAATATGTAATCTATTTTTTTTTTAACATCGAATCGTAAAATGAAGAACATCACTCCAGGGTCTTAAAAAAAATCCACTATTATTTTTGCTCAGAATGAAGCAAGGAATACGGCAGTCAGTGTATAAAGGATCAGATATTTCAAAATCAATCTGTATACCCTGCATAATAATTAATTTAGACAATTTTATCATTTCTTAGATTACTTTAGAGAAGCATAGTTGTTGTCGAAGCGAATAGCAAAGGCAACATTATTAGACAGTTTCATGGAAATGTACAAAACTCATAATTAAAATTTCTTGGTTTATATATTCTTCAATTCATTTTCTTCGATGTAATTTTCATAACTTCCTAATCAAAGTTTAATAACTCAATAAGTAATTGGTCCAGTAGATATAGTACTTTAAAATGGAATGAGCCAAAGGGCTTTGTGTTTAAAAATAACGTTCTGGGGCACTCCTAATCAGAAAAAGTTCAAATTAATTTTGAAAATGAGCAAAGCAACGGACAAATTATACACGAGATCGGGAATTGTCGCGGGATATGCAATTCTTATAAAGTATACAATGTGATTAGGACTTACTCCATTGGAAAATTGTTATGCCATTGTCCTTTACTCCAACATATTTTTTTTTTCCAGAAATTTTGTAGTTGCTTAAAACCATGACGATGTGGGTAAAAAAAGCTTGTTTAAGTTATTACATTCATTAAAGAAGTGGAATTACTCGACAGGTTGTAACTCAATGATGATTCTGCAGCGTTCGACTGGAGAGCTTCTCTTTGTAATATGTGTGAGAGTGTCAGAATTTTCACTTCTTTAAAACCTACCAACGAAAATTAAATAAGATTAATTTTATTATATAATTATACAATAATTAAATGATGATTTTTCATATTTCACTAAACTAATGAGCAAATAAACTATAATACGAGTCCACTTTACTATCATTTCGCTATTTGTTTACTAATAAAATAATTTATAATTATTAATCTTTAGAAATAAGAAAAAAATAATAAAGCTTATCATAAAACACAAAATTTATTCAGAAACTTAAAAATCTGCCTACGCTTTTGCCTTGAAAATTTCATAGAAATCAAAACAAAATTACTGGCAAAAGCGATTGTGGGAAGTGAAATAAAAAAAAAAACAATTCGACTTTAAATAATAATTTAAGTAAATAATCTTAAAAATTATTGTCAGCAATTTCAGTTCTATTTCAACTCTAAATATTATTGGACACAGCAAAATTTCTCTATTCTGTAAATAATTTTTCTATACAAAAAATTAATAATAAACAACAAAAATTACATCCTTAAGATGAATTTTTGCATAATTATTTTGATTTTGTGTCCTTTGGGAATATTCGGTCAATTGGGTATTAAAACTAAACCGATTCATTCATACAATTTAATGCAAAATCAAAGTGAAACAGTTGATCATTCAATTTATCATCATTATCCAAGTAATAGAAATGTTAGTTTTTATAATTTATATCCAGCGTTACCACTTGATAAAACAGCAAAATTTTTAAATGATACTCGATCAAAAATGTCATCTGGAATTTGTTATACTGAAGTGCCGTAAGTAATTGAAAAAAAAAGTATTTTTAATTATTTTATAATTTTCACATTTTTTCCCCAATTATTTGCAGAACAGCATCATTAATACGTGATCCATCTATTCGACCAATTGGTAATGGTTCAGATCCAACATTAAGTAAAATACAAGTTTGTTGTGAAGGTTATGAACGTAATGTTCACAATTATTTACAATGTGATCCAATTTGTCAAAATGGTTGTATTAATGGTATTTGTGTAGCTCCCGATGTATGTGTCTGTTATCCAGATCATGTAAGAAATTATGCTGGTTTTTGTTTATCAACATGTCCAATTGGTTGTGGTAATGGTGAATGTTTATCAGATGGTACATGTTCATGTAAACGAGGTTATGTTTTGGATGGTAGTAAAAAATTCTGTGCACCGCATTGTAGTAAAGGATGTAATAATGGTAATTGTACAGCACCGGAAACATGTGATTGTGTTAAAGGTTTTGAATTAAATACTGATGGTACTTTATGTGAAGCAAAATGTGATAATTGTATAAATGGTCATTGTATTGAACCGGGTGTATGCCGATGCTTACGGGGTTATGAAAGAAGAGGAGATAAATGTGAACCAATGTGTAGAAAGTGAGATTAATTTTTAGAAATTTTTTTATATTATGTAATTAAAATGATAATTATTAATTACAGTGAATGTCATAATGGTTTCTGTGCTGAACCTGATAAATGTGGATGTCGTCCTGGTTGGACTTTAGATGAAACTGGTCATAATTGTATAGCACATTGTGATCCAGTATGTTATAATGGTTATTGTAGAGAGAATAATGTTTGTGCTTGTAATGTTGGTTATATACCAGATGAATTTACACGAAATATATGTCGTCCACATTGTCCAAGTGGTTGTCCAAATGGTTATTGTACTGCACCAAATTTATGTATTTGTAAACCAGGTTTTTCTAAGAGTGGTGTCAAAGGAAGACAAGAATGTTTACCAGTAGCTTAAGGTTATCAATTTGCAGATTAAGGAAATAATTTTCAATATTTTTTTTTTGTTTTTTTTTTGTTTGTTTGTAATGAATTTGTAATATTTTTAATTAATTATCGCATCAATAAAATTATAAAACTTTTAAAATTAATTTGGTTATCAATAAAATACATAAAATATTTCCAGATATAATTGCAAAAAAAAATTATTTACATATTTCATGATTGAAAATATCAAATTTCTTACAAAATTTTTTTGTTTTTAAACTCTTCTGTTTTACCATAACATATCCTTAGCGGTATCACTTGTAAGTTTATAAGACTACCTAGAAGTTGTGTTTACCAACATATCACAAGCGCTCCGTATTCATACAAATCGAAGGAGTTCTTGGTGTCAGTGTACGTTAGAGTTAGAAGATTACGATACACTTTGAAATATGCTCAAAATCTAAATAGAATAAGTTACCTACAATCATAAAGTTAACTCTAATTACTTTAATTAAATTTTAAAAAATGACTAATAGTATTGCCATAGCATAACAAAAAACAGTATATTAAAGCGATTCTTCAGATTTAGCCAGATTTTTACATTAAATGTAATTCATTTGAAGATTTTGGTACTACATTTATTAAATATTGACCGATCAATCCTTTATCAAATATGAATAGGTACTTTTATTCATCATGAACTTTAATATTGAACATTTAAAATTTGCATTCTCCAGAAAAATTATGTAAAAAGTATTGATAAAAATTAATTTATGTTCAAAATCTCATCTTATCTTTTAAAAATATTTTACATATTCTTATAATTTTATTATTGATAAATATTTTATGTAATTCATATTTTTTTATGTCCTAAATATTTCGCAGTTTTTTATATGTGATTAAAATTTTAATCATCAACACTTTGCGTATTTATAGTTACACATATTAAATAATAATAAAAGGAAAATTATGATAAAAATAAAAATAAAAAATATTACACGAAATTATTCCACAACTTTTATAAATATAAACCACCACAAGTGATTCATTTATTTATTTTTTCCCGATTTTTTTATTTTATTTAACATAAATTATTAGTTAATAACTTTTAGGGTCACTATCTTCATATCATTAATTTTTTATATTTATAAACGTCTTCAGAAAATTTGTATCCATCAAAAAATAGATCTTTTCTGTATATTCAAAATTTAATTAATGTTCGCTAAGATTTGACAGTTTATTTTAAATAAGTGGTGAATGCATTGATAGATAAGAATGCATAAGGCATTAATATTCACGTACGACTTTAATCTAATTATTGTAGATTATTTTGGATCAGCAAGTTATCAGTTTTCTCCGTACAACGAGAAGATAACGAAAGCGGTAATCAACGAACTGCGCAAGCAATGTAAAACTGAAATCTTTCGTGACCGGTTGGTTCTTTAAAATTACTCGTCTCGTCAACAGTTTTACAAAAAAAAAAAACTAATAGAAAGTGTTTAGTGTGCTTCTTTAAAAGAAAATTATTATAAAGTCTTCATAAAAGGACTTGCGATTTTATAAGGTTAAATATTATATTTAATTTGGTTTAAATCAACTGTAGAAATTATGACTGAAAAACCAAAACGTTCACTATCAGGATTTATGATATTGTTAAATGCTACACGGGAATAAATCAAGAGAGAAAATTCTGGTATTAAAGTAACAGAAATTTCAAAACGTGGTGGTGAATTATAGAGAGCAATGAAAGATAAATCTGAATGGGAAACAAAGAAAATGCAAAGATGATTATACCAAAGCTGTTTTAGAGAATATGAAGCAAATGGCGGTGGTGGTAATGAACCAGCTGGTAAAAAACGTGGAGAACAAGGAAAGAAACCAGCTAAAAAAAGCAGAAAAGCTGAATCGAAGCGAATAGATTTATAATATAATAAAAATGACAAATTTAAAACATCAAATTAATACATATTTTAATTGACAAAAACTTCTTTAATTGTATTTTCTTTTTGTAAACGTAATTTTTGTCTTAATTTAAAATTTTAATTATTATAAATAATATGAAAAATATTAAAATTATTTAACAAAAATTGTAAAATATTTTTATTATTATTTTTGTTAATAAAATTTAATTTTAAAATGAATTTGAAAGGATCAAAAAAATAACGGAGTAAATTCAATTTTTCATTTATAGTTATACTATTTTAAATATTTACATTTTAACACTTTTTGGTGGTGTACTTTTGTGTCAATTTTCATCAAATTAAATTCTAGAGCCAATAGTACGAAATGGAAAGACATTAAAATGAATTAAAAGAAAAATCTGTGGAAACAAGTAATTATTAATTTTTGGCTGCATTTACTTTTACTGAATTTCATTCTTTTTTTTATAAAAATATTTATATAAGTATCTAGTGACATAATTTTATTATATATAATATTAAAAGTATTGATTTATCTGATCCTTTTGTACATTTATTTTAAAGTTTGATCAGAAAAAGTGACATACGACTGATATTTAAACAAACTATTTAAAATGTGTTTGTAATCAAAAATTCTTCTAATCTAATTTTCATTTTTAAATATGTAATTCATTTAGAAAAATTAAAATGCTTACTGGTTATACAACAACAAATGGCAGCTTCAATGAGGACTACTTAAAATTTAGACTTTTGTCAAGTGATCAATACAGAAACTGTTGAAACCCTGAAACACAATATACGCTCCTGATAGTTGTCATTCTAGCAGAACCGTATTATCCAACTATGATAGAAATCTATCTCCAATTGTAATACTAGAAAACTCTTAAAGTTTGGTGCCATTACAAAATACTTCATCTTACTAGAAAGCACCTTAATACCTAGTGTGAGATAGTTATCCATAAATTTGGTATGCCTCCAGTGTGGTCTATGAGAGGTTCTGCTGCCAATTCCTCCAGCTTTATCAGAATATGTTTTTATCACTGGATATCTTGCATCATTCTCTGTATAACCATAGTGAAACTTAGTTTTCTAACAAACGTTCTGTTTGTTGTTTAATATACTTTTGAGTATACATTTATAATCGGAAACTATGTTATTTACAATTAAACGGAAGCCTTTGTTTTTCTTATAATAATTTTAATTTATATCACAAAAAAAAAAAAAATTGCAATTTCTTTTTTCGGTACAAAAATATTTCGAATCAATTCATTCAACCTCATTCTAGATTCGAGTACGGTTCAATTTAATAAAAATGTTAAAATTTAATTTATATTCGTTATTTATATTTTTGATATACTTAAATATTTCAAATCTTCAAATATGTACTAGAATTATTAATTCTAGGGAAAGAGTACGCGTACCAGAAACAATTCCAGTGATACAAACTTATAGAACATCATCCGGTGCCATAAAATCAATTACTCGAAATGAAACAAAATATGTGATTCAGGTGAAAAATCTGGCTCAAATATATATTAAAATTAAAAAAATAATTTGTTGCAGTCTGTAGTAAAAAGTAGGATTCGTAAAGGCTGCTGCCCAGGTTATACTAGAAACAATCATAAATGTGAACCAATTTGTAATTTTGTTTGTGAAAATTCAGTTTGTACTGCACCAGATGTTTGTACTTGTAATACAGGTTATAAACAGTTCAGTTCGTCAAGGTAAAATCATTGTAATTTTATATATTTAATAAAGCTAAAAATCATTTTTTTTTACAGATGTATACCAAACTGTGAAAATTGTGATCATGGAGTTTGTATTGCTCCGGATGTTTGTAAATGTCTATCAGATTATGAAATGTCTGCAAATGGAACATGTCAACCGATATGTAAAAATAAATGTATAAATGGATATTGTTCAGCACCGAATATTTGTTCGTGTAATGATGGCTACTATTTAGATGAAGAAACTACTGACAGTTTAGGAAAATGTGAACCACATTGTAGTACAAAATGTATAAATGGTTTTTGTTCAGCTCCCGAACAATGTGCATGCTTAGATGGCTATAAAATGAATAGTACTGGTTCATGTGAACCTGCATGTAATAATGGATGCAAAAATGGTATATGTGTTAGTCCTGATAATTGTGTTTGTATGCCAAATTTTGAATATAAATCAAATGGAATATGTGAATCGGTTTGTATTAAAGGCTTCAGAATAAACAGTGATGGAGTACGTGAATTTTGTGGTTGTGAAGAAGGTTATAAATTAACAGAATCTGGTAATAGTTGTGAACCATATTGTACAAATTGTAAAAATGGATTTTGTCAAGCTCCGGAAAAATGTATTTGTAATACCGGCTATGAACTAACCCAAAACAATATTTGCAAACCAATATGTACCGAAGATTGTATTAATGGAATCTGTATAGAACTAGAAACTTGTGAATGTCATAATGGTTATAAAATGTCAGAAATTCACAGTTCGCATTGTGTACCAATCTGTAAACCATTATGTGAAAATGGTGAATGTATAGAACCAAATGTTTGTAAATGTTTGGAAAATTATAAAACAAACAATGAAAGCGTTTGTACTCCACATTGTGATCCAGAGTGTATTAATGCAGATTGTTTGGAACCAATGAAATGTACTTGTAAAAATGGTTATGAAGTAGATGGTATAAAGCCACATTTATGTCATGCTATGTGTGATAATTGTGAAAATGGTGAATGTATAGAACCAAATATTTGTAAATGTTTGGAAAATTATATAAAAAACAATGAAAGCGTTTGTACTCCACATTGTGATCCAGAGTGTATTAATGCAGATTGTTTGGAACCAATGAAATGTACTTGTAAAAATGGTTATGAAGTAGATGGTATAAAGCCACATTTATGTCATGCTATGTGTGATAATTGTGAAAATGGTGAATGTATAGAACCAAATATTTGTAAATGTTTGGAAAATTATATAAAAAACAATGAAAGCGTTTGTACTCCACATTGTGATCCAGAGTGTATTAATGCAGATTGTTTGGAACCAATGAAATGTACTTGTAAAAATGGTTATGAAGTAGATGGTATAAAGCCACATTTATGTCATGCTATGTGTGATAATTGTGAAAATGGTGAATGTATAGAACCAAATATTTGTAAATGTTTGGAAAATTATATAAAAAACAATGAAAGCGTTTGTACTCCACATTGTGATCCAGAGTGTATTAATGCAGATTGTTTGGAACCAATGAAATGTACTTGTAAAAATGGTTATGAAGTAGATGGTATAAAGCCACATTTATGTCATGCTATGTGTGATAATTGTGAAAATGGTGAATGTATAGAACCAAATATTTGTAAATGTTTGGAAAATTATAAAACAAACAATGAAAGCGTTTGTACTCCACATTGTGATCCAGAGTGTATTAATGCAGATTGTTTGGAACCAATGAAATGTACTTGTAAAAATGGTTATGAAGTAGATGGTATAAAGCCACATTTATGTCATCCTATGTGTGATAATTGTGAAAATGGTGAATGTATAGAACCAAATATTTGTAAATGTTTGGAAAATTATAAAACAAACAATGAAAGCGTTTGTACTCCACATTGTGATCCAGAGTGTATTAATGCAGATTGTTTGGAACCAATGAAATGTACTTGTAAAAATGGTTATGAAGTAGATGGTATAAAGCCACATTTATGTCATCCTATGTGTGATAATTGTGAAAATGGTGAATGTATAGAACCAAATATTTGTAAATGTTTGGAAAATTATATAAAAAACAATGAAAGCGTTTGTACTCCACATTGTGATCCAGAGTGTATTAATGCAGATTGTTTGGAACCAATGAAATGTACTTGTAAAAATGGTTATGAAGTAGATGGTATAAAGCCACATTTATGTCATGCTATGTGTGATAATTGTGAAAATGGTGAATGTATAGAACCAAATGTTTGTAAATGTTTGGAAAATTATAAAACAAACAATGAAAGCGTTTGTACTCCACATTGTGATCCAGAGTGTATTAATGCAGATTGTTTGGAACCAATGAAATGTACTTGTAAAAATGGTTATGAAGTAGATGGTATAAAGCCACATTTATGTCATCCTATGTGTGATAATTGTCAATTTGGTGAATGTATTGAACCAGATGTTTGTAAATGTTATGAAGGTCACGAATATAATGATGAATTACAAACTTGCCTGACTTTTGATTATATTGATTCAATTGATAATAATTCAACTATTACAACTTCTACAACAACAAGTGATTTAACAACTACTATCTATAAAAACTATGATTATGAGTTCACAACTGAGTATGACTCAACAACGGATAATGACTCACGGCTTTCTACGACCGAAAATGATTTGACAACAACTAGAAATGATTTAAATTTTCCAAATGTGGATAATATTTGCAATATGTCGTCATGTCCGAATGGCAAATGTGTTAATAATAAATGCGAATGTTTTGAAGGATATGTCATCAAAAATGACACTTGTATTCCTCAGTGTCCAGACCAATGCATCAATAGTGATTGTGTTCAACCTGAGATATGTAAATGTTGGGATGGTTATACAATATTAGATAGTTTTTATCATTGTCGTCCAATTTGTAATTTAGAAACTGATGGATGTATAAATGGAAATTGTATTCGGCCAAATATTTGTGAATGTGATAAAGATTATATCTTAAATCCAAATAATCAATTCGAATGTATACCATTAACAATTCCATCATTAAATAATTATGATAACTTAGTGTCATTACCATATTTAATTGTAGCAATACTAATTATTTGTTTAATACTAGCATTAGGAATTTTTTGTTATAAAAAATTTTATCAAACCAAAAGTTACACTACTCGAGAAGCTGGTAAATAATAATTTCAATAATTTTTTTACAAATTTAAAATAATTTATTTAATTTTCAAGAGATGAATTTAATCGAAATCCAGAAAAAAGAATTGAATTGATGTGTCAAAGGAAGACTTAAGAATTCTGTAATTGAGCTTAAGAATATCAATTTGCTGATTAAAGAAATAATTATCAATATTTTATTTTGGTTTTTTTTTTTTTTTGTAATGAATTTGTAATATTTTTAATTAATTATCGCATCAATAAAATACATAAAATATTTCCAGATATAATTGCAAAAAAAAATTATTTACATATTTCATGATTGAAAATATCAAATTTCTTACAAAATTTTTTTGTTTTTAAACTCTTCTGTTTTACCATAACATATCCTTAGCGGTATCACTTGTAAGTTTATAAGACTACCTAGAAGTTGTGTTTACCAACATATCACAAGCGCTCCGTATTCATACAAATTGAAGGATTGAAACATTCTCAAGATTTAAATAGAATAAGTTACCTAGAATTCTAAAGTTAACACTAATTGCTTTAATTAATTTTTGAAACATTGCTAATAGTATTATTATAGCATAACAAAAAAAAAACAGAATATTAAAGCGATTCTTTAATAGCGATTCTTATAGCCAGATTTTTATATAAAATGTAATTCATTTGAAGATTTTGGTACTACATTTATTAAATATTGACCGATCAATCCTTTATCAAATATGAATAGGTACTTTTATTCATCATGAACTTTAATATTGAACATTTAAAATTTGCATTCTCCAGAAAAATTATGTAAAAAGTATTGATAAAAATTAATTTATGTTCAAAATCTCATCTTATCTTTTAAAAATATTTTACATATTCTTATAATTTTATTATTGATAAATATTTTATGTAATTCATATTTTTTTATGTCCTAAATATTTCGCAGTTTTTTATATGTGATTAAAATTTTAATCATCAACACTTTGCGTATTTATAGTTACACATATTAAATAATAATAAAAGGAAAATTATGATAAAAATAAAAATAAAAAATATTACACGAAATTATTCCACAACTTTTATAAATATAAACCACCACAAGTGATTCATTTATTTATTTTTTCCCGATTTTTTTATTTTATTTAACATAAATTATTAGTTAATAACTTTTAGGGTCACTATCTTCATATCATTAATTTTTTATATTTATGAACGTCTTGAGAAAATATCCAACAAAAAATTGATCTTTTCTGTATATTCAAAATTTAATTACTCTAAGATTTGACAGTTTATTTTAAATAAGTGATGAATGCATTGATAGCTAAGAATGCATAAGGCATTAATATTCACGTACGACTTTATTGTAATTATTATTTTGGATCAGCAAGTTATCAGTTTTCTCCGTACAACGAGAAGAAAACGAAAGCGGTAATCAACGAACTCCGCAAGCAATGTAAAACAACAAATGGCAGCTTCAATGAGGTTGAGGACTACTTAAAATTTAGACTTTTGTAAGTGATCAATACAGAAACTGTTAAAACACAACTTACAGCTCTGACAGGCACTCGCTAGAAGTTGAGTTGTCATTCTAGCAGAACCGTATTATCCAACTCTGATAGAGATCTATCTCGAATTGTAATACTAGAAAAATCTTCAAGTTTGGCGCCATTACAAAACACTTCGACTTACTAGAAAGAAAATACATAGTGAGAGATAGTACAACTATGGCTTCAGTGTGGTCTACGTGAGGTTCTGCCGCCAATTCTTCTAGCTTTATCAGAATAATTATCACTGATATCCTGCATCATTCAGTTCGCTGTATAACCATAGTGAAACTTAGTTTTCTAACAAACGTTCTGTTATTATTTAATACACTTTTGAATAACATTTATAATCGGAAACTATGTTATTTACAATTAAACGGAAGCCTTTGTTTTTCTTATAATAATTTTATTTTTTATCA
This sequence comes from Rhamphomyia laevipes, assembly GCA_963920725.1. NCBI lineage: Eukaryota > Metazoa > Arthropoda > Insecta > Diptera > Empididae > Rhamphomyia > Rhamphomyia laevipes. Next base: position 53,375,253 of record OY987258.1, on the reverse strand, counting down.
CAAAAACAAAAAAAATTGCAATTTCTTTTTTCGGTACAAAAATATTTCAAATCAATTCATTCAACCTCATTCTAGATTCGAGTACGGCTCACAAAACATTTGAAATTAATTCAATTTAATAAAAATGTTAAAATTTAATTTATATTCGTTTTTTATATTTTTGATATATTTAAATATTTCAAATCTTCAAATATGTACTAGAATTGTTAATTATACGGAAAGAGTACGCGTACCAGAAACTGTTGCAGTAACACAAACTTATAGAACCTATTCCGGTGCCTTAAAATCAGTTACCAAAAATGAAACAAAATATGTGATTCAGGTGAAAAATCTGGCTCAAATATATATTAAAATTTAATAAATAATTTGTTGCAGTCTGTAGTAAAAAGTAGGATTCGTAAAGGTTGCTGCCCAGGTTATACTAGAAACAATCATAAATGTGAACCAATTTGTAATTTTGTTTGTGAAAATTCAGTTTGTACTGCACCGGATGTTTGTACTTGTAATACAGGTTATAAACAGTTCAGCTCGTCAAGGTAAAATCATTGTAATTTTATATATTTAATAAAGCTAAAAATCATTTTTTTTTACAGATGTATACCAAAATGTGAAAATTGTGATCATGGAGTTTGTATTGCTCCGGATGTTTGTAAATGTCTATCAGATTATGAAATGTCTGCAAATGGAACATGTCAACCGATATGTAAAAATAAATGTATAAATGGATATTGTTCAGCACCGAATATTTGTTCGTGTAATGATGGCTACTATTTAGATGAAGAAACTACTGACAGTTTAGGAAAATGTGAACCACATTGTAGTACGAAATGTATAAATGGTTTTTGTTCAGCTCCCGAACAATGTGCATGCTTAGATGGCTATAAAATGAATAGTACTGGTTCATGTGAACCTGCATGTAATAATGGATGCAAAAATGGTATATGTGTTAGTCCTGATAATTGTGTTTGTATGCCAAATTTTGAATATAAATCAAATGGAATATGTGAATCGGTTTGTATTAATGGCTTCAGAATAAACAATGACGGAGTACGTGAATTTTGTGGTTGTGAAGAAGGTTATAAATTAACAGAATCTGCTAATAGTTGTGAACCATATTGTGCAAATTGTAAAAATGGATTTTGTCAAGCTCCGGAAAAATGTATTTGTAATACCGGCTATGAACTAAACCAAAACAATACTTGTAAACCAATATGTACCGAAGATTGTATTAATGGAATCTGTATAGAACCAGAAACTTGTGAATGTCGTAATGGTTATAAAATGTCAGAAATTCACAGTTCGCATTGTGTACCAATTTGTGAACCATTATGTGAAAATGGTGAATGTATAGAACCAAATGTTTGTAAATGTTTGGAAAATTATAAAAAAAACAATGAAAGCGTTTGTACTCCACATTGTGATCCAGAGTGTATTAATGCAGATTGTTTGGAACCAATGAAATGTACTTGTAAAAATGGTTATGAAGTAGATGGTATAAAGCCACATTTATGTCATGCGATGTGTGATAATTGTGAATTTGGTGAATGTATAAAACCAGATGTTTGTAAATGCTATGAAGGTCACCAATATAATGATGAATTACAAACTTGCCTGTACACAACAACTTTTTTTGAGGATATTATTAATACAACACCGTATGATAATTGGGATTATTCCGGTTACGATTCAACAATTATAAATGAATATGACACAATTAGTACTATAGAAAATTTGACTTTTGATTATATTGATTCAATTGATAATGATTCAACTATTACTACTTCTACAACAACAAGTGATATAACAACTATATATAAAAACTATGATTATGAGTTCACAACTGAATATGACTCAACAACGGATAATGACTCATGGCTTTCTACGACCGAAAATGATTTGACAACAACTAGAAATGATTTAAATTTTCCAAATGTGGATAATATTTGCAATATGTCGTCATGTCCGAATGGCAAATGTTTTAATAATAAATGCGAATGTTTTGAAGGATATTTCATAAAAAATGACACTTGTATTCCTCATTGTCCAGATCAATGCATCAATAGTGATTGTGTTCAACCTGAGATATGTAAATGTTGGGATGGTTATACAATATTAGATAGTTTTTATCATTGTCGTCCAATTTGTAATTTAGAAACTGATGGATGTATAAATGGAAATTGTATTCGGCCAAATATTTGTGAATGTGATAAAGATTATATCTTAAATCCAAATAATCAATTCGAATGTATAAAACATACACCAGTAACAATTTCATCATTAAATAATTTTGATAAATTAGTGGCATTACCATATTTTATTGTAGCAATACTAATTATTTGTTTAATACTAGGATTAGGAATTTTTTGTTATAAAAAATATTATCAAACCAAAAGTTACACTACTCGAGAAGCTGGTAAATAATAATTTCAATAATTTTTTTACAAATTTAAAATAATTTATTTAATTTTTAGGAGATGAATTTACACAAAATCCAGAAGAAAAAATTGAATTGATGTAAATTTTAATTTAGTAATAAAATAATTATAAGATAATTTTAAATAAAGTTTTTTGAAAAAATAAAATTATTAAATATTAAATTTTGGATCAGTGAAAAATATAATATAAAAAATATTGGAAAAATGAAAAATATTAACAAAAAATTTACTGAAATTTGATCTAACAACCAAAAGAAATCAAAACAATATGGAAAAATAAAATTTATTTAATTATAATTAAATTATAAATTTCATAATAATTTGTGTTAAAATATGGCTTAGTACTGAAAAATGGCTTTGGAATAAACTAAATTTAATTTTTTAATTATATTTATTTATTTTTTTAAGAATTTTAAAACCTTGAATTAGCAGGTGACCGTGAAGGGAAGTAGAAGCGTGCTGCTCAGAACTGTGAAGCCTGAAGCTAGTGGTAGCGTGCTATTTTGTGTGTCGTTATAATTTCAGATTTTATTTATAGCGAATATTTTTATATGTGGGCAGTTGGTAGTATTTTACATACTTTTAGAACTACTTTTAGAAAGTTCTATAGGTTCTATAGCTAAGCTTTTGTTCAATCTCGAATGACTTGCATTACCCAGTGACAAAGAAAAGAAGTATTAGCGTTCTTTTCAGTATTGTGAACACCTGTGTAAGTGGTAGTCTGTTAATTCAAGTTAACTACTTGTATTAAACAACTAGTGGCTAGTCTTTTAATATTTCTTTGAATTCGGTGACGGAAACATCTCAGCTTAATAATCTATTGCGGATAGTAAAATTAGTTTACAATATGTGAGCAAGTGCAAAAATTCAAGCTTAAGGTTAAAAGATATTCATTTTGTTTATATGTTTCTTTTTAACATAGCCATAGCAACAAAATCTCTCCTTATGCTTGCTTTCGCTCATACAAACAAATTTCGGTCTCTTTCTCATGTACCTCAAATATGATGCTTGTGTCCGAGGATGATGAGGAGGATTAGATACTCAAATAATTACACGAAATTAGTTCAAAAATTGAACTTAGTTTTTTTTTAATGCAAAATAACACTTAAAAATGAGGTTAATTCTGTTTATTCTGTTAGGTCACTATTATTAGATAGTTCAAAGACGCGCTAAAATAAAACTTGTAATTCTTAACTTTTGTTTTAATAAAAAACATATTGAATACTTTGTAATTATAAATTGCAGATGCAGTACCACGGAACCTTTTAAATTCTTGAAGCATGACCTTGTATATTAAGCTAAGTACCCACCTAAAAAAAAAAAAAATAATGGTAAAATTGTTAGTAAAACAACAAAAAAATTATTTCCGTCATTTAAATCTTAAGATTTACGTTTATTATTCAATTATTATGACAACAGATGGCGGTAGTTTAATAAACCATAAGTCCACTGATTAATAACATTGAAATTTAATGATGAATTCATTTTAAAAAAAAATTAAAAATGCGCAAAACTAAGCGATTTTAAAATACAGGATTTTCTAGCAGAAACGAATTCACCATTAATTTAAATCACTTTTTAATTACACATATAATTAAAATATTGATAAAAATTTGACATTTAATTTCTTGCACGTCATCTCGATTTGAAATTTATAAATTCTAAATTTCGAAATTAAAAACTTGAATATACTACAAAATAGAATTGGTAAAATTGTGAGGTAATTTTTTTGCTACTGTTAAAATCTTCTTATAAAATCATAATTTTTTTTAGGTGGATAAGTAAATACTTAGCTTTAAGTTAAATATATTTATAACTAAATTATGTTGCATATTTTTAGGCACCTGAAAAAAAAAAAAGATTTTAAAAAACGATTGTTTTTGTTAATTTATAATTTATAACTAAATATATATTATAATTTCAAATTTTATTGAATTTATTTTAAATTATTATCTTTAATATGTTGTACAATATTTTCCAATTATTTATTTATTTATTTTTAATAATTATTCTTTGTTTCTTTTAATTTCTTACAATTTCACATTCATTTCGTTATTCAAATTTTTTACTTTTCAATCATTATTTTTTTTTTTCAAATTTTCCAATTACTTTATTTTTTTTTCTTGTATTTAATTTAAATAATTTATATAATATTTAAAAATTTTAATTATAAAATAAAATATAATATAGAAATACAAATATAGTTTAAAATATAGAATTTTATATATCACGTTTACTTAAGATAAATTTTACTTATTCTTATAATTATTTTATATTAATTTGAATTATTTAATTTTATTTATCAATAAAATTTTATATTTTATTTAAAAATATTATTTTTTTTATTGATTTATTTATATAGATTTTTAAATATTTAATTTAACATTTTATCTTTTTTTTATATAATATTACATGTAAAAATGCTTTGAATAAATTTTTTTAAATTTAATATTTTTTTTTTTACATATAAATTTCATATTTTTATAATTTAAAAAAATATATTTTTATATTATTTATAAATATTAATACGATTATAATTTATAAAATCTAAATAATTAAAATTATTATTAATAAATTAAATATTGAAGAGGCCAAAAATAAAAAATCTTTTTCTATATAAATAATAAAATAATTTTTGTAAAAAAAGAAAATTAATTTTTTAATGACAAACTAAAAAAAATATTCTTTAAATCATGGCGGTTTTTCTTTATCTTTGGGACTAGATAATGTTGCCTTTGGATTACCACTTTGTTCAAGTACAGCATATAAATGTGCAGATACAATTTGATCTGAATTATTTTCATCGTCCATAACAACACTACTATCAGCTGCTGATGGTATTGTTGGTAAAAATCTGACACCAAGTCGTGGTGGTGATGAGTCTTCTTCTTCTTGGAAAGCTTGTTGTCGAACCAATCGTGGTTTTGATGTAGAATTTTGTTTTATTGGTCCACCTACAAAAAAATTAAAAAAATTACATTTTTTTTAAAATTATTATTTGTAATTACACTTACCAATAGAAGTTAATGGTGTTGTACTACTTGCACTTGATCTTGATAAACGAAATGTTGATGTACTGGCAGTTGTTGCTGATGCTGATGAATCATTACGTGAACTTGATAAATTTGAATCTTGTGAGGTTTTTCTTGTTATTAACCATGCTGAATGACGTCTACGACTTGGTTCCATTATACGTAATGGTATTGGACAATTATGTGCTGTTGGTGGACCATTTTTCCATGAACTAGATCGTGATGAACAGAAATTTTCACTTGATATTGAACTGGCACGTGTTGATTTTTTCGCTTTAATTTCAGCAAATTGATACGTATATGGATCTGGACGTGCTGGACGTCGTCTTGTTTCTGGTTTCTTTTTCTTTTTACAAACTAAACGATTCCATGCTCTCGTAATTAGACTTTCTTTTTTTGGGAATTTTTGCCATTTAGGCATTTCATGTGGCAGCATACGTAAACAACGACAACCAACATGTGGATTTGGCAATAATGGTGGTAATTCTTTGGCACCACGTCGATCACCACGAATTCCGGCAGTTTTTGAGACCCGCTGTTCCTCAATTGTTTTACACAACATAACACAATCTTTTTTAAATTGTTTTGTCATGATTGCATATAAAAATGGATTACAACATGAATTTAATGGCAATATAAAAACTGTGAAGATTTTCGCTTGTTCCAATGAAATTAATTGTAATCCAAATATGGCAGTTAATGAGAAAAATGCAATTGGTGACCAACATAAAAAATCTGTAAATACTAATAATGCCATACGTTTGGCTATTCTTGAATCATTTGTATTCCATGCTTGTGAGCCACGTATTGCCCAATACATTTTCAAATAACATCCCATCAGTGTAAGAAATGCACATCCATTGATGAACATCAATGCAACAACATAACTTAAACTTGCCAAACCAGTTGTCGTTTCAAATGGCAAACAAACAGCAAATTTACGATAATCAGAGACACCAACAAGTGGCAATGTTGCCATACTAACAGCAAATGTCCAACCAAAAATCATTATGTATGTAGCTTGTTTTAAAGTTAACCGTTTATTTAAATGAATTGCATTTGTAATAGCATAATTTCGTTCCAAGGTAATCACTGCTAATGTGTATACGGACAATTCCGACGACAGAACAGCTAAAAATCCAGCTACTTGACAAATAACACTCATTTGCCATGGTATCGCAAACATACGAAATTCACCTAATGTACTGGCATCAACTATTGCCAAAATTCCTAAATAAACGCCCATAAAAAAATCCGCAATTGCCAAATTACAAACTAAAAATCTTGGTACATCAATTTTGGATCGTGAAAAGAGTAGTACAAAAACAACAGTTCCATTTCCCAGCATTGCTAACAGAAATACAATCCAAACACCAAAACGTAATGTCCACCAATCAAACAAATCAGCACATGGTAAAAAAGGTCCTGGCAATGGTAAACATTGTACTGAACCAGGTGTAATATCTGAGCCTACCGGGCGTGTTGGACCAATATTATCATCATCTTCGAAATATTCTTCAACATAAGCTGGTAAATTGCCTGGATATACAAAATCCTGTCCGAAACTATCCCATAATTCATTCATTTGTGAACCAAATTTTGTACTAAGATTATCTGAAATTAAAAATTTTTATCTAATTTATTTTGAAATTTTTATATAGGAATTTGTTAAACTTACGAAGCTGTGGCCATATATCTGTCATACTATTATTCCATAGACTCATATCAAATTCAGCACTTGATGGGAATAGTATAGCTTCATGAACTAATGGCGGTTTTCTTGTTGCACTTGATGTAATAAGTGGTAGGAATGGACAGCAATGATAAGCGTATGATAGCATTAATGTTTGTATTCGAGGAAACATTTCTGGTGATGGAAATTCACGTAATTTTGGATTGTTGAATGTCTTTAAATGTAAAAGACGATGAAGGCCAGTGGATGGAAGAATTGGAAAAATATTATTACCTAAATTTCTAAAAAAAAATATTAATTTTTTTTTTTTTTGTCCTAATATTTATTTTAAATTATTCTTACAAATCTTCTAATTGCCCAAAATTTATGAATGCCTCATCATGAATAAAACCAATGCCATTTCCTTCTAAGTCTCTGGAATTTAAAAGAATTTTTAATAAAATTCTATATTTTCAAAATTACTTGACTTACAAAGATTGCAATCTAACCACTCCCGTGAATGCATCATTTGGTATAATTTTGATTTTATTGTGAGATAAAAGTAAATCATGTAAATTCAGCATACCCTGAAATGGCTTCCCCGTTAATGATTCAATATTGTTGCTTGACAGATCTCTAGAAAATATTTTACAAAAATTTATATAAAAATATTTATTAACAATTTCTGTTAAAATGACTTACAATAATCGTAATTCTTTACAAGATCCTAAATCTGGAATTTTTGACAAGGCATTGGCTTTCAGTTCTCTGAAATTTTAATAGAATTTAAATTTTGCAAATTCAACTTAAAACAAAACAAAAAAACTTCTGACTTACAAACTCTTCAGTCTTGGTGCTATTCGGCATAAATTTGGTGCAATATTAGTCAGACCAGCACGATCTAATCTCAAAATCTCTAATGATATACATCCATCTAAATCGGGAAAATCCTTCAGAGTCCTTACATCCGATAGAATTCTTGAATATTAATTATGAGCATCTGCTCGAAATTTCTTGTTTTCTCCATAGTATTCTAAATAGAAAAATTTTCAGAAAAATACCTACAATTTACGTAGCCGTGTCATTCCTTGTAAAGCACCTTTTTTAACACCAATCAATGGATTTGCCCTTAGGTCCAATGTGTTTAAACTTTTTGGTAAATCTGTTTGATTAATCCATTTTATACGATTTCCTGAAGCTGAACTATAAATGTATCCAAAGAAATTGATTTAATTTAAAGAAAAACAAAATTTTAAATTACTGAGAAATATTAAATGGAAATTTTCTACAAGTTTTCACATTTAAAATAATTGTAGTATAAAACCGATTACCAAACGGAGACAAATCTAACCACAAAACGATTTGACTAAACAAAACAAAAAATAATATAATTCGTGATGTTGGGAAAATGTCATCAAATTTATTTTTTGGAAAATTAATAATGAAACTTTATCATTGGTGAAAATTGCATTTAAAATAATGTACAGAAGTCAAACAAGAAACGATGTTTTCATTTATCTTAAGGATACATAATGTCAGGAAGGAAATATCCTTTAATATTTTGTAAGTGTTTCTCCAGAACAACAAAATAAAAAATAACGAAATATTTGTTATATAAGAAACATAAAGTTTTTATCTTTGCTGGTGCATCCATCCATGAAATAAATATTATATTTAAAATTGTATTTAGCTGGATACAATTTTGGAATGAAATCTCTAGAAAATTTAAAAATTTAAGAAGGTTCCTTGTTAATTCGGGACATTGAAAAGAAATTTAAGTATTATTTTTGAAAAAAAGGGTTTTTTAACTAATTTATTGAAATAATTGATATGAACTTTGAAGAGTTGTATGAAAAACCACGAAGTAATTATATTTTAATTGATTAAAACTAAAAAGTGTATACAACTGACAGAAGCATACCAATTTTTAATGTAATATTTTAACTTTATTATTACATTTAACTTGAATTCATGTTTCTAATTAATTTAGGTGCTTTTTGAAAAGGATTACAATAAGAGGATTATAAAATTACATTAAACAAATTTTAAAAATAGGAATTCCCTTCGATAAATTGCAACCCAATTAACTCATTCTTTAGTGCCTTATTGATGTAACTATTTTAGACATTAACTCAGAGTATTATAAATAATTTATAATCATTAAATATAAAATTTTCTATAAATAATCTTTGTAATTTGAAGGAAATTTGTTGTATTGAAACTATCTTAACAAAACTCTATTGATATTTTCCATATAAAACTACATAATAATTTCAATGGAGTGCCAGTAATTTATACGTTTTTGTATGTCCATTTTTACTAACAATATAATTTATTTTCAAACTCAATTCTATAATAATAAAATAGATACAAATTTAGAAAATAAGATTGTATAAAATTTTTGTTTCCAGCAATTTGTTAACTGAGTTTATTACAGGTGAATTTATGTAGATAAAAATGTTTACAAGGATAAAAAATGGTCATTCTGAGAACAAAAAATATGCTATTTTAGAAGGTGTAATAATTTTACTAGGGGAAACTGTGCAGTCAGATAAAGGATAGGATAAATAGTATAACATAATAAATATTTGATGTCAGAATCATTTTAAAACGAAATAGTTGAAGAATCATTACTAAATTTTATGAGAAATAAATTTATTGTATTGGAAAAGTATAGAATAACAAATTTTCTATATGCATAGTTCAAAATTTTGAAGCAAATAATTTTCCAAAATTCGGTCGTCTGTATTGATCTGTAAATGATGAATAATAAAATATAGTAAATTTAAGATGCTTCGTTTTAATGGCACTGAAATAACTCTTTCTATAACCGAAACTAGGACAGACGAAACAACATTTTTCTTATAAAAATTGTCCTGTTTAGAATAATATAATTTTTGTTATGTGATAATCCGATGACATCATGTTGACCTAATTTTGCTACTAATTGAAAAATCATATCACACTCTTGATAAAAAAGCAAAACTATTTTAAGTGTTCTAAAGATTATCAAAATCGATTAGCCTAATTGAATGTATTAACAAAAATTGATAAACTAAATTAAATATAATTAATTCTATGAAAATAGAATTAATTATGTTTCTATGTAATCTAATATTATTAGCAATATTAAAATATGATTTTATGACGCCTTCATATTTTTTGATATCATTTTCAATTTTCCACCCTCTAGTCATAATTTTAAATAGATTAAATGGTCTAGACATAAACAAATCATAATTTCATTATCGTACCACAAATTGATCTATCCCAAAAAAGAAGAAAATGTAATTTTCATCTAGACCAAAAAACCAAAAAAAAAAAAAAAAATTATTAGAAAACTTTTAGAAATCTTCTTATTGCCATAGTTTCATCCACAATGTAAAAAAAAGTTGATTTTCTGAACCCAAGAAAAACTTTAATTTGATGTGTGTCCAATTTTTTTTTTTTAGCATTAAATAAAGGCTAATATCAAATGGAAACTTCTAAAAAAAAATTGGTTTATCTTAAATAGAAATCCGTAATATCTTTTTATGTAATATTACCATATAAAATTATATTTTAATAAATACATAATTGAAGGATATTCCAAGAAAAAATAATTTTATTTAGTTTTAGGTTTTAGTTTTTTGTACTTACAATTCTTGTAATTGTATTGTATTTAAGCCAGCTGGCAGCGTGTTTAACAAATTGTCATCTAATTCTCTGAAAAATATAAATGATATTTATTAATAGAATTAAGGATTTTGGATTTGGGTTTGTTATTAAAGCAAAATCTTTGAAAAAAGCTTAGTATTTTATTAATTTAATTTAACAATTATTAAATTATATTTAAATTTGCACTTAAAATTATTCAAAGTTTTTAAGGAAATTTCAAATTATATTTTTTTTTATTTTCATTATCATTAATTTTTTATGATCCTTTAGCATTCTTCGTATAGGTTTCGTAACATTTTTATTAGAATTTGAATCTATTAATCGTGTAAATTGTAACCATAAGTTTTATTTTTTGCAGTAATTATTTTAATTTACAACAACCTAAATAGCTTTTAAAAGTTGTCAGCAAATGGTCAACTATTTCCAATTTTTTCATATCAACCGAACGTCCCGTATAAATGTGACATTAGAATTTTAGCTGAGATTTTCGCTAGGTCACATTTTTCCAGAAATGCAATTAGCTACAACTTCGCAATAGTTTGTGGTATGTAATTTTGTTGTACACCAGACACTGGTGGAATATGACACATTTTTATGTACAGTGTTTTGAATATAAGTCAAGTAATTATATAAATAATTATACCTTTTTGCGGTACTGTCAACAAACAACTGACAGATAAAATTTAAAATTTGTATAATTTATTAGAAGGCAATAAATTACACTAATTAAATTTTGATATTTCTTTAATCAAACTATTTATGACACATTTACTTATAATTGCCGAATCCCGAATTATGTCACATATTTGTGTTTCTGATCATGCTCAAAACTCAAATCATCTGTCAATGTTTAAAAGACTTAAGTCACATATACAATGGACTCATAAATTACGTGAATGGCGAAGGTGTTATACTTAGTATACTAATATAAATCTGACTCAATTAAAAACGATATAAATGGCTCGGTCTGGACTTGAATCCGGATAACATAATGTACTACAGCTAACAATTTCAAAATTATTTTATTTTTTTTGCTATACAGTCAAAATAAAAATTAATATATGAAAATTGAAAATTTGTCAAATTATCCTTCAAGGATATTTTCAATGCAATAGAACAAAAAACAAAAAAAAATTGTTATATAGACAAATACTTACAGTATTTTTAAATTGGTTAAATTAGAAAAACTTCCTGATGCTATTTTATGGATTTGATTTCGTTTCAATAGCCTGAAATTATTAAAAAAATATGTCAATATATAAAATTTTTTATGTACGATTAAAAATAGTTTTTTTTAAATTTATTTTTTATGTTTTCATTTGTAATACTTACAGGACAACCAAATTTGGTAGTGGAGGAAAATCATCTGTTGTTATTATTGTCAATAAATTACTGCCCAGATTTCTAAAAATATAAAATCAATGAATTTTCCGCAGAAATATTTCCAAAAAAATTGTTATTCAGTTTTTTATTTGTTCATTGGTAACTAATTAAATTGTAATTTTTAGCTCTATCCACAGTTAAAAACTATAAAAAAATTGCAATTAATTTACAGAATTTAACTAATTTAATTTTGATAAAATTAAAATAACAAGAAGAGCAAAGCATCGGAAGCCAATGCAACATAATTTGATTGACTTCAGTCGTTACTTTCAACGCTTTATGAAAATTAAATTATTTGTAATTTCTGTAAGCATTTCAAATTATAGAATGAAAAAAACTCATTTTACATAGCTGAAGTTGGTCATGTTTTTTTTTATTTTTTCATTGAATTTTATTTAAACATTGAATTTGTTTTTGAAATTCTAATGTTGTTTTTCGTTGGTTACTTCCGATTTTGCTCAAAAATGTTAGATGTTTAGTGTTCAAATATGATTTTTGACAGATATATGTTAAAAAATATTAATCTTGAAATTCTATTGGTATTAGTAAATGGACATTTCAGAAAATTGATAGGTATTTCATTTCGTGACAAAGAAAAACATTATAATTTTTACTAGTAAGCGTTTCTTTTTTCAGTTGCTTTGTCATAACCTTTTGAAATAATAATCGTTTAACAAAATGTAATGAAATATCATAAAATTTGAAAACTTTAATTTATATATAATTGAAAATTTCATTATAATTATTACCAATGAACAATTTTCTGCAAAATCTGTAACATAAAATTATAAAACATTTAAATTATGTAAATAACTATAATAAATTTTTGCCGAAAGCTTTGATAATTTTGATGATCTTTATAAATTTTAATAAAATATTTATCAAATTTCTACTGAATAGTTTTACTTTTAACATTTTCAAAATGAATTACAAACAAATTATGAAATTTCGAATAAAAATTCAACTAAAAAGATGAAATTTGATATGATTTTGATTTTTGTTTAAAGCCAAAATAATAAATTCAAATAAATAATTTAAATTTGTAGCTGGTACTACTTAAATCTATATAAATTTTAATGAATTCCACAACCAAAAAGAAAAATGAATGCCAAATTATTTTTTTTTATATACAAGAAAGTTTGCTTTCCTTTTAGCTTTCTCGTTAGTTACAATTTTGAATTTGATTTTGTTTTTTTTTGTACAATTACATTTTCTTATATATATTTATAATACTAAGAAAAATATGTTTTTGATTTATGTATATTTAAATTAAAGCATAAAACAAAAACACACAAAAAATAGTAAAACATATAAAAAAAAAATTAAGAAATTGCTCACAGTGCTTCAAGTGTTTTAATTTCTGCTAAAGCATCTGTTGGTATCCTGTAGAATAAATTTCCTTCAAGTCTTAATGTCCTTAATGTATGAAGATTTTTCAAACTAGAACTTTCCATACTAGCTAACGCATTGCCAGTAAGAAGCCTTTTCAGATTTGATTTAACAGTGCATTTTGATTTTGATTTTTTTTGTGCATGATTAAAATTGATTATTCCGAATGATGAAAAAATTGCAATAATAAAATTTGAATATTGAATTTTTGAAAATTATTTTTTTACATGATTCAAAATGTAATGAAATAAAGAAATTTCCATTTTCAATTTGATTTAATTATTATTTTATATAGTATTTTTTTTTGTTAGGTTTGATGTTTTGGTGGATAGCAAGATGAAAAAGTGCAATTAATTTGAGGCATCAGCAAAATTTGAATATTTATATAATTTGTTTAAAATGAATAATTTAATTAAATTTGTTGTAATAAATGAAAGAACGTAAAAAATAAATAAAATAAAATAAATAAAAATTAATTATTTAATAATTTTAATGAATATTGTCTATAGGCAATGTACAAGGATACTTACAATGATACAAGATTTGGTATTCGACTAAATGAATCACCAGGTAATATTGTAAGTCCACAATTTTGTAATGATAAACGTTTCAGTTTATTTAATCCATAAAATGCATCATCATCAATTTTTGATATAATATTGTCAGCAAGAGCTCTAATTAAAATAAAATTACAAAAAATAGTAAATTTGTATAAATTATATGAAATATTATATCTACCGAAATGAATTAAAATTACTTGAATTTGTAACGAAATCCTTATTTTATTTATATATTTTGAATAAAAGTTATATAAAACATAATGCTTTCCAATTGAAAAAACTAAGAGTGACATAAATATAGAGTCATTTAAAATAGTTACCTTCGGAAATAATATAAGAATTATTTTTGGTATTCTGACGGGGAAACTGTCTATTGGATAAGGTTGATAAAAGACTGAGGTTTATGACAGTGGATCCATATCGTGGATATAAGATATCACTGTTATTAAAGATGTAAGTTATATTGTGGTAACTTATAAGAAGTAGATTACGATTTATAGTATGAAAGATGTAGTTAGTATTTGTAATATGAATCTTCAGATTTGTAAAAGAAACAAAGTTTATTCAAGGATCTTAGGGGTTCATTTTTAATAAATGATAATATGCGATGAAAGCATGACTAAAGACAATTATATAGTAATCTTTAGTAATAACATTCATATTTTTTAAGCTTTCCAAAAAAATTTAAAATACCAACTGAAGCTACTTGGCTTCAAATTGATATTCACAATACTGCAAAATTAAAAAGTTTCTATATATATACAAATCTAAAGGATATACGGACAATATTTGAATTCATATCCTTTTCTATTTATAATATTCATTTTCTACAAGAAAATAGTTGGCATAACTCCCACTTTGATATGAAACAAATTCTATAATATTATAAAGAGCACTTTAAGAATTATTCCATATTGTTTTAGAATTATCCTTCCGGTCGGTATTCCAATTTTCAATGCGACCATTAAAATATTGATATTTAATATTTATATTTGTGTTCTAGAAAAGTGTCATGTTACGTATAAATTATCAGGATATAAGTTAGTAATAAAGAAACTAGGCTAATAGCAAAAGGTTATATAGAGCCTGACGATATAGTTATGCTAAAAATAATTATTGTGGAATATTTTGTGCAACTTAATGTAAATGAATAACAGAAATATTATATTATTTAAAGATAATATTTATCTCTTCTAACTTCTAGTAGCTAACGAGTAGCAAACTTTAGAGGCTACAGATAAAATATGTCACTAGTTTTTATAAAATAAAATTTTTCATAAAAAATAAACGCTTAAGTGTACTCAAAATAAAAAGTTTATGAATGATTATTGCAGCGATAAAGCTGTAATCTATTTACATTAAAAAATACTTTATTGATGGTGATAAATGATGAAAAAATTATCACCACTTTTTAAATTATAAAACTTTCATGACATGTCAAAAATTTCATTCTATATTCTTTAAATCATTGTCGATTCCTGTATGGATTATTATATTTGTAAGTAATATCTTATGACTCAATTACAATGTATAACATTTCATCATTCTCAGCACAATTGCTTTAGAATCTTACATTCTGCTCTATTTGCATAGTAAATCTTTCAGACGATATTCATTTGGATAACAATTTTTTAACTATAATCGAAACAAATCTTTAAAAATAAATGAGAGATTAATGTTTCGGTGTCTTGTAAGTACATCGAGGGTGTAATGTTCAGTGTCTTGTAATTTTTTCATATTTAATATACATATTAATATTTTATTATATCATTATTGTTATCGCGACTTTAATAATATTAAAATATACATAAAATTATCATTAAAATCATATTCAAAATATTTTTACTTACAATTCTTCCAAATTTGGCACCATTTCAAATGCTTTTCCTAGCAATTTACTTATATTATTATTTCCTAGATCCCTGAAACAAAAACAAAATTATTTAATTATTATAAGAATTTTAATTAATTGCTAACGATATAAAGATAATTTTCATTTCAAAATTTTGCAATAAATTTAAAAAAATAATTGTCCTTTTCATAATTTTCCTTATCCTCGGATGTTGAATGTAAAAAAAAAAATGGTTGTTAATATTCATAAATTTATAATATTTCATAATTTAATACTTTTTTAATGTTGCGTTTATAAGAGCAATAAAGTGTAAAAATGATTAATTGATGATAAAATATTGTACTTGTTACTCTACTCTACATAATATTCTATTTTGTTGGGTTGTTATAGTTGAATAGAATCAAGGATATTAAAAAGGATTTATTAAAAATAGAATAAAAGTCATAATGGTATCCTTGTTTTATTAGTGTTACGATTGTGCAATAAATTTAATTGAAAAATTTTATGATATAAAAGGTACATAAAATATAATATGAGAAATGTTTCAGATAAAAAAAAACTTATGAAATATAAAGATAAAATTTTAATTTTTAGTAATATTGTTTTTTATTATTTGTAGGCTAAGAACTGAATCTATAAACCAAACATAAATGGCTTTATGAGTAACATGAGTGAGTCTTAAAGCTATTTTCGGCATTTTTACCAATATGGCTTTAGGAAACACTGGAAAGAGTCATAAAAGCCATCAATGCAATGAGTCTTAAAAGCATATGGCGTTATGACCCATTTGAGTAAGTCTTAAAGCCATATTGGTAAAATTGGTGAATATGGCTTTAAGATTCACTTGAATGGGTCATGACATATTGCCTTATGACACGATACAACTAAAATATCCAAATAATCTAACTATAATCAATTTTGCAAATACGGTTTGCAAAATAGTTGATATTATGCGACCTGATTACATGATTTTGATGGGGACAGGGGACATATTTTCAAGGTATATGATGTAAAAGTAAGCTTCTCAGGGAATTATGTATTGGAGGTTGAGACTTAAAATATAATCAATTTCATAATTATTTTAAACTATGCATTTTCAATGTTAAATTCGTTTTTTGAAGTTATTTATATAACTTATACCATCTAAACTAACCATTTTTTGATACAACAATTTCGTCTAGTTTTATTAATTTAATGTTCTAGGTTTAAAATATTTCGTTTCCTTAACATCTAACATATTTAATGATTTCGGAAATGATATCCAATAAAGTAGTTTAACAATATCAATTCGATTTTTATAAATCTCAACCAATTAACCCAAATTATAACAATTTTAAGAGTATTTAAATGCATTTAATTTCTCCACAATCATTTAAAAGCCAAATCATTCACGTTTTTGAAGTCACACTTCCATAAATTATTGTATATTTGTTTAAAACTGATGTACATTTATTTTAAAATTTCATTATAAAAACAGATTTATCAAATATAAAAAGTAATAATAATAAAAAACTCAATCATTAACCTGAAAATAATTATTAAATTGGAACAACTTAAAAAAGTTTCAATACTTTTTCTATAAAAAACAAAACAAAACTTATTTACGATTGTAACTTAAATATTTATTTAATAAATAAAATAAATATCACGTTTTAATTTCGTCCGCGAATCATCAGAATTTTTAATATAATAAACGCACTTGACTGTTTAGTCTTTTTTTCTGTGTACGCCTTTCAGCATATTAATATGGCGGCACCTTGGCTTCAGCGTATGCCAAAAAAAAAAATTAAATTACAATAAAAATAAAAGTGAAATAAAAAAAAAACCCCGAAAAAATTATTATTAAATGAAAATAAATTGGCAAAAGAATTACAAACTCATTAATGAATGCACACCTTAAAGGTTATTACATTGTATTTAAATCTTGATATCGATGAATTATTATAGAGTGTTAAAAAAAAAGGTCAGACACGTAACAATTGTAAAGGTCTTAAAAATTAGTATTTGTATCAATCATTTTTCTTGTGAAATATGCGAAAGCATTTATACAAACAGTGAGTTTTAAAAAAAAAAAAATATTGCTTTAGTTTAAATATTTGACGTATGAATTATATCTGGAAATCTACGGAAATGGGCTATTGCTGCTTAAGGAACTAAACTATTCACTATTGTGTCAGTTAAATCTGAAAATAATAACGAAATTCATTCTTTTTAATTTTTTGAGATTAGTGAAATTTTCTACAGTAGTTTGGGAAGCCAAACGTTACACGGTTAACTATAACAAACACCTCTGCCCACGATATCGAACAAAACTTTACAATTGGTCAGCACTATCTAGAAAAGGTGGAACATTTAATATTTCTATAGTTCTTGTATAATCGAAACAGAAGAGAATAACACAAGTCTAGAGATGAATCGCCAGTCTAGAGATGAAAATGCTTGTAATTGTAAGCCTATATTTCTTAAGGTTAAGCAAGACCCATGTGATTAAAAATGATCAGTAGAAGGAAGTAGAAAATACTCTTAGAAGTCTTATTTGCAATGCTGATTGACGTCAAAGTATGGTTCGCAATGGTTCATATCAAATTATGATGATAATCTTTCAAGTTCAAGTATACCTTCAAAAGGAAAATTTTGTGAAACAATTTTATTCAATTAGCAAAGCATGTATAGTTAGCTTGAAAACAGGGAAAATCCTCTCGCAATCGGGACCTATCGCAATGCAACAATCAGAAAGCAGTTGGAAAGTAGATGTCCATAACAGAGAATGAAAGTGGCTTAAACAAATAGTCCGGATTTTTAAGCTACAATGGATGTGGCTTAAAAAGCCGAATTAGAAATTAAGTAACTAATAATCCTTAGGCTAATCTTGTCCTACAGTATATGTAAATATTTGACCTAAATCGTACACTGATTTATATTAATCTGTAGCTTGAAAAAGACTTGGTTATTATATTTAAAATATAATGAAATCCTATTTATAATCAAATTAAAAGATAATAAAATATATGAAAAACTTTATCGAATTTATGTAATGCAACATAAATAAAAATTCCATAATGTTTGTTTATGCGAGTAACAAAAAAAAACTCTGCATAAAAATAGTTTTTTTTTTATTATAATATCTTTTTACAGGAGTTTCTTTGCATTTTATGAACTGGCAGACAAAAAAAAAATTTAAATTTCATTATTCAGTCATAAATTTTTGTGTAAATATTTATGTAGTTAGCTATGTTTATTATTTACATAATTTAGCATGGTAAATATTATATATAAACATAGCTAAACTACATAAATATTTAAATATAACAAAGTGTAAAATCAATTAGAGCATAATAATCAAGAAAAAATTACCTTTTACATATAAATCATAATTATTTTCACTTTTAAAAGGCATGTTAAATTAGTGTCATAAAAATAATTTTATACGCTTGACATTAATAAAACTTTGATACAGATATTATTTCAAATGAGCCGAAAATAATGAAGTTAATAATAGGCTTTTTTATGAGACGTTTGATTATCGGTTTAGCATA
This sequence comes from Rhamphomyia laevipes, assembly GCA_963920725.1. NCBI lineage: Eukaryota > Metazoa > Arthropoda > Insecta > Diptera > Empididae > Rhamphomyia > Rhamphomyia laevipes. The sequence goes on along the minus strand of OY987258.1, from coordinate 53,355,737 downwards.
GTTTTTAACGATATAATTATTTATAAATTTAATACTAAATAAGAATAGAGACTAAAATAGTTTAAAAACTGTTACAAGTAGATCAAGTTCTTAAAGTTCTATCTGATTAATGTGGAATATTCTTCGAAAACAAAATTAACGAAAAAAAGTAACCTGTGATGTAACCTGTAAAGTAACCTACAACCTGTAATGTAACCTGTAAAGTAACCTGTAATGTATAACGACATGTATACGAATTGAAAGAAATGAAGAGGCATACGGCCTCGAAAAAACTGGTTCAAATACAAAATTCGTTGGACCACGAACCATTTTACGCAAATGATTTGAATAAAAGCACAAAATCTAATGGAAGAGACTACCGGGACCCTGAATCTCAAAAAGACCCTGAATAAAAATACAAAAAGTAAAAATGGAAAATTTAATAAAAACCTTAGCAAAAGTGACATTAGACTACCCCAATAAAATAATTTTAGCTGAAACAGAGAGCTCCCGTCTCTATCTAAATGACCCAAAAGGCAGACGCATTCTCTAGTACTGCGAATTGTCACAAGGAGAAACCAACATCTTCCGGGAAAAGGTTTCCTTATCAGCCAATATGTGCTCCTCAAACATTTTAGTCTTATTTAAGTCTATTAACATAATAGGGAATAGGGAAATATACTATAATAGCATTATAGCTTGATAATATCGCAGTGCATTCTTGTATTCCCCATTTAGAAAAAGTTGTATACAAATTTAAAATTTGTTAAAATATTTGTTTAAATTTTAACTGCATTATAATATGAAGTCATTAAATTACCAAAATTATATGCCATGTTTAAAGGCTTTAAATTAAATTATGGCTTATTTAGTGTAATCTCATGAGAAACAGACTTAAAATCAGCCTATATTAAACAGTAAAACTGGATATTTAAAACGATTTACAACAAATACACATATCTGTTTTAAAATTCTTTAGAAATACGTGGACGAAAACCATCAAATTATCATTTGTTACCACCGTCAGGGATATAGTAATCACCAACCGACATGGCGAAATATTTAAAAAATTTATACATTTTTCAACCATGATATTTCATTTATATAGCCAAAAACCAACTATTTCTTTTCCATAGTTTTATACCTATCTCAATTGTTATCCTAGGCAAAAATCACTAATAAAAATTCATTACTTTAATTCTTGTAAAATTATGCCTTTATTAACATCCTTCGATGTACGTTGTCAAATTTCATATTATGACTTTTACTATAATGCTGGGGAATACATTTTTGTTAACCAAGTTAGACCTTTGCTAATGGATAATTATTCACAGGACGATGAATTGCTGGCTGAATAGAAAATGGATAGATTTTAAATTTACTCGGTATTTTCTATAAAACTTTCATAGGCCAAAGATACTTGAAATATATTTTAGGGTAAAATACAGACCTCATTATTATAATTCTCACGATCTAATAATGATACATTTACTATTTTCCATGTCCTTAAAATTATGATACGGAAGGTCTATATAAAGGATTAAAAGGATATTGACTTCTTTATAGCTAATAAAATTAAATATATATATAAAAAAATATTTATACGAATTAACTTTAATTATTATATCTTATCCTTATAAAATAATACACATAATAAGAATGTTAGGTTAGGTACACTAATAAATTCTATTGTTAAATATAATTTTTTTTTTATATAAAGTCTTTCAGGCTATTCACAACATATTAAATAGACGATTCGTAAAAATATAAAATCCCAAATTGGCCTTTTTGATCTTTTCTAATGTGAATTTATCAAATTGATAACCACCATCAGAACTGAGAACATATTAAATTTTACGATGTCATGACAGTAAAAATTTCAGTTGACAAGATACAACATAAAATATATATGTATATTATGTATATATAATTATATATAGACATTTTTATGTATAAAAATTAAGTTATATATTTCCCAATTTGATTAAAATAATGATAATATAAAAAAAAAATGTGAAATAAAATATGATATCTTTAACACTCTTGGTAAAATTCATATGAATAGAAAGTGAAATGGTCAACACAACAAGGATATTTTTTTAAACAGAAAAAGGAAACTGTTTTGTAGTCCTTTTTATTATTTTTGTTATTATTTTTGTTTTTCCTATGTAAAATCTTTAATCTTTTTGATGTGTTCTAAGTGTCATTAAGAGATGGAAACGAAGGATTGTTAAGGATCTGATTATATATATATTTTTTTGATGTAATTTAATAGCAGCAGGGATTCTATGAATGGCATGTCATGAATATCTTTTTTTTTTTTGTATTTCTTTTGTTATAAGGAAAATTGGGTACAATTTTTTTATTTTTATATTGTTGTGTTGAATATAATTTTAGACGAATATTTCAGGAAAAATGAATAAATTAGAATTAGTTAAGAAGTTGAAAAAGAAATGTCCTTTTTTTGGTAAAAGGACGTATAATATGAAACTTATACAGTATTGAATTATGTAATTAATAAAATTATTTCAAAATCATTCTTACAAGTATACATTAAGAATTTAAAATCTGATTATGAATTATTCAATTTTAAATTTATAATATCGAATTTATAATACTTAAGGCCCAATCGTAATGTGGGCGCAAACCTTTAGCGCAAATTTTCAAAATTGTTCAACATATGGAAATAAATGAAAGCAAACACAATTCTAGCGGTCACCGCTAAGGAAAAAAAAAGCTTCAGCCAAGATTGAACAATGATCAATATTAACCGCCAGCGCTAGAAAATTTGAATAATGGAGACGAATTTTAAATTTGACTGACATTTTTCATAGTGACATTTTAAATAAATAATAAATATTTCACGCAAAAATATAATTATATAATAAAATATAATTTTCTCAGCCACCGCCACCGCCAGTATTGCGTTTGTACTGGATTTGTCTTGGCGTGGGAAAACAAATCTAGAGCTACGCTAAAGATTTGCGCCCACATTACGATTGGGCCTTTATTAATACCGAAAAGATTCAGATTTATAAAGATTTTATCAATAAAATTATGTAATTTAAATATTTATATCAAAAATCAATTACTTGCACATCTCTGAACTTAAATTCTTTAATACCAAAAGTTTATATTGACTAAGTGCGTACTCTCTTTTTGAAATGTTAAGTAGTTTTTGTGATATCTGGTAAAACTTTATATCTCGATAAATTTAATAAAAATTTTCCTTCAAAACAATTTTCTTAACTTAAAGATTTTTTGAAAATATTATTCATTTTTCACCTTTAAAAATGTTTGTTAAATGTGAAAATTCATTGATAATCAATTTGAAATTTATACAAAATTTAAGAGCTTTATACAAATTTGTATTCTAATTTTTCGAAACTTTTAAGATTTAAGTGAAATGCTTAACATTATTTAAAAATCCTTTTTGAAAATGTAAATTTAACAAAAACTTTAACATAACATTTACATTTGAAGATTATTCATCTAATGATTATGCTTATCATGAATCTGAAAGGTGGAACTACAATAATGTATTTACTTAAGTTTGAATTAGTGACACATTGCCATTTCTAGAAGTCCAACATTGTTGAATATTTGTGAAATGTTTGTCATAATTTGGGAAATATGCTTTTAACGTACCAGTAATGTTTCTAATAAATTCATATAGATTCAAAGTATATACATATTTCTAGGTCAAGGTCATGACTATTTGCTCAGAATCTATAAACTTTAACAATTCTTCAATAAAATTAACCAATAAAAATTATATATATGAAAGTATAATTTACGAAAATCGTTGAGTAAATCTTGAAGAAATCAATTGCAATTAAGAAAAACTTTAATTAACATGTAAACAATTTTTATTTTTATTTTTCATTTAGGAAATATTTTCCCACGACAATAGAAGCTAACGACGACCTACCCCAGTTGATTTTTAATTGAAAGTTTAGTTAATTAAATCTCGATATTATCACAACTCTGGTTAATTTTTCTCAGATATTTTTACAAAGATTTGGCGCACGTTTTATAGATAAAATTAAATAAAAAATAATAGTTTAATGCTGTAAAAAAAACGGTGAGCAGATTAAATTGATAGTATAATTAAAAAGCCCATTTTAAAGACAGTTTTTATAATACTAAATTTTAGTGTACGTGCGATACTAAAATTTTCAGAATTATACAATTTTAGTTTTGTAATCAATATTCTCACTGTATAAAATGATGGAATTAACTAAATATGGAAACTTGTTGGATGCTGAACATAATAAAGTTTAGAAATTATTATATTTTATTGCTAGTTTTTAATAAAAAGCAAAGTTAATAGATATTTCTGATTTGGAGTCCGGTAATACAAATGCATTCATTATTAAGGCTATTGAACTAACAAATTAGTTTAAAATTCAATATTATTTTATAGAAGCTAGAAAATCATGACAAAATCATTTTGTAAAAGTAAAGATTTGTAAAACTACTTCACTAATTCACTTATAAAAAAGATTAATTAAAAGAAAAAAAAATTAACTCTTTTTTTGAATCTTTCTTCTACTTCAAATGCGACGTTATTTGGAAGAGTTTTTAAGTCAATGATTTAGTAAGTAATCTTAAGTAGTCCATAATTTTGTATTTTTGTAACAGTCTTAGATTAATAATTACTGAATAGTAGATTAATTGATTGATTGATTGTATAGAGCGAACTACCAAGTTTAACTCGCCGCGGCGGTTCTCTTAGCCAACATATCTTTTTACCGAAGCCGATAATTGGTTTCCAACTCAGAATTCCTGGTTTACAAAGTTCGTTCATGTATTAACAACCAAATCATCTGCATCTCAGATGTATGAGAAATGACATTGACCCAAAAAGTGTTCAACAGTCCCGCATTTGTCTCGCCATCCTCTACTCTATGTTTAACTCGAATAGTACTAAATAATTGTGATACTTGTTAAAAGTATCGACTATACAAATTCTAGAATAATAAATAAAAATCATTAAAAAGTTTTACTTACAAATTAACTACATCCTCCGGTATATCCAATGGTACATCATTAATTCCAATTCCCTTACATGTTAATGTTATTTGTTCTAATTGACCAGTACAATGACATCTCATCTGATCCCAATTTTCACAAATTTGCCGCATCGTTCTACCTTCAATAGCACCATATTCTTTTAATGATTTCTCATATAATTTTTGTGCTTCCAATTCTGAATCTAATGTTGGCATTACAACAGTTTCACGAAATTTCGTTATATCTAAACCATTTAAACCTATTTTACTTTTACTAAATCTATTTTCAATATGACTATTATCCATGCTAACAACAACATTATTCGGTTTAGAAGTTGTTGTCAATGTCATAAATTTGACAGTATCAGAAATTGATGATTCTACAATTGCAACTGAAGATAACGCGGTTGTTATATTAACAAAATCCGTTGTTGTTAAAATAGCTGATGGTGTTGTTGTTTGACTGTTTGATGTTGTTTCTACCATGCCACTAGATGGCGTTCCATTAACTACTGTCAATATTGTGAAGCACATCATTAAAACCAATATTATAGAACCATTCAACAGAAACCAACTTCTTCGTGTTCGATAGGCACGAGTTTTTCGCCCGGCCATAACTTTTTTATGTTACGTTTTATACACAAAATTTATTAATTTTATTCAAAAATTTTAATATATTTTTATTTTAATTAAATAATTTTTAAATTTTAAAAATTTCATTTTAAAGTTTTATTTATTTAAATGTTTGTTTTTTTATTTTAGAGATTCAAGAAATTGTTATAAATGCAGTAAATGTATCTGAGCATTTTACTTTGAAATATTTTGAAAAATTTTTTTGTGTAATTTTGTGACATTTTTCATATGAATATAAATTTTTGAATCACAAATTTTACATGTGCAAATTCTGTCTTATTTGACTGTGATTAATATTAATTTTTTTTAAAAAAACATTCTTTATACATTCACTTCTAAGTTTGTTGTTGTTTTTTTGTTTTTGTTTTTTTTAATAAATGTCCAATTTGTAGTTATATTTGTTATAATAGTGGCCTTTAAATTGGTAACCACAGTCACCGGCCTAATTTTTTGGACACTCATAGCACTAAATTATAATTTATTTATTGCTGTCATTTAATGTGTTTAACATTTAATGCGTGTGAATAAAATATTCAAGAATCTGGAAAATATTTATATAATTTCATAATTATATGATATTGAAAAAAAAATTGGGATTATTAGAATTTTTAAATATAGTATCTTTAAATAAATTATTCAAAATTAAAACCAAAATTTTTTAATGAAGAGACTTGTTACATAAAACCTAATTTATAAGAGAGCGAATATTTCCTGAGTTCCGGGACACGATTAACATATTAATGCTAACTAAATAGCGGATGACTTCGTCAGAAGTAGAGCAACCCTTAAGTAGGAACCGTCCGAACTGGTTCTGCCGCCTTTGAAAATTATACAATCAGCAATTGCAGCGATCTAGGGAAAGTTGAAACTCTAGAACACCGCCTATGCCACTGTCCGGTACTCGCTATACACGTAGAGGTATCATTATAAGAGAAAAACCTAGCTCTAAAGGAGATTTTCAATTTTTAGAAAACTCCTAAATTTTGCCACTGTTACGAGATTCTACGACTTACTAGAAAGCACATAAAAACTTAGTTACCTAATTTAATCTTTAATTAAGAACTCGAAATAGCAAATAAACTTATATATAACTTGTGGAAAATTTTGATATTTTCATTTATAAACCGATATAACTTCATAAATATGAATAAATTAGTAGCTTAAGGCCTACACACTTAGATAAATTTTGTTTGAAAACAATTTGTTCATTTCTTTATCCAACAAAAACATTTAAATATTAACAAAATTAATGAATATTCTGTCAAAATTTGACAGTTGATTAAGAAATTGTTATTGTTCAAAACTTAATATTATATAATTAATGATACCAGGCAGAGTTCTGTATAATGAAGTAACTGAAGAATAATATTATATACATTTAAATAATTGTAAAAATTCAGGTTACTGATGAATATATATTCCATAATAATTAAATATTTATGGTAATTCACAAATATTATGTTTAACATTATGTCAAATAATTAGATTTGTGGTAAATATCGTTATGCAAAACTGGAATTTTTATAATTTTTATATCAAAATTTTAATGATTTTAATACAATTTTATTAAAATTAATTGAAATTTAGGGTTTTTCGATTTATAAAAATTATTATTTACGAATATGATGCAATTGTGAGACAGATTGCTAAACAGAAAAATGAATTTAGTAGTTAATTACAGAACTTAGAGCTACTTAATATCATGATAATCGTAAATTTTTCGGAATTTGTTATATTAAATATTATGTCACCTTTGTAATTAGAATTATTTATGTTTCCATTTCCATAAATTATAGATTAGATTGTTAAAATCAAAATAAAATTGAATTTGTGAATTTTTACTTGAAATTACTATGAAATTTCTGGTTTTCGTTCCGTATTATATGACAATCATTACGTATCGTAGATCCACAAATATGACAAACATTAACTATAAATAAATTTCTATATTTTCTTTTTAAATTCATCAATAAAATTCATTAAATTGGAATCTTTTTTATATATTTTCTTTTATATACTTGCACTGACTTAATGAATTTTATTAGCAAATTTTTTAGTTATAAAATTATAACAAAATTTAATGCTATTCAAAAACCTAACGCCATAAGAAATATATAAACAACCATGATCAAAAAACCACTTTGCCTGTCATCTAGATAAAGCTCCAAACCATACAATATCATTTTTTTTTTGTAAAGTGTCCCCAATACTTAGAGTTATTAAGAGTCAATAATGGCCGCGAATATTTTTGCGTTTATGTAACACTAAAAATAATAAACTGGAAATAATGTTTGCAATAATTTTTAGATATAATTTAATACCAAAAATAATAATTATAATTTTTATTTACGATAATAGAATTTATTTGAGTCAGCCGAATTCACCACCACCAATTTCGGTGTATAAAAATTGTGTTGAGGTATAAACTTTTAATATAAATGATCTTGAGATTATCTTTAAGACATTATTTGTTTTTAATTTGGCAATTAATAATATCTCTGCCAAAAGGAATAATAATAAAATAGTAAATTTTATATAATTTTTCAATTAAAATGTTGAAATTATTTTGCTCGCTTTCTGTATACTTTTAGCTATATCAGATTTATCTAAACGTTACTAAATAGCTATTATTTTTGCTATCCGTGTTTAAATAAGTTTTGGACGTGCTGAATAATAATTAATATATCTATGTAATATTTTTTTAAAAAATTTATTGAAAAATAGTGAAAATCTTTTAAGGAAAATAATTGCAAAAAAAAAAACTTTTAATATTTAATTAAGTTTTCAGAAATTTCTAATATTTTGTGGAAAAGTTGAAAATATTAGTGGAAAAAATTAATGAGTTTTTGTGGAAAAAAAATTATTTCTAATTTTTGTATAATATTCAAGTATGTTGCCATACAGTTTTGAAGTTTCCAATAATACTTTTTATATGATTTCAAGGATTTTTAATATTTATTTTGAAATCACGTATACGTAAAAGTTTTGCCTAAGGATATAATATCGAATAGAAATAAAAACTTGCCAATATATAAATATGAAAGATAAAAATATTTTATTGGAAAAGTTTATTTATTTAAAGAAAAAAAAAAAAACTATAATATTCAATTCTAAATTAATATTTTAGAAAAATATTAAAGATTTAGAATTTTAAGTATTATATATAAAAAGGATTTGAATCGTAATTATTATAAGGATTAAAATTGTTAATGGTGAAAACATTATCGTAATTCAGTTTCTATTCTAATCCACAATTTATTCAAACTAGAAGATTTCTTATAATCGAATACGGTCAAATAGGAGCTTCCGAGTAAACGAATTATCTGTATTCATTAATAAGAACAAGCTAAATGATAATTATAATTAATAAGAGGATATCAATTTCTTTAAGCTCGATCTCAATGGAGTTTTTATACATGTTAATAAAATAATTTCACTATCCGTAATGTATTAAGTTCAGTAAACATAGAGATACAGCTCAAAAATATAGTATGAAATAGTATAGAAAATGGTACAGTAATGGCAATTACAATTGTTCAAATTATTTTTTCGCGAATATGATGGTGCAAAGTCCGTTGTAAGTGTAGGCTGCGCGGTAGTAATTTTGTTATACGATTTAGAAATGATAGTCATTTTGTTATACGATTTGAATGAATTTTGGCATACTGGTTATAATTTGTGAGCTATATAATTTAGAGTGGATCTATTATATCAAAAATTATGAATTATATGAAATACATGAAATACTAATCTAATATTTAGTATAGATATGTACAATTCACAAAACGCTGTTAAATGTAATTACGAGTTTTAAGCTAGGTTAGCTGCTTTTTATTATTAAATAGTTAAATTTATAACAATATTCAAAGTTCAAAGTTTAAATATCTTCCAATTTGTGTATTCCAATTACAATAGTAAAATAAAAAAGAACAAAATTGAATTATGTTGTCAAATATCTGAAATAATTACTGAAATATTATGTAAATCCAAAATTATTTTATTAAATAATGACGTCATTAATTTTTGTACACATAAATTTACTTATTTAGTTACATCAATATTTTATGTCCTTGGAATATTTTATGCACATAACTTAATATCAAAAAACACTGACAATTCTTTAGAAACATTATGAATAATTGAAAACTGGTTTTTCGACACATAAAAATTATTACAAATATGCAATAAATTGACAAAACTTCAATGAAATTGTAATTTAGTAAATTCTTTTTTTTTTATGTTAAATATAAAATCATCAATCATAATATTTTGCCACCCCAAGTTCATTAATCCCAACATAAATATGTTTTCGTATGACAATGATAACGGTTTAAATTTTTTATATTTGTTTTATATATTTTAAATATTATTTCCCACGTCCCCAAAAAACCAGATTTTCAAAAAATTCATCAGCATCGCAGAGATACAATTATTTTTGTTGTAGGTACTTTTTATTTTGCACAAAACCGGATGGCAAATAATCGTAAATTAAAAAAAAAAAAATGATAATGTAACCACTTTTTACTCCGGATATTTAAACAAATCCGGAATTCACGATCAATTACGGCTAAAGTATTTTAAAGTCTAAAAATTAATTGATTTGAATGTGGAGCACGGAATATTAGAGTTATTTTAATGGGGAGAAATCACTAAAATAATAATCCAACTTGAACTGTTGCAAAAATTGAAATTAATTTAGCTGGAAGGTTATTCTTAAAATCTATTTGTAATATATTAAAAATTGAAAAAATCATTGACAAAAATTGCCTAAAATTATAGTAAAAGATTTAAATTTAAAAAAAAATCGTTCAATGTCATTTAAATTATTTAAATATGAATTATTGAAATAGAGTTTTCAATGAAATGAATCATACTTACATATTTTTTTTAGCATTTTTGTAATTTCTACCCTCGGATACATAAATTAAACAATTTCTATTTTTTGAACTTTTCATTTTATCATAACACACTACATAAGTTATCCATGTAAGTCTTTCTAACAAAATATAATAGTAGTAATTGGAAAAATCTAGAATGAAAGAGAATTTATACTAGAGGTAAATTTCAATAACTAATAGCAACAGAAGAATAATTAGTTGCATATTGGGAGAAAAATATACTTAAAATAGGCCATGGATTCGAAGAAAAGTAGTTTTAAATATCCTGGCTTCACTGTTGAGGCGAATTTTCATTTTGAAGTTATGTTTGATTGATTGGTTTTAAATGAGTGGGTATTACGAGACATGAACGCAAGTAGGGCCACACATTAGTAAGTAATACATAGGCCACATATTAGTACTCTCCAGAATTCTTCTTCATTTTCACAGCGTATGAAATGAATGCAATGAATTTAATGGCTCCAGTTTACCCTCATGTGCAAAGTTTTCTAGAAAGAAGGAACCAAATTTCCTAAATCTTTTACATTGAACATTAAAGCACAATGGCATAATAAATCTTCCATTGTATCCACCCCTATACAACCATGAAAAGTGAATGATGGTATCAATCCTAATCTCATAGAACATAGAGCATGCTTCGTAAAAATCGCTTCGTAAGAATTATCTTGCACTTTTTGCGATATTGAATACCCGAAACCGTTTTTGTAATCATACAACCGATCCTGCTCATTCCATTTCTATGCTTAATAAATAATCACATTATATGTAATATTATGTCTATGTAACTGTGAACCCTTTTGACACCCTTACGTACCAACAATTGTTAAAAAAGGTTTGAAGTTAATAAATCTCATAATCAGTAAAGCAGAATTGTGTCATATCGTATTTTATATTTAACTCTATATGATTTATTTATATTATATTCTGTACAATATTAGCTTTAAAATTAGCTTTATAAATATTTGTGAAGGGTCATATGATAAATCTGCTGGTAAACTACAGCTGTTAAAATACTTTGGAACTAAATAGAGTATAAAAATTCAAATTATATTAATACTTAAAACGTGAGAGTGAGTTTTTTCGATGATACATAATGGACTAGGTTGGTGACTTAAGAGACTGATAGTACAATGGTCTTCCAGGACCTCCAAAGGATGAAAATGATAAATATTATGATGCCGACTAATTGTTATCAAAAAATCATTAAGAACTTTAAACTCTAATGTCGGTTTGTGAAGGTTATGGATCCCCGAGGTTGTGAAACACTCCGGTGTAAAAAATCGTGTAATTATATTTGGGCATTTTTGTACATTTTGTATGTACGATTGTAATTTTATATTAAACTATATTTTAAAATTTCTGAACCAAGTAAATTATTTTTAAAGGGACAGAAAATATTTCTATATTTTCTATTTAAAAAATATTCCAATTAATTTTCTATTAGAATCTCCTTTTCTGATAATTTTTCACTTTACAAGAATGAAAATCCTAATTTAGCAAAATTTCCAGTTAATTAACAATTTCAATAATTTCTAATTTTCTTTCGACACAAATTCACCAAATAAAAAAACAAACCAAAAATGAAAAATCATTTATTTAATATTCTTTGTGGGTAAGTCAATTTAATTACAATTTTCCAATAAATTCAAATAAAGAATATTCTTTAATGTTTTTCGCATTAATGGAATTTTATTTCCAAGACAGACAGACCTCCCTAATTACTGAGAAAATTTGTTCTTTTCTATGGAAATTAAAACCCAAGTCTAAACATTAATAGCGAAAGTAAGAAAAAAAGATAATTTAATTTTTTGGATGAAATAAATACATAATATTTTTATGCTTTTATATTTTGATAATTTACATAAATTATTCTCAATAGAATTCGTTCGTGATGATATTTTTATTTTCAAACTAGAAAATAAACGAAATTAATTTATTATTTATTTTGATAATTTTCTTGTGATAGCTTCCAATTGAAGAACTTATGCTCAGCTAAATCTATTTTTGCATAATTTTTGGCAGAGAATTGTGTAAAGCGAAATTTTTATTTTATTTATTTAAAATTATTTGATGTAATAAATATTTTAATATTATTATTTTTAAATTAATGTTTTCAAAATTATGATATTTAACATAAATTATAGACACTATAAGATAAAATTTATGATTATTTATAAAATTAATAGAATGAGAAATTTATTTTGTAATGATTTTATTTCTTTTAGTATTTTACTTAAGAGGAAATGAAAAAAGTTATGAACTCTTCAATTACAGACTTGAATAAAGTCATTGTTACTGAAATATTTTGTTGTAAATTCATCCAAAATTCTAAAACAAATTGTAATTTAATTAATGGCTCCTTTAGTGAGACAATTTTGATCAATCAATTTTCATTTAATTTAATTTTTAACAAAAAACATTGTTCAACCATAGAACAGAGACAAAAATCGATTTTTGGTTAAAGTTCAGAAGACTTTTCCATGAAAATTGTTACATATAAGTAACATATTCTATCTGAAACTACCGGTATGACCTAAAAATTTAACGATTCTAAAATGAAAAGTTTATACAAATAAAGTTAAATTTGAAAAACATAAAAATCCTTTTTAACTTTTCATTAATTTTCTTCTATACTATGGGAAATTTTTTTAGTGGTTTCTTTATATTGGTTTTCTTTTACAAAAGCATTTGTTATTTTGGTCGCCAAAAACTTTTAGATTTTTTTTTTAAATTATCTTTTTTCTAACCATAAAATATTTGTTGAAGGTTACCATCACAGAGAGATCGAGATACGAAAGCAACTTTTGTAATAAGTGTTTTAATTCTTTAATGAATTATTTTTCGTTTCAATATTCGTTACATTAAAAAATACTTTTAGAGTTTTACCCATAAAAAATACGCTCATGTTTAACACTCATGCGGCTAGATAAAAAGAAACACAAATAGATAAATTGTGTCCCTTAAATATCAGTAGCATTAGCATCACATGCATAATTCTAATGACAATAATTTTATTCTGAAAACACGACAAGATTATTAAATGTAACGCTTATCAGTAAAATGATAAAATAGGACAATAAATACAAAATCTTGGTGATTATATTTATTTAGTTCCGGAAAGTACCACCAAATTCGTTTGTGATATAATTTCAAATATTTAATTACACAAAAAGTTATAGAAATATTTCCGAAATAATAGCTTAAATTAGTATGTGATCATTTAAACTATATCGTTATGCCAATATTTTCATATTATATAGCAATCAGTCCTTACGTTAAACGCTTAAGGGTTAAGTATTCTACAAAATAAACAAATTTTTGTATGAAACTTTTTGATTTCATTAAGAAACTTTTACATTTAAATCTCACAAATTTTAAATTTCTATAAGAAAAATATTAACAAGCTTTAAATTATAAAATTTTAATTGACGCATTTCAGATATTTAATGTATAACTTTCGTAGCAACATTTAACACTTTTCTATAGAATTTAAACAAATATTTGTTGAAAACTTTTACTTTTCCACTGCATGAAAAGTATAAAATTACATAAAGAAATTTGTTAATAAGACTTTATTTTGTATACCTTCAATTTCTACTATTAATTATCTAAATTCTGCATTAACAGATCATGAATTTTAATATTTCCTTATTAAACCAAAAATTTTAGATTCATTTTAATCAATAAATTTTATGTTGTGTAATGGAAAGTAATCAAATTTCTGGGTACAACTAAAATAATTCAATTTATCAAATAACCCAAACAAATTTTTGTATTTATAAATAACAATATATTTCCAATTTATTACATCATTTATGCTAAATTGAAATATGTATCTGCAAAAAAAAAAAATAGATCAATCTCAAAATTTATTTCTAGGAAAAAATTGAATTTTTGTTTTTTTCGTAAATTTTTAAAAAATCAAAAACATAATTTCAATTGTAATAATTCAAAAATCAAAATTCTTTACAGTGCGCCTTCATAAGATTTTGATCAGTTTAATTTTATGCTTTTACTTTGTATTTATTTATTTATTTATTTTTTTGCATAAAATGTGCCACCCAAAATTTCGCCATAATTCAATTTATGTTTGGCAAAATGTTTATTTTTTTCTTTCTATAATTATTTTTCTTTTAATTAATTTTCGTGTAATTGAAATAACCAATAATAATTTAATTTCATATACAATTTTTTTTATATATATTTTTACTATTTATTAATTTGGACATTAAACGAACTTTCAATAAATTTAATTTTGTTGATCTCCTTGAAAAAAATAATAATTTTTTCTTTTTTAGTTTAATCTTTTATTTTGTCCACCTGAACCGAAGAATATTTTTAATTCACAGTTTTTTTGATTAATAATAATTTTGTAAAGTAGAATCTTTAGTTTTATTTTCATATATACAACAAAAAAATATTAATTTTTATATTAGAATATCTTTAAGATACAACATAATATTTTGGATGTATCTTAAAGATACAATTTTTTTATAAATTGCATGGTTTTTTATTTGCAACATAAAAAAAAATCACATATACACATAAATATAATCTTTTTTTGTACACCTGAATATGAACAGGTTTATCACCCAAAAGTTACAAGTCTCCCAATAGTTCACGTTTAATTTGGATAATTTATACGGTGCAACATTTTTTTTTTTTTGTAAATGAAATTATTAAAATGCGTAAATGAATTGCGATCATTCACGATCAAATTTTATGAAAATAAAAACAATTAAATTAATTTGTAATTTTAAATTAAATGCAATTTAATTTTCCAAATTAAATAAAACTTGATTTTTTTCGTAATATAATTTGAAAAATCAATTTTATTTTATATTGGAAATTTATGTTTCGTGTGATTTTAAAATATTTGAAATTTTTTCATAATTTTAAATTACACTATTTTGGTTGCACTGAAAACTGAAAACACATTCTATTAAAATTATTCATCCTTTTTTGAGGTAAATTTTATAAAAAACTAAATTATATTTCTAATCATTTTCAAAAATTAAAATCATTTTAAAAGTGCTAAAAGATTTAACACTTTAAAATACACTAGGAAAAACTAATTATACAAACAAAATTTAAAATAATTAATTTTATTTATTTATCCGCGACACAACCGTTACTAATGAAATCCCGACTATAACTGTTTCGGCTACTTGTAAAGCACCAGACATTACAGCACCAACTATAGCCAAAAACAATCAAGAAGTTTGTTAACATAGTCCAACAAATACAAAATTTATGTATACAACACTGAAAAGTTTAATAACATAAAAATTGTGTAGAATATCTCGAAAAAAAGTGCAATTGTAAAAAAATTATTGAACGTTAAAAAGTTTATACATTTTATAAGCTTTTCGTTAAATAAAAATGTTGAAATTTGTATATACATAAATAGAGCATAAATGTTTAAGATTCAATGTTGCAAAGAAAAATTAAATAAATTTTCATTGAATAAGTTTTAATGTTGCAGAGATAGAAATTATCTGTCAATATTAGAAAAATTTGAATTTTAGTTTGGCTATCAAATTTGTTCTTATTTTATAAATTTAGTTTATTTAATAGTTCACAAAAAAGTGTTCAAATAACAGCGCTAAATTAATATAATTTCGTACATTAACCTACAAAAACAGATGCTCTTAAAATCAAATAATTCTGGAATTTTATATATAAATTAAATGTAAAATTTGAAATTTTTAAAAATAAATTTAAATAAAATTTATATTTACTTAAATGTTTTTAAGTTTTAGTAGAAAAATTAAGTAGTTTTTTTAAAAATATTAAGAATTATAATTAGAACATTCGGTTAAACAAGCCGTAAAGAATAGGGTCATAATTATAATATCAACATTTTCATTATACGATGCTATTAATATTTTGTTTGTGAGTATTCTTCTATAGCAAAGTTCAGAAATTTGTATAAAAAATTGATGTGTCTACTGAAGGAGTTGAACTACTACTAATAAGACTGAGGATTTTACTTGTTGATCTATCCAATTCTTAACTTGTTTCTATTATGTTGCTCAACAATTTGTGAAAATAAAATAAAATTAAATTCATTGAATTTTTTTTTTAATTCTATATCTCATTTTAGTTGCAAAATATTTTCTATATCCAAACATTTTCAAAAAATTTCTCAATTCAATGACAACCGATTATCTTTTAGTTTCACCAGTAATTTCTCAAAATAACTTACAATTTCTATAAATTCTTCTTTATTAATTTAATCTTACAATTATTTATGATATTTCCTATCTTACAGTCCGTCCATCTGTAATTGAATAAGCAATTTTGCGTTTTCATTCTTGAAATAATAATAAATACCTGGAAAATGTATAATAAAATAAATAAATGTCAACGAAAAATATATTTTTAACCTGTTGAACTATTAATATTGTGAATTGTGATATAAGAGCCTTAGGAAAATTCTGTTTACCAAGAAATGACAAAGCGAAAAATTCACTGAAATTTTTCATTTTATTACATAAAATTGGAATTTATTTACGAAAATACGAAATTTTTATTGAAAGAATTTTCTAAATAATATTTTAGTTTCCCAGAGATAACATAAAAAAAATGTTTTCCTATAAATTTACTTTATTACAATATAAATTTTTAAAGGCTAATCGTCCTTTTTATTCACTTCTATTAATTTTCTGACTGTTTTAATATAATTTTTATGTAAAATAATAAAATTGGAATTTTACAATGTAAATTATAAAAGAAAATTTCTAAAAATAAATTCTTGTATAAAGTGGGAAAATGTATAATTAGAAAATGTGGATAACTTGACAATAATTATTGTGAAAAGTGATTAAATTTTTACAGTTTTTGTATTTTTACATTAAATTAAAATTGTTCAAATATTGTCAGAGTTCAATAATGTTGAAATTTTGCGATATTCTTGACCTGATTTTAATTAAACTTTTCTGGTATTGTAATCGTAAGAAAATTGATTTTTCTTTATATAAAAAAATGTTTGGAAAAGTTTTTTTGATTAAAATTTTGAAATAGAATTAAACAGTTTAAGTCGCGGCCAAATTAGGGATTCCGTTTAAATAGTGTTGCCATAGCTGCAAATAACTGGTGGAAAAAGAGACGACAACCATTGGTAACCACGAACTAAATGATTTAAGCAGTAAACGGTTTATGCACACATTACATTTCCTGAACCTCAACAGGTAGATCTAAATCAGTTTCACTACATACCTGTTTCACTACATACTTCTCATTTTTTAACGAGGGTTACGAGTTTCAGTTGATCAAAATGCCGATAAAAAACAAGTTGTTTGAGACTCGGTTCATTAAAGAAACAATTGATTTTCAGTTAAAATAAAGATGTAAATAGTAAATTACAATTTTTAATTAGTAATTTCAATCTTAAAAGTGTTGGTAATATGCAGTTAACTCTCTATTATTACAGTAACCGCTCTAGATGAAAATTTGTTAACGTTTTAATTTATTTACTAGTTTAGCGTTTGAAAAATGAAAATTATTTATCATTTTTTATCTTATTCAAAGAGTTTGATCGAAAAATGTAGATATAGTCTTATCACTGCTAACGACACCTGTCAAAATTGAAATTATTCCATATTTGACGGTTTGCAGAACTGCCGGTGATGAAACTAACTCGAGCATAAGAAATTGATAATAATTCTAAGTTTCATAGTTCATCAAAAATAATAGAAATCAGTGTCAAAACTTTGGTCAGTAAATGTAAAACGAAATTGATTGAAATTAAATGCTTCGAATTATGTTTGATTTAAGGAAATTATTGGGACTTTATTATCTCATTTAATTATCTTTCCAATTTGAAACTTTACTGTATATTTCAAATCTATAGAATCAAGATAAATATTTTCGTCTTCAGGATCATTTTAGTAAATTATTTTTATGGTTCCATTTAAATGGAATAATTTTATAGCTATTTCTCTTCCGCTATTTATAGGAGCAATTATTTTAATTTGTTATATTTTTCTTATCACTAAAATATAATAATTTAAATATTTTATATAATAAATTTTTTGTGGTTTTAAGTAACAAAATAATAAATTCTTTTTTTTTTGTAGATATAAATAAAATGGTTTACCACCAGAAACGATTTGTACACAATCTACAGTGAATTTTCTCATAAAAATAATATATATTTAAGAAAAAACATTAATAAAAATCTTCTAGATTTAGATAAAATAAATATTTTTAAGATTAAATCATTATTTATTGAATCTAACTGAGAAAATAATACACTTCGGAAATAAGGAAAAGTTTGCTTAGAAATGGAGGAGCAATAAACTTAAAATTGGTTTTGATTTGGTTTTTGGTGTAATATAATATTATAATAAAAGTTATATTAGCCACGTCATGGTTCAAGACACTTAGAGTTGAATGAATTATGAAAAACTTACTGAAGTTTCATATATCATTTTTGGTACACAATTTTAGCAAAATTTCAACTATAGAATTATTATTGTCCCCTAAATCTTAAATGTTATGTAAAATTTTAGCCGTAAAAGGTTAAAGTTTGAAAATTATTAATAATTAATCTTTAGTTTTTTTTTGTTAAATTGCTGATAATTTCAGAAATTGTTTAATGTTGTAAATACAGTTTTATTGATAATAATCATATAACAAAATTGTTATTAATTATGTCCTAAAAGTCATGGTCTTTTACATATTATATTCAATTAAATGAAATGCCGAATAAACAAGCAAATATTAAAATCAATTTCAATTTTACAATAAAATTAATTAAATTAATGACAATTTAGGTCAACTATTTTGCATTCAAATGTATAAATATTAGGTGCGAAAATTGAGAAAATGATTCGATATGGTGAGGGACAATGTTATTATTTTAAACGTTTTTGGCTTACAAAGAGTGTGGAAGTAAAACATTGTCGATAAAACAGAAATATTTGAAAAATTACGATAATCATGTAATTCATTCGATATGGGAATATTGGGCATACTCATTTTTATATGGTATCCGAACCAAAAGTTTGTTTATAGTGAATCATTATGTACCACTCATGAAATTATTATTAGATATTGCAAAATTTTATTATTCGTATATTCCTGTAAATCAGATTCAACTTAGAGTGGCATTAATACCATAATCTGGAATTGAACTGGAAACATAAGTAAAGCGTTTTATGTTATCGTCGCGCTGTGTAATTAATTACATAATATGGAAAATTTTAGAAAATTGAAAATAGTTAAGGATCGATATTATAAATCGTTTTCATTTAGAGAACTTAAAGAAATGGAAAATGTTTAAGGATCGAAATCATTTAGAGAATTTAAGAAAATATATTCCTGGCTAAAACTTCCAAAAATCGTAAATTTTTCGAAATTATGTTTTAAGTTTATATCAAAACTTTTTTTAATTTACCTCTGTCAAAACAAATTTATGTAAAAAATGTCTTGTTGTTCTTGAATTTTTATTAAAACGTAACAAGGCAATCATATTTTGTAAACTTTTATTGCTATTTACTTTAATTGCTATTTAGTTTAATTTTTACTATTCTTCTGGTACGTGGTTCAAAAAATAATTCTTTAGCTTCATATATGACATCTCCTACAGAATTTATATCTACAGAATATTAAGAATTTCTATTTGCTTACAATTATCATGAATTTAATTATAATTAATTCTATTTCCTAATCAAATACATAATTTTACATCAAATCAATCATCATAAATATATTTTTCATCTATTTAATCTGATAAAATAATTGTGATCATTATAATAATTTAATTATTTTCCACGTACTAAACTTATATAATAAAAATCAGGTAGGAAATCCTTTTCAATTTTGTTTATTATCGATTCCAAGAAAACTGAAGATAATTTTATTACATTTTCACACATTCGAGAAGAAAATTAAATCAATATTTCATAAGAAAATATATAAAAAAAACTGAAAATATTAGATTAAAAAGGGCAATTTTTGGTAATCGTTTATAATTTAATTAAATTACTTTATAATTTTCATTATAAATAAATGTCAAAATCAATTCTATATTATTTATAATTATCCTTCAAATCCTTGAATGGTTTAGATATTATCCTTCAAAATGAATTCAACAATACTTCAAATATTTATTCTGCAAAGTTTAAACTTTTCCTTCTAAAAAAAAAATCCTTTAAGAATTTTTTTTTTTGTCATTATGTCATAGCAGATTTTCTCATCCATAAATCATAAAGAAAACTTTGTTGATCTTTTTTTTTAAATTGTTTGAAAAACAATAAATCAGGAATGTAAAAAGTTTTATCTTGATTGAAACTTTTGTGATAGATAAAAAAGATACAATCCGCAAAGTGCAAAGAAAAAAAAAATATATTTACGCGAACAACCACTAGAAAAATTTAATGTAATTTTATTTTTTCTCGTGTATGTAAGTATGTTTATTAGAAATAAACGATTTAAATCTAAACAAAAAGTATTGAAAATTTCCCGAGAAACATGCATAAAAGCGAACCCAACCTGTGTACGTACCAAATTTCATTGAAATCGGATTATAATTACAAATGATCTAGGACTAGAACATTCGGAAATTTTTGCGGAAACTAATTTAGTCATTCTAAACATTCGGAAACTAATTTAGTTTTCCTTCAAACAACTGTTACAAATTTCAGGAGGACTAATTATGACTAACTAGAATCCAAGGATCAAATTTAAAGTGAATTTGACAAGCAAACTATCAATAATTGCAAGCTGAAAATTTTACAATTCTGCAGTATTTAAACTATGAAAATGTATTGTAATCATTAGTCTTAAAGCTTGTATGAATGGTTGGATGAATTATTAACTGAATTTACTAAATACCAAAAATATTATTGATATTTTGAAAATATTCATCAAGAAATTTACTAAATCTTAAACTTAAACTAACCCAAAAATGGATCGGATAGGAGCGTTTAATTGCCTTGAGGTGACAAACTAAAAGAAGATTTTAAAATATTTAAAATTCTTCTTATTATATAACAAACTACTAACTCATTAACAAGTTAATTTCAAAACTTCAATAAAAAATCAATTTCAGACAAAAAAAATTTACTGCTTATGCATATTTTATTCCTTGAAAAGTATCCTCTATATTTCTTCTCCATTTTTCAATTATACTTCAGAATTTATTCCTGTCACGTTTTAGTTTTGATTTATTTTTTATCCTTATCCATGAAAATCCTTTCTATTGACATAGGTTGGGATTTTTACTTAGTTGATTTAGTCTTCACAAAAAAAAAATTTGGTAGAAATCTACAAAAAAGAACAATGTAACCAAAAAAAAATGTATATTTAAATTTCTGAAATTGGTGAAACAAATTAAAAGTAAACTTAAGAAGTAAATTTGGAATTAATTATGAAGAAACTTTTTTAATTGACTTTAAGAGTGTAAAACGCTTTTAAGGTTCAAAATATTTATTTAATCAAATTCAAGAGCAATAACCTTTAAATAAAGGCCAACAAATTTGATCCTTTTTTATGATAAATTATATTTATTATTTGGGAATTTTCTTTTACATTCCAATTTATACAAAGTTTCGTTATAACTTTTCGTTATAAACATTCAGAAAACCCTAAAACAGAGTATTATAAATGTAATCAAATATTCTTTATTACTTTCTTATTATCTTTTTTAATCAAATCTTTAAAAGTTTATTAAACTCCCCAGATTGTGACAAAAAATATCTGAAATTTATCAATTAATTTAGTAATTAATTATCAAACAATGAAATTATTGTGGACATGTCATTTACTTTGTGATTCTTTATAAGAAATTACGATATTAATTCATTAATTTTCTGTTATCAAATCATATACCACGAAGGCACGAAGGTTCATGTAATCAATATGAACTTTGGTGATAATTTATCTGGTAAATGACATGTTACCTAAGAAAATATTTGTAAATTTCTTCGATTTTTTTTTAGAAAATCTTCATTTTGATAGAAAATGTCGTCCCCATCTAAGTTTGCTTAAAAAAAATTAAATCACAAATTCTTTGAAATTTTTCCTAGCAGTTCGTACAAAAATTCATTTTATTTTTACATTTCTTTAAATTTATTGCATAATTTGTTATTTCTTACTTTGGATATGCTGTAAAACTGAATAAAATTATTGTTATAATACAAATCCATTAAACATAAAAAAATGTGATGAAGATTTTCCATTAACAGGGGAAATTTATATTTAATTTTCACTTCTGATACGCTCAGAATTAGAATTTTTAATTTATAATGAGAATTACGTAAATTATTCGGTATTACAATTCATTTTGCTTTAATTTTTTTTTTGGAAAATTATATTAATATTTAAGAAAATCAATTGAGAAAATGGAAAAATTTTGTAATAATTTTTTATTCAAGGTTATTGAATATTGTGTGTTAAATTATCTGTTAAAATTAGCAATTGCTAAATTATAAATTTTTAATTGTTTATTATCAATTCTTGTAATATCATTTTTATATTTCTATCAAAATGGAAGTATTTATAATGAAATTTTCATTGATTTTTTTATGAAATTAGGTCAGTAATTGAATTAATTCTTTTGCACTTGCACACGTGTTAGAGTAGAGATATAATATAAATATTTGTAAAATTATTATGTGATTGATTAATTTTTATTTATTTGATTGATTTGTAATTATAAAAAAATGTATAATTGTTAAAATTAAATTGGATTTGTAATTTAAATTATATTTAAACATTTTTAAAATTTTGGTATTACTTTTGTCAATGTTACTCTGTATATTGGCTCAATCCTGTAGAAAGTAAAAATTATATATGTACATTAAATAAGTTAAATTACAACGCTTTTACATATTTTAGTTTACAAAATTTTAGACTGCATGCAGCTATGAATTACTAACTATAAAACAAGAGCCACTGTGCCAAATATATTTTGTTATTATTAGATCATATTCGATTCGAAGATTACATGGGCCATAATCCAATGTATATATAGACTTAGTGTAATAGCCTGTTATCATAACATTTCAATTCTGGCTCCTGAAAGCAAATAACAAACATTTTTTCTGAATTCACTCAATCATTTTGAAATCTTTCATCAAGTTTGGATTCTATATTACGCTATGAAAACCAAAAGTTCGAAAAGATAAGAAACGCAAATAAAACGAAGAAATTGGAAGTTGATCAGCCGTACTATCAAAGAAGTATTCTTACACGGGAAGGCACAAAAACAGCACTTAATTAACTATTTACAAAAAATCATTTTTTTATTATAACGATTTTCTATGTTTATTATTACTTACTATTCAGTTAATTGAAAATAAATAAAATTATAAATGAAAATATGATCTTCCGCTATTGATATATTCATTTACAGAAATTCAAATCAGAATAGTTAGCTACAAGTTATTATAACAATTTCCATGACCTTTTCCTTGTGATAAAATTTTAATTCTTTCACTTTCATATAAAAGTTAATTTAAATAAAATTAGAATTAAGTAATTCCGAACTGTGACAACAAACATTTATTGCGAATCACCATAAAAATATTCCATATTTGATTGAACTTTACGTATATCCAGAAAAATTTAATTTTATCATTTATTGATGACATTTAATTTAATGTTTTTGAATCTCAATCTTCTTTTTCCTTATTATATTTACAAAACATTAACTTTATACGAACTTGCAATTTTCCTTATCGTTATATATGAAAACTAATTTTACAATACAGAATTGTCGTATTTTACATTCAGATTATCCTTGGCAAATATTATATGAATTTTCCAACTTTTATTATATTTTTCTATAATTCGATATTTATATGAATATTTTCTATTAACAGATTATAGAAAATAGCACAAAGTCGCTTAAAATTCACTGATCAAAATTGATATTTTAGTTTAGATTATTTATAAAAGTTTCCATTTTAAAAATAATGTATAATTTTTTTATTTAATTAAAAAAAAAAATATTCTAGTATCGATTCAACTTTTGTATTCATTATAACGCAAATAGTCCTGCTTGTCGTATCCTTTTTTTTACAGAAGACTAACAAATACAGTGTTTTTGTTCACTAGACTTTTTTATAGTTGAAATTCTTTATTGGCCGTGAACAAATCTTTAAAAAGTTCTGCAATAAAGTTTGAATTTTTTGTACTTGGTTTCAACTTTTCGTTTTTTTTTTTTTATTATTTTTGTACATTTTATTCCATTACAAAATTTTTTCTCTTATTTAGAAAATGGTTAGCTTAAAATCAAAGTGAGTCATATCCACTTTTCCGTTTTTTTGAGTGGGATATGTCAAAATGTTGGTATTTCTAGGGACTATTATTTCATATTAGAAAAAATTATTTTGAATTATTTTTGTATGCACAAAATACGACTTAAATTCAAAAACGATTAATTATATCCAAGGAATGAAGTAATTTTCTTATGTAATTTAACTATTTTCATAAAGAAATATTATTTAATTAAATATTATTTAATAATTATATAAATATGATTTTTTTTTTTCTAATAAATCACCAAATGTTTAACAAATTTAATTATCTGTCACAAAAGATATTAAGAAATCACCAAATGTTTAACTTCTTCCATTGAGATTAGTGAAATATTTGCTGTTTACTTCAAAATGACTTAAAGAGGATATATCGCAATTTAATTTTGATGGACACAAATATTGTACGCCTCATTAAAACTTACCAAAAAACTTATCTATAAATAAAAAAATTTCAACTTTAGTAAAAAATTATATAAAAATGAGATATTTTTTAAAGATTATTTAAATTTTGACAAGAATTATTTTTTAGATAGTGCAACATTTTTGAATAAATTTCTTTATTTTTATATTTATTATTCAAAGTTAATAAAAAGTTAGCCTATTTAAGTAAATTTTTAATATTGTATAATTTTAGACTTCTACTAAATATTTGAATTTTTTAGAAGATTTTTTGCATAATTGAATTTGATTATTGGATATATTTCATATGGATAAAACTCAATATTTTCTTTCTACTTAAGTTTAAATTAAAATCACTTACTGTATAAATATTTAATTATATCTTTTGGATATGAAACATTATATTTCATTCTATTTTAATTATTAATTTAAATAATTACTCATCTCCAATACAAGAAAGCTTGCAACAAGGTGAAGATAAGGAAAAGCTTATGGGGAGTCCCGTCCCGATTGAAGAGTAATCAAGAAATACTTTCAATATAGTAAAACTGGCTCTTAACAGGACACTCAATCATGTGTGAACATACCTTTCGGTCCAAAATAAACATGTGTAGAGGATGTGGAGACGAACGCGATACAATTGAACATTTTTTGTGTTACTGTCTTTATTACATGAAAAAATTGCATTAAACAGGAGTTCTGGGTTGGAAATTAAGTCGGAAGAGCTGCTGGCTGAACCGGTCACCGCGAGATTTGAAATGTAAATGATACGAAGAATACAGTATCCCAAACTCGAGACTAAATGAATGAACTCCTAGCGGTTCTCCTCTCCAATCCAATGTAATGGTATTTCATTTGAATTTTACCCTAAAGTTTCTTTGTTAAAAAATTTATATTAAAAATTAAAAATGATAAATTATTTTGTTATTCAACTTTTAATTATTAATCATCATTGCTTTGGAAATATACAAAATAAACTTTTGCATGATTAGGTAATCAAACTTTAAATACTGTGATAAATCATTTGGCCTAAGGTAATTCAAAAATAAGGCAAAAAAAAAACATTACCAGAAACACTTTAGAATATTTTGGCTTGGACGTATAATTTGTAATTTTAAAATTAGAAAAGATAATTGGATGTTGTCTATTTAAGTAAATAAAAATTTTTTTTAACTAAAAACAAAATTATTGATTTAACTATCTATCAAAATCTAATTAAAAACAATTACATTCATATGCTTAGTTAAATTAATCATCAACATTAAGTTATTAAGCAAATTTAAAATATAATTATATATATTCGACCAGACTTTCATCAGTCGTTAATTTCACCAAAACTATTTCCTTGCGATTGAATTACAAATTTATCGTTTAATAAATCCCTTCAAATTTTACTAACACAACATAATAATATTTAATGATGCATTCAAGTGTTGTAGACTATTAAATAAGGCCATTAATTCCAACCCATAATATTAAATATTCATATAAAAATTGTCAAATGATTAAATTAATCGAAAATGCACAAAACAAATTGCTGTATAAGAAAATCCCCAACATAAAACGTTTCAAGAGCTTCAAAAACGTGTACTTTATAGACAACATTTTTTATTAATATTTTGTTAAGATTTAATCCTTTTAAATTATATTTAACGCACAAAACTAAACCCCCAGACAGTTAAAAGTTTATTACAATTGTAAATCGACCAAAAACTGTCATATCCTTTACATATGCTCCTTTAAAGGATTAGCATATAAAGAGACAATGTTTTTTTTTCTATTTCTTGGTATGACAAACATTTATAAGCAATTTAAATGAATTTTTCTTTATATTGTTATTGTTGTCAAAACGTATGTATAAATTGATGTCTGGGTCTCTAAATGATACTAAAAGGGAAAGTGTATCCTTTTAAGGAAAAAAAAAAGAATTGAAAAATGATAGTGAAAAAATAAAAACAGAAATATTATTAACCTCAAAATACAGGACAATAATAATATTTTATAAAAAAAAGTAATTTGTTTTCATTTTTAGTTTTATTGAATAATTTTATTCAACTACAAAAGGGATTTTACTTAGAAGTTTAAAGGATGAAGTTATATATTTAAAAGCGTTAAATTTAGTTAAAATAAAATAAATAAGTTGGAACATTTTCGTTAAAATAGTGGAGTTTTTGTCTAAGATTCCGAGTAAAATAACAATAGTTAATACTAATATTAAATGTATAACCATTTCATTTTGATTCGGTAATTAAACAAGATTAGATTTGATTCTACATGGAGGATCATTACTAGCTTAATTATTACATCCACATTGTTTATTGTGATTTTCCTTGATTTATTATGCGTCATTGTTAACAAACCCAAATTAAATAAAAATATTTCCAAAATTATATTAAAAAATTAAAGAAACCTAAATCGGAAACCCAAACCGTTTCTCGTTTAGAATAAAAAAAACTGAAAAACTTTGAAAATTATATTTCAAATTTCAAAAATAAAATCTTGTTCGTTTGGTTACACGGTACAATATATCATATAATAATACTTGACATCGGTCAAATCAGTGATTCCTCAAGACCCCATCACTATTCCTGTAACTCTATCTAAAGATAACTGAAATTTTGCACAGAGTTTTCTAAAAAAAACGATGTTTTAATAATCTCCGAATTTTGGGACACTTCTACATTAGCAATTTCTTAATACATAATAAATATAACGATATTGTGAAAATTGGATGCATTCCTAATAAATATTAAATGGAAATCATAACACAACAACAAAAACTATATAATGTCTTTGACAGTTTTTTGAAACTAATCAAATGAAATCAATTACTGATCAAATTATATAATAATAATAATTAATTACAATAAATACTATATAAAAATGTTACTTAATATTTATATATTTATAAATAAACGGCGAAAAGTAGAATAAACTTTCCAGTTGTTTCATAAAATCATTTTGAAATAAGTTCCCGCTGAGAACATTAATTTCATCCAATTTAAGGTAGCTTATGACGTGACATGTTAATTAAATAATTTAATAGTTGAGTATTTATTATATGTATGTAAAGCGGCCTGGCTGAAAACACATAAAATTTATTGCTTCAAATATGAATTAGGGTGACAAGATATTCTAATATTTCCAATTAAATTATCTAAATTCCTTTATACTTTCAAACATTTTGTTAACAATTTGTACTGTTTCTCTAAATTATGTTATTCCCAAAAGGATCAATAATTTTAAAATATTTTTTTTAGAATATATATTTTATTTAAATGACAATTCAAAAATTAAATCCAAAGAATTATATGTAAATAAATTAAGCACATAATTATTCGACATTTAGTTCGACACTTTATTATTGCAAATAATGAAAATGAAAATTTTAAAATATGAAATTACGAGTATGTCATTAAAACTAATAATTCGTTGCTCTTGATAATTCATTTTGAACCTCTAATAATGTAGGCAATGTAATTGAAAAGATGTCCAGCCATAATTACATAACTTAACTGACATCGTTGCATCATAATTATTATATTTTTCTGATATTTGGTAGAAAATTAGTTTCATCTAATGGCAAAAGAACAAATAAATTCGTAACTTTAGTTTTAATAACAAAAAATCGTTTTGAGTAATTCGTAACTAAAAATTGTAAATACAGTACAACGAAACATTTTAAATTCTTGAAGCTGGATATTTTAAATATAGGCAGATTGAAGAGGATAGAAAATTAAGTGGTTAAATAATTAACATATTTAGTAAGTAAATTATAGGAAGGATAATGTTAGTTATTAATGCAGTTTTAATTTCAATTTAAGGACAATTTATATAGTATGGTATATAACTAACACAGCCCTAAGAGTTCTTTTTAATAATAAGGAAGATTGTGTTTTCTCCATTAGTGCAAAACTGATGACATATCAGTAGGTTGAGTAATGTTACAAAATTTTAGATTAAACATATTTCCAAGAGTATTCAAAATAACGTGACCTTCATCATATACAGACAAAGTTTAAAGCAATTATTTGAAATTAAGCAAATTATTATAAAATACTTGATTTAATTTAATTATTTATTTCAATTAACCATTTTTATTAGTGCATAAAATATTTAACACAAAGTAATTAATATTTAATATTTAATAATAATAAAAATTCACTGATATTTTTTTATACTGTAATTACTTCACTAATTTGTCATTTAATTTTATTTCGACATTTGACTGATAATTGCAAATAGTGAAAATGAAAATTTAAAAATCTGAAATAAATAAATATAATTAATATTACTAATATTTTTTTTAAAAAAAAACCTTCATCCGTCCCTCAAAAAATTAACTCTTAAGTCCTTTGGGTGAAAATTTATATGAATTTATACTAATAATCACTAAATTTTATAATTTTTGTGTTGATCAATTCAAGTAAAACATAATTTATTACATAAATTCAATATGAAGATGATAATGCAACACGTAATTAATCTTCTTTCCAGAACAGCCACAGACTCACTGACTCACTGAAACATTGAACAATTAATTTATAAGGATGTTTCATGTTTCTACTGTATGTTCCGGAAAACGGGTTTTATTTATATATGGTTCTATGGTCAGTAGAACCATATACAAATAAAATTATAATTCAAAGACTTCCCGAACTAGAAGTATAAAAATTAATTACAAATCTAGTACTAAAAGTTAATGTAGTTCATTTTAGACCCAATGATTCTTTAGAGTTACTTGTGTTTTATAAAAAATACAGAAAGCTTGATCGTAATTTTATGTAATATTAGTTTAGCATTTGAATAGTTAATTCACTCATTTGTAACCTTTATATTTAATATGATATTTGCCTAAGGTACGGATGAAAGTTTGAATTCCTTATTAAAATTATAATCATTTACTTGAAGTAGTGTTGCTAATGTTATTGGAAATAAACCACCAGCAAACATAATATTTTCTAATTGACAACGTTGCATAAAAATTATTAAAGTTTTTTGAAATCTTAAATTTTGTCCAACCCAATTACAACTAAATATTGATGTCCTCAATGAATTTGATTCAATTAAAAATTCATTTGCCATATAAGAAACTGGTATTATTTCAAATAAAACAGCTGAGACATATATTAATAATATAATGCATTGAGCAAAATTTGCACCCAAAACTAATATACTAATTGCAGTTAAACAAAATATAATTGCAGTTACAATAAATTGAATAAAAACTGTCGTAGATATTACCGGACTAATTAGTTTAAAAATTCTGAAAAAAAGAAAAATTTAAAAATATATTAAAATTTTAATTAATTTGATAATATTTTACTTAACAATTTTTACATGATCTTCAATACAATGAACCAGATCTTCATAACTTTGATTTGAATCATTTGGTTTATTAATTTTTTGTAATCTAAGTTTTAATACAAATAATTGACCAATTATTATTAATAAATATGAAACTGGATAAATATCATTTGCTAAATTCTGTGCTGCAGCTAAATAAATAGCAATTACTTGATAACCATAAACATAATTATAATGTTTATTAATTAAATCAAATGGAAACCATGCAACAAATGGTAATTTATTTAAGATAATACCAAGTACAGAAAATCCAGTAACGCAACTATAAAATAATACCGAATAAATTGTGTACATTATTTGTACAATTCTTACCGAATTTTTTAATAAATTTAATTCATCTTGATTTAATTTAGCCCTTGAATCTAATTCATCTAATAAATATTTAACATTTATTAAACGTTCTTTCATAAACCAAATTGCATAAGATTTAAGAACTGATGTTATTATACTCAAAAGTGGGGGAGCATTTAAAATAATTGTACGTGTACCACGGATTTCAACAAAATAATATAAAACTTGAGTAATTGGAAATGTTAATATTAAAACTGTATTTAATAAAAATGAATAAATATGATAAATATATGAATATTTAGTTTGGGAGAATGGATGCAATCCCAATATTCGCCATAATATCCAAATCAAATTAAATGAATCACTTGTACGAAATTCAGTTGATTTTTTTATATGAAAAATGTCTTTAATAAAATTCGGTATTAATTTCATTGTATTATATAGAAGATGTAATGAGTAATGAACACTATTGACTGAATCGTGATTAAAAGGATCATTTCAGTTTTATAGATTCCAATTAATAAAGAGAAATGTAATTATTATATCGGTGTCGCATGAAATTAATTTGTATTACAATTACATAATTTCTGTTTTGGACTATATAATACTCGTACTACTTAGCAACTAAATACAGAGTAGTTCATTTCAGTTAATTTGAAAAGTAAATTTTTTTTCTTATTTGTTCGCGTTAATGTTTTTAGAAGAAAATGGTAGTCGCGTAGTATGATAATTTGATTTGACGTGATGAATTAGGTCCCATATGGAACTCCAAACCGAACCATCAATTTCCATTTAAATTGACTAAGTTTTAAATGAGTACCAGTAATAAAAATATGTAATATGTAATTGTGATTTTAAGACTAGAAAAACTTCTTACGGTTGAGGCCATTTGTTGACAACAAATCTTTCTTTATTATATGCCATTATAGCTTCTTACCATTAAAAAAAAATTCACTATAAAGAAAATTTATGTTTCGTTTTCCATATAAAAATTAGTAGGTCCAAATTGCAATAAGATGTCATGCTCTAAGCTCCCAAGTGGAATGACTGTACCAGGAAAATAAAAAAAAGTCAGAGGCCAATTTTTTTAATATATATCTGAGCGTCATTGTTTATTTCCGATTGCTGAAACTCTTGTTGATTAGTTTATTCTGTGGTAATAGCACAGCCTTAAAATGTACATTCTTGTGAGTTATTCAATTAGGAAATTAAGAAATTACTGCGTAATAAATAATATTATGTAATGAAACACCCTATAAAGTTGATAGTAGAGTTTTTATATGTCTAATTTATAAACTAATTGTTGCAATGCATCAAATATTTAGTATAATTAAAATTTTACATTTTCGTTTAAAAAAAATTACTTCAATTTAATTTATGGATATTTCACCCAATCCCATTTTTTTAACTATGGAAGGAATACAAATTTATTTACAAAATTGACCTTACATACTAAAATCTATAGAATTTTATAATTTACATATAAATATTTTGTGTTGTTACTAATAATTAATATAATTTTTAAGGCTTTCTGTTTTATCCGTAATAGTAGGAGAAAATCAATTTAAATCTACGTAATATTGACTTGATATTTTCAATAAATTTGTTTGCCTAGAATTCATTGCCACTGAGCAAAGCTGTAGCGTTCTCATCAGAACCGGGAACCGCTATGTAAGTGGTAAATTGTTAATTATACACCGATTAATACAAGCAGTTAAATAAGAATAAAAATGTGTTTACCATATTTAACCAAGAAATGAAGCTCTAAGTAAAAACAATTATGTCGTACGACGTCTGTCAAAATTGACTCATGCACATACATTTACCAAAACTGGCACCTTTTTTAATTTTGTTGATAGGACACCACTAAATTACTTAAATTTCGGCTTTTTGTTTCTTTTCATTTATGGTTTTATTTATGATAATATGTTGCAATTTTAAATATAAAGTAAAATTAAAATAATCAAATAATTATTTTAGCATAAATTCCTAAAGAAAGGATAATTAAGAGTCAATAATAAATTTTCATAAAACAAATACAGTCTCTACAAATTATCTTCTTTATTAATAAAAAGTGGCAATATTTAAACTCTATAAACGCTGTTAAATTGCTGGTAATAATAACTTTTATAAGTAAAATTTTGACAATATTCATTCCATTAAATCATAAAAACATTTTCGCTCCTTAAAATTATACAACAAAAATTTTCCATTAAATTACAATGTACAAAAATCAGCGCTAAAAAATCATATATAAAATCCTTTGAGAATTTTTGCTGTAAAGTATCAAATTCTCATTTTTATAGTCACAAAATTGACTTTCTTTTCAAAATTGCGTTAACAAAATATTTTCACGACTTTCAAAGTAAATATAAATCGCAGAATTTGTGTGACGAATTTCGACAATAAAATTATTTTGTCGGGATGAGAATATTTAACATAATAATAATTTTTGAAATTATTATGAAGAAATTAAATAGCGCCGTAGTTGTTGAGGGAATATTAATCACAAAAATTTCAATTTAACCGCAAAATGACATTGAAAAATTCCGGAGAATTTAACTTTATTTCCTTTTTACGATTAATTAGAACGAAATCTGACCCAATAATTATATTTTTTTTCATATTCATTGAATTTAATTAATTAAATCGAAATGAAAAATTATAAATTATTTATTAATTATATATTATGAAAAACAGAAAATTATAGTAAAATGAAGAATAAACAGAAAAAAATATTTAAATCGTATAATTTATTGGAAAAATGTGGTTTTTAAATATTATTCTAATCGAAATAATAAGAATCATTTTACGAGTTAGTTAGAATAGCTATGATGAATATATTGTCAACAAAATGAATTTAGCTGAAACTTTTTTTCTCGGCGTTTTCGAGACCGCAGATTCCAAAAATTGAAAAAAAAGTAGATCCAGTCGACAGCTTTTAATGAAACTTGGCTCAGAAGGTTTATCTATACTTCATCGAACAAGATGGCATTGGTTTCATGCTAGAATTTTCAGTTTATGTCCTTCGGTTGGTTCGTTCTTTTATAGAAGGCGGGAATAGAAGTGGCCAAACCTCGTACCTAGACCATACGGTCCGTTGTACCCCCTTACGAAATGTTACCCATTTTCACCACGAATCGTGCCATCCCACTACTTTAATAAAGTTTATCAGGTGAGCAGGCTTTTCCTTACTTACTGCTATTAAATCTCCTGCAAAATAAAAACCGAAAAGTTTTAATCTTTTATTACACAGAGAAAGACAGTGACATAAAAGATGTTACTCTCAGTGACATAAATTGTCTCGTCATCCTCAGCACAGCCTGTACAAGCTGTTTCCGTTGTCAGTCTTAGTCGCACGGCATTTTAACGTAATAGTAAATGCCCCGTGACTATTCCTGTGTACAGCGTGATCATGGGTTTGGTTATATTTAGAATACTTCTCGATTGTTCAGCATTGGGGTTACTCCAGAGTCCAGAATGTGCTTTTCTACTGTATGGAAAAATTTCCAAACAAATTTATTTCTCAGGTTTGAATTTGAATGACATTTGGGACACAGGATGGGTTCATGATTATACATTATGTATCTACCTAAGTAGAGATAATTTACATATTAGTTTTGTAATCTACAGTTTGTGACAATTTAGGTTCGACAGTTGCCGAGAGATCATATAAAAATTTCAAATTAAATACACTTTATTATTGGTGTTTTAACAGATGTGAATATTTTAACAAACCACTGTTTGTTACAAAGGTTCTGTTAATTTTCATAATACTTCTGGACATAAAACAGTGTTAAACTTAACTGTGAATGCTTTGTTAAAAATGTGCTATCAAATGTTATTAGCTTTTATTATTTTGTAGGGCTTTACTTTAGAGATTTAAAATATAATAGTTATTTTAGAAAGGTCAAAATATTCAAATAGTTATACAGAAAATTAATGAGTTTGTCAGCAAAATATATAAAACTTTTACTTATATAAATCTAAAAAGATACGGTTTGTACGATTGCAATAAAAAACAATACTGACAGAGCATAAGTCCATAATTATGAAGCTCTGTGAATATTTCTTTTTAATTTAAGATTTCTTTAGATTTAGTATCTAAAACTATAAAAATTGTAATAATAATTCAACGACCACAAGACAATAATTTTCTGCATTATTTATTTTATAAAATTCTAGTTTTACATGGAAATTTTTAAAATATGATAATTGTCAAAACTGGCAAAAATTATTAATATAATTTTTGTTTTAAGATTATTAATATTTTGTCTGTCAACAAAACTCATCAAATCAAAGGACAAAAAATGATTTCATAAAAATTATAATAATATTTTAGGATAGTAAAATGTCTGGTTTTTTAGCTTAATAAGCAATTTTGAATAAAATGACCTAATGAGAATTGAA
Source organism: Rhamphomyia laevipes (assembly GCA_963920725.1). Taxonomy (NCBI): domain Eukaryota; kingdom Metazoa; phylum Arthropoda; class Insecta; order Diptera; family Empididae; genus Rhamphomyia; species Rhamphomyia laevipes. The sequence goes on along the minus strand of OY987258.1, from coordinate 53,320,475 downwards.
AATAATTTGAATAAATTTTGTAGTATTTTCAAATTATATTAGAATTAATATTACGATTTGGATTAAACCGAATAAAATTTTAACATAGAACATAGAAAATGACATCCTGACATCAGAAAAATGTAAAAAATTGGACAATTATGACCAAAAATCGTGAAATATAAGGCCAAAGCTTATCGAGAGCCATAAAAAAAGAAGTTTGGATTTAAATTCGCAAATCAATTAATAATGCAAATTTACTCGGCAAAGAAAGGTTGGAAATTTGTATTTAATAAAAAACATTTCACTGATAATTGGTCACCAAAGTATTTATTATTACCACAAAATTACATACCTCAAAACTATAAGTAAATAATAAATTAGCTATAATTAACCTCAAATTGTAACTTGTTAATTTACATGATTTGAGCTGGCTATACACTATTAATTTTTAATCATATATAAAACTACAATTTCTGAACTTCTGGTTCTGGCTTTAATCATTTCTGAATGGTTTTATTCTTGTAACTAACCTAACCGCATATAAATTAAAATCGTTTTTTCATTTTTCATTGCTGTGGTCTGTAAAATAATTTTAATTTAACATTTTAATTAAAATATTTTTGCAACAGATGCGCTTGTAGATTCAATATTAAAATTTACACTTTATAAATTTTGTGATATTGATAATTTTTTTTATTGGAATAGAAATATAGAATCTGATATCATAAATAATAATAATTTTAGTCAATTATATATTAGACTGGATCGTTAATTATAGTTTTTATTTAAATGAAAATTAAAATTGATAAAAGTTCTTGCATGAAAAACTCTGAATTTTTAATTACTTTTTTATAATAACAATTTTAGATACGGAAGCAAAGGTTAGGCTAGGTTAGAGCTGCGGTTTAAGGCCACGTATAGACCGCTAACTGGAGAGTTATAAACTACTGGGTATGTGTTCTCGGTATTCGTCGAGTTTTCTGAAAGAAAGTCGAAGGATTTTAAGCTATTCGCGAAATTCAGAATCAACCTGATACTGATTCTTGAAATCTCCTCGAGTTTGTGTTATCACGCTTCTAATTCACAAAAATAACTTTTCAGACTATGAATTTCGATGTAATAAATTGAGCTATGTATTTAACCAGCTTTCTTTAATGACATTTAATTAACGTTAATAAAGTTTTGTGAAGTTTTGTTCATTACGAATGTTTCCTTGCCTTTCAAACATAATAATTTAGCTATAATACAATTTTAGGTTCAAAGTGGATTATTGATTCCGTAGCTGATGACGATATGCTTAAAAATCCTGAGAATAATTAATTCCATACTTAAGCGAATTCTTCGCAAATCTGTACTGTAGTGAAAACATTCATAATTTATTATTACAAACTAATTTAGATCCTTTGATGTTGAAAATACAACTTTAGTATATAAATATAAATTTTAATTGAAACTTTAAAGCAAAATATAAATAAATATTTACATAATAAAATAAAATTTATTTAGAAAATTATTTTTCCAGCAATATTTTATAAATTAATGTAAAATAGTAAAATTTAAATTCGTGCATTCAATAAAAAATAAAATTAATTTATTTCTAATTGTAGAAATAATTTACAATCTCTGAAATTCCTTCTAAATTAAATAAATGTCACATTTCCACCTACACTCATGAATAAAGTTTTTTTTTTGTTAATGTTTAAAATTTATCTTAAGCAATTATGCAATGAAAATTTTGCATGTTATTAAAATTATTGACCTAAATTTTTCTCAAGCGCCACAAAATTATATTTACACATAATATTTTCACATATTTTTAATTATTTTGTGTTAGAAATTAAATGGTTTACAAAATAAATAAAATTATCAATAAAATTTTGTTTATTTGATTATGGAGAATTATATACAAAGTTAGCTAATTGAAATTTACAAATAAAGTTTTGATTTTCTCCAATTAGATAGAATCGGTTTTTCCAGAGTTCACTGTGTTCTTAGTGTGAAACATAATTATTAAGTACAAAAGAAATCAATAATTAACATTAATTTAAACTATTACGTAATTTCACAAGAATCAATTTTAACAATAATTTATTAAAAATTACTTTTTTATAAACTTCCTTAATAAATTGTTTATCCTTATTGCCATCCGAGTTCCATATTTGAAGTATGTCTAACAAATTCACTATAAATTGACTTTACAAGTACAAAACTACATAAATGTCATTTAAATGATAAAAATTTATTTTCTGCTTTCTTTTTATGTAATTCCTTTTAAATTTCTCTTCGATATTTTTTATCAGATGTTTACATATTAAGTAACCAACAAAAAGATAGATCTAAAAATAGAACAGATTATGGACTTATATATGTCACTTCAAATATATATAATTCCAAGGATACGAAGGACATAATAAAGTAACTGCTTAACAATATAAAACAAAGGTAAATTTAAGACATGAATTACTTACGTTTTACAAAATTTAATAGGAAATCGTTTTTTTTTTTTATACAAAATAATATTTAGGTCAACAAACAGAAATTTGATATTATACAAAAAAAGGGGGGAGCAGATAACTCGTAATTAAGTTCAACAGTGATTTATGTCAAATAGTGTTTTGTAATTAACAGTATACATTTTTAAAAAACAGTGCTTTATTCAAAATTTCACATCTTCTAAGACAAAATTTTGATAACGAACCATTGAAACTACCGACCCTAAATTTCATTGAAATCGAATAATAATTTACTATAATGGCTCTGGAATATATAGATATAGAATAATAATCGGAAATTTAAGTGTGGACCTTCTAAAGTTACTGATTACTACAAGTGTAATCACGAACCCTGTGTCCCAAAAGTTCATACATATTAAAATATATGTATATTAAAATTGTAAATATTTGGACACTCCGATCTCGAAACCACATAAAATAAAAATTTCACACAAACTCATTTCTTTTGAAAATCAAGTCAAGAGCAACACTCATAGTAATTCTAACTATACTTGTAATAATAACTAGCATGAGAAACTTACAATTTATTGTTAGTTTTCTGAACTGTGAGGTCTAAATTCTTCTACAAGATGACATTATGATCCTGATTTAGAGATTGCATCTGTTATAAACAGATTCAGCAATAAATACTAAGCTGCTGAATGTTTCTGAATAACTTCATATTAATTTTATGCGTTGACATCTAAAATTCATCATTGAATCATAAAATATAATGAAAATTAAAATGGACTAAAGTTTAGATTTTGTGAAGGGATGGGAAGAAGATACACATGAAAACTACTGCGACTAAAAGACCTATTGACCAAAAGACCCTGGAAAATTATAGCTCTCTTACAAACGCTAGTTTATTGATAAATCATAGAACATTTTAGATGCGATATCCTTGGGTTCTAGAAGCCATTGACAGACTCGTCATCTTCGTTACTTAATCTGCATCAGGATGACTTTGACCTATCAATTTTGTTGATGTGGTATGTGAGGCGACAGTGTCCCAAGAGAAAATTGGTTAGTTGGCGCACTTGGTTCTTTGATAGTTTAAGTAGCTCAAGTGTCTTTTTATTAAAAATATACAGTAGGAATTTCTAGGCTTATCTACAATTTGATTTTGCATGCAATACCCATAGCCTATCTCTTTCTTTTATTAGCCAGTTATTATGACTGATTTAGCCGAACTATTAAAATGGACTTAGCTTTATATTTAGTTGGTTGGTGTTAGCATATTTTATACTTGTAACAAGTAATTAATATTTAAAATTTTAGAAAGAAATATAAGTATAAGAAATAAACTATACGAAAAACCATCTTTGAAATTCATTAATTTTTCAAATATTAAATTTATTATTTTGTATAAAAATCATTATAAATTTATGAAATTCTCTGATTTTTATTTTCTGATAAATAAAAATGTTTACTAAAGAAAATAATTTTCCTTTTTCTTATCTGTTGACTTTTCCAATATAATTTTATATATTCGTGCATACACAAATATTTATTTCAGATTGTCTTTTTCAATGTTTTCTTGTAGATTACCAAAGTTTATAATACTCTCACATTTATGTCAATATTTTCCCACATTTTAATAGAACCAAAAAGATTCTGAAGTGTTTACAAAAATAGATGATCAAGATTTTTTTTTCGGATATATTGAACCAATAATTTTGATTGTTTTGAATGCAGAAAAATAAATTTTAAAAAAAAATGTAGTTAGTATGATATGTGTAAGTAAATATAGAATGTTCTTTGATACTTAAAGAGGGATTACATCACACATAATAGCTTCCAACATACAATCATAATTTCATCATATTTATTACACAAATATTATTTACTTAATAGTTAATTTGTTATTGCTGGTCTTTTGCTGAATGAATGAACACTTTTGAAAATTGTAAATTTACCACCGGATATTAGAAAGCTTGAAATTTTTTAAAAGGATAACTGAAATTTGAAAATCGTGGACACATCAATATCGGCTGCAGTAAATCGACTTCTAACCACAAATTATATTATAGGACGAATATTATGTTAGAAAGTTAATCAAACATTTGTATTCAGAATAATCAATAGTTCAGAAAATTTATTTAAATTCGATTAAATGACTTATGAGTAAAAGGTTAAATTCGTAGCTCAATTTCTTAAATGTGAAAATGTGGAAATTGATTATGATGAATTAGCGTCATGACAATACCAAAATGAAGATTTTCATGTAAGTTAATGATTCGAATATTTAAATTAACATGATTTTTCACCATTTTTTTAATTGTATTTACGTGTTTTTCAATATTTTTCAAAGGAAAAACTCTCAAATCAACGCCTTTCCTTTTTCTTCAATAGGCAGAAAACTTCGTATGTCTTAAAAAATAACTAAAACATTTTAATTTTGACTTTTCTCAAACAATATTGTCGAGACTATTAAAAATTACTTTATAAAATTCAACAAAACTAAAAATTGACTTAATAAAATGAGTGTGTTCTGATACCAACCGCTCTAATTTTAAAAATGGTCCTTACGAATTTTGCTCCCTTACTCGAGTTTTGCAACGAATTGTCAAATTTTTTCCCTATAGAAATTTCTAATTGAATATTGTCAGTACCGGTACGCTCTATATTGGTAGGTAGACCAAGGACCAACCATAAAATTTTAACTAAATGTTCTCAAAAATTGTAAAACCGAGCTATACTCGTAGGTATAAAAAAAGTCATTATTTCTTCTGTTTGAATATAAAATTGCTTTTGTTACCACAAATATTGCCTGCACCGATTGCTACTGAACACAATAAATGTTCACCAAAATTCTGATAGATTTTCTTTTTTTGTAGGATGGTAATGAATAATATTAAAATGATAGTAATAAATTTAAAACAAAATCCAAATTATTTTACAAAACTTCTTAAGTATATAAAAAATGTCGTCAATATAAAATCCCATGTATAAATGATGAGTCACAATAATAAATAAACTTATCTCAAAAGTCAAATTGAAATTTAACAAAAAAAAAATTTCATTTATGAAAAATGTATTAAATTATGTGACTTAATTAAAATACTTCGGGTCAAAATAATAAGTAGCTATAGAAGCATCAACAATAATATTAATAGCAACAATTTTCGTTTTTAGTTTGTTTTGTCATAATATTAGCAAGGACATTTATTAGATGAAGAAAATTGAATATGAAAATTTATGTAATGTAGTGAACATTTTTTTGATATATTACTCGTTTGAGCTAAAAGAAATTTAATATTTTAATTTATTACTCAAATGATTTGAAATTTTATAGTTTTTTTTTAACTTTATACACATTATAAATCTAACAACTTTCAAATTTACTTATCATTTTACTTGTCATCAAGGATAGACTAATAGGAGACAGTGTTATTTTTTTTAAAATTTTTATGTTTCTCAAAACAATAAAAAACTACTACAAAATTTCACTTATCAGATAATTTAAAGTTTTGTGTAAATAAAAATCCATTTTCAACAAATCTTTAGAAGCGCTGTCAACAATAAATTCCATTTTTTTCTAATATTGGCGATAAACTATTTAAAGTTGTAAAAAGAAAAGTGATTTATTTTGAAGTAGTCAAAAATTTCAATATAACTTTTAAATGCAACCAAATTTTTTTGTAGTAGCTACTATTCGAAAAATGGATAACTAACAATGGTTCGTTCTTATTATAGCTAAATCTATAAAATTCTGAAAAATATTCGAAAAAGTTTTGTATTTTTATGTTATTTATTTAAAAAAAACTAAAGTTTTTATAATTCGGCATTGTCAGATGAATTAGATTTGTCCTAAAATTACACTTTTAAGGACTTAATTAAGTTCTGAGACTGCATTGAATTTGATTAAAACCTTTTATTGAAGTATACTAGACATTTGATTAATACTCTATTACTATTGTCTCGATGTACTCCATAATATTCCGGGTGAATGGCAAAAATGCCCACTGCTTTACATTAGCCTTTTAGCAGCCGGAATATTAAAATCGAATTAGGAGGATACAGACCATTATTATTAGTGAAAAGGAGAATTTCTTAATATAATTATTAAATTTATTTGCAGAGTGCACCAAAATTTTATAATGTACATACTTTGAATTTGAACTATGTAGCATTTAAATTTTAAGTATGAAAAATAATGGCTGATAGATTATAACCATTTTCCTCTAATTAATCGTGGAATTTCTTAAGGGCAATTTGTATAACAGCACTTAAAGCTATATGTCTCTATTACTTAGATTTCAGATTCGGTGTTAGATTTGAGATTATCTTTAGTGCGAAACTTCTTTACATACACTCACTCTTTGAGAAAACCCTACACGAAACAGAAGAGTTCCAATCATATCACGGAATCTGTATCCATTCACTGTCCACTGCATTACTAAATTCATTTTCGTAGGGTACGACAATCATTTCTAATGTCAATCCGCACAAAAATGTGCACTTTAGCAGAGCAATTATCACTTGTGATGAACTTGGAAGTTAGTAGTACCTCAAAATCGGGTATTATCTGTTTAATTTATTCGCATTACTTATAATTTCGATAAGATCTTTGAGTTAGCAATATCGACTGACCATTTTAAAATCAAATTTCTACAATTTTTTCGTTAGTTAAATTAAATAAAATTAATTTATATAATCAAAATATTTATTAACTTTTTACATACATCATTTGTTAAGTTTATCAGCTTACTAAATGACATATCCGAAGTCTCAAGGCTGTGTCTCAAGAAAGATTCGAAAAATTCTTAAATTCAAATGATATTAATCGTCATAGAAATGAATTTTTAAAAAGTGATGATATATAAAAAAGTTATAAATTAAATTTACAAATTGAATTCATATTTTCTTTAAATTATTTGGTTATTCAGATGAAATTTTTACATCATTTTCCTATTCTCATATTCACGATAAGAAATTGATTGGGTTTTACATTGTCGAACACATAATTTACTTAGATTTTCTTATGGTAAATTATATATAATGCTTAAAAACAGTGATAACGTTTATTATATTATCTACATCAACATTTTATGCTACTTTATTATTCGTTCTTATTACATTGTAATGAAACAATATATTTTCTATCATTAAATAAATGATACCAAAAATATTGATTGTATTTGATAATTTCCTCAAACCATTTTTAAAAAAATATACCAACATTGAATTAGTCTCTTGTATAAGCGTAGCAATCAAGTATCGTATTACAAATAAATTGGTTGTAAATTTTTATAACAAAAATTTAGTTTTTTAGGGTAAAATTGTATTATATTTGACAATGTTGCATAAGAAAAGTATGAGAATTACAAAAGTTGGTTACATACATTTTTGAAATTTATGACACACAATTTCGGTATTTTAATATTTTCTTGGAAGTTTACATATTATTAAAAATATATTAACAAAATAATAAATTCTCAATAGTGAATATGTAGTGACCACGTAATAGAACCATTTTAACTACTTTTTAATATTTTCTATAATGAAGAATTTTCTTATGCTGCCCATACATTATACAACTAGTTTGGTAACGTGTTGACAACTTAGTCAAGTTGTATAATTTATGGGCAAGTTTATAAAACGCTGACAACCATTTTGACGGTAACCAAATAGACCGAAGAAATATATTGTGTAAAATCAAAATTACGTTGCTTGTCAAAAAATATATTAAAAATACAAATAGTTCACTCTATTATTTAAAACAATTACTTAAAGTTGTTTTATTTTATATCTAAATATATTTTAAATTTAAAATTAATTTTTTTTTCAGATAAATTAAAAGTAAAAGTTGACTTTTCCGGTTGTAATATTTCAAATGTGTGAGATGAAAATGTTAGACTTTATTGATAATACATTGGAAACTAGGTTGTGTAATGTGTGGGGAGCTTTACAGTACCAGATTTAAAATATTATAATGTTCTCATTCTCAGCTGTACAATTAAATCCAAAAAGTGCTAGAACCATAAAAAATAATACAAAGTTATATTCAGTCAATAAACTGGGAGTGAAGAGAAAATTAATATAAGATGATGTAAGTTCACCCTTGATGTAAGTCCACCCTTATTAATGTTATGAAATAATAAAGTGGGAATAAAATGTAAAATGATTTTTGCTTCCCTTAAGTTTATTATATTAATTTAATCATTTTATCAATGACATCCATAATCAATTTTATATTAATTTCAATTGTAATTTTTATAACTAAGGGTGCAAATTTTGTCATTTTGTTCTGTCATTTTTATATTTGCAAGAAAAGTATTGGAATTTAAATATTTATATTTATGTAGCGAAACAAAAATTATGACAATGCCAGTAATAAAAATTTTACTTACATAAAATAAATTTGTTAACACCATAAAAATTATGATGCCAATAAAAAATATGTCACTAAAAAAATGTTGTTAGAAAATCTAAGTTTAGAGCGTAAACAAAGCAAATACAGAAAATCGCATGACATATTTCAGTATTATGTAAGGAAACTAACAAAAACAATTTTTAAAAATTGTAGTGAAAATCTGCATTTTCCTATTTTATATCGGATGTAAATTTTAAATATAGGTTACTTTTTTAACGTATAATGTTACAAGCGAATACCTGATTTATTTGGAAATATAATTTCTCAGAATTAGATTGCAGAATGTAGCAACTAATATTAAGTTATCAAAGAGAAAGTATAGTATAATAAAAACCAACTACAAAATCTGTTAAGCTATAGAGGAAGGGGTTAGCTAGTAATTTATAAACAGCAGCAAATTGTAATTAACAAACTTTTGTAACAAAAAGTACTTTATAAACATCATAGCTTGTTAAAAATTTCACATATTTCAAGATACCAAGAATTCCGAATTTTGATAGTATTGGAACTATCAACTTATATATGCATTTTTAGTGTGAACTTGAAATCTCCGAATTTTACAAAGGCAAATATTTGACCCAAAATGAGTTTTTTTTAGTTTCAAGTTCAGTGGAACATTCATAGTCATTCTAACTATATTCGTAACATATTAAAATCTGATTTGCAGTTAATAATTTCTTTACATTTTCCCTGTTCTATCTGTCAATTTCTTTAATATTTTACATGTCAAATGACATATTTGCAATAGAAGAAAATAGACTTCGTAAGTGTGAATACAAAATTGATAAAAATCTACAAATAATAGTGATGTGCAAAAATTGAGTACCGAATACCAAAGTATTCGTTACTTGAAGAATGAATGAGTACTGATTACTTATACTCAAAAGTATTCGATCCTTGTATGATTACTTTTCATTTAATATGAAACCCAAATTAAAATTGTAGTATTGTAGTTAACCAAATTTCCAAACCAACAGAAAATTATTCATTTCATTTTTCATTATACTACCGAGAAAAAAAGATTGCATATGAGTATGAGTACTGAGACAGAGGAATGATTTGATTACTTTTTTCATTTGATTACTCAAAATGAGTGTGAGTATTGAGTAAATTTTTCGTTTCTTCATACGTGTATTGTATTGTGTGTAACTGAAGTTGTAGTCAGTCACGCCACAATACAAAACACATATGATTACTTTTCATGTATGAATAATTTCAAATGTGATCTGAAATGAAAAGTAATCATAAAGTAACGAATACTTCGTATTGATTACTTATGAAAAAAGTATCGAGTACCGATGATTACCTGAAAGTAACGAATTTGCACATCACTAACAAATAATTTGCCCACAACATTTTATTATTGCGATATAATTTTTCCATATTTTTTCTTATATATTATCTACAAAAATTTAAATTTATTTACCTCCTGATAATATTTTCCAAACAGTGGTGAAAATTCCTTCATCAAGATTGTTAAGAAATCTGCAAAAAATATAAAATTTATTGTCCAATAATAGCAAGAAATTATTTTTAGAATCGGAATAAATTTAGCTTGAAAATGTTGGTTGAATACATGAAAATATTAAACTATGCTGGCGCTGGCGCTAGAAATCAGCACCAAAAAGAAATATTTACATTTAAACGATTATTGGGTAAAATAAATAAATTAATAAATATTGACAACAAATTTAAGTGGTAAAATATTTGGGTAATATTTTTTTCAGAAGGTAAATTTAAGTTATAACAGAGAAACTTTTAAATGGTTCATTATCATCTCAGATTCTACAATTTTTCTATGTGTGACGATTAATCTTAATTAACTTATAATTATCGAATCTAATACGGAGTGGAAATAATTAAATAGATTGCCTACGTGACTTACAAATTAATGCAAATTAACTAGAACTTAATTAAAGGAAAGGATAAGTCTTCAAATCACTTAATATTTGATGCAGTAGAGTTGTTTAAGATTTCAAAGATTTTTTAAATTATTTTTTTTTGAATATTATTGCTCATTAAATATCAATTCTGATAGTTTTTTCTCCATTTTATTTCAAATTTTCTAAAATCAATTAAATCCTATAAAATAAATCAATTTCTTTTATACGAAGATGAATTATAAGAAAAGAAATTTCAATCAAAATAATATTATGTTTTCGAAAACGTGATTTTTACAAAAGTCCTTAAAAGTGCAAATTTTCTAAATTGTTACTTCATTTCCTTTAGATATTATTGAAACTTAAATGTTGGCTAAGTAAGAAAAATGTTATAAATTAATGTTAAATAAAAGTACCTTCACCTCGACAGTAACCTAAAGTATAAATTTAATGGTTGTCATTCCAGTAGAATGTGAATTTACGTGAAGGTTATATAAATTGATTGCTTTTAATGATATTTTCCTTATAATAATGGAAACCTCTAACAATATTTCTACCATAGAATTATAAAAATCTGGCTTGTAATACTTTTGGCTGGTAGTCTATTAAGAGTAATATTAGCTTAATTTAATATACAAAGTTTGTAGTGTAAAATTTAAATAGAAATAATTTTAATTTATATCTTCTTTGGTAATTTTCACTTTTAAGAAAAACTGTTCACTGTGACCTCAAGCAAACTTCAATGTAAATTTCCATAAACAAGAGGACAAAACCGGTTGAACACTTACTGTATGTGGAAGTTTATATGTAAACGATTTCTGCACTTCGGAAGCTATGTTGTCGTTCCTTAGAAAACGTGACAGTTATCAGTACACTTCTTATTCTACTTCATCAATGGTCGGTAATCATGAATAATTATAAGTTATATCACAAGAAGTCAAATTAATAGAAATGAATCAAATAATGAAATATGAATACAACTATTAAACATCAATGAAAGTTATAAAAGGTTCCGATTTTTTTTATAACTAAGCTAATTTTTTCTTAGTTATAGCGTTTAACTATAAAAAATAATGTTTCAGAGTCAAAAAATTGTTGCTTATTTGTTGTGAAAATTAGATTTTAATATAAATTAAAAAAAAGTAATATGATTTGTAACGTCAGAGATTGTTAATTAAACTGCAATTATCGTCAAACGTTTGGTATTTAAATTGGTAAAATTTGTAGAATAATTTTAAGAACAATGAAAACAATCCTTAAAAACAACTTTTTTTAAGGAATTCTAGCAAATTGTACACATATGAACTATATCTAATTATCATTCTATACTAAATGAAACATATGAAAGAAACTTTAAATGGTTATAACCAAAAATCATAAATAATTTTCATTATCTTATTTCTACTACAATTTTAACTAATCCAAAATAATAAAGACATAAAACATAATTATGATAAATGTCTTCTCTATTTTAGGCAAATAATTAAGATATTTATACGATTTATTTGAAAGCTATGAACTGTGAGTGACCCTAAAAAGATCATTGCACTTAGCTTGTAAAAATAAAAACATATAATGTCCTTGTTAAAGAAGAGAAAAAATCATCAGGCTAAATGTATCATATCACTTTTTTAGTACTGTTGCTTTACTATGGTGTCCCAGGGCAAGTTTATATTGTAAAAAGCCCCAATATTTTACTGATTTAAATTAGAAACTTTTAAAGTTCTTTATTGGATGTCATCCTGCCAGCGACTACTGCAAATTCTACCATTAACTATAATTTCTTACACATTGAAAATTGATTTTATTGCATATGTGAAACTATTATTTTGATATTTGTAATTTTAATAGCCACAATTTTTTATGCTGGAAAATTAAAATACATTTCAATGAATTTATATTTACCATTTTCATAATATTTAAAAGATAATTTTAGTTTCAAACTAATATTAATGAAGATAATATAATAGTTTATTTTTCTGAAAGTTCTTATGTTAACCTCATTATATTATCATCAATCATTTTAATTACATTAATTTGGCAGAAATAGTTTATTTTTGATGAAAATCATCTTTATTAATTGCTTATAAATATTAACAGATGCTAATATAATTATTAAAATGCTGTAATTCATCATACTCAACTATGGATAGGCGTCACTTACAGGTCAAAGAGAGTAAATAGTAAAATATTGGTAAATATTTGGAATATATTTTGTAGTAGTTCTTGTCATACAAACTTTTGCTAAATTTTTATTTAAAACCTCTGTAAAAAAAATTCTCATACAGCAAAATTGGATCTGTTTAAAATATTTTGGAATACAAACTGTAATGATCTGCGATTTGCTGAGTAATGAAAGATGAATTTAAGACAGACAACTTAAATTTATAATTCACTTTTTATTATTATATTATTTTAACAATTTTTCAATATGATATTAAATGAATATAAAAGGAATTTAATTTAAAAAAACATATCAAAATTCAGATTTTAGTGAGTTTACACGTATAAAAGTTGCAATGTTTCATAATTTTTTATTTATCAACGTCAAATAAAATAAGTCATTATGTTTTAAGCTATGAAAATCATTGATTACGTATCTTTGTTTGTTTGGTGCAGAATGGTCTCAAGGTTATTTAAAGAGCTATTGAATATTTTCAAAAAAATTCAATATTCTTCAATATTATTAAATTAGTTTTTAATAAATTTGTAAATTTTAAATTTTCTGTAAATTTTAATTTTAGTTTCATTTTTCAGTTTGGAATTGAATGCTTTTTATTGCAAAATATTCACACAGTAGGGTTCCATATCAATGCAGAATATTTGTACTACTGCTGTTGATAAATGGTTTTTATACGATATTTTATTCATTAATACTATTAAATATAAATTTTTCTTGATACAAATTTATACATTCAGTGAAATCGTCACCTGAAACTTTAACTTATGTTGTTAGAGAGCCAATTATTTTTTAGATTGTCCAATTGTAGTAGATTTATTTATTTTGTCATGCATTGTATTTAAAATAATATTTTTTAATGCTTTTCAGATCTTTTTGATTTTCTGAGGTGATTGGTTTTCTTGAAGTAACCAATAATTCAATGCTCATGTTAAAATAGTTTTTTTTACCGAATATTCCATTTTTGTTGTTATATTAGCAGTTTGATAGCACACCCGATTACCAGACATTTTAAACTTTATATAGTCGGAATATTAAAAAACTGGCAGAACTGAATAATAAAAGTTCATAATAGAACTGATGATAAAGACTTTTATCATTTGGTATTTTATTAACCAATTTATTATTAGCTTATAGTTTCATGTTTCACATTTCCAAAATGTCCGAAATCTGTGTCTCAAAAAGTAAAACTTTCAATATGCATTAACCTGGTCCAACGAAGCTCTACAAAGAAATGAAATATATGTAATTATTATAGATAAAAAAAAATAATGAAAACGATAAAAAACTATTTTATTTATCGAAAAAATTAATAAGAATAATTGTTAACCATGACACTTGCAATAAATCAAAATTTAGAAAATCATTTTTCAATTGATTTTCTTCTCTGAATTTTCCATTTATCTCTGTGGATAGTTTTTATTAATAAGAAAATAAAATAAATTTAAACTCTAATAAATCAAAACAATATGAAAGTGAAAAAAAAAATCAAGACAATCAATTTAATTGAACATGAATTGTAACATATTTATCACAAAAACCTAGATAGTTCAATAACACAAAAACGCTTGTATAACAACAACTATTTTATGTAATATACTTTTGCAGAGGATAATAAATCTGTCATGACATCATATAATTTCTGTTTAGTCAATTAATTTAGTATATCTTAATAGTAAGGTGTAATATTAAACACGATATTTTGATTGGGGCCCATTAACTAAAATTCAGTATCATTTAGGGAGTAATCATTACAATCACTTTATTGATGAATTTCACAATTTTAATTGAAAATTATTTAATTCAAGTTTTTTATTTTATTTTATTATTCTTTTTATTCACATAATTCAGCTTCTATTCAGCGTTTGTTGCAAGTCCCTATCAGCATTTGCTGATGCATTTGTTTAGAAATTGTAAAATCGATAATATTAATAAACATTTACATATATGAAAAATTTACTCCCTGGAGTGGCAAAATGTAAAATAAAACTGGCGGGTATCCTGAAATAGTATCAGGCAAATGCAGAATCAACTTTTCTTTAAGATGAAATGCAATCAGGAAAAATAAAGTAGCTCCATATATTTGGTACGGCCAGAACTGTTTTCTCTTAAATGGAACGTAATTTCAAGACAATATAAATGAAGATAATGATTGCAAAATGGTATAGGATATAATTGATCCGAATCATCGTAAAAGGTTCTACTTCATTTCTTCATTAATATTAATGAAGAAATGAAGTAGATTATTTTGGATCCCCTATTAATAAATATGTTTTATAAAAGATGACAGAGGCGGCCTTAATACTTTCGATTTCGATTTTATATCAATTTGGTCTAGAAAATTTCAGTACCAATTATTATAATTATAAATAATAATTCATATATTCGGACATTTAATAATTACTTTTATTCTACCAACCAACATTTTCTAATTTCAATATTTATATTTGCTATGGGTAGCAGATAACTCGTAGTTAGAATAACTCGTTAGAATTAACAGTAATTTATGTCCAAAATAGATTTATATACAACACAGCTTTATTAAAATTTCATATCTTTAACGAAACTAATAATGTATTTCATTCGATATTTTTATTGGGTCCCATTAAAACTGACTGCCCCTAATTTTACTGGTACAGTCAGAAATTCAGTACAAAATTCAATTGAAATCGGATAATAATAATATTCTCTAGATCTAGAGTCTAGAACATAAGTGGATCCAGTGAACCTCTACCTAAGTAGGCACGTGCACAATAAACTGAACTATAAACAAGAAATTCTAGCATGAGTTCACTAAATATAATATACCGATCTCATCAACAAGAATGGCATTAAGCAGAAGTTTCAATGAATATTGCCCAATTTCATTAAAATCTGACGAGTGGTTTCAGTAGGCTTTTCGTACCTCGAAACTTCCCAGAACAAAAGTTCCAGCTTAATCTCTTTTCTTAGGGTCAAGACCATTACAAAACTCCTATAGTTTTACTATCTATACTGGCACATATATACAAACTAACTCAAATTATTGTTTTTCCTATACTTTTGTATACTAATCACTTTTGTCGTCACACAAAATATAAATTAATTTTCTAAATTTTTCATTAATATTTTTTAATTTCAAAATCCTTGTCGAATCTATAAAGTACATTGAGGTTTGAGACTTTTATGTAAACTTGTTAATAGGTTTTTTTATTATAACATTAATAAATAATTTGACAAAAGTTTTATAAGAATAATTATCTTAAAAATAATTTCATTTATTAAACGTTTTTTTAAGCATATTTTCATAAAATATTTTTTTCAATCTAAACTGTCTGTTTGTTCAGTTCCGTTTAAGAACTGACATTTCGTGGAAAAGTATCATTTCTTAGCAGCTATGTTGGCTGTAACCTCGCCATAAGATCATCAAAGCACATAAGTTTGATGAGCATGCATTCTTAGAGAATCAGTATAGAAATACGTTACTGTGTCCTAACCTACAGATATAAGATGGTTTATGAAGGTATATATGTGATGGATTTAGGTGGTCACATGACTGATAGAAAAACAGTGTTAAAACACGGCTTTTACTAGCATTCGTGTTGTATAGGACTCGTTGCTACTTAAAACAACCAATAATAAAGAGAATTTAAAACCAATCTCATAAACAGGACAATTTAATTTAACTTTAACATTTTATGTACTATAAACTTGAAACAGCAAAATGACATTTTCATTTATAATATCATTTCATAGATGTTATATAGGCCAATTAACTAAAACTTTACGAAATTAACTGAAAATAATTATAATTACTTTCAATATCGATTAATTTATTTTATTACGAAATTAGAAAAAAAATTATTAGTTAGAAGTATTTTATCAGCCATAAGAAATGGATTCTCTGCCAAAATTACTCCGAAAATCAAATAATATAAAAATATCGTCAGAGTTACATACCAATGACGCATTTCGTTACATTTGGATTAATTGGAAAGTTCTTGGTATGAAGCCGACATTACAGCATAAATATCTTTATTACATTTATTCAGTTGTACTTAATACCTTTGGAATCATAATGTCTCAATTTCCGCTAATTGCATATTTGGTTATGGAAGCACCGAATTTACTTGCAATCATTACAACTTTACCAACTGTTTTGGCTGTATTAATATCAGCATTTAAACAGTATACAATTTGGATAATGAAAAACAGATTACTCAATTGTAAACCAATACTTGATGTATTAGATGCACGAGCTAAATCTAATGAAGAAAATTATTTAAAATCAGCCATCAGAACTGTTCACATTATTTATTGGAGTTACACATTTTTATATAGTTTAACATTTTTCGTATATGTATTAGCAGGTATTTTATTAAAACGATATCCATTTGACGCCTGGTATCCATTTGATTATCGTAACAAATATTATCTTCATGGATATATCTATCAAATATTGACAATAAGTTGTGCTGGTATTCAGCAAGTTGCCAACGATACATATCCATTATCGTACATTTCTATAATTACAGCTCATATGCATGCTCTGCGAATGCGAATACAGAAAATTGATATTCCCCGAGAAAATAATATGGAAAAAAATTACCAGGATCTTTCAAATTGTATTCAGGATCACATAAATATTAATAAGTATATAAAATTACAAATTCAAAATGATATCATTAAAATTATACTAATAATTTCATTTTTCAGACTTATTAATCAAGTTTGTCCGGTAATATCAGCAACAATGTTTATTCAATTCACTGTAACAGCGATTATTATTTGCAGTACAGCATTTGGCATGCTAATTTCTACTCATATTGGAATGCAATATATTGCTTCTATTCTGTTATTAGGTGCAATTATTTCGGAAATGCTACCAGTTTCTTATTTTGCTAGTAAATTAATAGAGGAAACTGATAATTTAAGATCATCAATTTTTCATTGCAATTGGATTGGTCAAAGTTTAAAATTTCAGAAAAATATAATAATTTTTATGCAACGAACTCAATTAAGTAATGTAATTATTGCTGGAAATATATTTCCCATTACTTTGCCGACTGTTGTACAGGTAACGAAAAGTAAATTAAGTTCAAGTCCATGGAATTAAATGTTTTCTTTTCCAGATATTGAAATTTTCAATTTCACTATTTACTATAATCAACCAAGTTGGCAAGTAAAATTTAAATTCACATTAATTACAATATTATTGGCCAGTATAGTTTTTGTGTTGAAATAATTTTGTAATTAGCTATGTTGCAGATAATATTTACATCTAATTTCATTATTTCATTATAATCTATTATTAATCTAAAAAATAAAAAATTGAAAAAAGTATTGCGTTTTATTAGCATAATTCAAATCCTATTCAGCATTTCTTTTGAAATTTACAAATTGCACATTTGTTTATGGAACATGAATTAACTTGGCTTAAAAGTTTTGAGCCATCAAACAAACGCAACAAGTGATTCTTAGCGATTTTTTATGAGACGCGATGTTGGTGCTTAAATAGATCTGATGATCCCGTTATTGAGGTATGTAAAATAATTTCGACCATTACATTTTAAGAAAATCACATTTATCTATATCTGATGAACAAAATTATTTGAAATAAAAGTTAACATTATTTATAGGCCTCACGTTTATATTAAAATTCTTTAGGAAATTAAATTTTAACCATGTAAAATTAGATTATTACTATCACGTTTTGAAAGTTCTTTAAAAAAAACCATTTTAAATATGGAAATTGTGGTCATATTCCTTTAGAATTAAGATTATGAATATAAAATTATAAAAATATCTTAAGTTCAAATCACAATCTTTTAAAAACAACCAATAAATTATATTACAAATTCTTCATTTCATAGAACTTATTAAAAAGAATTAATTGGAATTGCTTTACAGTAAAGCATTTCAAATTTAAAGAATGTAATAATTTTTTATTGTGTCATCAAATGATTAATTTTTCTCTGATGAAAAGTTTGCAATGCAAATTATTCAATAAAAACATAAACTTTTCAGAAAAATTACTTCCAAAAGAATTATCAATCTTATGAAATATGCGTTCAATGAAACTTTTATTTTATTTAAATCAAAATTTTATTGTAATTGAAGAAATTTTAATTTAAACTTCTTCAAAAGTTTGATTAAATTTTTTATAAATTATTTAATTTCTTAGAAGACAATAGAAAATTAATATATATTTTTTTAAAAATTACGATGACCTGTTATTTTGTTACTTGATAATGATGGACTGTGTTTTATTTAATTTCTAATGGACTTATTGTATAGAAGATTGTGAATATATTAGACTAATGATATATTAGTAAAATGATGAAATATCCCACAGTTAAGAACCAGAATTAAGAATTTTGATATAACTCTATAGTTTCTATCAATATCGAGCAGTTACAGTAAAAGTATTTTGTAAGATTAATCTGAGGTATTGTTATAATATTTCCAACAAAAGTGAGGACTATAAAACTTCAAACCTTATGAAATTTCAGACGGTTTCTTGATATTTGTGACTAGTACGCATCACAAGAGATGTCGTTGGATCCAACTTCGAATCTTTACATTTTCTAATGTTTAAAATTGGTTTATAAATTTTATTTTATTAAAAATATGAAATATTATGAACAATAAAGTAATTTTTTACAAAAGGAAACATTACCGAAATAATTAGTATCATTAATTGTACTTTATTCCTTGGAAAAAATTTTCAGGAAGTATTAAATAAAAATATTAGTTTTTTTCATAGTTTAATTTATTTACATATTTCATTAAAATGTTAAATTATTTTAACATTATTTAGGTCAACAAAATAATAAAATTAAATTTATGATATTTTTTATTCAATAATTTACAAATTTTTAATATTGTTAATTTCGTATTCATAAAATATTGTTCATTGAAATTACCATATTTATTTAATGTTGCTATACATAATGTTATCAACTTTTTATGTTTCTAACAAAAAATTAGGAAAAAACATTATGAGGGGAAATTTTTACAGATAAAAAAGATAGGATAAAATTGATATAAATATGTTTAGTTAGAATTTACATGTTTCCTGTTCAACGATATTAGTTGTATAAGGAGATATGTTGCCAGTTTATTACAAATTATGTCATGTTACCACCTAATTATAATACGTTGAACATTTTATAAATTCCTAGTTAAAACTGAATTGATTCAAATGTGAAATTTAAGAATGAGGTACAATTTAAAAATGATGTACTATTTGAATATAGCAATAATAAATATAATAAAATAATGATAAAATTAATTAGCCGACTGTGTAATAAACGTGGCAACGAAGGATTCTGTAAATAATTTTAAATATTTCTAAAGTATTTTTATAAGTTTTATACAAAACTTATAATTATAAAATATTTGTACAGTTTTCAGCAATAAAATCTAAAATCATTAATTACTTTTAATTTTTGTTTAGTTTCATAGCTAAGTTAGCTTTGGGATCAATTTTTCCAAATGATTAAAGACCATACAAAGATCTGACCATACTTAAAATGTTCATCAATCGAAATTGACAATCAGGTATTAAATAAGTTAAAATAATATATTCCGATTAAATCATATTTTAAAGATGTGGAATTACAATTTAGTTCACCATTTTTGTAGCTTGTTACTTTAGTTATAAATTTTCGATTTTTTAACGATTAATTCAATACAAATATAAAATATATTCGAGACTTCTCCCACTTGTATTCGTAAAAGCCATTGAACTAAAGAACAAAATTAGTTTAATGTCAAGCAACTAATAATCAAAATTTATTTAATATAATTTAATTTCAAACATTATTGAAATTATATCAATAATTCGAATTTAGCGCAAACTTATTTGTAATTCTTGATTTTCAATATAAGTTACACAAATAAAACTTAATCGTTTTGGCTTTTACAATTTTAAATCCGATTATAAAATTTCTAGGAAATATTAAAAGGACATTTATCCCAAAAATAAGTATCTGTACAAGTTTTCACATTTAAAATAAATTGTATTAAACCGATTAATAATCGGAGACAAACCCTAACCCCAAAACGATTTTTCTCAACAACAAACAAAAAATTTATAATTCGTGATGTTGTGAAAATGCTATAAAATTTATTTTTCGGAAAATTAAAAATGATTCTTTATCATTGGGGAAAATTGCATTTAAAATAATGTACAAGAAAACGATGTTTTTATTTATCTTAAGGATACATAATGTCAGGAAGGAAATATCATTTAATAGTTTGTAAGTTTTCTACAGAATAACAAAATAAAATCCAAAATAACAAAATACTATAAAAAAGGAAAAGTTTCATCATTGCTGGTGGTGCATCCACCCATGTAATATATATTTAGCTGGAAACATTTTCTTTACATAATCTGTAAGAAATTTAAAGATTTAAGATTGTTCCATGTTAATTCAGGACATTGAAAAAGAATTTAAGTATTATTTTTGAAAAAAAAGGGTTTTTTAACTAATTTATTGAAATAATTGATATGAACTTTGAAGAGTTGTATGAAAAACCACGAAGTAATTATATTTTAATTGATTAAAACTAAAAAGAGTACATATACAACTGACAGAATCATACCAATTTTAATGTAATATTTTAACTTTATTATTACATTTAACTTGAATTCATGATTCTAATTAATTTAGGTGCTTTTTGAAAAGGATTACAATAAGAGGATTATAAAATTACATTAAACAAATTTTAAAAATAGAAATTCCCTTCGATAAATTGCAATGTTTCTCATTTAACAAAACCCAATTAACTCATTCTTTAGTGCCTTATTGATGTAACTATTTCAGACATTCTATTAACTCAAAGTATTATAAATAATTTATAATCATTAAACATAAAACTTTCTATATATAATCTTTGTAATTTGAAGGAAATTTGTTGTATTGAAACTATCTTAACAAAATTCTATTGATATTTTCCATATAAAACTACATAATAATTTCAATGGAGTGCCAGTAATTTATACGTTTTTGTATGTCCATTTTTACTAACAATATAATTTATTTTCAAACTCAATTCTACAATAATAAAACAGATACAAATTTAGGAAATTGTATAAAATTTTAGTTTCTAGCAATTTGTACACTGAGTTTATTACAGGTGAATTTATGTAGATAAAAATGTTTACAAGGATAAAAAATGGTCATTCTGAGAACCAAAAATATGCTATTTTAGAAGGTGAAAGTAAACAATTTTACTTGGGGAAACTGTACAGTCCGATAAAGGATCGGATAAGTAGTAACATAATAAATAGTTGATGTCAGAATCATTTTAAAATGGTTTAAAGGATCAATATTAAATATTATGAAACAAAATTATTTGTTATTTTTATTTTTTATAACAAAAGTTTTGATATAATCAGGTATTTAAAGAGTTTGCGTATTAAATAGGCTGGACATGTGATGTGAGTAGAATTCCATCAGCAATGGCTTAAAATTCTATTTTCGAAGTTGTCCCTACCAAACACTACACAGAGGATGCCCTTGGCAGAAATTGGTGGATTGTGTTGAAAATGATCTAAGAACTATTGGAGTATGTAATTGGAAAACAACAAATGTAGGAGACAAATTCTAAAGGAAGTTAAAGCTCACCGCGGGGTGTAGCATTCCAAGATGATAATGATAACAAAAGTTTTAGTAAAACTATTACAGGAGTTTTATAATTATTATCACTTGAAGTATTTAATAATGTTTGAAGTAATAAATAATTTATAAAATTTATTCGTTTTATATGTTACTATCATACCATCAAATTAACTTAATATATTTAAAGCTATACAAAATTTTAATAGGCTAATTAAAAATTTTAGAGTATTATTTGTAAAATTAATAAAATAATTAATCCTGTTAAATAAAGTTTATTTAGAAAAATTAATAGTAATTTATTATATTCTTAACCTTTGATAATATTAACCACTTATCTTATAATTATTCAAAACCCTAAAAAAACTAATTTCTCATATCGATTAAAAGTTATTACAAATTCAATTATTTACCACTTAACTATCCGTCATCAATATTTGAAATCGTCTAGCCTTAAAATAATCAAATAAATAATTAATATTTCGATAAAAATGTAATTGGAAGCATAAAAAATTCTACCATTCTACCACTTATTAAAGTTTCGTTAGCATTGCAGAAAAATCTAATGAAGGGAGCCCACATTTCAGTTAATTACTTCCAGCATTTTTTTCCGCTAGTGTCTAGTTACTCAGTATTTTCTTTAGCGTTTGCAATGACGATTGAACATGTTCTGAGCGTTCCTGCTCGAAGTTTATTCGAGATCCGAATTTAAGAAAATAGAAGAATTTTATTTTAGTAAAACTAATCAAAATATTATTAAAATAAAATGTAAGATTTTAAGAAATTAGGTCAAATTTATAGTTTTCATTCGTAATGATATTAAATCACTTATAGACGAATTGGATGAAGGTTTATTATTTTATTATTATTATTTTTTATACATTTTTAATCTTTTTCAGGTGTATTTCTTTTATTATTGTGCAGCTTTTAGTAATACTTACTCTTTTTGAAGGATTTATAAAATTTATTTTAAAATCATAAAAAGTTACAGATGAAAAATAATATCATTTGCCAACAAATAAAAACAAGGATTTCAATAAGAAATAATACAAGGATAAACTTATTTATAAAAATTGATATCGAATTATTTAAAAAAAACAGTCAATATTTATAAAGGAAACGTACAGGTACAGACTATTGAGTATTTTGTAAGTTAATGGTAAGTACAAACCAGTGGCGTGTGGTCTAAGGTGCTCTAGGTGCTGAGCACACCCTAATGAATTCCTAATAATTTTCAAATAAAATTTAAAAAAAAAAAATATTCCAAAAACAAAAAAAAACCTTGGCAATTACAACACAACGTCAATATTTTTACCCTATAAATTAAATATTTATGTTAATTATTTTTTTTTACACTAAAGAATATTTCTACGCGCATACCAAATTGAAAAAATCTAAACACTCATACAATTATAAAACTTTGATATGATGTTGTTGCTGGTGCTAAAAATTTTCAGCACAAAATGGTCATACAAATTTGAAAATACAACGCCACAAAATTTTTGAAAAATATATGAAAATATGGTGCTATACTTTCTACCGCACCGATTATTTTCTATGAAGTCTGTTGCTACAAAATTAACATTAACAATAAGAATGCAACGCGACTTCATGTAGATAATTTGTGGTTGCAAAATTGAAAAAATTTATGATTTTTTTTGTGGTTCGTGCTACGTTTTCCTCAGCACATTTCTCGTTTCACATATTAAAAATAAGATTAAAAAATGCATACAGAAAATATAATGTAGTATTGACTATTGAGAATGAGTACTTTTTTTTTGTGGTTCTCTCATTCCATTATTTATATTTTTGTCTTAATTGTGTACAATTTTCTTATATGACGGTTATGCATATGCACATGCATAACCATCATATAAGAAATTAAAATATATTGAATAGTGTGCTACAAATTTTTAGCACTCTTCAATATCAATAATCGTCAAGGATTCATGAACTTTTACGAGTAGTTAGTTAAACTAAATCTCCTATAACCGCTTGTCAGATTTTAATCAAATTTGACACATGTGTTAATCCAAACTCCATCATGATGCCCGTACAAGATGGGGTCGGTACTTTTAGTGGGTATATGTTAGAAATTTCAGTTTATGTGGAGAGACATGAATTTTTCTTCTACGAAAATATTTCAAAAAAAAATTATATCTTAGATCTGGATAAAATTTGGTACCCAGGTTGGTTTCATGGTTGTATACATGCCTACCAAGGAAGAAGTTAGTAACTTCAGGGGTTGTAAAAATATTTGATTTATATTATTATTGCAATTGTTACCCAAAATTTGACAATTATACATATATAATATTCTTTAGTTATGGAAATTTTTTGATTTTGTTAAACTCAATAATAAGTTGCAAGTTTCTAAATTTCTGAGAACTTAAAAGAAATAGAACTTCAAAAACCTATATTTTAAAATGGTTTAACTGGTGTGCTTAATAACAAGTTAACCAAAGTAACCCATGTTGTTGTTACTAAAAAAATTATAATCAATGGAAATTTTTTATGATGAAGTGATCGATGATTTTATTTTTAAATGCTAATCTCATTTTAATGCTAAAAATATTCTTGGTGAAATAAGAGGCTAGGGGAACTCACAAAAATCAACATCCCCTACTCAAAAACTTCTGTTATATATGTTTTAAACAAAGAAATATTTCAGCACACCCAGTCCTAAAAGTCACTGCACGCCACTGGTACAAACAATGAAGAGCAAAATAAAATCAGAAATACAAAGTTGATGATCGGCAACGTCTTTCAAATTAGAAAATATAATAAGCTTAAATGTGGCAACGTTGTATTGTCAATTTAAAAAATTTCTATTCCTGTACAAGATTACCAACAGCTTTGACTATTTTAATATACTACATATTTTTAATTATCTTAATTTTATATTTTTTTAGCTTAACATAAATTCTGACGTTAAAATTTAAACTAAAAATTGTTTTGCGATTCTGTAGCTCTACATTACTCCGCAATTCGGTAGTTCACAGTTGATTTCCACAACTTTTGCTTTCAATACTGATCGATCCTGCGCAACAGCTTTCCAGTTTCGGATTTCTATAGCTCTAGAAGCTTCTTCTATTCTGTCAAAGCATTCGGTTTTCCCGCATTTCTTAGTGTTGGAACTCGGAAATTTAAATTTTTGGCAGCCTCTACTCTGGCTTTCGCTATGTTTTTTATTTCGTCGTGAGATATACGAGGTTCATTTCTTTCTACTGCTGGGTAAACTATGAATTATATGAAATTAAAAATCTTGAAGTTGCCAAATTTCTAATTAATTAATTTCGTTAATATAATTTTAATTTCAATGAAAAATTTAAATACAAGAAATTATTGTTTTTAATTTTAAAATTACAATTAACTAATCAATTTTCGAATTTTATTAGTCAGATAGAAAACTAATTTTCCAAAAGAAAATAATCATTTATTTTGGAAGACTTTGGTGAAATAAATACATTAATTATACATCAACATTTTTATGCTATTATATTTTTCATCATTTTCATAAATTTTAAATTATTTTGTATGTTTTCTATCTCATATTTTTATTTTTATGCTTAATGATATTTTTATGATCAAGCAAATTATAAATGAAAAAAAAAATTTTCAATTTCGTTGGTATAATTTGCTTTTACAATTTCAATAGAAGAATTTTATGCTCAGATAATGTAAATCTATTTTTTGCATAAAATGTTGGCAGAAAATTTAAAGAAAAATAATTTGTATATAATTTTATTTGATGTAAAATAATTTGTGAATTTAATTTTACAAAAATTTATTATGTAGTAAAATTATGATATTTAACATAAATGTAGACATTAAAAAATTTATGATATGTAATTTATTACATAGAAATTGTTATCAAAAATATTCATAGGCCATTTAAAAAAAATACATAGAAGTTTTTAGTAATTTTATAAGTAAATTAATTCGTATAGTTTTTATTGATTTTATAAGGTCTCCAAAAAAACTGTAATAGAACGGTAACATATCACAAACTATAATTTTTCACGCCGTGGTTTGCAGACAAATAACCGAGACACTAACATTTACAAACTATATTATGTGATTTTAAGTTTACTAAAAGCAGGAGCTATTTTATCGCCAGAATATAATTAATTGATTGTTTTTAAAGTTTAGGAGCATACTCTCCCTCACACACTCAATCCTTATTAAAACATCAGTTATACTATATCTAGTCGACCACATTTTCCATCATTCTAAGCGCGTCGAATCAGCCCATCTCTCTAATCTCTAATGAGTATAATAATCAGTGTAACCGGATTTATCCAGCCTACTTCCTTCAAGTTGTCAAAAAAAAAATTTCCCAAAATTCTGAATCTTCTTTGTTGGATCCTCTGCATGTTGAGGTAGTAGAAAATCTTAACATTATAGAATGCTTCTGGAGGGTGTCCTGTCGTAACTCCATTAAATGATCTTGATGCAACTTTGTTCATCTTCAAGAATTTCCTTGTCTTTCTATGATTTCAAATGTTCTGTCATACCCAGCTTAGAAGGTTACATTATTTAGCATAGATAATTATTGATTCATTAATAAATATCATGCGATGTCCTATTTGATGAGTTTCTAAAGTATCATAAGTAGCCCATTACTTTTCCAGTTTACCAGTTGTGACCTGGTGACAAGATTAGTTTTAAGCAACCGCCATAACAAATAAGTAATTAGGGAATATATCGCAAATTAAAAACATAACATTCATCCCTTAACTCACAGCAGCTATAAATTAATTGTTGTTCTAGTTTTATTTTCAATTGCTCAAGTGAATTGCTTGCAATTAATTGTTCTAAGATGAATTGCTTCAGTTGAAGTACCCCAGATTCTTGTTCAAATATTCTGTAAAATTAAATAAATTTATCCAGATTTATTTTGATGTATACAAAATTTAATTATTTTTGACAAGATATTTTTATAAAAGAAATTTTAGATTGTTAAAGATATTTCAATTTAAGTCTAGTACAAATATTTCCACTTTAAATATTTAAATTTTCTGAATTATGCAACTGAAAATGCTTTTGGTTTCTAGGAAGAAATATATTACAGAAGATTTAATATTTAAATATTAAGAAATTCTAAGATATTTTCAGTGCTCTATATGTTTCCTATAATGAAAAAGATTTTAAACAGCTTAAATTTTTCAACAAAAAAATTATATAAAAATATACATAAGTTTTTACTTAAAACAATTTAGAAATCTTGTTCGTATTATTCTAGTTATCATCATTCCAAGTGCCGAAGTTTTATACCATTTATAATTAAATTTCGAAATATTGTTGAGATGCACAATTATCTTAAGACTTACTAAAAGCAATGTAATTTACAAAATTAAACATAATTTTTATTTGGTAAATATATAAATAATTCATAGATTTTTAAAATATTCTGATTCTCAAATTTTTTTATAATTTCAAATTTTGTTGGTCTAAAAAGGCTTTCTATTTTTAGGTAAAATGGGCTAAGAGTGAACACTTTAAACATCACAGAGACACAAACAATGCAACGATATTTCTATATATTAAAAGTTAAAATTTAGAGATTTTCGTTAAAAGTTGAAGAAACATTAAATTTGTATTTTGTTGAGCAACTTTATTGCTATACTGAAGTTATAATTGTTCTCGAATGTTGCAGAAGTACAAAATTATGTAAATAATATTTTTGCATTGAAAATTGGAGTATTTTCGCAATAATTGTGAACCATCCACTTTTCATTACTGCCACTGTTCATAGGGATGGATATAATTATTTATGATAACTCTGATTACCAGGAATGGTTCTGTTTAAATTTAAATCTTATTTAGAAGACAGTGTCCTTTTTGTAACCTAGTCAAATTGTACTTCAACGATTAATTGAAAATGGCATGCAATTTAATATATAAACAAAATGTTAATTCCTCAATAAATCAACAATAAATGAAATTAAACAGAATTTAAAAATGTACATTTCTATCAATCGCAATTGTTAATTTTGGAAAAATTAAAGCCATTTTTTAAATTTCCAGAGTTTAGTTTCCGTTTTAATGCAATATTTAATAAAATCGATTAAACGCATTTCGAAGCAAAATTGTCATATTTACGAGAAAGTTTAGAATTGTTTATTTATAATAACCAAAATACTGTATAATCTCAAATTCACATGACCCTGTAATTCATCATGGCATTTGTTTTCTATATTTAAATTCATTGTCTCTCAGAAATTGCATATTGAATTAATATTAATGCTCCTAAAATTATCGCGCAAGGACATAGCTAGGACTATAGCTGTATATACAAAACACTGACACCATACTACTAATTATCTCATACAACTAATGTTCTCTTTGTAACATTATTTATGGTAATGTATCTCACAACTACACTCACAATTAGCAATTTAGTATTGAAAAAAGAAGTATAGCTATAAATATTGCAACCTGTTGAGCAATTATTATTTTCTCAATTTAAAATTTCATAACATATTTTTCAAATATTTAGAAATAATAATTTTATTCGGTCACAAAAGTGGAATTTTGTATTAATAAAATTTTCCGAATACATTTTCAGAAAAACTTATGAAGACAAAATTTAAATGAAAATATTCTATTAAAAATTAAATTTTATATCAAACATTTTTGAGGTTAATGGGCTCTGTGTTTACATTTTCTGACTTTTCCTCAAATATAATTTTTATGCAAAATAATAAAATTGAAAATTTACAATTACAAATGCAATTTACTTTTCCATTTAATATTTTACAGTGAAAAAGCATAATTAAAAATACTGAAAAATTGTAAAAAAAAGTGATTAATTTTTATGGTTTTTTTTATAAATTTAAATTTTTGATAATGTAACACAAACAAAATTGTGGAAAAATTTTATATATCTCATGATGTCGTCCAGTGTCGAAATATCGGGATGTCCTTGACTTGATTTTCGACTGAACTTATTATGTTAAAAAGTGAATTTTGTTTTTAAATTGTTTAAAGTTAATATTTTTTTTTTTGGTGCATTGGATAAAATGAAAATTAGTTAAAATTATAATGTAAAATTTTGTGATTTCATGAAAATTATTAATTGTATTCGGTTGAAATAGAGTAAAATCAGCAATAAAGGAAATTAATAAATTAGTTCCGTGCTTCTTCAAAATGGATTTTTCTGGTCCGCTTTTTACATTTATTAATAGTTCCTTCATCGGACCCGAACCCTTCTGTGGCATTTCAAAAAGCCACATAATGGAGGAAATTAGGGAATGGGAAAAAGAAAGAGCTACGTACAATAACTGGCCTGTTCACGGGCCACTGCGCGCTCTTGAATCATCTAAACAAAATCGGAAAGTCTGATTATTGCGACTGTCGGTTATGTTCGGCTGATGACGATTCTGCGGAATACATTCTCTGCGATTGCGAGGCTGTTGCCCGAAAAAGGCTGACACACCTGGGTATGGGATTTCTGAGCCCTCTCGAATTCAGGGGTCTGAGCGTCAGAAAAACCATACGCTTCTACAGAAGCCATATTAATCAAAAATATCAAATGATTAGCTGAATGAAGTTGAAAATATCAAAATGACATGAAAAACTAATTAGGTATAAAAAATGTTGAATTCTAAAAATTATTGTTCGCATTATTAATATTGGACGATTGTAGTATCATTTTATTCACCAACTAATCATTCCCTCAAATCGATAAATCGAGGATCTACTGTGTTTTTCAATCTAAAATATTTTATTTATTTTTTGGTAAAATTGCCTACAGGAAATTTATGGTAAATTATTTTTATAGTTCCTTTTAAATGGACATTTTCTGTTATCTAAGAATCGTTAGTTTTATTAGTTATTTTTCTTCATTTTTTTTTAATTTTATTACAACTACTAAAAATCATAAATATGTAATAAATTATTTGTGGTTTTTCTTGTTTCATATAAGAAATTTTTATGGTAATTATAGTAATTTATCTCATAAAATAAAATAATTCAAAAATTATTAATAAATCTTTGTGATAAAATGTTGTCTTTAGTAAATTAATAATTTTGAATTTAAGTTACAAGAAAACTAATCTTCAATAAGTAATCAAGAGTTTAAAATTGTATATTTATAATAGCCAGAATGCTGAATAATCTCAAATTCATATTGACCTGTCCCTCATGATATTACATTAAAATTGCTTTCTGTATTTTAATTCATTTATAGTAATTTCTCTCAGGAAGTGCATGAAGAAACCTAATACAAGATAAAAAAAAAGCATCAAATTTTGATTAAAAAATGTTAATTCTAATTTTTATTATATTATTTTCTGATTTCCTGAACACGAAAAGGTTCAGAAAGAAAGTTTCAGCCAAATTAATTTTTAAGTCCAATACAACACTCTTAGTTAAGTACTCGTTATATCAAATAATTGTGTGAGTTAAAATGTGAATTAAATAAATTTACTGAATTTACATGAAATTAATTAATAGAATTAAGGTCAACAATTTTGCATTTAATTTGAGGTGAGAATTTAACGTCAGCTTTCATGCTGTGATAGTTTTTTTTTCTATTGCAAAACACGAAATTGTTTTTAATGATTTTGTCTGCACAATCCCGACAATTGTCTACTACATAAATTCGTTACATAAAAAGTGTTTGTGCAACCAAATGTCAAAGATATCAATTTAAGAATTACAGAAATTAACATTTTAAAAATTCGTGATTTTTTTAAACTAGGTAATGAACAAATTTATCAATTTTAAATTTACATAAATATCTAAATTTACTGATTGAGTAAATTCTTTAAATAATAAAAACATAATTATTACCAGAGTCAATAATGAGTAGTGTTGGCATTGTGATGCATTCGATCCCGGGTTCAAATGCAGACCAAAAAGCATCGATATCTCTCTAATCTGATTCAGCTTTAAATAAGTACCAGTAATACAAAACCTTGTAATGTTGTAGATGTAATTAATTGTAATATTAACGGTTGAGGCCATTTGCTGATAACAAATATTTCAATATTAAAAGGTTTTCATTATTGTAAAGAATATTAAAAAATTTATGGTTCTGTTCGGAATTCATATAAAATTAGTAGATAAACATTTTTTTTACTTAAATTTTGAATTGAAATAATTATTTTGTGTAAATTTCTATTAAATCATATCAACATAGTTCAAAAATTATTTTAGAAGTTATTCTTTGAATTTAAAATAGTCTATTATAAATTATTATTTCATACCAGATTTTCCCATCCATAAATCATAAACTAAAACTTTCTGAAGAATTATACTATAAATCAGGATAGAATTGTTTAATGATGAAAATATTTTTGTTATTTTGATATAAAGTAAAAGTTAGGAAAATGTCAAAAATAATCCCCGGAGTGTCGAAACAATTAAATTTACTAAGATAAACTAATTTTCATGAATTTTTCAATTTTCTCGTATTTATAATTTCATAAATATATAATTGATGAAATATAATTTTTTATAAATATTTTCATTAGTAAGTAATTAGTTAATAATATCATATTTTAGTGTTAGAACGCGGGGTGCGACTTGACTTCTTTTACAATTTGTTGTCTCCAACAGTGCCTATCATCATGTCCAGCTGATTTTCAATTTCAAACTATTATAATTCTTAGGTCTTGTTAAACAGTGTGTCCAAATTTTGTACTTGTTGATATTAAAATAGTTTTTTGAGATCTAACCAGTGGCAAATATGTTAAGCCCATTTTTTTTAAACATTTTATAAATATTTCCATTACATTTGATTAACTCTAAACATTCAGGTCAAAACCATATGGCAATTTAATTATTCTTGGGACTTAGATTTTTTTTAATATTTTATAGTTTATTTCTATTCGCTTGGATTATCGTCCACATTTCTGATCAGTATCTTACCACTGGTCTAATAAGTGTTTTGTACAGGTTCTTCTTAGCAGCTTTGAATTAAATATAATGTTGTATCCATTAATAATTATTGCCACTTTTGTATACAACAAGTTTTTATACTTCTGTTTAATTACCTGCATCTGATTAACGCAAGTAGCTGAAATTGCTCACACATTCTATAATATATTCTTCATTTTTCACTGGTTGCAAGTTTCTTCTAGCATTTCATCTTGATTGGTTTTAATATCAAGTTATGTTTAATTAATTTGTAACCATTCTTTCGCAAAATCTATTTACACTAATGAAACATTCTTCTGTATCTCTCGGAAACTTATAGCCACTATTGCTATCCACCATCAGCGTAGGCTCCAATTTATATTATTTTATTTACAATATTATCATTTATGATCAGATGTTTGATTGAGTAGTGTCAGCAAGATTCTGGTGTTTTATAAATATGTTGAAACTTCATCTTGTATTATTAGTAGGGATGCCGAATGCATCAAACATTATATCTACTTCACTCCTTTTAATTATTTCAAATGCTTCTTTAAAATCTATAAATCATATTTGCAGATCCAGATTGAATTCGTAATGCTTTCATTTTAATATAATTAATTAGCAATTTAAGTTAATCTGAAAACATAAAGTTTTTATAATATTGAATTTTTTGGGGTCAATTTTTAAAATGTTATTCAATTTAAAATAAATTAATGTAAACAATTACCTAAATCAATTTGTAAGCTACTTAAAATTAAATATCAAATATGAATACAAATCCCTTTTCAAAAATAAATTTATAGCCTTAAGTATACTTAAATTGACAATGTCCAATTTTTGAAATACATTTTTAATCTGATATTGTTAGTCATGTCACGTTTTAAATTTAAAAAAATTCTCATTTTTACACATTGAAATCCACTTACTAACATTTTACTTGATGTAGGTCGGTATTTTTTTTATTTTTTTTTGTAACTCAATTTCCTTATATAAAATAATAGTAAAAAATTTTACCCGTAAATAGAAAATAGTATGGAAAATTTAATGTTATTTAAATTTACTAAACCTAGTGGGAAATTTAAAATGAAATTCAAAAGTTTAGAAACAATTTTAGATTAAGAATGGGAAGATTCATAAAAAAATTATATAAGAATTTTTTCAATCTTTAGAGAGTTATCAAAACAAATTTTAAATGTAATAATTTTAAATATAATTTTAATCTTTTTCAACGATTCAAATTTATAAAAATATTAATAAATTTAGCTTAGATTTCTTTCAAAATTCTTTAGTTTTAAATTTAAATTATATCATGAAAATTTTCTATTTGAAAGGATTATAAACACTATTAAAAATCCCTACAACGAATTAAATATTAAATATCTTATAATGCCACAAAATAACTTTGAACATTTTAATAATCCTTTAATTTTTTGCAAAAGTTTCCAAAAGTTTATTAAACTCCGATTCTAAGAAAATCTGATAAGAAAATCTGAAATTTATCGATTTATTTTGTAATTAATTATTGAAATTTATATGAACGTGTCCAGTTTTCTTTGTATTCCTTTGCATTTTCACCATATTTGATATCGAAATTAATGAATTTTATATCGTATCGTATCTCTAATTACAATCAAAATTGGTTTTCTATTTTCCAAAGTTTATGATTCATAAAAATATTTGATTTTGTTTAATTATATTTTAATTATCTTTGGTAACTTATTTAAATTTAATTATGATAAGATAAAAAAGGATTTTTAATAATATTTATAATCCTTTTAAATAGAAAATTTTTGATGACATAATTGGTTTTACTTGTAAGATTTGAGGTTCAGAAATAAATTATAAACAAAAAATTAAATTGAAATTTATAATAATTTCTATTTAGCTGTAAAGCTTTAAAATTTTATTATATTCTGAAAATTCTGGAATATTATAATCAATTTACATATTGAACAAAATGTCCTTACTTTATCCTCTTTATAGTCCAATAAATTTTTCTTAGAATCTTTATTTTCTTTCATTTTGCTACTATATTCAAGACTGCATTATCTGTTTACAATTTCTGGAAAATTTCATTACAAAATCTGTTATTAGTTGAGATATAGAACCAGGATAAGATTTTTGTTATGACACAAATCCGTAATACCAATACGGATATATTTAAAGGAGGATGTATGTACAAAAATTAAATTTAAATTATTTTCTTCATATATAATTTGTCATTAAAATGTTTATTTAAATTTATATTAAAGTATTTGTCAAAAACAGTACAGAATTTTGATAAATGTCCTTTAATAAAACAGAATTAATTTATTTATATTTTACATCTTATATAATGTTTTCCATTAGAAGATTGAATTCTTTTATTATAAGAAACGTCATTTTGGCTCTAATATTTAATATTCACTGTAGACAATTAAAAATTTACTTAACATCTGATTTACGGGAAGGACCACTATTAGTCCTAACCACTGCAGTTTATTGTGATTTTTCCTTCCTAATTTTGTATCTCTGCCCAGAAACATACTGTCGATAAAACAGTACAGCTGCTTAATTAACAGAGACCATGTTTTTGAGGGTGTTATTATCTAATTGGCCGTTTTTCCGCTGATACCTTGTATAAAATTTGTTCTCGTACTTCCGAAAGTCCAAGACTTTGTGTATGTTTATTTAGTTTTACCTTCATCAGAATTAATAATTAAACTTTCTTTACATTTGGGATAGTGTATCCCAACAAACAATATGCTTCTAACAAAACTCTTATAGTTGTCCAGTAAGAGAAATTGTTAACTGTCAGATTTTTAATGTCACTTTAAATGCATCGAATAATTATAATGCCACCCTCACATAATACTGTAATAATAGGTATTTAATGCAGGGAATCTATACAGTTTTCACTGTTCAGCCTTTATAACAAAAATGTTACAAAATACTTACAGAGTCGATACTGCGAGTTGTCAAGGCTAGCACTCTTAAGTATAAAAAAATTATAAGGAGATTTTTACTGATCAGTAAACTGAAACGTACAGGTCATAGTTTTAAAAGAGCTTCATGAAAGAGCATCATTCCTAGTGAAGGCAGCTAAAAGACTTTTATTTCTACCTATATATTTAATTGAAGTGACACACTCTTAATAATTGTTTCTTGGGTAGAAGCAAAAACAAATCATTGCCTGCGGTCAAATCAAATTGTATACATTCAAAGCCTCGTGTTTAACATGAACTCTTAGTTTTGGGATACTCTTTTTGTAGTCCACACTTATTTATCCATTTACAAATTAACTAATTATAAAATTGCTACATTAATTTTGTAAATTTGCAATGTTTTTACAAATCTATTTTTCCAAGACAAAAAAAACCAAATGTTTTTCTTCTATTTCAAATTTGTTTCTATAATATATTACCATAATATCCTTTATTGACCAAAAGGACTAAAAACAAGAAAAAAAATTTGCTGATTAGAATTTTTCTTAAATTTATTTGTCAGAACATAAAACAAAAAGAAAATATTTCTCAAAGTTTTTTTGTTTATTGATTTAGTGACAACTTAAACAACATAAAAATCTTCAAGGGGGAAAATTATATGAAAACGAGACCGATGAACTCTGGAATACATAATGTAATTTTTTTTTTTTGTTTCTTGATTTTTCACTTATGGAAAATTGAAATTAGTATATTAAATAAATTTTTTAGGATAACATTTTTATAAATTCTGGTCATTTTAGATACTAGTTGAGCATTGAACCAAAAATGTTTTATGATACTAAATAATTTATTTAGATCCATTTTAAATTTTTTTTTTCGTAAAATTATAACATTTTTTTTTATACAAATTCTTAATATCATGCTATTAATAATTTCCGATTCCGACCAAAGAAAATAGACAGAAAAATTTGTAAAAATTGTAATTATTTAATCATCTTTAAAAAAAAATTAATGTCACAAATAGATTTGACAAATTAATTAAATACTGAAAACATAAATCAAATTGAATTTTATATTTTTATAAAAATATTTAAGATTTTGCGGATTATTTTGAAATTAAGATAAATTTAATTGAAAAGTTTTTAAGATAAATTTTAATGAAAATAAATAAATAATCAAATAAATATTAATCATTCGTAAAAAAAAAGCTGTGAAAATAATTTGTTTTTCCGCACATTTGAATAAATATTTCTAGACAGCATAAATATTTATTGACTATTTAAAATTAATTAGACGAATTTCATAATTTTTTTTTAATTTTTTAATGTTAGCAAAATTAAACACAAAAATGATGCCAACTATTTAATAGAAAATTTGTCAAATTAATTAGATAGACTTGGAACGTTTAAATTCACATAAATTATTTTGAGCAAAAAATATTCTCTATTTAATATTGGAACTACTTCATTCCAATTCGCAGTTTCATACTAATTTTAATTTCTGTATTTTTAGATGCTTGATATTATTTCAGAGATGGGAACTGGTTTTAAATTAAACCAAAAAACCAGACACTACTTCCCAGGAAAACAAGATTAAAACCATACCACACAAGAAAGTATTCATTCAGCGTTTTCTAATTTACGGTATGTTGACTGTTGAATGATGATTGTGCGACTGGGACTGGAGCGAACCTGTTTCCCTCTTGTATATGGCACTGCATAGCAACTGCGCAACTGACACAACTATACAGCAAAGAACCAGTTTTGGTGTTGGATACGCTGGTCCAACTTATCTGAGTTTCAAACTTTCTCAATACTTTACCATAACAGCAAGTTTTGCTTTTAGGAATTAATTGAGGCGTAATACTTTGCAACTTGCAACAATATTGTATTGAAAATTCTTTAATTACAATATTATTTCTTGCTCCTTAACTCTTTATACCCGAATTTTACTGATTAGCTATACGCAAAATACTAGTTTTAGTATGATTATATAAAAATATTTGGTAAACTAATTAAATTAGTGATTTTTAGCATAAGAAAAGTAGAACTAAACCCAAAATGAATTCAAACCAACAGGAAAATTAAATGATTTCTATTCCTGCTTTATTTTATTTATGAAATAATGAAAATGATAAAATTATTTAATTAACTGAATGTGTATAAAATTGACATATTAATTACATTTACGACGTTTGTCTACAGAATGAAAATTTCATATTTTATACCAATTTTAACTAAAATTTATTTACTAAACAATTAATTCCGTGGCTGTTAAATTGCCATTTAAATACTATCTCTAAAAAAATTTGCTACATGGAATCCTATTAAAATTTTGTTGTCTAAATTTTAGATTCTATATTTCATATAACTTTAAAACATATAAAATCATTAAGCATACGACAAAATCGCTTATCAGACCATTAAAGTTAAGTTTATTAAATTTAATTACTTGAATAAATTGAATTGAATTAAGCAAATTTTCCAAAACAAATTTCGCAACACTTAATAATTCTTATCATTTATTTCAAGATAATAATTACAGGCTGGTATTAAACATAATAATTACCATTTCAATTCCACTCGAAAACTTTACTTTTGTATGAATTTATTAACACATTTCGACGAGAATCATTATTTTAATTATACATTTTACTATCAATTCTGATGTTTATGCTAATCATGATTATATGGTGCTTTGCAATTTTTATGAATTTATTCTATCAATGATATTCGTAGACTAAATTACTGGTAGATTTAAAGTCTACAATATGATTTTAATATAAGTATATGAAATGCTAATTTCACATAAATTCTTAGCTATCTAAGATGAATAAATGGATCAACAATTGAAAGCAAATGTATTCAAAAATGTACAGCGTACTTAATATATTTTCGATATAATCAAAAATGAATACATTTTGATTAAAAATTAATTATAATATGTAAAAGCTCAACAAGTAACTGGGCCAAAATCTGTAGCACTTCGAAATAGACTGGTTGTGTTTAAACAAAATTGTTATGGGGACTCCTAAATATAATTCTGAAAATTAACAAGGCAACGGCCCGATTAAACACTGGATATACGTCGCAGAACATACTATTCTTAGGAAGCATGCAATGAAATGAAGGCGACTGAAGTGATGCATTTATTAAAGAAGTGGAATTGGTTGACACACAGCTTATGCAGCGTTTGACAGGAGGTTGTAACGGACTTATTAATATGTACCCTACGTTCGTGTAGTCTCGAAGTCACATAGCTTTTTAAAACAAACTAAATTTAATGAGAGTGAACATTTAATACGCCATTAAATTTAATACGCCAAAGTTAAATTTCGTCATGAAAAGTTTCCTAATGAAACGTTTTAATAATATTGCGTCATATATTTATTATAACTAAAAGTATCCTTTTGTCGTTGTCCTATCTTACTTAACTAGCAGAGAGAAGCAATTCAAATACTTTTACGTTCACTAGACTTTTTTATAGTTCAAATTCTTTATTACTCATGAACAATAACTTTAAAATATTCTGTAAAAAGAAAAGTTTGAATTATTTGTACTTGTTTTCATTTTTTTAACATTTGATATTTTTCATTTTTATCTAGATATACTTTCCAAAATTTTCTCTTGTTTAATTTAACAGAAATTTTGCATGCATCATTAAAATTTAACTAAAGATTTGTACAATTTCAATATACAGAAGAAATTTTGTTCAATTTTGTTGTGTCCTATTAAAAAATATCAATAAATTTAAACTCTAGATTTTACATAAAGAAAGTTTTCTAATATTTTTGAAATTATAGTTCCAGAATATCTTCATTTAATTGATATAAATGTCAGCGATCGTATACATAGAATCAAACAACTGTGGCCTAATATTTCCTTACCCGAATTTTAGTACAGAAAGCTCATCTCAGTGGAAATCTGTAATTTGCTGCAGATATATGGAATCATAATGGTCCAATGTAATGAAACAAAATTGAATGATTCCGACTTAAATATAAAATTACAAGAAATTGAATAATAAATTAATTAAGCTTGGATTATATTTTAACAGCCTCAATTAAATAATCTGAGTTACTAGGTCATTACAATATGAAATATAAAGTAACTCTTAAATACATATATTTAAATATAATAATTTTCGAATGAAAAACCATTATTTAATTCAAATTAATTGTTATATTTTGTTTTATGTAATTAATGATTGGGAAATTATCTTATGTTTTACTAAATTTTATCCTTGTAATATCAGAAAGTTCAAAGTTTTATTCTTATCTGAATGATTGAATACAAAATTAATTTTTTTTTTAATTTCTCTTGTCATTAAATTCACCAGAGAAATTAATCAGAAAACAATCAGCAAGAAAAACAAAATTTATTTCATTTTTAGAAATTGAATTACTTTTTCAAGGATTTCCAATTAATTTCCTTTTTCTTAACATATTTTTTGTGTAAGAAACAAAATATCAGAATTTTCCAATAAGGATTCACTGTAATTGTTTTAATTTTAGCTTTATTTTCAGTTCAAGGTATAATCAGGAAAAATATTATGAATAAATAGAATTTTGAAATAGAAAATTATGCGGTGTAGAAACAAATTATTTTAATTTTTATGAAATTTCACGATATTACGCATAAAATGGTCCATTATTTTAATGGGTAAATTTAGATTTTATAAAATGACGTTTTTAGGTTTCTGATTAAGATATTTTTTATGAATTAATTTTAATTAAATTCATTTAATATCGTTAATAAAATCCTTATAATGATTACATTTGAAACGTGGTTTAATTTTAACAGGTAATCGTTAAAAAAATATCCTTTGTGTCAGTCATATTTATTGCATCCGAAATAAATTGGTTGAATAAAGATGACAGATTTATTATCTTTAGAAAAACTTTTATAAAAAAATCCTAAAGATTGCAATTTTTCTGATGAAATGATAAAATTTCATGTTGAATTTCTTGTTCGATTAAAATGATTGTCGTCGTGATGATTTGTTTTTACTATTTTTATCTTATTGATTTATTGTTTTTTCTTTTCATTTCAATTTTTATGTGAACTTTGATTTCTATCAAATTTATAGTCAATAAAGATTAATGGAAAAATGATTTTTCGAAATTTGATTTATTGCAAGTATTCATGGTTGATTGAATTTATGTTAAGAAATATACAAAAAAAAAAAAAAATTAATAATTTATTAATTTAATAAAATCGTTAATTAAATATTTATTTAAAACAAGGTTTAACAATTTGATAATAAAATTGTATTTTAATATTTATTACATCATAAAATTTGAATAGCTGGAAAGAATTCTTGATTCAGTTTATCGCATTTGGAAATACGGAAATGCCATGGTAAGTAAACATAATATTTTATTATATTACATAGCCAAAAACTTAAATATTTAAATAGATTACATACGATATAAAAAATCCGGTTCAATTTCCGTCCGGAATTTGAATATTTTAGATTTAGAGCAAGAAATTTTGACAAACATTTTTCTTAATAGTTAAATTTGTTAATCAAAGAATGTTTTCATAATTAAAAGAAAAATATACAAGAATTTTCCATTTTAAATATTATTTTACTTAATAAAATATCTTTAAGAATATTTTCTATTAACATAATTTATTAGTAAAACCTTAATAAAATTTATGCGTACACAGCATTTATTAAATAAAACTTTCTTCTTTTTTATGTTTTAAATACAAAAAAAAATGTTACTCGATTGTGCAATAAATTTAAATTTACCATAAAATGCATCCAATACACATAAATAACATAAAAAAATTTGTATAAATATCATAGAAAATTACTCTACAGAAAATACATATATCATAAAACATAAAATTTTCTATAACAAAAAAAAAACTTTTCTATCTTAATGTTGTATGAAAATATTGAAATTGTTGTTAAAGGTTTCCATTTTCTGATATTGCAATAATTTAAAAATTTATATAAAATTTAGTATTTGAAGTGGAATATTATCAGAAGAAAATTTATAATGAAAATTTATATGATATTTTAATAAAGGACGTTTATAGGTTGCCAAAATTCATTAATTGTAAAATGAAATTTTATTTGCCAACGCTCCTTTATTACTTTCCGATATGAAATATACTAAATTTTAATTATTTATCGATTAATAAGGCAATTACTTGACAGGATAAATTAATCACTTAATTAAATTAGGTCTCATTAGAAATACATCTACAACGCTTTAAATATAAGTTACCAAAATGTGTAGGAGTAAATAATAAAGATAAATACAAGTTCCCAAAGCCAATGGGTACATAAATTCAATTACTTGGAAATTATAATATCATAAATGAAGTCGCAAATAAAGATATAAAAGCCAAGCCAACAAAAGCAGGAATTACTTTTGCGGTTACATTAATGAATACTTACGGATAATGTGCAAAATACTCATCTAAGAAATGATGAATTATGGCAAATGTACTATAAAAAGATCCAATCCCAATCGATATACAAATATTAAGAAAACAATTGTGGATCTAGCATATTTTAAAGAGACGGAGACCATAGCAAGGATAAAGCAGACCTGTTAATGGAATTATCAAGAATAAAAATGAATTTGAACAGATGAAAAATAACATGAAGAAGATCGATAAGAAAAGAAGTGGTAACAAAAGAGAGATTGCTTCATAACAGAGTAAAATGCTGAAGAAATATGGCAGCTGTATGTTTTCCATGAGAATGAGGAACAAAATTAAATACTTTCTTTATAATCAACAATTTTATTAAACCGGCCTTGATAAATCTTATTAACCCTATATATGTCCTATCAACCGAATCGTTATCAAATTCATTTTTTTAAATATTATACAAAATTTTAATTTAAAAATATTATAATTCCAATAAAAATAAAACTTCCTAATAATAATGTGAAATATATTTAGAAGTTAGAGCAACAAGAAAATCTAGAACACGACAAGGAAATACAAAATTTAATATTTTTTTTATGTAAAACTATGTACAAGCGAAAAAGGAATCCACCATAAAATGAAATATCCGAAATAATCCAGGATATTGCAAATTATATGCATTGGAAAAATTGAAAAATTATTTTGTTTACGAAAAGCAATGACATAAAAATTGACTTTTGCAGAAAATAGGAATGAATATTATTTTGCTTATTTGTTTTCTATCTGGTGGCATTGGTATTAATATTAGCTTAATCAAAATATAGAATTTGGTAAACTCATTTGAATTTTATTATGAATTCTAAACTAGTTCATTGATGTAATGTTTAGTTTTATTATAGTATCTTTATCCATTTATAAATAATTGAAATATTTTGCTTACCAGTATCTTTATAAGTTATAAATTCATGTTAATTTTATGTAAAACGTTAATTTTTTGATTGATACTAAATAATATTTCCACTTACTTACAGAACATTGAAATTTTGAAATCAATCACTTTACCATTTTTGATGAAATTTACATAATTATATTGTCATTTTAAAAAAAGGCGGTAATTGTAGTTTCCTATGCTGTGAGGCATTCAGACTGAGGCATCTCGTTAAGTTGATCTTGGTTCAATCAACAATAAAAAAAAAATTGCAATATGTAATTGTGATTTTAAAACTGGGAAAATGCTAACCGTTGAGAGTTGAGACCATTTGGTTACAACAAATGTTTCACTATTAAAAACCATTAGCTTGTTACAAATAAAAGAAACTTGTGGTTCGGAATCCATACAAAAATTAGTAGGTTCAAATTCCAATAAAATGTCATGGAAGCTCTACCATTGAGGCCCTGTCTTTCCAAATATTCCCAAATTCAAGAATATTTTAATAGACTCATAAAAAGATTTATGACTCTTTGTTGCCAGTCTCAAGTTCATGATTTATATGATAACATCAAATATTTATGCTTCATTGGGCTTTCTTTAACTTTGTGTGAAATTATTGATTTCTTGTAAATTTAAGTTTACACTGTATGACAGCATTATTACATAGATAAGATTTCTTGACACCAAAAAAATTTCAAATTTAAATAATATTTGAAAATGAAATGTTAAGGATAATTCAATAAAATATTATAAATTATCTTAAAAAAAAATTACAATTTGCGTCAAGGATTGTTTTTCTTCAGAATTATTGTTTTTGTGATGACAATTTTTCAGAAAACTGTAATTAAATTTTTAACCTAAATTTAAAATATTTTTTCATAAATTTATAACCAACGAATCCTGGAAGTTAGCCAATTATTAGTTTCTTAACCGAATTTTTTACAGATTATTTTAAAACCAGTGACTTTACAGTATAAATTTTGTAAGTTTTTTTTTATGATTTGATATTTTATAACAGTTTTTAATGTCCAACTATAAAACTATTTAAGATAATTATTAAGTACATAAAATATGAAAATATTGAGGATAAATTTTAAAAGATGTCATTAATGGGACAATTTTGATGATGATATACTTTTTCCAGTGGCAAAACTATTTGCTCTATGTTTAGTGTAACGATTCGCTATAAAAAAAATATTAAAGAATTTAAATTTTTCCGCCTAGGTTTCGATGGTAGGTAGTAACGCAACAACCATTATAATATGAATTTGGTTCCTTAAATGTAGTAAAATGAATTGTAATATTCACAAATCAATAATTTCACATAACGATGAAGAATGTAGTGGTTGTGTACTATACTGTAATGCATTATGTCCAGGGTTTATTTCCTGATGTAGACCTCGATATTGATTTTTATATATAATCATTATTTGCTGAACATTTGCTGATAACAAATGTTTCACTATTAAAAGCCATTAGCTTGTTGCAAACTAAAGAAACTTTTGATTCTAAATTCATTCAAAATTTGTAGGTATAAACTTCAATAAAGTGTCACATAAAATTGAGGAGAAGCTCCAATTGGAGTAAACAAATATAAAATTGATTTTCATTACAATTTTTAAATAAATATGGAAAATCAATATTAACTATAAATTAAAATTGATTTTAATTCGCCAGTTTTAGTTAATAGATGTTTAGTTTCGGTATTGTTACTTGTTAGATTGAAAACTTTCTTAAGTTTTGTCAGATATTATCATTTTCATAAGTAAAAATTCAAATAATGACAAGAAAAGTGTAAAATTAATACAAAAACTATTTCTCTTCCCTGGTTCGTTCTTTACCAAACAACAAAGATGCCAATCCTCCTCCAAATATTTGCTACATTAATAAATAAATAAATATTGAAAATCTATTTA
Organism: Rhamphomyia laevipes; assembly: GCA_963920725.1. Lineage (NCBI taxonomy): Eukaryota > Metazoa > Arthropoda > Insecta > Diptera > Empididae > Rhamphomyia > Rhamphomyia laevipes. The sequence goes on along the minus strand of OY987258.1, from coordinate 53,275,925 downwards.
CAATCCTTAAAAAGAAATTATATTAGCCTATTTTGTTGACTTGTAAGATTTGCTTACTAAAATATGATCAATTATTGCGTTGTCATTAGGTGTCGTAATTACATAAATAACCAATTAATAATATTTAATAAATGAATATAAAAAATCAATTTCTGTCAAAAAAATGTCATTAGTATGATTGATGATAAAATATTAGGATATTTTTTTAAACTATATTTTAAGTGATTCATTTAATTATATGGGGTCCAACCCTCCAACAATTTTTGATTGATTTTTATAATTAACTTTAATTGAAATATAATTTACAGATTTTTATAGACTTTCCAAATTTGTCATAAAAAAATAATCTGTTTAAATTTTAAATATACACTCTTTAAAAATATATTTCAACTTTTAATTGTTCAAAAATCAAATTTTAATAGCTAAACTTTCAAATCATTTTTTTAACATTTTGTTTACAAAACAGATTTACTTACCAATTGGTAATATTTGAAAGATGAAAAATCTAGGACAACATGAAAATAATATTAATAATTTCAGTTTGAAAAAGTAACATAAAATTTTATATTTTATTTCTATCAATAAGGATGCTAAGGATAAGGATTATATATATAAAAAAAAACCCATAAAATTTGTTACCAGCAAAGAACAATTTAAATAAAATATAAATTTTATTATACCATTTTAAAAAGAAGTCAATAATTTCGGTTGTAAAAAACTTGTTTAGTAAAAAATTTTAATACATAAAAATATGAAAAAAATTATAATAAAAAATTTTATATTTATTGGTAATATTTAATATTTAAGAGTTTATTTAAAAGTTTAACTGGAACTAATAAAAATAATTGATAAAAAATGAATTTTATTTCATTTTTACTTATCATATTTTTAATAGTAAAGTTAATAGTCTTAGTTTATACATTAAATATAGTAGACTAAGAGTTAACGCATCGGCTTTAATTTTTATGATTTTACAAAATATTGAATTATTGAAGATTTGGCAACCCTTCATAAATGATTAAAAATTCCCTATTTCCAAAAAAGTTTAAAAGTTTTCTAGTTAAATCAACTATGATGTCAAATTTTACAAGGATGCATCTTATGAAAAACCCGAACAAAATAGAGACACTAACAACCTGTCAGATCAAAGTTCTTATATTGATTTAGGAATGGGAATATAAAAACTGTAAGTAAAGTCGAGTAGGTGCGAGACAGCAAATATAGAGAATTTCAATTGGAATATCATAAAATTTACTAGTTTCATGAATGATTTTAAATACTTCCTCTAAAATTTCGGCGTTTCAATTTCAATACATAATGACACAGGGTTGCCAAACTTCAATTATACTAATTTTGATGACTGTGAAATTAACTAAAATAAATTTGTTGCTAGCTCTCCGACTATACGACTAAATTTAATTTTGAATTAATCCAAAAATTATTATTTTATAAACTAAATATAATATTTATGATAATAATATAAGTAATAAATTTAACATAAAAAATAAGGAAAATATAAGAAAATTAGATTAAATAAAAATATCGAAGAAAATATAAATATTTTTCCAATCCAGAGCATTGAACTTTTAATGGTCTAATAAATATTATAAATCTAAATTAAATATGTTCAATTCTTTATTTATAATATTTGCAATATTGTCGAATCCATTTTAGTTCATTATTTTTGTATATATTTTTATCCTGAAAACAGAGAAAAACGATTAATCATAAATTTTTTTGTTTTATCATTTCGATTTTAGTTTAAAGATAAAAATATGTTATTTATGATATTGGGAAAATTATTTATATATTTTTTGCCAAATTCTAATATTTAATTATATAAAACCATAGATTTTGAATTTAGGTTGTCCAGGATATTGAAAATTGCGGAAGCAAATGATTTTCAATGTAACCAAAAATTGGGAATATTTTATTGAATTTTTTTTAACCACTTTATTTACGAAAAAATAACAATTTACAAATTTTCAAATAGTTTTCCAAAAGGATTTGTCCAATTTTCTATCTAATTAAACTAAATCTAGAAAAAAGTTTATGTCGCATATGCGACATTACAAAAATTAGTGTCTGCGGAAACAATTAGCTTAGTTCATTTTAAATATTAACGCTACAAAGAGTAGTTTTGTTTAATCTTCCATTTATTCAAAATTATAACTAGCAAGGACATATAAAAAGTATTAAAATTAATAAAAAAAAAACTGCAAAAATGAATTAAAAGTTTCTCAATATTTTTATTATCCTTGCAGCTTCCACTATGGTACAATTATTAATGGTACATTTTGGTATAAAATTATTAGAACCAATTTATAAAGCCTAGTATTATCTAATAGTAAACGAGTTAGTTTGATGAAATTTATACTGTAAATGTCATCCGTGAAAATATATTTTGATCTTGTACGAGTCAGAAAATTTACAAGTATTGAGACCATAAGAAATGTATTGAAAATATTAAAAAATGTAATTAAAACCTTATCAAAATTGTGTACATTATTTACAATTTTCATTATATCATTAAAAAGCCTATGTATTGAAATCTCTCAATGCTTTATTAACTTATCTCAAACACATTGTCGAATACGTTTGAACATCCTTCATGAAATATAATCATAAAAATTTACTATGAAAAGTTATTTTAATCCTGTTGATAACAATATGAACTCAATTTTCCTTTTTTATTGTTGAAAAGGTTTTAGGAAATTTTGAATTATTATTTTTGGTATTACATATTCGTTATCTACAGCGTACCTATAACCAAAGTTCATATTTATGTATGATAATAACAATTTATTAGAAAAATTTATAGCAGTTCATTGACATTATTAGAAATAATTTTCATTTTCTATATGAAAATCTAAGGAATTTTATGCTCATAATCACACCTTACCTAACAAATTAAGAATATTCATGTAGTTCTGATGTAATCAACAAAAATCTATAAATTATATCAATAGAGTTTTTAGTAATATGTTTTTATGTGTTAAGTCCTTTTTCGATCAAAATATATTTATGAATTTTTATTTTTTGGTAATTGTAGATATATAACTTTTATTGATATAGTTAAAAATATTCAAGCCAGAAGAATAGTAGGCTTCCTTACAGGTCAATGTAATGTTAAACAGCACTTACGCACAATTGGACTGTAAAAAGATTAACTGTGTAGGTTGTCGCCTAAATATTTCCAAAACTACGAAAGCTAAATTATCGCTTCTTCCGAAACATGACAGCTGTCACTCAAGCAGCTGTAATGTTTCATATCAACAGTATGATCAGAGCTGGCTGAGACCCTCCCTAAAGTAATTAAAGTAACCTAACCTAGTACGAAACGCATACTGATTAAAACAAGCAGTCCAATAAAAATTAAAATAAATAGATAATTATTTAGAAAACCTAACAGAATAACTTAAATTAACAGGCTACTATTTACATAGAGGTTCATACTTCTGAAAAAAGACAACTACCTGCTAACTCAAGTCACTAGAAATTGAAAATACAACATTTATAGAACTAAAGTAGTTCTAAAATATGACAGGTTCCACACAGCTTTCTACAAGTCAAAAAGAAATGAAAAACTGAAATAGTAATTCCAGGGTTTTCCAGTGGTATTCGTATTAGATCGATCTATTTATTATCTGTCACAACTTTTAATTAATTTTTTTCGTTCAATAATTAATTAATAATTGAATTGTAATGACAAAATTATTTAATTAATTTTGGGCAGTGAGAAAAATTATATTAAATTCAGTAAAAAAAAAATATACCGAACTCTGGTACAAATCAGATACGAATAAAAGCGTTTTAATCTATCAAAATCAATCAAATTAATAATAAGGTTTGAGATTTGTATACTTTAATATAATAAAAGATCATTTTAATATAACAGATTAATCAACAATATATTGACAAAATTTTAAGATGAGAAAAGGATTAATTTAAATATTTTCATTCCAGATAAAACAAATTAAATTTAAATTGTGATTGATGATAAATATTTCATTATGGGAAAAACATTATTTATATAATTTTCATCCTATTTTAATCTCTTGAATATGTTCAGTTAATTTGTGATTATAATTTTCTGATTAAATTTTATTATTATCATAATTGTTTATAATAATATCGATTCCACTACTAATTAGCATCTTTAAAATATTTATAAAAACAAAAATATTAATGCGGAAATTCAAATCACGTTGTCCTAGATCCTTCTAATGTTAAAAAAATAAACGTTACTTGTAATATATATAGGATTCATGATAAGAATTAATAAAATATATTTTAAAGGACACTGGCATATCGTAAAAAGGAAAAGGAATTTAAATTTCAAAATAGAAACTGGCGTGAAATATTTCTTATTAAAATTCTGTGGGGAATTATGAAGTTGACATTTTTAATATTAAAAAAAATATTATTCGTTATTTTAAAAGTATTTTAAAAATTTTAAAATCAAAAATTTTGACTGGGTTAGTTTCCGGGGAACTTAATTTCTGAATCCTTAACAACAAGGATAATAAAAAAATGAATTACATAGAAAAAGTAAATATTTGTATTCATCTTATTAGATTTATTCCTCAGAATTTTATGTAAACTGAAATCACTTGTTGCTTTTCAAAATGTATTCATTTATTTGTTCAACTAAAGATTCAGACTACCATAAAGCATTTTAAGCAAGGAATGGAAAATTTATGATATTTATAAACTATTAATCATAAAATCTGTAATTAATTCTATAAAATTTCCTCCTATTGAACTGAACATCAATTCTCATTGAAACTGGGCAGCGCGTTTACTCTGTTTGTTTAACTAAGTTCAAATGTCCTTTTTGATTGTAAACTTTTCTGACCACTTTCAGCATCCATTATTCATTTGTACTTTAACAGCCGTGTAAAAATGGAAGTACCCGGTGATAGATGAACTATTGCCAAATATTTCACTATAAATTGTTATGTTTTTATCATGTTTTTCTCATTTCTGTTTACTAACCTAAATATTATTGCTACAAAAAAAAATCTCAAATGAAATTTTATACTTAATTTACAGATTCGAACTCATATTTACAAAGAAGTCTGTATTTAAAATCATTTAATTCAATTTAAATAAATTAAACTAATCTTAAGCTTAAAAAATTGTAGCCAACAAAAAAACAATTTTATAAAAAAATTACCTTGTCAGGTGTCGTGCACAATCTTTTAATTATCTGACTAATTAATTTTAATTTTTCTTCTAATTACTAAAAAAACAACCTTACTTCTTTGAAAGTATTTATTTTTATATCTAAACATATTAAATTTTGTGCAAAAATAATTAAAAATTATGTGAAATTATTTAAAATACAAAAATTTTCTGGCGCTGTGGCATTAAATTAGGCCAATCATTTTAAAATTATTCAAATTTTTACATTTTTTTTTAAATTATTTCATTGGTTTTAGCTTTAATTAAGAATTTAAATATATTTAGTTATTTTCATTATGAGGTGTAGGTGGAAAAATGGCATTTACTTCAAAGATTGTAAATTATTTTGATTTGAAATTTAAACTTATTTTATTGAATGCACGATTATTTCAAATAGGAAAATATTTATATATCTTAAAATGCAAGCTGGAAGTATTCTTTACATATATATTAAACTTTTAATTACCATTTAAAGAATTGTTTAGTTTTTATGTGACCCATAAAATATTTACATAGAAAATGCAGATTCAAATAGAGAAGATATGCACAGTTCACAGAGGTCGTGTAAATAATATTAATTAATTTTATTATTGCAATGTAATAAAGAATTCCGAAGATTATAATTTCATAATTACAAAACAAATTCAATTTTTGATTCAACAAAGAAATATTTAAAGTTTGCTCACTAAGAAATTTAGGTCACTAAGAAGTTTTGTCCTTGTATTTTTTATTGAAGTTAAAGTCTAATATAAAAAGAGTCAAGATAATTCCAATATTCATCGATGTCAGAATGTTTAAAATAAAAATATTAATTACTTACAAATGCTTCACTCTGTTCCCTGAACACTTTAATTAAAATTTCAAAAATATTTCACAGACCAAAGCAATGAAATATCGATTTCATTTCATTTGAGTTGACCCATTGATTCTGTCAACCGAAAACGCATTTTTATTTGATTAAAATTATTTGAACTTTATTTAAAAATTGTAAGTTTGGGTAGTTTAATGATGTAAAAGTAAATCATTAATTATTTATATTAGATCGCATGTTGTACTGTACTGTTGTAATACGACCCCGACTGGTCGTACTACAACATGATAGATCTCAATAGATTGTGGTCCTTTTGTCGAGTATTGTAATCTGTTGCGGATTCCTGACAATTATTCTTTTCAAAATATTTTGCTTTCTTTCTATTACTACAGAAAAACAGTTCCGCAAGAGTCCGTAAATCTTCAATTACTATCGTACAAGAATTATACATTGAAATACCAATTTTTGCTTCCTTTACAACAGCAACGTCATTTCCGAGTTAAAAACCTTATTTTCCGGTCATCAAATTACCCATAACGACCTATGGTTTTCCTGCACGTTCTACTTGAAGTTGTTATTTTATTATTCAAGGATAGTCCGATCTTTCCTTAGACAATTTCATTATGATTAGTTCGTTCTAATGATGGTTAATTTATTAATCACACAAACTAAAGTATAAAAACAAATCTTATTATAATTCTAAATTTAATTTTTGTCACTTATTTATATAACTTTATTTTCTTCAAAATTGCTTATTCAGCTAGAAAACCAGACATTTTACTGCCCTAATTCATTATTATAACTTTGGTAACCTTTAATTCGATGAGTTCTTGAAAGAGAAAATGTTAATAAACTCAAAACAAAATTATATTAATAATTTTATCAGTTTTACGAATTAGCATATTTTAAAAATTTGAATGGAATTTTATGAATTGTAAAACTGCGGAAAATTATTGTCCTGTGGTTCGTTTTTTATGATTGTGAACATTAAGATACAAAATAGAAAGAAATTTTAAATTAAGCAGAAATATTTATAACGATTTTCACAGTGTTTAATAATTAGATTTTTGTGCTCTGATAGCAATGCAAATTTCATAATGCCACATCAAATAATGCTGATTTATTTTCGATTATTTAGAATAATTTTACATATTTTATGATTTCTTTAGATGATAAATTCATTAATTAGCAATCATCATAATAATTTCATTGATAAATTTCATTCTTACAGGGTAGTTTTTAAAACTATTTTAATTTATTAGCCTTTCTAACATTTAATTAGAAATTTTAAATCCCTAAAGCCAATTATAAACATATTTAATTGGCCTAAAACCTAATTCTTTATTCAAAATGCCAGTTGGTTTGAAGAGGGTTCCATATTACATGTCAGATTAAAAGTTATATTTTTCTGGTTTCGGTATAAATAATTTTACTAATTTCGTAAATAAATTTAAATAAATTATTATTTTTATTTTCATTTTAATTAAATTCCATGAATAAGCAAAATTATAAATAATTACTAAATGCTTGGGTCAGCTTTAAATTTTTAAAATTTCGGTTTTGGTTATACAATTAACCGAAAAAAGTAATAAATTTAAAAAAAATTCCAAAATAATTTAATGTCATTTTGTGGTTAAATTAAATAAATTTTTGGTTTGTATTAAATGTAAACCATAATAAAAAAAAAAATATTATAAATAATTTAATTGCCATAAAAATCATCACATAAATTATGTGATTATTTACAAAGTGGTGAGAATATTTTTGATGGTTAAAATCAATGGAGTGAAATCTATAAAACCGAACTTGACACTTAACACTTAAAAATTCTGAATGGTTCCTTTTTTATTATTTCGCAACATAAAAATATTATTATCCTCAAAATTTATTTTAGAGCATAAATTTTCGTTCTACTTTGTAATTCGAATGTGGATAATAATTTTACATTTATGATTTTGAGAAAGAATGGAAAATCTTTTTTTTACGACTTAATATAAAATGAAAATGTCAAAACTTTCAAAATTTTACTATTTACTTAACAGCATTTTGTTATAAGTTAAAATATTTGCATTTTTTCCGAATATATTTAAAGAAATCATAAAAATAACATTTAATCAATGATTTGTTTTATGAAAATTATATTGAATATCAATTAAAAATTAACATTTTCTCTTTAAGTCACCCATTTTGTATGAAATTTCCAAAATCAGCCTAAGTTTTGCTGAAAACTTGTATCAGAACTTAAAGAAATTCATAAAATGCACTTCAACAAATTCAGAAAATAACAAAAATTACAAAAAATATAATTATTTTATTATTATTATATAAAAATGGTTGGCGCCAGTCATTAATTTGTTCCATAATTATTCTTATCAAGTTGTTAAAATTTGCAACAAACTAAAAAAATGTTAAACAAAATTATTGTACTAACTTTAAAATAACATTTTGCAAAACATAATATTGCCGAAAACTTAAATAAGCCCTAGAGTGCTATTATAAATGAGCTTATTTTTAATCTTTTTAGGATTTTATAAATAGGATAACTGGTAAAAGTTTATAAATTAGTCATTATCCTATCAACAACAATGAAAACTTTAACTTTTTCCAACTTTGAATATAGTTTTAATCGGTAATGTTGAGTGTTTCGTTGATTATATTACCAAAAAAAATTATAAATCACATAGTTAGAAAGAAATTCAGTAATGAAATAATGAAGATTTGAAATTATTGTAGGAATGGATTTTTGAAATTATTAAATCGTCGGTTGAGTTCTTAAAATCCTCATAGACCATTTTACTTTTTTTTATTTAAGAACTGATTTTTATGGTTTGTAACTCATTCTTTTACTATCCTTATTCCATTATATTTTACAGTCGCAAAGATATTCAAGGATGAGTTGCCCCATATTCACTTTTTTAAAACTTTTTTAGTTCTGAAGAGGATATAAATTATTCCCTGAAGAGGATATAAATTATTTTTGTAAGCAATTTAGTGTTAAAAATTGTTTATTTCTGAAAATCTCGATATCATATAGCAAGTGAATCTATAAATATTAGAAAAAACATGTTAATTCTTAATTGACCCAAGTATAATTTGCAAATTTTTCTTCAATTAAGAATGCCATAGATTAGCGAAATTTATTAAAGTAATGAAGCGCTCGATTTTGAAAAGTTTGTGGATTTCCGCAGCCAAAAATTGTCGGTAATTTTTTAATTAAACATGATTGTAAATAAAATCTAATAAAAAGTTTTTACTAATTGTAGAAAGTTAAAAGTAAACTGAGCTAGTATTTTGTTTTTAGATCAATTTTAATTTAAAATCAATAGTTGTTGTCGTATGGATCTATTTAGAACTCACCCGACGAAATTATTATTGTCTATATTTCTACAACATTTTCCCTTTTGTTAATCGATAGATATTAGCAAAATCGATTTAGTTAAACGATAGATTTACTATCAAATAATGAGCAACTGCAGAGGTGGGTTTACCTAACCAACTTAAAAAAGTGTTGATTTTCATATTTTATTTCCATATAAGGAACGCGCAGTCTATACAATAAATTTAACAATTCAGTTCTATTTAGTGGTAATAAAAAGTTTTTATAATACTTTCGAAATAAAGTTTCAAAAAATCCTTGTAAAATTAGATTTTATATAAAACAATTTAATTTCAGATAATCTTCATGTCATTGTATTTACGATAAAACATGTAAAAGTTTCAAAAAGTTTATAAATATTTTGCTCTTTTATATTTTGTTATTTTGTAAAAACTTAATTCCAAAACAATTGGAATTAAAACTAATTAAAATTGTATGTTAAACTTTGAAGTATAAAATGGTAAAAATATATTTTAAGACTTTTTTAAAACTTTTCTAATGAAACTTCAATTTTTGTTGAAAATATTCTTTCGTATAAATTTATACGCAATCGATAGCTTCAGCAGAATTTAGGGAAAAAATGTTTGATTTTATTTCATGTTAAAAATTTACGTAATAAATAGTTTAATTAAAAAACTTTTATGTATAAAATAATATAATTCTAGGTTTTGAAAAAAAATCTACCCCTTCAATTTATCAAGAAAAAATTATGTAAATTTCGAAATTTACATAAATGTTTTTTGATTGAGTATAGAAAGTATTCGTTTCGGAACTTGCCATTTTACAATCAAATTTTTGCAATATCTAAATATTTGTGTGCACTGTCAATCAATTAACAATCCAAATAAATTTGTTGGTACATTTTACTTACAAATTAATGTAATATTTCGATCAGTATTACGAAAACACTATGAGTGTTTCATTGGAATTGGTGGTCAAAAAAGTGGAATTGGCTGAAACTTATTTTCTGAGCGTTTTCGCGGTCCGGGAGTCCTAATTCAATTAAAAAAAGTTCCGAATAAACTAAATTTGCATGTGCGCTGCAATATCTCATAGAACCGCTTGTTAGATTTTATTCCTGGCATCATGGATAATTTGAGTGAGTCCATGCTAGAATTTTCTGTTTATATGTATTTCCGTACGAAATTATATTGGTACACAGATTGGTTTCCTAATTATGAGCATGCTTACACAGGTATAGTAGTTTAGTAGTTTCAGGTAATACATGCTAAAATTTCAAATGTGCTAGACTAGAGCATTTAAATATAGTCTATAATTTAAATTAAATTGGTACAAAAATTGATTTTATCATCTAATTTCTAGTTGGTGCTCCTTATTTCTAGCCGATAACTTTTGTAAATTCATGGGAAACTAATATATAATCAGCTTAATTTCCAAAGAATATTTAATTTATATTCTAGTTGGAGCATTATTAACCTATTTCAATTAAATTTGATATTCATTTTTTATCATTGTAATCTAGTTTCTGCAAATAAAATTTAGGGTCGGTACTTTGATTGAGTCCCTATCAAAATTTCGTATTATGTAAAATATATTATCTGTGCTTTAATAAAATATGAAATTGTTTGTTTGCAAAAGTATGTTAATTACAAAACACTGTTGGACATAAAGGACTCTTGAAGTTATCTGCTAGTACCAAATTTTCGCAAAACTAAATTTATCCATTATACTAAACAAATTTAATGAAAGATTACAAATTTTCGATTCTTTAAATCAATTATAAAATACCAACAGGAAATCATTTCAAGAAAACTTTTAACTCCATTCATTATACAAATTGAAATATTTTTAAATTTTCCACTTTATTAATAAATTTACATAATTTTTTTAGTTTTCAAATCGTGTAAAATGTGAAACGGAAAGAACCGCACCATTTTTCATTGGTTAAAAATAAGTTTTTCCCTGACCTGATTTTAAAGTCGATTGAAAATTGATTTACTTTTATGAACATTGCATTTATACATAAACAGAATATGACATTTCGTGCAATGTGCAACCAGTTATTCTGTAATTTTGTTATGAAAGAAAAGTATGCACGATAAAATTTTGTATTTGGTTTGTTAGAAAATGTAGCATAAAATAATAATTTTCCTTGAATATATTAAGTGGTGTTATTTTAAGTGTACATTTTGAATTTTCAATGAACTTGTCAGTGTAGTAAAATAACAATATTTGTGATAAACTGAAAACACTTTATGTTTTAGGCTCTTTTAATTGGAAATAATGAATTTTCAATAATTCCTTCAAAAACAGCATTTTCATAACACTTGATTTTGATATATTAAAGAAGAATTTTATAAAAATTGTGATAATTTTACAAACTTACAACATTTACATACAACATAAATTTTACTTTAAATAAAGCATACATTAAGTGAAACGTAAATTACAAGAAATTGGGTACGCAATTTAGGAACTAAAACGAGAAGTACTTGGATGGGATATCAAATAAAGGTGAATTATAAAATATTTAACTATAACTATAAAAAAAATCCCCTTATTTGAACACCAACATATGAATATGATCCTTCACATACTTATATAAATAACAGACCATTTAGGACCTTAAACCGATTCCAAGATTTTTTCCAGCGTCTCCAATCATTTTTATATATTCTCCAATTAACGATTATCAATTTTTTGATGTTACTAGAAGCTTCATTTTCCAACAAATGAATGGTCTGTCATACTTTTTTCTTCCGTCTGGGTTGGATTCAAACAATTCCTTTGCTGTAGTGTTAATGTTTGTCCCGACAATGTATCCAAACCATCACGATCTTTGAATTGTAATGTCCGTCAAGCTCATACAGCTTATCGTAATAGCGTTGTTTACAAATTGCTTTAATGTAGATGCCATCATAAATCCTTGACATTAAACTTAAAACTTTTTAAGATTTTTTTATTCTAAACTACATGATTTTTTGTCATTCCCCATCAACGGGAATACTTTAACAAATTAAATAATATTTTTTTATAAAATTTCGAATTCTTAAGTCTCGTTCCACTAAAAATTTTGGTGATGTGACAAAAATTATTCAACAAAGATAAAAATGAAAACAAATTACTTTGTTTTTTAAGTTTTTTTCCCCCATTTTTTTTTTTTCATTTTCCTTTATTTGAGGTTAATAATATTTTTGTTTTTATTTTTCTTTACTATCATTTTACTTTTTTTCGTTCGAATTCACTTTCCCTTTTAGAAATCATTAGACTATATCGTCAATTTACACATCCTTTTAAGCAATAATAACAAAATTTCTTTAAATTGCTTATATTTTTTCATGCCAAAACACAAAAAAAAACTGTCTATTTATATGCTAATCCTTAAAAGGAGCATATGTAAAAGAATATGACAAATTTTGGTCGATTTATAATTGTAATAAACTTTTAACTGTCTGGAGAGTTAAAAATAATTTACAAGGATTAAATCTTAACACAAGTTCAATAAAACTTTAGTGTACAAAGCATTTAGAAACATTGTCTTAAGGACTTCTTCGTAATTTCGTTTTATGCATTTTCAATTAATTTAATCTTTTCACCATTTTTATCTCTATATTAAATGTTATATGAGTTGGAAAACATAGAAGTTAATAGTTTTCATTATTTAGTGAATACTTGGAAGCATGATTAGTGTTGGGTATAGAAAATTTTGTAGTATTATATAGCCCGATAAACTTCCAGTTTTTCTCATTTAATGGCAAGGATATTACAATTTTTAAAATTAATATTATTCAAAACTATATAGTGGAATCACTGTACTTACTTTACTCACTTATCAAGAATATGCTTTCGTTGACGAATCTTAACATTTGGACTCTACTGCAAAGAGCTGGGAAAAATCGTTTAAGACTTTACCCCATACATCACCACTGCTATATACGACTAAATTGTCTTATAGAGTTTGATCTTTGTCGTTCGGATAAGCGATCTGGATCTCATTAGGTTACTTGAACCATAAAATTACTGATTAATGAGAATAATTCTTCGTTTTATATCTAAATGATGAATTTTATTCTGCTGTAATCTTAGATTTAGATTTAGTCTTGGCTCTGTTTATTTGCAGACCTAATATATTTATGCTCTATGGAAATAATTCTATTTCCCAGTGCGGATTATTCTGATTCTATTGCAATGTGTATACATTAGAAAAGTGATTCATTTCACAGCAACTAAGCAGTTAAGCAATGAATATTCGGAATCGATCTGGATAACATTATGTATGAAGTCTATTGAAATAGAAGCCTGTTATAAAAAATTTAAAACAAAATTTATGATAAAAGTGATTTAAAAATAATTGATTTATTTGCAATAATTATTACTGAATAATTTATTTTTCTAAACTTCAAAACTTTCTGTCACTTTCTGCTTAACTTTCTGCGCTTAATTAAGAGTAATTACAAAAATATTGAAGAAAATCACTGTAAATGAAAGTAATTACTTGTAATGTCTGCTAATTATCCTTTAATTTACGCATAATTATTAAAATTATGATAATTCATTAATAATAATAAATGAAAAGTAACAAATAATCTTTCCTAAATATAAATTATTATTACATAAATTCTTATTAATATTTTCAGCACATTTTTCTCCTTGAACTGATAATTTTGTTGAATATACAAAAATGATTGACGAATTCTATGCTCTTTGATTAAATAAATTATTCTATACGAATACTAATTACTTTAATAAACAATTTAATTTATCAGTATTCCAATAATATTTGATTATATTTAATAATTTTAACTTTTATTTTTAGATATTAATTAAATTTTATTACAAATATTAATCATTTATTACCAAAACTTTGATGGACATAATATTTAATTTGATATAATTGACCATAGAATTTATTTCAGTGAATCGAACTCTGATTTGCAGGACAATATTTAATAATTATTTAAATTAATGTTGGATGTCAATAACAAAATGAAATTAAGTGAAACTTAAAATAGAAATTTCAATATTAATCGAATTTAATTAAATATATTTCTTATCAGGAAGAAATATTTCAGTTTGTCGGTACTATTGGTAAAACATATTCGTTCACAATTGCTAAATTATTTCATTACTGTTTGATATATGGAAGTTTTACTGAGATACGTATGTTGTAACAACTGCAGAGTTTGTAGGTTTAAATAAATAACTTAACATTTAAAAGAACTGATTCCAATTTTCCTTACTGTCTTAGAATGAATCACATACTTCTTGCGCAGCAATTCTGGTAATGTTAACTATTACCACAGCTACTATGACACTAACCTTCCAAAAACTATTATAACTACATACTTATAATGGTTTTTGATCCTTCCAACGAAGATTTGACCTTGTTCTGCTCCACCTTACATTAAAATCTAAATTTGGCTGCTGCACAACGTAAGCTAGCCAATAGATTCGATTAGGTCAGCCTAGATACATCTCATATAACTCGTATTAATAGCAAATACTTCAAACCCCATTAACATTGATGGGTTAAAGATGCAATAAACATTTTTTTGTCGAAATACTATCAAAGTTGATCATCTGTATTTGATATTGGTGACATTTTAACTTATATGGTGGCTGAGGATATTGTTTTATGATGGCATCAGACCTAAACTGTTTGTACATTGTTCAATAATCCTAATTATAGTTCAGAATGAAGTTTATTCTATTATTCAAGTGAATGCAGCTCAAAAACGCTGTCATATGTATAGCTAAATCGAAAAATAAAACATAAATAAATCGAGATACTTCTTGATAATTTTGAACTTTTAAAAATATAATACGATAAAAATATATTCAAACCAAAATTACAAAATGTAAAGTTTATACTAAAATATCAATTTTTGATCAGTGAATTTTAAGCGACTTTAATACTAAAATAGTTCTATAATCTTATATTAATAGAATCATACGAAAATATAATAAAAATAGGAAAATTCAAATAATATTTCCCAAGGATATTTTGAAAGGAATACGAGTAATATTGTAAAATGAATGTTCATATTGGAATTTTGTATAACGATAAGGAAAATTGCAAGTTTGCATAAAATTAATGTTTTGTAAATGTAATAAGGAAAAAGAAGACTGAGACTCAGAAACCATTAAATTAAATGTCATCAATAAATGATAAAAATTACATTTTTCTGGATTAAAGTTCAATCGAATATGGAATATTTTTATGGTGATTTCTATGATTCGCAATAAATGTTTATTGACACAGTTTGGAATCAGATCATACTAATTTTATTTAAATTAATTTTGTTATAGAAGTAAAAATCCATTTTAAATTTTGTAAAATATGGTAATTTTAGTAAGTGATAAAACACATAATTATTCTGTAATATAACTAACCAATCTAAGTCAATTTATTGTAAAGACTTGTAACGAGACTGAACATATAATTATCATTAACTTAGATTGGACCTGTTGCTTTCTAAAGAATTACTTCAAATTCTGTGAACAATTTTCTTTATGATAATTGAAAATTCTATAACAAATTATTTAAATAAATAAATTTAATTTATTTTCGATGAAATTAATTGCTACACAATTTATTATAAACCAAATTTTGTTTTATGATATTTTAAATTATTTATTTATATCCATGTAATTAATTATCTAAATTTATTTCCAGATTTAAAAGCATATTTATTATACAATTTTAAAAGATTAATATTTAATTAAATTTATCAATTTATGCCCACACATTAATAAAAATTTGATTTTAAAAGATTATTTTTATTAGCATATCATTAAGTAAAGTTCAACAATCTTAAATAGTTTATAAATTAGAAAATGTAGTAAATAAATGTATAAAAAAATGTTTAAATTTTAAAATTAAATACAAATTAGTTTCCAAAGCAGTTTGTAAAAATAATTATTCCCAAACAAACTTCAATTTTGTATACTAAGATCATAAATATTTTGGAGAAAAATTCACTGAACATATTAGAAATAGAATTAAAAAAACTCAAGTAAAACTAATATAAATAAAACAACCTCGCGGTTGTAACTATGATCTTAATGAATTTAAGTGATACGGCGATTTCCTGCTCTTCAAAATCCTTGGCTTATATCTCAACATAATTGGCAGATTTATGCAAACCTATTAGCAAACCGAAACAACTTAAAGCTTCTCTAGTCACGCGTTCATTGTATGATCGAAAGAAATGATAAAACTGATGAATTAGTATGGATAGGTACTAGTAATATCCCTATAGATCTTTACAATATTAAACCCTATTAATTTAAGTATCAATTAAAACGTTTAATATAAGTAACTGAACCAATAAGTATAGCACTTTGAAATGGAATGAGCAAAACAATTGTGTGTATATAAAAACGTTTGATTCCTAATCATAAAAAGTTCAAGATAATTCTGAAAATGAGCAAGGCAACGGCCAAATTATACACGATAATTGTCACAGGATATTCAATTGTTAGGAAACATTCAGGACTTATGCCAGTCACCACTTGTCGTGGGTATATGGAGTACGAGAGGAGGCAATGAAACACTGATCCTCTGTCCAACATTAAATATTTAGGAAATTTGTTCAATCTAGAAAAGATAAAAGATAAGTGTAATCGGAATCTGGGTTATATGATATCATTCATTAAAGAAATTGGAATAAAGATGCATTGTTCGATTGGAGGGTAAAACGGGATAACTTACATTACAACTGGCCTACATTTTAGGGTGTCTCGAAGTTAAAATTCATTTAAAACAAACCAACCAATATAAAGAAAGTATAATTTCGAACAACTTTGAGCAAATTCTTTTCATATGTTAATTTTTTTAAACTTCAATTGTATTACTTTACAAGTAATTACATAATTCCAAAATTTTAGCAAGTTATAAAGTGTAAATTTATTTATTTTCTGCAGCTCAAAATTAAAATACTATTCAACTATGAATTTTAATGAGGTAATCGCTGACCTAATTTCATTTAAACTTATATTTAAATTTACAAAATTTCTTTTAAACATAATTTAAAAATTAATCAGTCAAATAATTTTGATTTGTTTCCAAAAAAATATACAAAATATCTGGAACATCCATAAAAAAAATTGTTTAAATTATTTAATGGAATGAATAAAAAACGAATAGAAATTTTACTACTTTCAATTCTTCTTCATAGAAATATAAAGGATATTCTAACAAGGAAAATAGATAATAAATTTAAATTTTTAAAAAATCCATTTTACAATTATTAATAATTTATCGATTTTAACAGATAATTGAACACAAAACTGAAAAAAGTAATTGAAAGAAATTGCATTTTTCTTATTTACCTAGAATTCTGTAAATTTTCTAAGATTTCTTATAATAATTATTAACTTATTTATCAATTATGACTGTAAAATTTTTATATAAAAATGTCAGTAGTTATTACGAATTTAGGTCATAAATCTTGTCCTTTTATTTCGTTCTTAGTCAAAAATAAGAACAGATTATCCTAGGCAAACATATAAAATATTTTTGAAATGAAAATTGAAAAACCCAAAGATGACAGAAAAATACTGTTAACCTAGGGGTAGCTTAATACTTGTAGCATAGATAAAGTATACAAAATATTATACAAGATATTTCTGAAGGAACGAGTCAAGGTTATATCGTCTCCTTAATCCAGAACTAGCCTAAGTCCACTTTCGGTCAATTTCGCGATTTTAGGTGCAATGTCTTCTATTCTTATTACTCTTACTGTCTTATTACTCTTACTGTTCATTCGCGTAAAGTGTTTAGTGTTGTAATTATCAAATTAGCACTGAAATATCTTAAGTCCAAGGTAATTAAATTTTTAAATGCAGAACAAGATTAAGTCTGAAAAGTGGATTTTGACTTATTTGCATTTATAAAATTCATAATTTTATTTTTACTATCTATATAAAAATTTCTATTGCATTGTACTTAGGATACTTTGTGAAGCAATAAGAAATGACAAATTATTCAAGAGCACGATAAATCGTAAAATTGGCTTTGCAGCAAGTAAAAGTAACTCGTAAGTCGTTTAACTATTGAAAAAATATGTTTGCAGATAATATTTTAAATAATTCGTTATTTTGATAATGAACCAACGCAAATTCTGGACAGGAACTACACAAATAACCTAGGTTAAAATATAATAGAATTCAATATTATTTAATTTTGTCAATTTTATATTGCCAATTAATTACAAGCTTAACTTTGTTACTTTATAAAATGTGAAATTTGAACAGAAACTAAATTGACCTCTTTGAAAATCAGTTGCACCTACATTTACTTTATAACCAAATCTAAGCAATTGTCACCACTAAAGCAAACAAAAACGATTTTACGTGATGTGAGTAAAAACAATAATTGTCTCAGCATGTAACAAAATGTTAAGTTTTCACCTCAAATTACATTAAATTCTTCAATTTACATGCAAAATAGTTGACCTAAATTTAATTAAAATTATACAAAAACATAGAATTTTATATTGTGCCATGTAACAAATTTAATTAATACAATCCGAAAATGAAACTTTGATTTAAATATTTTGCTTTAGTTATTATTAAATTTAAATGATAAAGTAAAGTTCATGACTTACGGCTTAATTAGACAAATTCTGGTTTGGAAATGTATGAAAACGAATTTCTGAAAATACAAACTTTATGTTTATTTTGAAGGTCTGTTAAATTGGCGATCACTTATCACAGAATTAGAATTAGAAACATGTAAGGGCTAGGTAAGATGTCCCAGATACCACAGCTGCCAATCAGAGACCTACTGTAGAACCCTTAAATCTTAGAGCTCATTCGAGTAGCTTAAACTAGTAATGAATTTGAAAATTTTCTTTAACGGGCTGAATGAGATATCCAAAGGTGTGGAGAACCACATTTTATTCCACCAAATATGACAAAAATAATGTAAACCACTGGATTTCGGACATAATTATTCAATAACTTATACATTTTACTTACAATTAAATTTTATTTATAAAAGATTTATTAATAATAATTATTTAATTATAATGTTAATGTCCATTAATTTTATGATCAAAATTTCCATAATAAAAATAAAATCAAACATTTCTAATGATGGATCTATAACAATTTTTATGTGAATCAAAACCACAAATAATTTAATATTAATAGTCTAAAAGCTAGTAAAGGATTTACTTTAGTAATTTTAGTAGTCAGGATTGATTGGCACAAAGGCACAGCATTACCAAACATTTCATATTAGTGAGTTGATAAGAGTTTTAGCTAGTCATTTTCATCACTGCGAAAGTAACCAAAGTAAATTCGTTGCTAGCTCTTTGACTATAATTATATTTTTAGTGATTATGTAATAAAACTAAAAATATATAAAAACAAATAAAAATAATGGCTCGTAGATAACAGAGTAGCAAACTATAAATTTTGTGTCCATTTAAAATGAACCATTAAAATAATTTACTATAAATATCCTGCAGCCAATTTATATGTAAAATTATTAAAACGACTTATAAACAGTGAACTCTCAATTTAATGACGTATTGATTTAGTGGCACAAAAAAGAAATATTTAGATGAGGAGGTCAGTAATTTATAACATTTGAAATACGCAGTTCCCTAGCCGTTACGTAAATAAGTAATTTTTGTATATCCTGTACATAAGTTAATAGTTATTACCAGTATGGGTTCAATGATGGGATTGACATTTCGGTGTTAAATATTTACTTCATAAAATAAAATATCAAAAAAATATTGAAAAAAAACATATCAAAATTAACATAAATTAAAATATGAATAAATAAATTACATTAATTCGACGTTTTACTGCGTATATTCATTAAAACTTTAACATCTTAAATTATAATTAATAATTTTCATTAAAACTAATATAATAATTTTTAGACTTTGCTAACTTGTTTAAAAGTAAATTTACAATTTCTATAAATAAATACAAAGTTTAGCTGAAAATTAGGTCAAGAGCATTTCGTAATTTCTATACATTCACTATAACAATTTTCCACAATTTTATATGTAAATATTTTGTATACTAATAAAAAAGAACTATATAAAATTTAATAACTTTTTACAATTGTTAAGTTATCAACATTTTCTAATTACTTTTTACCACTGTGCAGAAATTTATTTTAGAATAATATTTTTTATTTAGATTATAAAATTCCAATTTTTATTATTTACCATTAAAAAGCACAGGATTTTTTAACAAAATCCGGAAAATGTAATGAAAAACGGCATTTAACTTTTAAATAAATCATTTTTGATGGAATGTTTTTATGAATATATTTTTAAGGATCGCTATACAAAATCCTGACATTCACTTAGAAAATATAATTTAAAAAAAAGTAAAATTTGTGTGGCGACTGACTGACTAATTGCTGTCATTTTTGTACAATTTTAAATGAAATTATAAATCCGAAGGTTCTGATAATATAAATCATAATAATAAAAATGTCATCATATTAACTTCAATATTTTCAAGGGACATTTAAAGGATCTCAAAACGAAAGATGAAATAGGTAAACACAATAGTGAACATTAAATTGTATTGTCCTGAAGATATGGACAAAATATTGAAGTAGAAATGATTGGAGTACTAGTTAAAAATAATCGGTTTAATTTAATTTAATTTAGAAATTGTTGCGGGAAAATTATACAGAGTTTTTCATCTTTATAACGCAAGTTTTCATTTGTATAAATCGAGTTTTCATTTTTATAAATCGAGTTTTCATTTTTATAAATTTTATTTTCATTTTTATAAATTTTCATTTTATTTTCATTTTAAATGGAACTCGATTTATACAAATGAAAATAAAATTTATAAAAATGAAAACTCGATTTATAAAAATGAAAACTCGATTTATACAAATGAAAACTTGCGTTATAAAGATGAAAAACTCTGTAATTCGTTTATTTCAAAATTCAAAGTTAAATTTTAAAAGAATTAGGACGAAAAATTACAGAAATTTTGTAAAAGTTTCTTCAATTTTTTTGGAATTCATAAATTAATTGTGTTAAGCAACAAGAAAATGTTCCTGCACATTTTGTTTCACTTTTATTCGAAAATGTTGATATTCATATTAATGTTGTTTTTAAAATATCATTTACGAAATTGGCTCAACAGGTTGATTAAAATATTTGAAATTTTCATTTCATTTCAATATTTTTAGTCGAACTTGCAAAATGTATGGAATAAATAAATTGAATTATAAAATAATGAAATGTATAAATTTAATAAGAAAATTGTAACTCATGAAAGACAAGATTAAATTTGAATATGGCGATTTTATTTAACAGTTTCTTCAGAATATAACCGAAATTTTAACAAAATTAAAAAATTATTCAAATAATTGAAACAAAACTATCCGAAAACGCTGTAACACTTAAAAATTGTTTATGTTTATGAATTCAAATTTTCAGTTCATAAAATTATATTTCTCTCCATTACATTTCTCAACAACAATTGATTAGCAATAAAGTTCCTCAACAACGTTATTTGTATCCGCAACTTTTATGCTTATATACAAATTACAAATCACAACATTTTATTTAACGAAAAGCTCAAATTATCGTCAGCTTTTGTGGTTCAATATTATTAAAATTATGTACAACATTTTTATCATTGCAGTTTTTTGAGATATACACAATTGCATAAACTCATAAAATTCAGAGTATGAGATATTTTTATGTTAGACTCGTTACATACTTCTTGTAAAATTTTCAATAGTTGTTGTTGGTGTTGCATATCGCGGTAATTGAAAGTAATCCGAAAACAGTTATAATCGGATTTTCATTGGTGACGGTTATGTCGATCCAGAAATTAATTTCATTTTACGTGTGGTGCGATGTATTGAGTTTGATATGTTAGCCAACATTTCACCGAAATAATTG